>JALGBA010000538.1:0-650000 GCA_023970755.1 Azemiops feae
GCCTTCTACCACTAGCCCAACTAAGGGCACTCCTTGCCCCATTCCTATTTCAAATCACACAAGAAATTGCAACCATTAATTTAGGACATTCAGTACTTATTTAAATCTGCTGCTATGACGGGATTAAAATCATAACGTTTCTCACGTTACAAAATGTTAGAAGAGCTATAAACTGAAGACTTCTCCCTTGATTAAAACGGCATGTTTTCATTTGTTCAGTGGCATAAATGTGGGTATGAAACACAGCAGGGTTCGGGTTCGGGTTCGGGTTCGGGTTGGGGTTGGGGTTGGGGTTGGGGTTAGGGTTAGGGTTAGGGTTAGGGTTAGGGTTAGGGTTAGGGTTAGGGTTAGGGTTAGGGTTAGGGTTAGGGTTAGGGTTAGGGTTAGGGTTAGGGTTAGGGTTAGGGTTCGGTTTTGGGGTTAGGGGTAAGGTCAGGGTCAGGATCAGGATTGCTAAAAGTCATAATCCCTCTAACCCTGCATGATCAGTTAGAAAAGTGCACCACTGAAAGAGGTTCTTACAGAAGTAATATGGAATAAGGATTTCTTACTGGTATGTATTTTTTGAAGTGATAGATACTTTTCCAGATTTCTCCTGAGCTTTATCTGACTGCCATACTTTCCCACTGTGCCATCATCAACCAGTATGAAATGGGAATGCATGCCATTGAGGGTGCTCAGCTTGCTAAGAGGATTGCCAAGTGTCTGATACAGGCAGACTACCTAAAGAGAAACAAAGATTAGAAAAACAGCCCTTCCAAAGCACTATTTCACTGTCATTAAGGTGGATTACAAACATTTGTAGCTCAGGAAGACTGTGGAATATTGACCGTGCTTAATATCAGCTCCCCCCCCCCCCAGCATACCTAGCAGATAAACAAAAGTTATCATCCTTGAATTATGATCCTTAATACAATTCTTTGTATGTTACACCTGGCAAACTCTCATTAGGTAATGAGAAATTCCATATAGGAAGAAGACAGGGAGGGAGGGAAGGAAGGAGATAAAGAGAGATTTTGCAGATGAAATATGGAAAGATCATTTCCTCTTCCACTACAGTATCCTGTTCTCTTCTTATAATTTTTGTGAATAATATTTTTTACAGGATTGGTAGAAAAAAGAAAGCGCATTTTATTTCCCATTATTCCTCATTAAAATCTTTTTAAAATAAAACAACAATGAACTTACTAAAAGGATAATTTATGGCAAGATTCTAGCTTCATGAGATGCTACTTAGTTTGTGAGGTTTAATTTTCAATACATAAATATAAAAATTCAAATGGTATCTTATGTTGCATAATGAAAACTAATGATTTACTTACATAAAACCTGAAATGAATCTTTCAGAAATAGTTCCAAATATTTTTCTTATACTTTGAGATTTTGCTAAACATCTTAGTAATTAGAAATGTCATAGTAAATCAAACAAAAAAGACACAGTATGTATTTTTGTATGCAAATGAATTTTCCCTACAAAAGTGAAAGATAAAACTCTCAACTGAGAGTACAAATAAAAAGACAAATCTCAACTGATATTCGCCTAGCTTTAAAAAATATATATGTACTATATGTAAGAGAATACTACATATCTACAGAAACGCACGTGATCAAAGATAAAAGCCCTCCAGAATCTATATGGGTCAATATAAAAGGAAAAAAAGTGACATTACCATAGGAGTATACTACAGGCCATCCAACCAATCAGAAGAAATAGTTAACAAATGTATATAGGAAGCATACCACAGTAGTAATGGGAGACTTCAACTACCCAGATATCAGCTGGGAGGCAAATTCTGCTGTGAGCAGGAGAGCAAACAGATTCCTAACCAACCTAGCCGACAACTTTGTCATCCAAAAGGTAGAGGAGGGAACTAAAAGTAAAGCTATACTGGACCTAATTCTTACTAATAGAGAAGAAGTGATAGAGGGAGCTGAAGTTGCCGGAACCTTAGGGAAAAGTGACCACGTCACACTGGAATTCAATATAATGCAAACAAAAGCAATAGAAAATAATTCAACCAATGTCTTAAACTTCAAAAGAGCTGATTTTAACAAACTCAGAGTGAACCTAGGAAAGATTCCATGGATCAAAATCCTAAAGGGGAAAAAAAATTAAGAAGCATGAAAAACTCTGAAAAATGCTATCATAAAAGCCCAGTCCAGCACAATACCACTGAAAAAAAAAAAGTCAAGAAGAAACCAGCATGGCTGCACAAAGATCTCTCAGACAAACTGAAAGACAAAAAGGACAAGTACAAAAAATGGAAAGAGGGACACATAACTAAGGCTGATTATCAGCAGACAGCCAGAACATGCAAAGATGAAGTCAGGAAAGCAAAGGCTCAGAATGAACAAAGACTAGTAACAGAAATCAAGGATAATAAAAAAAGGTTTTTTCAACATATTAATAACAAGAAAAAAGTCGAGGAAACTGTAGATCCACTAAAGAGAGAAGATGGCAAGGAAGTAACAAGCAATAGGGAGAAAGCATAGCTGCTTAACTCATTCTTTGCATCAGTCTTCACACAAAAAGAAATTATAGTACAACATACCAAAAAAAATACTGCAAAAGACAAACTAGAAACAAAAAATAAGCAAGAAAATGGTAAGAGAACACCTATCCGACCTTGACAAATATAAATCACCAGGACCCGACAGATTACATCCCAGAGTTCTGAAGGAGCTGGCAGATGTTATCTCAGAACCATTGCACCATATCTTTCAAAAATCCTGGAGCACCGGGTAAGTACCTAAGGATTGGAAAAGGGCTGGTGTGGTTCCCATCTTCAAGAAAGGAAAAAAAACAGACCCAGGAAACTACAGATCAATCAGTCTAACATCAATACCTGGGAAGATCCTGGAAAAGATAATCAAAAAACAGATCTGCGAAGAACTAGAAGCAAACAAAGTTATAACTGGTAGCCAGCACGGGTTTGTTAAAAACAGATCATGCCAAACCTTATTTCATTCTTTGATAAAGTGACCAAATTAGTAGACCAGCGAAACACTGTGGACATAGTATACTTAGATTTCAGTAAGGCATTCGACAAAGTAGACCACAATCTACTGCTTGGTAAGCTAGAAAAAGGTGGAATAGATAACATCACCACCAGATTGATTTATAGCTGGCTGACAAACTGTACTCAACGAGTAATCCTCAATGGTACTACATCCACATGGAGAAAAGTAAGCAGTGGGGCACTACAAGGTTCCATCTTAGGCCCAGTACTCTTCAATAATTTCATCAATGACTTAGATGAGGGAATAGAAGGGGAACTCATCAAATTTGCAGATGACATTAAACTGACAGGAATAGCCAATATCCCAGAAGACAAGCTCAGGATTCAAAAAGATCTTGACAAACTGGAACAATGGGTCCTATCCAACAAAATGAGTTTTAATGTGGAAAAAACAAAGTTTTACATTTAGGCAGGAAAAATCAAAGATATAAGTACAGATTTTGAGACCTGGCTCAAAAACAGTAACTGTGAGAGGGACCTTGGAATCCTAGTGGATGATCACTTGACTATGAGCCAGCAGCAGCCAAAAAAGCTAATGCAGTCCTGGGTGGCATAAACAGAGGCATAGAATCAAGATCACACGAAGTATTAGTACCACTTTATAAAATCCTAGTAAGACCACACCTGGAATACTGCAACCAATTTTGGTCACCATACTACAATAAAGATGTTGAGACCTTGGAAAAAGTTCAGAGAAGAGCAACTAAGATGATCCAAGGCCTGGAGACTAAAACATATGAAGAACGGCTGCAGGACTTGGGTTTGGCTAGTCTAAAGAAAAGAAGAAATAGGGGTGACATGATAGCAGTATTCCAGTATTTGAGAGGCTGCCACAAAGAAGAGGGGATCAAATTATTCTTCAAAGCACCAGAGGGCAGGACAAGAAACAATGGTTGGAAACTGACCAAAGAGAGAAGCAACCTGGAATTAAGGAGAAACAGTGAGGACAATTAACCAGTAGAACGGCTTGCCTTCAGAAATCGTGGGTGCTCCATCACTGGAGGTTTTTAAGAAGAGACTGGACAGTCACTTGTCTAAGATAGTATACATTATCCTGCTTGAGCAGGGGGCTGGACTAGAAGACCTCCAAGTCCCCTTCTAGCTCTATTCTATTCTATTCTATATTAAAATTCTATTTTTTAAAAAAACATAAGAATTTGTCCTTTGAAAATTGTTCAGATGTAATGAAGAAAGTACTCTCCATCTTATAAATATTAACATCTGTGATATATATACTTTTAAAACCTAAGTTTCATTTCTAAAAGAAGTATAGCTACAAAAAAAATGTAACAAAATATAAATGCAATTGTTAGTTTCCAGATGGCAATAGACTGGGACTCTGATTAGTTGAGAATCTGTGTGGTGTAAAAGATGGAATGAATTTGGATCAGATGTATATTTCTCTATCCAAACTATTTCACACTGGGAGGTTAAAATAGAGATGCAGTTTTAGAAATTAAAGATATATATGATAAATAATAAGATCTTTTACATGATCAGTAATATACAGGGTGAATTTCTGAATAGTAAAGTTTGCAGTTGTATAAATAAGTAAATAGAAATATTTATCCTCACATATGCTATATGTAGGAAATTAGTAGTGTTCTACAATCTGTACCTTGTTCCTGATACTCATACAATTATAGTGTGGAACAGTTCAAAGAGTTCATTAAGAAAAATAAATAAATAAAAACCATTTGGGAACTCACATCTTTGCCAATAAGTTCTTTCTGATTTTCAATGATGCCCCAAGGGGAAATTCCAATAGCACAGATCTTTCTTAAATATTGAGAGGCATGGAATTTCAATGCATTTCCCACATGCTTAGATATTCCTAGACAATTACATTGAAATGGTTGACATTATTATCATCATTACAAATTTACAATATGATCGGATTACAGAAATGAAATGTCTTGTAACCCTTCCAAATGTAAACAAGAATCAGAGCCATGTTGAACCTGATGGAATTACTACAGCTTAATTATGTAAAACATCTACACAATAATGTGCATTGGTTCCTCACTTAGGGTACATGATATATATTTTTTTGAAGAATGAGATGACACAATATTTTCCCACATGCTTTATGTTAAATGTGACAAAGAGTGCTATGTGGAGCATAGATGCACAAGTTGTATATAGTAGTGGTATTGGGCTGAGAGATTGACTAGATCAAGGCAGGACTAGAACTCACAATCTCCTGGTTTCTGGGCCAGCTCTTTAACTACTACACCAAACTTTAACAAAACTTTGTTTCTATAAGTTAACATTATCCTCCAAGAGTGCTTGGAAGAAGATACTACAAGGAGGTAAGCAATATATCTGGGGAGAGTACCACACTTTAAAATAGCTCTTTGGTGTGCTTACGACAGATACAAGCAGCTCTTCTGCTACCTGGTGTAGTCTTAATATGCTTAATATGGAACTCTTAGCAAACAGGGTGATAGCAAGATTATTCTTGTGTACACAGATCTCAGAAACATTTGCCCCCCAAATATTAAAGAGAGATAGGTTTACCGGTGTTAATGCCTTCTGTTAATATCCAAGCTCCTGTAGTTTCAGCAGCTTTGACCAATCCTTTGCTGAAAAGCTGCACCAGTTTAGATGGAAGTTTAAAATTTTGGACGCCACCGTGAATCGAAATGACCAGTCTAGGAAATTCCATTTGCCATTCTTTAATCATGAGCTGCAACAGTTGATCTAGCTTTGTGTCATAAGAAGTTCTGATATACTATGGGACACAAAAAAAACAGCTGTAATTGCCCAACCCCAAAATAACAGGGATAACTATACATTTACAGGAATAATATAGAACAGGGGCCTTCAAACCTGGCCCTTTTATGACTTGTGGACTTCAACTCCCAGAATTCCTCAGCCAGCTTGCCGCTGGCTGAGGAATTAATAATAATAATAATAAAGTTGGAAGGGACCTTGGAGGTCATCAAGTCCAACCCCCTGCTCAGGCAGGAAACCCTATACCATTTCGGACAAATGGCTGTCCAGTCTCTTCTTTAAAACTTCCAGTGTTGGAGCATTCACCGCTTCTGGAGGCAGGTTGTTCCACTGGTTAATTGTTCTAACTGTCAGGAAGTTTCTCCTCAGTTCCAGGTTGCTTCTCTCCTTGACTATTTTCCCACCATTACTTCTTGTCCTGCCCTCAGGCGCCTTGAGATAGCTTGACTCCCTCTTCTTTGTGGCACCCCTGAGATATTGGAATACTGGCTATCATGTCACCCTATCCTTCTTTTCATTAAACTAGACATCCCCAATTTCCAGCAAACGTTCCTGATATGCTTTAGCTCCAGTCGCCTAATCAACTTTGTTGCCCTTCTCTGCACTCTTTCTAGAGTCTCAACATCTTTTTACATCGTGGTGACCAAAACTGGATGCAGTATTCCCAAGGTGGCCTTACCAAGCATTGTAAAGTGGTATTAATACTTCACGTGATCTTGATTCTATCCCTCTGTTAATGCAGCCCAGCACTGTGTTGGCTTTTTTGGCAGCTGCAGCACACTGCTGGCTCTATTTTAAGTGATTGTCCACTAGGACTCGGATCCCTCTCCAGTTACTACTATTGAGCAAGGTACCACCTATACTATACCTGTACATTTGGTTTTTCTTGCCTAAATGTAGAACCTTACTTTTTTCACCATTGAATTTCATTTTGTTAGATAGCGCCCAGTGTTCAAGTCTGTCCAGGTCCTCCTGTATCTTAAGCCTGTCTTCTGGAGTGTTTGCTATTCCTGCCAGCTTGGGTCATCCGCAAATTTGATGAGTTCACCATCTATCCCCTCGCCAAATCGTTGATGAAGATGTTGAAGAACTGGGCCCAGAACAGAGCCCTGGGGACCCACTGCACACTTCCCTCCAATGTAGAGCGGTTCCATTGCGGACCACACGCTGAGTACGGCCCGGTCAGCCAGCTGCGAATCCATCTGGTGGTGATGCTGTCTAAACCCACATTTTTCTATCTTATCAAGTAGTAGGTTTGTGATCTACTTTATCAAATGCCTTTACTGAGTCCAAGTAAATTATATCCACAGCATTCCTCTGATCCACTAATTTTGTCACTTGGTCAAGATGCAATAAGGTTTGTCTGCATGATCTGTTTTGACAAACCCATGTTGGCTTTTAGTAGTGATTTTGTTTGCCTCTAGGTGTTCGCTGATTCGTTGTTTGATTATCTTTTCCAGAATCTTCCCAGGTATTGAGGGTCAGGCTGATAGGTCTGTAATTTCCTGGATCCATTTTTTTTTTCCTTTTTTGAAGATGGGAAACTATATCAGCTCTTTTCCAGCCTCTGGTAGTCCCCAGTGCTCCAGGATCTTTGAAAAATATAGTTCAGTGGTTCTGAGATCACCTCTGCCAGTTCCTTGAGAACCTTGGGGTGTAATCCATCTGGTCCTGGTGATTTGAACTCGTCTAGGCTGGACAGGTGCTCACTTACCATTTTCTTGCCTATCTTAACTTGTGTTTCTATTCTGTTTTTTATGGCACTATTTTTGATAGGTTGGTCTGTTTTTTCCCTTTGTGTAAAGACAGATGCAAAAAACAAGTTAAATAGTTCTGCTTTCTCACTATTGCTTGTCACCTTCTTGCCACTTTCACCCACTAATGGACTAATCATTTCCTTCACTTTTTTCTTATTTTTTACATGTTGAAAGAAGCTTTTCTGGGAGTTGAAGTCCACAAATCATAAAAGGGCCAGGTTTGAAGGCCCCTGATATAGAATCTTAATTCTAGCTTCCTCAAGCTGCTGTGAGTTCTAATCATTGTCTAGCTTTCTGTCAGCCGTATGAGGTAGGCCAGGTCAAAGGAAAAAACTCTACAAGTTTGACTGGAACATACTTCATTTATACAGGTTATACTGACAGAAGTTTGAAAGCCTTTATTTTCCCTTCTCTCTTTTAATACCCCAGAGAATTACAGTGGAGCCAGTTTTAGTGTCTATTTCTGTTTTCTCTGTTTCCCAGGCTTAACAAAGCTTTGGTTTTCATAATCATTTCTGCATATTTGCTCCAAGGTCATTTCTGTAGCTCTCCAAGCTTCAAGCATTCTCAACTCTGTAACATTGCCTACAATTTTTAGTTTCACGCTTCAAATCACGCTTCACAGCCTTAACTGTCTACTTGATGTCAGGTACCTCTTTTTCCTTTCCCAGTATCACAACATCAACAGGAACAGAAATCCACTGATTAATGAGATTTCACTAATTCCTGGTTGGAACATGTACATTTATCACAAAGGGAGTGAATGCCTTCCTTGCTTTAATTAAATCATTTTAATTAAACCAGACCAGGAGATCAACTCAATCAGAAGGCTAAAACCACTTTTATTAAGATTGGTTATTATAACAGAATCTGGCAAGTCTGATTGTGTAAATGTCTATGGAGATTCTCAATCATCCAGGTCATGGTTGTCCCCAAAGTGCTTTTTCCAAAAAGCAACTGGACTTTCTTGGTTTTTTTTCCTTTGAAAACATTTTGCTTCTCATCCAAGAAGCTTCTTGGAGAGAAGGAAAACATTTTCAAAGGAAAAAAAACCAAGAAGGTCCAGTTGCCTTTGTAAAAAAGTACCTTTGGGTCTGATTGTGTGGTACCTCCTGCCTCTTATATTTCAGTAAATTAGGGAGGTGTCTGTCTGAGTTACTTCTGAATGTTATCTGGTTGCTCTGAACTTAAAAAAATGCTTCGGTACCTTATGCCTAGGCAATAGCTCCTTAATATCTCCATCAAGGTCATGTTCCTTATTTTCTACTATTATTTCAATTGAGATGTTAAGACTGCTATTTCCATAGTGTTTCATATGCATTCTTTCCTGATATTCAGCTCAACAAGTTGTGACAAAACATTTAAATAAAAGCACATTTATATAGATTATCTTTACTCAATCTCACAGCAATTTTATGTTTAGCACTAATATTTGTTTTCTACATTTTCACAGCTGTACTTGTACAGAGTTCTGTAATAAACTCAATAGTGTTACAAATCCAGGTTTAAAGTTGTACGAACCTTGGCATGGTACGTGTGATCACTGTCTTGAAAATTGATTGTACCAAATGCATCAGTTGGACTAATCTTTGTATCTTTTTCAACAGACCATTCCACATTATATTTTTCTTTTTCAGATTGAAATACAGGATAACCATAATCTATTCCATGGTGATCACCGATTAGCCGACCACAACAACATCTCAAACAGAAAGATAGAGTTTCCATTAGTATTGATTCAATTAAAGTTGCTCTTTTTTGGTGCTCTTTTTTTAACATTAAATCACCATACTAGCTACTTCAGCTCAAAGTTTAATATTAGAAATATGTATATGATTGTCATGTTTTGTGGAGCTTAAAACATAACTACATCTTTCCATGTATGAAAAACATGATAAAATCATAAAAGATGCGTATGAAAAGGTTTTTTATTTGTAAGCTTTCTTTTGTAAACCAAAAGTCTCTTCCCCCCCCCATCAATTATCCAAGCTGAGTGTAGATGAATTTGGTTATTGATTGTTTTAAAAAAAAAAGAATTCATGACATGCCATTTTGTCAGAACAGATAAATTTTAAAAAATATTTCTAATACAGAAACATGATATCCATGACTGGTGAAAGGAATTGCCAAGATTGTATTGTTAGTGTTCAATGTATCTTTGATTAGAAGTTAACTATAAAACCATCAAATTACATTTTATTGTTACATTATATTATTTTAATAATGAGAATACAAATTCAGTCCTTGAACTAAGAGCCAAAATCTCCTCTATTTGTTAAGAATACAAAAGAAAAGGGAATGAAAAGAAGAAAAAAACTACTAAGAACATTGTAGATAAATATCAATTTCTAACTTCTCCTTTGTTGTACTCAGCTAATGTCCACTATTCATAGACATTTATCTTTTTCTGTGTGCTTGATTTCAGTTCTTATTCAAGAACTGAAGTTTCAAAGATAGAGTATCAAAGATAAGGATATCAAAACTATATTCTAGATATTTATATTTGGCTTGCTGCATAATATAAAATATGCATTGGAGACATTCTTGCTTGAATTTGGTTAAACTTCTGTTGTGCATGTATGCTGTTAGTTTTCCAAATTTAAGTTCTCAGTCTGATATTTTCAGTAACATCTCTCTTTTCCAATGTTGTGCTAAGTTAATCCTCGCCTCTGTCAACATGTATTTTAGTAAATTGATATTTGCAAGTAACTTTTTTTAAGAGAAGTGGTGTACAATTTCACTCTCTACTCAGTCTTTATTCACCATTAAAGCAATCCCTGGGATTCAAAGTATTATTTTCTCATTATGTCGATCTAAAGAATCTTGCCCATTTGGACTGCAATGGTTTACTTCCTTACAGGCTAACTTCCCAGAGGAAGGAATGCATTTACAACTAAGCTAGTTGTTACCCTCATCTTTAATAGTTTCTAGAGATGCCTTTAATAGCATTTAAAATTTTGCACAATGGTCATGACCTGTGCCTAACATTAAAAAAGTTGCCCATTGGAAACTTGTCAGGCTTTTTTAAAAAAAAAACAACAACTATTTTTTCTTTCTTGCAGTAGCTAGTTTTTCCAAGATTTTTTCTTTTTCAAAGAAGTTGTAAGCTTCTTGAATATTTTTTGAAATATTTTTGTTGTGTTCCATTTCTAATACAAAAGTTATTAATATCTTTGGAATTCAATTTGTAGGTCATCACTATAACATGATCACTTGCAAATAAGTTATTGCTTGCTTCCTCCCTCCCTCCCTCCCTTCTTTCTTTCTTTCTTTCTTTCTTTCTTTCTTTCTTTCTTTCTTTCTTTCTTTCTTTCTTTCTTTCTTTCTTTTTCTTTCTTTCTTTCTTTTCTTTCTTTCTTTCTTTCTCTTTCTTTCTTTCTTTCTTTCTTTCTTTCTCTTTCTTTCTTTCTCTTTCTTTCTTTTCTTTCTCTTTCTTTCTTTCTTTCTTTCTTTCTTATTGTTATTGAAGAATGCTTAAATAGTAATTGCATCATCTGTTAAGAATACTCCATTCTTTGTTTTTGCAGATGTTGAGATTTTAGATGGTCTTACCGAATTAGATTCTGGCATACTTGACATCCTGCAGAACCTCTGAAAAACAGTTTCAATAAAAAAAATGCTGGTACATGCATTAAACATTTTAATCAATTAAAATGAAGGGTTTTGTAATACTTAAAAACTTAACACATTGAATATGGCATAGGGTTCCAGGGACTTGCATTCCGTAAGTTTTGTTGTTGTTGTTATTGTTGTTGTTGTTGCAACAATCCTATTATTGCATCAAGAGACACACAACTACCCTGTTGGAATTATTATGCATGATTCCAATATAGTGGTTATGTTCTGCTGCCAATGTAATAATTATAAAATATATTACATGCTGTTTCATAAATATGTCTGAAACTGTACATTTTTGTGTGTGGCATTCCTTAGGATTTAGATCCCATTCTTCAAATATTAGACTATAAAAAGATGGACTTCATAAAATTTTTGATAACAAATTGGTAAGTAATAGACTGAAGATAGTAGCAAAGTGAAGTGGACTTTAAAATATGAACCCACCACATAAAATATAGGCATAAAAGGAAAAAAGAAGACCGAGCACAAAATGTTTAACATTATGTGTTAAATATTTCTTTATGAATGCCATTGTATCCAATATTACCCTTGGATGACAAACGATATAAACTATATGTTGTTGGGCACAAAGTCAGGTATGATATAAGCATTATTATTATTATATCTGACTGGTCACTTCCCAAGGACCAGGGGTTTGTAATTGTTTGATGGTGTTAAAGCTATCATTGCTACATGCAACGTGTTCCACGTAAATCTGCCTTTACAATTGACTGATGAATGAATTTGTCAGTGTCAATGATGTTCAAGCTTCAGATGTTTTGAGTTTGCATTCAAGGGGCCTATTACTATTATTATTGTTCTATTTTTATGCCCTCTTATTCACACACACACATAAATACTTCAGAGCAGTGAGCTTACTTAATACTTGTGCCTTCCATTTTCCCCACAACAATCCTTGAGGTGGGTTGGGCTGAGAAAGTGACTGGTCCAAAGTCACCTACATGATTTTCATGGCTAAGGGAGGCCTAGATTCAAATCTCCTGCTTTCTATGTCAGCATCTTAACCACTAAAATAAACTGGCTCTACAAGATTTTAGAAACATGGTGGAAGGAACCACAATAATGAAATTTTGGACTTGATTGGTACATATTGTTGGGATAAAATGGGCAACTCAAGAGAATAAAAGTTTAGTGTAGTGTTGTATATCAAGAATAAACTTACCTGCACAGTGGCCCAATGAATGTTGAATGTTGAAAACATCTGGGTTCAAATAAAAGGACAGGTTAACAGAAAGATATTTTACTACAAGTCTGCTATAACTGACTCAACAGGCAAAAGGGGTAGATGGAGATTTATTAAAGTAGTTTGCTTAAGCCTAAAAGAGCCATGAAGTCATTGTGACTCTAAATAAGGATGTGTAATAGGAATATAAGGAAGGGTTAACAGCCAAGGAAGTTTACAGAGCTCAAAAATGCAAAAATGAGGTCAGGAAGGCAAAGGCAGAAAATCAGCTAGCAAGAAAGAGATATAAACAATGTCAATATTATTGATATGTCTCTCTTGCTAGCTGATTTTAACCAATAAAAAGGTGTTTTTTTTTCAGATATGTCATTAGCAAGAGAAACAGAGGTCTTGTGCTCAGTGCTTATTCCAAACTGGGCAATCTTAAGAAAGCAGAGAAAATGCCAATGTTCCCTCTAGCTTTACAAAGGACATGGTGATTTTAGTAGTGTAGATGGAGGAAATATAATAGGGGAGGGTACAAGCCAGTAAGGATGTAGTAAAGGATCTCATAGCTAATATGAATATTTTCAAACACCATGCCCCAATGAAATACACTCTCCAGTACTGAAGAGATTGGTTGAAGAGCTGTTGGGACCTCTGCCAACTACCTCAAGAACAAATGTGGTCTATTATTCAAGAAAGGGGGGAAAAAGATATCCCAGGAATGATTAACCACTGCCCCAACAACACCTGAAAATAGCATATAATGAACCAGGCCCTTTATAATCCTCTTGAAGACAATGCTTCAGTTTGTCCAAACAGGTAATCTGAGATAAATCTCATTTCCTTTTTTGACAAATTTGCTACGTGAGCAGGCAAGAACAATGTTTTGAATGTAATCTCCCTTGATTTCAGCCAAACTTTTGTCATGATTTCATATGACATTCTTCCCTGTTCCTGTCCTCTACCCTTAGTCTCACCCAGAACCAAAATCAGCTCCTTCTTTCCATTGGAGATAAGCTTCGCCACAAGGTACAGCTCCTCCACCAGCTATAGTATCTGAGTTTCTTTATACACATCCAGCCATTTTCCATACAACTGCTAGACATGTGGCAAGAATGCCATTTACCCCAGCAAATGAGGTTAATTGCAGGAGTGTCCCACACGGGAAGGCTCATTTTCCACTGCCAAAATTCCTATATGCTGCTTCTCCAGGTGCCCATTCCAGCAGAAAAGCAAAGTCGTGGTCACCTGATTTTCACTTAGCTATCACTTAATAGAGTCACCAGTTCTTGCTAAACAAGAACTAACTGTATCTAATGATTTTATGCTGAATATGCTAACTTTATTCCAACTCAGGCAAATAAATCTAGTTTATAGTTGTTCGTCAGTCCAACATCTCTCACACTGCATTTTATTTTTATTCCTTTGTATTGATTCCTTTGCATTAATATAAGCCAATCTAAATGTGCAGAACACTGAAGAAATATGTGAATAGCATTTCATCCATGACAAATATATATCTTCAAAGTTTGTAGAAGTATCACTTTTAAAAGAAAAAGGCGGAAATGCTGAATTAAAATATAGCTGCGCCTTTAAAGTAATTATTTACAGAAATGAAAATGACAGTATTTAATTTTGTGGTTTAAATATCAGATCCTTGACACAGTCCACTGTTTCATTTACAATCTTGCCTATTGAAAAGCTCTGCCTGAAAAGATTAAACACAGCTTTATTATTTGGCCTTAACTTAACGGTGCTAATAAGATTTGGGATTTTCTTATGTTAACCTGACTTTACTCTTTACTCAATGAATACTGACACTGTTCAATATACATTTATACAAAATACACCATACTCTTTGTACTATTCAAACAAAAAACAAGAAGAAGCAAAGTACCTGTGAGAATCTTTTGAACTGGGTACAATTTTTGCACATTCTCTTTTACTGAAGGCACCTTCAATCCAGGATTTCTGGGACTGAACAGAAATATGACATCTCAAAGAGATTTTCTACAAACCTTTGATATACAAAAATAAGCAACGGTTCTATAGGATCATGAAAAAGTTAATGCTATATTGCAAATATTAACACAGCACTGGAAAAAAATGTAGAAGCTGTGCATAAGACCATTAGTTTACACAATTCTTGCCTTTACAATCCTTTTTTTTTTTTAACTCACCCAGGCCTAAAGATAGAAGAAATCTTGCAGATCATTAAATAAAATAAGAAATAACGATAGAGAAATCTTACCTCTCCAAGATGAAAAATCATTAAGATCCAGCAACTATTTTATATTTCAGCATTGAAGTCAATATTCTGCTCTAAATGACTAGCAATCTGCTAGTATGGCTTTGTAAATGATTACCATATAAAGAAATGTTTAGAAGTGTTGGTCTATTAAGATTTTAGCATGCGCATGGATATCTCCTTGTATCCATTAGACAAGTGGTATTGCCTATTTTAATATTTTAAACATTTTAAAACCTGAATGGAAAATTGGGACACTGCAAAGCATTAGGGTCCTGAACATTTTACATGCGGTTGTCTCCATTGCAGTATTATATTTCCAGTTGCTCAGGAAAAAAAAAACATAGTAAGATTAGGGAAAGGAAAAATAGGGAGAGTCCTAAAATCTAGGAGTCTAGGGCTTGGTGAGCAACAGCTTCTCCAGGTTGCTTTGTGATAAGTAGCTATTTGGTGGCAAATAGTAAAATAGGTGATAACAATCACTGTGTGAATATATAGGCGTATCCATCTCTGTAATAGCCAGTTTTTGAAAGCATTTGTGCCATATGATAAGGTTTCAAATGTATCTGCTAGTTCAAAAAGTTTTGAAACACTTAATGTAGATATTTGTTTAAATTAAAATTTCTGTTCTATAATTAAAGCTTTTTTAAATCCTCAGGTAATTCATAGGGGCCTCTCAGTGAATCTCCTGAAATTCTTAATAAATGACTATTGACAATTTACCAGAAGGCCAAATCATCTATTGCAAATGTTACTCTTTAGTAGAATCGGTGAATGAATTTATCTTTGCAATGAATTTATCCATCCAAAATTGGTCTAGAATACGGTTGGTGAACCTATAATTCTGTAGATGTTGCTATGCAGCCCCTGTTGGAAGTGCAGGAGCTATGTACAAAACCACCTAAAAAAACCCACAACTTCTCATACTGTTATTCCAAAGTTTGGATCCTTCAGCAATTGGAACTCCATAGTTGGAGAAGGACAATGGCAATGAGCTTGAGAAATTTGACTGTGAGTAGGAGCCTTGTTGTTGAGGTGACAAAGTATGCATGAGGCGAGACTATGTTGCTTATGTACCAACCTTATTGCTGCCAAGCAGGAGCCTTTCCTGAGCTCCTGGGCCTTATTACTGGTGTTGGAGAAGTTCAATACAGTTGTGGAGTCTGGATAGGCTCAGGAGTTCATGGCCTCCATGGTGAAGACAGACTTGGGCCAGGTAATGTTGGATCCAGCACACAAAGTGTGTATGTAGGGATAAATGGTGACCTGGTGCTTGCCTCAGAACAGTTGGTATATGATGTTGATATGAACATTAGTTTACTGATCAGATCATTTCCTGGTTGAAATGAAATTCATCATAGGCTATAATTTCAAAAAACCAACTAGTTAAAATAGTCAGCTGGTAGTTGTTGAACAGCATTATTTAGAATGGTAATCTCCCTTAGAAATGGGCAAGAAGATCTACCATCAGGATGCTATGACACTTTGCACGTTAGTTTGGAAATAAAATCACACACATTAAGACACTCTTCACGGGCAGGATCTGAAATGTTGATTGGGTCAACATGTTGCCATATTATGTGGGCTTCCTTTTGGTTTGTGGATTCCAGTCAAATGGATACTGCACACTCTGATACAAACTCTGTCACCTTTGGCTTAGATCCATTTGCTCCTGACTCTTTCAGGGAGCTGGGATGTATGATTGACTAAGGCCTGGGAGCTAACATTTCCTTAGGGGAGAGTATAATGCCACCTAATTTCTTGGAAAGGTAATTGAGAAAGTACCAGGATAAAGTGCTGTACAAAACCCAGATTATTTTGAACTCTTTTAGTCAGGGGACAGATCAGAACACTGAATGGAAACAACAGGAGACACTCTGGAGGAGAATTTATGTTAGGGTTTAGGAGTGGGTGAACTCTTCCTGGTGCTACTAGACCTTTTGTTGGCATTCTATATCATTGTCCATATCTATGAAAATTGGAATCGGGGCCACTATTATTCTTTCCATTCTTTCTCAGCAGGCAGATTTAGTTGGGGAAGAGGTTGGCCAAGAGAATGCTCCCTTGTGGTATACCAAGATTTTGGTCCTCTTCTTTGCTGTTTTGTATTTCTGTGAAAATGCTGAAAAATCATCTATTAAGATACCAGCAGTGGTGGGATTCAGCCAGTTCGCACCAGTTTGGCAGAACCAGTAGCTAATGTTTTGTTGCCCAGGTCCAGAATGGACTTCCGGAAGCAGCATCCACACATAGAACCAGTTGTTCACATATTTGAATCCCACCACTGGATACCAGTATGATATACATCCATTCTACATCTTCACCCCATGCCACGTTGGAGAGACTTGGAATCTTAACCTTGCATCTTGAAAACATGGGGGTTTGAATAGCACAACAGGCTAAATGTGAACCTCAGGAAGATATAAGTATTCTTTGTTCAGAAAGACCATCAGTTTGTGCCAACCATGGTTTGTGTGGCACCTCCAAAGTAGTACTGTTACTTAGGGATTATCCTGAACTCAGAGGTATGTGGGGATAAAGCCAAGAAAGCCATGGCTATGGTGATGGTAATGCATGTTCTTATCGCCACATAACCAGACTGATGCAATATATTGTATATGGAACTCATTTGAAGACCACTAAGAAATTGTACTTGTTCAAAATGCAGTTAGCCATAAGCTAGCAAGCGACATCCATTGAAAACTATGTTAAAGATCCTGCTCTTGCTCCCACTGGGTTTTTGAATGCAACTGAATCTGCTAGTTATAAAGCTTGGTTCCTAGGTATCTTAAGGACTGTTGCCTTCAAGTGGAATTGATCCATCAGATATGTTCTTCTTATAAAGTTGATGGTAGTTCTCAATTTTCAGAAGAGTAGAACTGAGGCTCACTTACATTAGCAATGCCCCAGGTTCACATGAGCACTATTTGCGACCTTCCCAGCTAGCTTCCAATAAGCATGGTCAGTTGGGGAAATCAGATTCACTAAACCACCACATGCTTTACTTAATAACTGATGTGATTCACTTAATGATCGCAGCAAAATGGGCCTCAAAATTGAGCATGGTACATTTAACAACTGCCTCAGTAGTGATGAAAGTTCTGGTCCCAACTGTGGTTGTAAGCTGAGGACCACCTGCACTTTCTTTCATAATGGCCACTATTGTATGGAATAGTCTCGTCTCCAGAGACGAGGTTGGTGTCACTTTCCATTTTCCAGAAATTCAGTTACAACTTCGATTTTCTGAAGGAAGGGATGCCATCAACAGCTATTGTTATATTGTTTGTACTAGGAGATTTTTATGTTTTTGTGATATGTTCTTGTGATGTTATTCAATCTGTTGTTGACTGTAGTGGTACATTTACACAAGGAATTAAAGAAGTCTCCAGTTTAAAAATGAGTTCAGTTCCCAAGTTCTGTCCTTAAGTTAAATATGTTTGTAAGCCAGAACAGTATTATTGTGTAATACTGTATAAGTAGTATTGTGTAATGAACTTGAACCATTGTGTATTTAACTCGAATTTTGCTACAATAGGCTCCATTCCTAACTATGGGTCATCCTTAAACAGAGGCATTCTTAACTCAGGGACTTGCTGTATTCTCTTTCTCTTTCTTTTTGTGAGATAGATTGTTTAAGAGATGACAAGTAACTTAATGCCATTCAGTGACATTTGCAGCTGTCTGTAGATTTGAATCTCCGTGGCCTAAGGCTGCCACAATCACAATGCATCTTATATCATACAAACTAAAAGATGAAGAAAGTTTCCCTCCATGATATCACAATATTGCCATTTTCATGTTTTAAAATTTTCCCCGTTTCCCACTCTTATACCCTGATTCTTTTGTTGCTCTTTTCACCAACTGCATGGGTCATCATGGCACTTCCCTGGCAAAACTGTCTCTCATTCTATTTCCTTCTAGCGGGATAGGAGTTTATGAATTCTCGCAATTAAAGGATACTTATATCCCTTTTCTTTGAAAAATGGCTGACTGAGGTTCCTGAGAAGGCAGTAAAGTCTAACTGCTTTGTAAATATGTGACTTGCTACACCCATCACTCAACCTTCACTATTGTGTTTCCTTTGCACTTCTTTCTTACCGTTTAAAGACTCAAGAACGCGTAGAATGATATTTTTCCTTGTTTTAAGATTCATCTTTCAGAGTTTCCAGACCTGGTTCTTAATCTACTATATAGCCAGTTAGAGTTGGCTGACTGGATATTATGTTTGCATACCCACTCTGAAAGACAGATTCAGAGCATTCAGTGGAGACTTGGCTAAGGAAACCAGTAGTTACCAGAAGTCTACACGCTTATCATCTCAACTGTTGATTATGTGAATGTTTATTTCCCAAGAGTTGCCATGGCAGAAGAAAAAATAAAGTTGATCTTGGTGGAGACTTCTTAATGAAAGGTACACTTAAATGCTGATAGCAAGTTTGTAGGTCCTCTAGAATTAATACTGCTAAATTCAAGTTATTGCCCAATATAGACATAAGCATTCAGAAACCGGTGAATTGGAAAAACCTAAGTTTCAAAATATTTATATTAATACACATGCACGCACACACAGAGAGAGGGTAGGATCGCTAACTTTAAAGTCAGTCATATCTGGATTTCTTAGTTCCAGATGAGTTTATTTTACATGTTCTCTTCTCTATGGGAAAATAAAAAAAGTATATACATAGTGCAAAATTAAATATTCTCTTGCCATCTATAATAAAATATGTTACTGTGTCTTAGAAACTAACATTTAGTGTGGGACATACTTTTATACACCAAGTTCACCACATCAAATAAACTATTATTCCTGGCTGGGAAGTCTGTCCTTTCATATATACAAATATTGGTATACAAGCATATTTGACTATAAAAACACACTATGGATAGGAAGAGTGCCTTGACATGTAAAAGGTATATATAATGCTCAATATAAAGGAAATGATCATTTACACATATACCATTTGGATAATTCTACAAACTGAAAAAAATTACATTGCTTGGTTAAGTTACAATTCAATGATTTCACATTTGTGTCTTTATAGAATCCCCTTTTATAAGAATAGAAAATTTCAAGTCACTGGTAAAATGTGTAGATGACAGCATAGTGCTTTTTGAAAGTGTAATATATAAAGTTTGACCTGAAGAACCATGAATGAGTCCCTGATGCTCAAACCAATGTAATTAATATCATCTGATATCAATAGAGCTGGCATTTGAAGTTATGGCAGTGATAATTTTTTTGTGTGTTTAGCAGTCTTAAATCACTAGTTTGTCTACGTGAAAGGGACATATATAGAGAGTTCCTTCAACCTCTGGCAATCATATTGCTGAACATTTCCTAGCCTTCCTAAGAAAATTGGGCAATAGTCATGAATGTTAGGCGCCTTCTCCTTGTTTAGGATATGATGAGCTTGATAACGTTCTGTCACTTTATCTCCTGCATACCCAGAACCAGATCCTGAGTACAAATCTGAATTTTTCTTTTTTTTTATTCCCCCCCCCCGCCCATGGATTGTATCTTCATACAAGACTGTATCTTATTTTTGTAACTCCGTTACACAGAAGTCTGAAAACACCTAAATATACTTCTAAGTCATGATCTGCATTGTCTCTCCTCACTTATAGCTACAAATAAGGAAAATGACCTCTGAAAACAAGAGCCAAATAAATAACAATTTATCCACCCCAAGCATAATGCCCATGTTCATAAGCATATGCTACATAGCTTTTGTATTTTCTTCCAGCAAGGTGGAATTGGGAAAACAAGATCAGCAGGATGCCTGAAGCAGTGTGCGTAAAAAGTATCTGCCGTGGAAGAAGCAGGTTTGAGACATACTTTCAGTTAGAAAGATTACCAGCTGCCTAGATGTACTGCATTAAAATGACTAGCAAAAAACCTCAGTCTAAACTTCTCCATCTGCCCAATTCTATGTAGATTGTTTTTTTTACCTTCACTTGAACTTTCATCCTGTCCGGTGTTTCTTCCTTACTTCATAAATTGGAACTTCACGGGCTGGAGTTGCACTCATAAATCAGTGCTGCACTCTCTCTTTTCCAGTCCCTGAAAGCTGCATCAAGTAAGAAAGTCCATTCAAAACTCAAAGAACACTTTGCTTGATCCTTGGACTACACCATTGGTTAATGTTCCACTTTCTTCTATCAGAGACTGGCAGCTGACTTTATGACCCAAGTTCTTTTGAGGATTCTTGAAGCTACATACTAAGGCTCTCTTGCAAAATACATAAACAACAGACAGGCCAAGGGGCATGGTCAAACTATCGAGTTTGGTCTGTTATGAATTCCAGCATGTGCTTTTCCACCTCAGATGAAACACTGCGTGGTTCCTCCCTGCCCATAAGTTAAAATAATATATGTGAAGGAGTAGAGTTTCAAACTTTTTGGAGCCTTCCTACTTTTGGGAGGAACTGATCAGGCTCACCAACTAGCCAAACTTGATTTTCCAAAATACTAGGGTAAGATAGAGTAACTGCAATCACAATTGATAGGACTCTCTGAAGCACATCCTGTAAGCCAAAATAATTTTATTTTGATATCATGAACAGTGGTTGGGCTTATACAGTACAAAGTTAGATCCCCCCCCCCAAGGTAAATTCTAGTAGTTATAAAAAACAAACAGGAAAAGAAGCCTGAATATAGTAAGTGCCTTTGGCACTGTTCTCACTGGTGAGAACTCCAGTTTCTACAAAGAAAAAAATAGCTAATACTTGAATTTTTGGCCCTAAATTATTTGAACAAAGGATGTACAAAACAAAAAAGACAAGTTATATTTTGAACCCTGAGCAAAACTTTCTCATAGTGTTATACAAAAGGACAATAATCCATATATTATGTAGAGAGCCTCAGAGATGACTCTAAAGAGGATATGCATCAATAGTCACAAAAACAAAAGCCTGCATTAATTCCAGGAAATAGAGGTGTGAGAAAACTCGGACTGGATCCACCCTAATTCACTGATAGAGGAGGGACTAGAAAGCACAGCCAAGCTTTCCTTTCAGATTCTGTTATTATAGTCTGCATTAATTCAGTATCAAGTAGAGTACTATCCATCTTGCAGACTTTGTTTCCTGATCTGACCTATCTTGAAGGGATGATACTCAATTTACAGAAAAATAGCCAAGAGAAGGGAGAGGGGAGGGAGATTAAGCACAGCAAATAAACTGAAATGGTTTATTTAAAAAACAATCTATGGAGGGGGGGAAAAGCTAATACACATACACTTTGCACACTTTTAGCTTTGATAATTATCTTTAATCATCAACAAATCCTTACTGTTTTGTATCTGACAACCTAAAAACTCAACAGGGCAAAATTATCTGCAATATACAAACATCATGTACTTCTGCTTTTGGCAGATTTCCAGAAAGTGTTACACACAACCTACTGACTAAACTTCAGCAAAGTGAAGAATTTAAGAACAAAAGAACCACTTAACAGCCTTTTTAGTCAAGAGTTCTGAATGCATTTCAAGAGCTCTGAATGCATTTCACCAATTCAGCCTCACTCCCACTTTTATTTTTCAAGTAATAAGGGCCGAACCTATGCCTACTCTTTCATTAGCCATTCAGAAAATCTCCATAGCTCTAAAATTAAAAAGTTATTCATGGGACAGCTGAACACTTAAAATAATAGGGGACAAATGCTGCTTGTTTTGAGCTCTGGACCAAACTCTGGAACAGAGCTTTATTTGGAACGTGGAACATTTTCCACACCTACACTCTTAAAAAAAATTAAAAGCAAAAGCAAACAAGCCACTTTATTCCCTGCCTGCATTGTCAAGTTTCAGAAAGTGGTTTAATGGCAAAACAGAAGAATTTGGCAGTTCCTCAAAATTTTGTACTAAAAATTCAGGACCACAGCATTGTGCTTCACAAACAGGTCCCGGATTCAGTCAGAATCAGACGCAGATTACAGCAAAGAATTCGGCCTGAAAGAGCTTTAATTCAGCAATTGTAAATACATGGGCCAATAATCCACCTTGAAGTAAAGCTGCTGCTTCCTGCTAGTATTAATCTATAGCTTTCTGAGGCAGCAGATCTAAAGAAAAAGAAACTATTGACTATTACCAAAAAAGTCTAATCTGACCATATTCATTACAGCAGCATGTTACAACATATTTTTTTTACTCTTAAAAAAACAACAAATATGGAACATTACAAATTCAATTACCAAAAAACCCATTTTTCCATTCAAAAATTTATTCAGATCAAACACCTGACACAAAACTAGGGAAGCGCTGCCCATTTACACCTGCATTTTCATCACTTCAGAAGTTTAGAATTTTCTACCTAGAATAGGTACAGAATATATTCTGATACAGAATAAAATTGAAGCATACAGTATTGTTCAAATGCAGACAATAACTGATATAATTACTTAGGATAATTGAAGTATAAAACAGTGAACTCTTCCCAAAATATACTTGTGATTTAGCCATAACTTTTATTTATATTTCATATATTTCATAATGATATGCAAGGCTATCCTTTGTCTTTTGTACAACTTACTGAGCATTCCAAAGTTAAATCCTCTGAATCAGGAGTGAATAATTTTAACTATAATTTATTTTATTAAGAGATAATTGGTATCTTGAAATACTTTCCTGGGGTTTTTCCCCCCAGAATATACTCAACTCGGCATTTGTGCATCACTAACGGTAAAAGGACTTTGCAATTGGTTTGAAATAAACTGGTGAAATATGTAAGGAATATTGTTTTTCTCCACCTTATTATTATTATTTATTCAGTAAGAAATAATTTCTCCCCGCTCCCAAAAGCAGCATAATCACAATTCTCTGAATTGATGGGTTCACAGGATAATGACCTACAGCTATGTTATAGACAAGGAAGAAGTAAAACTTTAAAAAATTTATTCAGTTTTTTCCGTTATCAGAGCTGCATACATCACAATAGAAAAGTCAGCTTACTTACCTTCTTCATTTTCATCACTAAAAAACTTTTTGTAGCCTTTAGCCACTGGATTTCATCCTGAACTTTCCATCTACATCACAATCAGATAAAAAACTGCTTTGCCCTAACAGCTAATGGAAACAATGTTGGAAAGTAATGATTACAATTGTCCACGTGCTTGCAATTAAAAGCTTTAATGGGAATGGGGAAAAAGATGAACTCTGAAAACTCTGGTGACATACTTGTACTGCAATTAAACTGAAGACTACAACTTATACTCAAGAACATGTGACAATCTGGTTTCAAGTTTATACACCACATTAGGAAAATGATTAACATTCAGAATGTTTTTTGTTTGTTGTTTTAAGCAGCAGCTTAGTTCAGAATAAAAGTTTTCCAATGTGGGAGAAAAAACCCCTAATGGTTCACTCTTTTACTAATATAAGCCAGGACTTGTTCACTCTGAGATCAATAAAAAACATTACTACTTTTCTTGCTAATCTCAATGCTACTAAATAGACTGTTTCTTCTTAGTAGTTGTTGCAACAAAATATTGATGCAAGTTAGCATTAAAAACGTGTTTGTATATAGCCAAGTGGGTCCTTACAAATATCTTTTTGTTCACGTAGATTGTGTATACTGCAGAAAGCAAGAAAAAAGTCAAATATCTGATTTACAATGCACATTTTAATTATTAAAATACAAGAATAACAACTTATGGCTATCCAAGAATGTGTTCATAAGGTAAGTGACCTTATGCATTTTTCAGATAATAGTTCCTTTTACAAAGGTAGCTTCTTTTGGTCATTTGTTCTGTCTTATTCTCTCAAACCAATTTCTTTGGTTCATGATTCACAGTAATGAAATAATGCTGGTAAAAGAACAGGAATGTTTAGGCTGATGAAATCTTGTAACTTTCTTTCATTCCATAGCCCACAGATAAATGGAGAAGAATGGAGGAGAAAGAAGACTATACTTGCTTTTTCTTCTGCATTGAAGTTTGATACTGAATTCTTATGAACACAGCAAACACGATTTAAGTACAAAATTAGAAAGAGGCTGCTATACAGGAGCATTTGTATTTTTAAGAGAAAAAAAAAATCTGAAATTGCTAACCAAAACTTTAGCCTCTTAGAACAAAGACTAAGTTCAGCAGGCTTTGCTTTTTGAATAAGCATGGAAAACTAAGTTTATAGCTTACATGCAGTTATAATTTAACATAAAATGAACGGTACAACTATTGGAAAAATATGGAAAGTCAGTGAAAGTATTTACAGAAGTCTTATTATTATTTTCTACAAGAAAAATTATTTCAACATGCCTTATTAAAAAAAGTCTACAAACATTGCCTATGCTTGTTTATTGAGTTTACTGAAATGGTATCTAGATATAAAGTGAAAATACCATTATAAATAAGAAATCATTTATGTGAATTATTTTAATTTATAAACAGTAATTTTTTCACCATTTTAAGAAGTCAGTAGAAATTTTATTAGACAATGAAGAATAATTTTAATATGCTCAAATTATGGTGAAGGCAAGCTATGTGAACATGGGCAGCATGCAGCTAAAGAAAAATAATGGAGGTAAGCACAAGAAGATAGGGGAGGAGCAGACTAATTGAATATGCACTGAAGTGGTGACTCAAGAGAAAGTATAGCAAGACCGACTTGTATTTGGACGTGGTGGTAGTGGTGTGCAAAACAGGGTAGGTGGAGTGAATAAAAATGGAAAGACTAGGGCAGCCATGGGGACCACATGGAAAGGAAGAGAAATGGAGTTTAAGTGTACTAGTTTAACTTTATTCATCCTTTAAGACTCTTCTAGATTTGTTTCAGTCTAAATCTGTTAACAATTAAGGTATTCCAAGCTGACTGCAACTTCCCTCCTGGAACAGTCCAGCTCCAAGCCACTTTTTGTAAATATGTCCAGGCACTCCATCAGTTGTACAGGTTTCTTGTCATTTTCTATCATGATGCTTCAATTTGTCTGCAGATTGCTAGAAATTCTTAACATTATTACCCAAGTAACCAGTTATAATCAAATAACTGATTTAAATTACTCTCGGCAACAAAATGTATTACTATGAAAATTCTTGGAAGAAAGTGTTGGCCATAGTAATTTCAGTTTTGCAGAGATCTGCAATTTTATTTTGCTGTTAATCTTTTCTAGCCATAACTAAATATATATATAACTTGTACTCTTTTCCATGGCAATACAACAGCCCATACCCCTTTTAGAACTTTGCATTTTTCATTTCTACTGGCAATGAACTAAAACAATTTTGCTCATATGTATCTGTTTTTGTAAGCTCCTTTAATCCTCTAAATTTCACAATCCACTGGTTCTATACATTGATACCTTCTCTAGTCTTTGATGAATTCTACAGCATGACTCCTTCATTTTAGAAAAATTTGGGAGAAGTTATCCTTTCTTCAAATTATGTTTAATACCTTCATAGTATCAATTCTGCTTACACTTTCAAGCAACAACAGTACAAAACAGTAACCACACTTCACAATTTATACCAATAGATTACTCTTCAGGTTTCCATTTCTGATAGTGAGGTGCTACTGGAAGATCTTGTTTCTGTTATGGAGCCTTTTTCTAATTCTTGAATATCAGACAAATCAATGGTAGGTAATGGTAACTTCCAGAACTGGAAGGAGTTGTAGTGCCAAACGTCGTCTTCAGGCTATGAAAACAAAATGTTCAAACAGATTTAACTGTAGTGAAAAACAAAACTCACCACTAACAAAATCTAATTAAAGTAATGCTAGAAATTAAGACCTCATAGTCAAAGAAAGAACATGGTATGGAGAAATATTAACACAAATATTCAAATGTTCTCTAGTTACCATCATTGTAGCAGCTCAATCAAATTAAAATTGATTTACAATAATGGAAACAACTGCATTCTTCTTTTTAAAGACTCTTACTTAGATTTGAATGTGATTGCCCAACAAATAAGTTAGAAAAATTGACTTGTATTACCCTCTGGTGGCTTGAAGTGGAAAAATAGTATTCTGTGGAAATAATTCATAGCTAGACAAAAAATGTGGTTGCCTAAAATTAGAACTATGCAATTTCCTTAAATTTCTATCTAATTTTTGAATCTGGGAAGACACAAAAAGATTATGCATATAAAAAGGAATATTTAAATTCATTATGTGGTAACCAGAACCTGGCTGATCATTCACCATTAAAAAGAAATTAAAATTTTCTATTTCTGAGGGACTGACAATGTACAACAATCTGAGTTTATGAAAATGAAATTATATTCAATGAAAGTCCTTATTTAGATTATCAACTGAAAATGGGTGTACAAAATAAAAATGGAGCAAACATACCAATTTTAGTAATGCTTTGGTGAGGTACAAATGGTAGCAACAAATAGGGAAGAAATCCTATTATTAAATCCTACAACTCAGTGAAATCTGCAAAATTGTGTCATATTAAGCCAGATCTTTTGTCTACCCATTTCAGTACTATCCAAAAAGACTCAAAGAAATTCAGATAAGATATTTTTTTTCTCATCAGGAATTCTTTGTATAAAATAATCTTTTACTCTTTTTACTCTGGTTTATATATGTATGTATACACACAAACACACACACACACACCAAAGTTTATAATAGAATTACAGAGACAGAGATTGTTTACAAAGGGATTGAAAATGATGTATTTTTAATTCATGGGAAAAACTGAGAAAAACAATTAAACTTGATTAATTCACATATGCTTAAGGAAAAATCACCCCATGATTCAGGATCAGTAACAAACTATTTAAGACAAAGCAAAGTACCTCACAAATCTATAGCAGACTTGCAAAATTTCTATGACAAGTTGTAAAGATGGTTATTAATGCAGGGAACTCAAAAAGAATTTAATCAGTAGAAAACAAGTATGGCAAAATATGGCAATTAACCATGCTATCCAAATTAAATTAAGCTTCTGTCCCAGCTTCATAATTTGCTACGGTTCTGGAAAGCATTGAAAATTTGGCTTTGGTTCCAAGCCTGGGGATGTTGTTGATTAAGGCCCTTATTTTGTTTTGTTGATTTTATTCTTTATTGGATCATTATAGTCTGGATTGTCTGCCTGATTTTATGTATTTAGCTATTTCTGTTTTACTAGTTTTGTATACCACCCAGTCCACTAAAGTTGGTTTATTTGATCAAGGTTAAAATAGATATCTCTGATAATCCTTAACGAACTTTTGCTGATCAGGACTGAACAATGAGGCTTACATAGCGTATAGACAAGCTATGGGAAGAGATCATTTACTGCATTTTAAGAGAAGGGGATGAATTACTAAAATTATTTATATTTGTTGTGTTGAAAAGCATTCATTTCTTTTTCTTTAATATATTTTTATTTCTTTTCTATTTTTTTCTTTTCTGCACTAATTTTTAATCTGTATTAGTTTTTATCAAAAAATAAATAATTCCACTTAAAAGGCCAAGAGTGACTCTTCACCTGAAATTTGGAACATAAATGATATCTGCTTTATTTAATCTAATAGCCTTGATCAATCTTTTAAAAAGTCAAACAGTGTCTGAGCTATTGGTTAGTCTTTGGTTGGGAAACCATTAGGTGATCCAAGGCCACAGCCTACAACATGCAGCCAAATTACAGCCAATTTACTTCCTAATTAGCAACCTCACAGTCACCTCCACAAGAAGTATAGAGGTAGTCTTCGACTTACAACAATGACCGTTCAAACAGTGACCGTCACTGAAAAATGTGACTTATTACTCTTTTTCAGTTACAATCTTTGCAGCATCCCCATGATCATGTGATCAAAATTCAGATGCTTGGCCACTATTCATATTTATGACCATTGCTGTGTCCCAAGATCACGTGACAAGAAAAGTCAACGGGGAAGCAAGATTCACTTAACAACTGGGTTACTAATTTATCAACTGCAGTGATTCACTTAACAACTGTGGCAAGGAAGGTCATAAAATGGGGCAAAACTCACTTAACAAATGTCTCACTTAACAAAAAATTTGGGCTCAATTATGGTCGTAAGTCGAGGACTACCTGTGTTGAAAGAAATGTGTTTGCTGCAAAAATTGGTCTACATTAGTCGGCCATATGGAGATTCTCAACCATCCAGATCATGCTTGTTCCAAAGGTGCTTTTTCCAAAAGGCAACTGGACTTTCTTGGTTCTTTCTTTGAAAATGTTTCGCTTCTCATCAAGAAAACCACTTGTCTTTTGGAAAAAGCACCTTTGGGATAAGAGCAGGATTTATTCACAGATAATTGTGTACACTTTTCCAAGTTCAGTCTTTTTATAACTTTGTGGCAGTCAAATCCTCAGAGGGCATTACCACCTTAGTTTTTATCCAGCCAATTTAGGGATTTTTTTATTATTATTTTCTCAGAAGCCCTTAATAAACTGATATCCTCGTTCTGCTTTTGCAACGTTTGGGCCACAAATGTCCCTTCACTGGCAACGGCTGTGCCTCACCGTTATTCCTTTACTGTTAAATCACCTAATAGTGTCCCAACGAAAGACTTAACCAACTAGCATCCATAAAGATTCCGATTCGCAAAATTGGAAAAGGAATCCCAAGAGAGCCCTCAGCGACTGTCCCTTCCACAAGCGAGGCTGGGCAGCCCAGTCAGAAGAGCCCAAATGGATTTATTGCTCCTCGAGACCATCGCCGTCCTCCACTACGGAAGCTCGCCCGTCTGATGCTCTGGTTCGCCCGCCCGCGCGTCCTTGGAAGCAACAGATGGTCCCAGAAGCTCCAACGCACAGCTCCCTTTCTTTACCTTCTCGGGCCCGCCCTGACTGCCCGTTGCATCTCCTCCCGCGAGGGCCGCCGCTTCGGTCGCCATACCAGCGACTATAGGAAGCGGTTGCGCGGGCTCCCGCCGCGCCGTTCCTTCCGCGAGCCTCTTGCCGCCGGCTTCCGCCTCGTCGCCTCCCTCCGCCACCGTCCATTTGCGCTTCTTCTCGCCACCGTTTTCCCGCCAGATCGCTGCGCCTCGCGCCTCCCGCCGTTCGAGATCGCTCCGCGAGCGCTTCGAAGGAGGCGCGTGCGGGAAGGAGCGCGGCTGGCACGGCGCGCGACAGGCCACCGCCTCCGCTCTGCGCTTAGCCATCAAGGCCGGCTTGGCAAGCTCCGAGGGCTGCTTAGCCTCACTGCGCAAGCGTTAACTGCTGCAACCGGGGCGGGGCTACTGGAAGAGCGCACAATACAGTGTGGTGCTTTTGGGTTGTTCTCCGGTCGCCTGCGCCCTCTGTCGGGGAAGTAATAAGTAGCTGTGTATGCCCTGCTTCTTTTTATTCTTGATGGTTAGGAAATGTCCTGGTCCTTGGTAAGCTTTTTTTTTTTTCCCCCATTACCCAACTAGGTAACATCATCAATGTTAGTACGGAAAGGGCTTTGCTCTCAGTTTATGTTCTGGGGGTTTGCCCTTTCAATGTGGATGGGAGTGGTTTTAGATGATTCCTTGGTTGGGCTATTTACTGTCAGCTTGCTTGGGATATTATTCACTGTTCGATTGTTGGTCTGTTGGTCTAATGTTAATCTTGGTATTAATCTCTGCTCATTTAGGTGTTGATTGCTGGTGAGAAGATGTTTGGTCTTTTTGTTCCCTTTTTTGGCTTGTTGATTGCCTCTTTTGAATGGTCTGTAAGTGGGGCTTATGTGTGTGTGCCTGTTGGTGGCCGATTTGTCACAAAGGCAGGCTTCCAGGAATTATCTAGTCTTTCTGGACTTAGCCTGATCTTGGATGGTCAGTTGGAACTATGGTTAAGTCTGTCCAGGTGTTATGAAATTAAGGAAACTTCTAACTGCTAGCTGTTCTTCATGGAAACTCTCTGCTAGTCTTCTGTCTGTCTTACGTAGTGGCTGTTGCATAGAGCAGAGGTCCCCAACCTTTCCGGCTTTAGGGACTACGGGGGAGGGAGAGGGGATGGTTCTGTGTCAGTGCGGGCGAGCGCGTGTGTGCGCAGCTCCATTTGCACAAGCGAGCATGCTTGCGCAAATGGAGCTATGTGCACAGGCTCTCCCGCCTGTTATACGTGCAAGTGGAACTGCATGCACCGCTTGCACTCAGCCGCTTCCGCGGCCTGGTTCTGAATGGGCTGTGGCCTGAGGACCCCCGATGTAGGTGGGACTAGGATGGACTAGGAATGAGGTTGAGAGGACAGATGGGAACATTGCCGTGGTGAAACAATGAAGAAGATGCAACACTCAAGATGGTTCTTGGAGACAGCCAATTTGATATCTTAATGTAGACCATGGGTGTCCCAATTTTTTGGCTTGGCTGGGCCACTGAGTCAAAAGGAATTGTCTTGGGCCCCATATAAAATATATAATATAGTGTATATAAATATCATATAATGTTAAAAATTTACAATGTTGTGGGGCCGCATTATTAGCTATCGAAGACTGCACGGGGCCTATGGTCAGCAAATTTTATATGCTTGCTCTAGAGAGTAAGGAATACAACCTTGATGGACATATGTAACTTTATTCCCAATCAGCAAAGTTTTTCCCCCCAGTTGTTGGGCATATTTATTTTTGCAACTACCAACATGTAGCTTAACGAATTGTGATATATTTCATTTAGGTGTTTTGGAATTATCTAGTAATAAAATAGGAGGTTTAGATTAAAACTTTCTCTGTAGATTTTTGCAGGGTATTTTGATGTATTTCTTTCTACTACTTGCATTTTTTTTTCTTTTACATGACCACAGCTGGTAAAATGTTCCTATTTTATCATTTCCAACATTGTTATATGATTTGTCTATTTTGAAAACTGTTCCTAGACCATGCATACAACATTTTACATTAATTTTCCATTAAATTGTATATTGTAGTAAATGGTATTGATTTTTCTCCATAGCTCTTCCCATTATTTTACTGCGATTTCATCTTTAAAATTTTGGAAGCAGGCATTTTCTTTAGGAAGTGTGCATCTATGGAACAGCTTCCTTTCTCTTTTGTTTTTCCAGAAAATTATTAAAAGGTGATTTTTCAAGAAGGCCTTTGAGGAATAGAGTAACAGTATATTGTTTACCAAATACTGGCACCATCAAATACATTATTGTATTGAATCTGTTGCATTGTTATTGTTGTTTAATTTAACAATGGTGTTGAACTGCCTTCATCTGTGTATAATCTGTCTGACAGTGGAATGGTGGGGTCTAAACTCTTTGGAAATGGTTTTATAAAATCTTTTCCAGATTAGTGAGTATCAGCAGCTAGGTTTTTTTGTTTTTTTCTTTGAGATCCTCCAAAATTTCGTTTGATCCACACAAACTTCTGCATACCTACATTGTGAAAATCAGGCTTTGCTAATGAATACGCAGGATTTTGTAATTTAAATGAGGCAGGATAAGAGTTCACAAGCTTTCAAGCACCACTATATGTCATTTCCAGCTAATAAAAAGATGATGAAAAGGTATTCAGAGATAATTTACACAATGGAAACAAGGTCAGATATACTGAAAAAAACAACAAAATAGTGGTCATATAGTTCAGGGCTTTTCAACCAGTGGTACGGGTACCACCTGTGGTACATTGGCACCTGACAGGTGGTACGCGGCCATCCTAGAAAAGTGGTAGCTGGGGAGCTGAACCGGCGGCAGCACCACACAAGCCTGAGCGAGAGATGCTGGAGCTGCAGGGCTGTCAGGGCTCAGCGGAAGCGCCAGTATCAGCGCTTCTTCGGGGCTGTCAGGGCTCAGCGGAAGCGCCAGGATCAGCGCCAGACTCCAGCTGGAGCTCAGTGCTGATCCTGGTGCTTCTGCTGAGCCCTGAAGAAGCAGCAATCACCTGGAAAGCAGCACTGATCCTGGCGCTTCTGATGAGCCCAGAAGAAGCGCCGATCAGCTGGAATGTTGCAGCATCTCCAGGGTCTTGTGATTTACATTCAGATGCTTGGCAACCGATTCATATTTATGACGGTCAGTGTCCCAGGGTCATGTGAAGTGACCAAAACCTGCTGCAACCACCCAGCAGATGGGGGGGAATAAAAACCAAACACCCCCCACCCCACCCCTGCTGCCAATCCTCAACAGAAATGCTCACAACAATGAAAACCTCGGACAGGAGGAAGAGCGCGGCCGGGTGGGCAGGCAGGTGTCTTGCTCGGCTGTGGCTTGGGGGGCACTTTTTTCAGTGCCATTGTAACTTCAAACAGTCACTAAGCGAACTGTTGTAAGTTGAGGACTACCTGTACTTTATCACTTTTTTACTTTTTTTTTGGTCATCAAGTTTTTGACACCTTGCTGGGCGACTGGTGGTACTCGGATATTGCCATATCCTAAAAGTGGTACAATGGGTGAAAAGGTTGAAAAGCCCTGATATAGTTGCACTATCATTACAGAAGAAAATTAAACTTCACTTACTACATTACTTGGAAGTAATGTTGCAAGAATATATTGGCAGATAGTTGCAAAGTCATTATTTGAAATAAAGGATATTTAAGTTTTTAATTTACTTTCATTTAATGGGGCTGCATGTGTACCTTTTAATGTTATACACCACATGATCATAAAATGATCACAACTGTCAGCCTGTTTTGATCAAAATAGATAATTTTCTATTGTGTGCAAATATACAAAGAATATGCAAACATACATATAAGAATTAACAAAGATTAACCCATGATAGTTCTATTGTAAGATAATATGAATTCTACATATTAGTATTGGAAAATGAATCCTAATTCCCAATTTTCAGAAATCTTTGCCATATTTGTATTCGGAAAGTATTGAACATGTAGAAGAAAAAAATCCTCAAAAATTAGTTACTGCTGAATTTCAAAGTATACACACAAATACTTTACATGAAAACTGGAGTTCAAATGGGGAATGGAAGAGAATTGAAAAGAAAATGTTAATTTAATGACTTAAAAGGTTAATACTTGCAATTTTAACAAGAAATGTAAAAAACAAATAAATCTGATGAATTTAAAACACTTGTACAATAAAAAATATTTGACCACTGATGCATAAAATACATTAGTTCCAAAGTAGTTTCAGACAGTTTTAAGTTGTAAAAGAGCATTTTCTAGGATTGAAAGGTAGACACAGAAGTTGTGTCCTGCATTTAGCAAAGATAGGAGGAAAATATCAATAGAACAATCTAATATCCACTGAGAAATGAACCCCTCTTACTTCAATGGAACTTACTCTCAGGTAAGTTTGCACTGAAAGGCAACCTTGAACATGTATCTACCTAAGTTATTGGGGTAACACAATGATTAGAGCTTGCTCTAATATGGGAATTCAGTTTTTCTTAAAAGATCAATTAAAACATACGCACAAAGTTTTCATATTCTGCAGTTTATACTTAGCCAAGGAACTTAACAAGCAAATTTGAATTTTGACTTTTTGCACTATGAGTTTAAATAACTAACAGCGTTGCTCATAGAGCAATATATTCTATTTCTAGTTCAAGTACAGCAGGAAGCAAAAATATTCTTTAATCTTTCAACTTGAAAAAGGACACATAATAAGTTAACTAGGCCTTAGTAGCATATGAGAAAACATAAATCTCGATTCTCTTGCATTATTTGGTATCTCAAAAGCCAGTCATGTACTAAGAAGATGATATCTTCTTAGCTCAATTCACTGTAAGCATTTTGGACTATATTTGCAAGCTAAGTTGATATATTAAATGTATAGAAGGATGCCTAACTTCTTTGTTTTCAGATGGTACATTAATTTCCACAAATTTACCTAGGATTAATTTTAAAGAAATCTTGCATAAACTGTACTTAAATAACTAGAATTCATGGCAGTGAATGATGCATAAATTCGAACAGAGCTGCACTCAAGTTATGTCTAGTAAAGAGTAATCATATGGTAATTAGTGCAAAATTATGACAGATTCCAACAAGTTACCTCATGAGATCTAGGATTGATAATACATTTCTCAAAACATAATTATCCAGTTTGTTCACATACGTGTGTCAACATATCATAATGTGGGGTAGTTCAGCACAATTACCAATAGCACTGTCCTAAAAGAACTATAGAATTTGGTTTTACTACATATGAACTTGTTCTATCAAAAAATAATGCCTTAAAATTACAATATGGATCAATGCTAGATATCTTTTAGGAATATTACAGATCTTCATTTTGGGATTTATGACAAAATATTACAAACCTAACTACAGTCTCATTTAGGCAAGTAGTAAGTTTATAGTAATAGCTGCCGTATCAGTTTCAAACTATTTATCCATATGCTCAACATGGTATGAGCAAAAGCAACATTAATGATTGCAGCTCTATGTGTCAATTAATTTTGTTTATAAAATTCTTATGAGGACAAATGTGAGGTTTTTTACAAAACTGTTCTTACTTTTTCTAAGGCTTTGAGATATAAACAGCCACATTCACATTATGCTTTTTGCAGTATTTGCAATTTTTGGGGGGAAAAAACCCTTTCAGAAAAATTGCTAAAATACTGATCAAAATACTTTAGGTGAAATTTGTATTTGTTTTCTAAACAATATGTGTGTGGTGAGGGGAGTTCAGTTTTGTATCCAGTAGTGTTTCTTTCAGACAAAGGTAGTAGACATTTCTGTATATTACGGAGAATGATGAATGTCAATAATGTATTAAAATATCAATCTTTCCAAAATTACCAATTAAAACAGAAAGAGCAGATACATAAATATTTGAATTCCACATTAATGACCCAAATATAAATAATGCAGAAATGCATGTCTGGATATCATAAGGAGTGTAAAAAATAAAGAGAGTTACATTCTGTTAGGAATAAAAAGGCACCACTAATAAGAGGCTGGGTCCAGTCATCCCTTACAGGCCACTTCATGTTCTGCTAACATTGTTAACAAAAATGCCAGCAATATTCTTTTTGGATAGTCCGTTTCAGATACCGCTTTCTGGTTTCCTAACCACAAACATCACACATTCATAATAGTATTTCATCATAGATAATTCATTCACAGTGTATGTTGTCAAAACAGATTCATTCTCCATCTGAAAAATAAACAGTATTTTCTTCAATTATCTGCATTTCATTACAAACATGAAATGCTAATGTAATGCTACACAACGGAAATTTGTCAGGAGGTCAGTATAGGGTAAAAAATTATTTAATCTCATTTGTTCTTCCCAGCTGCCCTTCTCTTCCTTAGAACATGTCCGTGAACAATTAGGGATCAATTACTATGCCTCTCTTGTCCCCCAACACGAACATTTACTCTCTCCTTGTCTCCAGTAACACGTGCATGTTCCATTTATCCTGGGAGTTTACAAGTTCTTTTACTCTATTTTGTTTTTATTCATAGTCCCCATCTATCCATCCACCCATCCATCTTTGCATTTTTTAGGCAGGTCTAAATGTGCAAAAATCGTGTTCTGATGATCTGATTTTTTTTTAAAAAAAAATATTTTTCTTTTTTGCCCAAAGGGCACTTTGCTCCCAAAGCTTCATTACGGAATATTGACAAATCAATAACCTTGTTACTATCATAGTAACTAATCATGTGATGAAGAATGGACAGAATAAAGAATTATATATTAACATTATTATTGGAATGTGAAAATCAACATTTCTTACCTCAATATGGAATCCATATTGTAATATTACATTTTTTATATCCTCATAGCTCAATTCAATAGATAATTCATTTGCTAAATTTTCAAAATGATAAAGAAGAGGACCTAGGACATATTAGAAAAAACAGCAACTTTATCAAATTCTTCTGAGATCAAGAATAATTTATTAATTCTTTTTAAAAAAAAAACACCTGCCCAGTAGCTGAAACTCTTCAGGCAGTTTACAATAAAGCACACTAAAATACAGTCTGAATAAAAAATATAAATTAAAATCCAAAACAAACACCATATAAATTAGACAACTGTACTGTGCCCAAAGACTGAAACAATGCAAATATAAACAATATAAAAATCCTGGCAAAATAGAAAGGTCTTCACTTGGCACTGAAATTATGCTAGTATGATCATCAGTCAAGCCTCGTTGGGGAAAGAACTCCATGAATGGGGTCCCACCACAAAGGTTTTCCCTCTGATTTCCCCTCCTCTAATGAAAGGAGTTGGAAGAGGGACTCCGTAGATGATCTGAAGGCCTGGGTATGTGCACAGGTAAGTAGTACCTGAAGCAGATTTGCATTTTCTTCTAATTTAAAGGTAGATTCTGTTGTTCTAAAATGTTTTATAAGATACTTCTGGCAATCTATTTTGAACAGTAATGTCTGAAATGATATAGGTAGGGTCTACACTGCTTGAGCAGGGGCTTGGACGAGAAGATCACCAAAGTCCCTTCCAGTTCTTATCTTATCTTATTCTGGCTGATTGATTGATTGCTTGGTTTCTTTCCCCAAAAAGACTATCAAAAGCCATAATCTATAAACTGACAATGCTCTTAATTCAAAGGGTTTAGATCAAGCTGGAATTCCCTCGTATCATACTTAAATTACAATGTACAAATACTGCAGTCCTTTCTATTAAACTCAAAAGATGTAGTAAATTACCTAAATTGATCCATATTCCTCCTGGTTTAAGTATTTTCCATATTGTATCAATGTAATCAATGACATTGTGTGCCGTGTCTATGAAGAAACAGGTTGCTATGCAGTCCCATATATCTGTATATAGAAACAGGAACAGAGAATAGTCTAGCTGTGTAGTGCAACTTGCAGGTACCATCATTAAAAAGACTTAAAAGTGACAGTTATCTGTGCTCATTTCAGTGTCTTAATTTTCACCAATTTCCTAGGCTGCAACTATGTGATATAAATAGTAAATTCTAAAGAGTCTACTTTTGCAGAAGAATCTAATATATTCATAATTTGTAGAATTTAACCATTTGATTTTAACTATCATTAGCCTAAAGTAACTAGCAAGAATCTGTAGTAATAGTACTTAATTTAGACATTACTAGTAGTAGAGAAAACGAAAAGCAGAAGATGCTCCCTCAAGAAGCTTGCAACCATTTAATGAAAGAGGTAGCAATGTCTTCTGCTTCCAAAAGTCCCCCCTGTGTAAAATCTTTTTAGAGGAACTATCAGTTCAGTTGATTGGTTTGTCCCTCTGTCAATGCACACAGCCATGTAAAGGTAAAATGAAATCTAGTCAAATGTTAAGCAAGACCATTTCAACTATTGTGTTCTGCATTTGTGTTTTTTGTAAGTTTTTAACATAAAAAACTTGAATCTATTTTAAATCATTATTTGTTCTGTAGATGGTACTGTTAGTGATTTTGGTTTACAGGTAGTCCTTGACTTATGATGGCAATTGGGACTGAAATTTATGTCATTAAGCAATGTGGTCTTAAAACTCAACCTGCACTGCCTAATAAAGCAATCCCTGCAGTCCTGGTTGCCATTGTGAACTGAATCTCACAGTCGTTAGGCAAGGCACGTTCCTGTCAGCTTACTACAACCAAGTCAATGGGGAAGCCAACAGGAAGTTGCAAGTTCTGGGTGGTTTGCAAGCAGCTGGCAGGCAGGTAAGTGGCTGCTGCCAGGAATGGGAGAACATAAGGTGCACAGTAGTGTACAAAAGAGGTGTGTAAGGGTGCAAAAGAAGGCAGGCAAGGCTCCAGGGGTTTCCATAAGTATATGAGAGGGGCATGCCAAGATCTGGGAAAGTGAGCAAAGATGCATGAGTAGTGGGGAGGTATGGTGAGGCACAGGGGATATGCAAGTGGCCAATGACACATGAGTGCAAAGGGGCTGGGGAAGGGTGCAAGGATGAAGGAGACTTACTGCAGCAACTTGTGACCTTCCCTGCCAGCTTCCCGATTGACTTTCTGGGGAAGCTAGCAGAGAAGATCATAAAAGGCAATAATGTCGTGGGGCACTATTAATTGTGAGCAGTTTGTCACGCACCCAGATCACAATCATGTGATCACAGGGATGCTGGGATGGCCAGACCTCCGAAGCCTGCTTGTAACCATCATTTGTTAAGCATTGTCATAACTTTGAATGGTCACTAAATAAATGGTCATAAGTTGAGATTTATCTGTATTCATGTTCTATCTGGGAGAAAAAGAAAAAGAGGCTGATCAAATCTGATTATTTTGCACAAAGACTTTCCTGCTCTCTGTTGTAAGGCTAAAGCACGATCGAGTCTTATTTGCTAACTGATAAAACAACCCCAAAACAGATGAGATCAGAGAGTCCTCTAACAACTAAATAACTTTCAGTAAAATTAGAAGGCACTTTAATAGACAAACGGAGATGTATTCTTTTTTTTTTTTAAACTTAAGGCTTTTTTAATTATTTACAGAAATAATTTTAATTATCTAACATGACATGTCTTGTTTTTGAGGATCTGACAAATTTCATTTTCCAAGTCTAGTTCCTGCCCCTCCCCACTTACTACTCTCAGAGTAGATTTCTCGAAAATCGCCTGCTGTCATAGAAAAGTTGGCACCAAGAGGAAGACTGTGAGGGTCAACATCCGGGAAATAAATTGGCTGTATTTGATCAGCAGATCTCTTGTTATTGCTAAACTGATGAATCCAGGGATATAATTTATATGAATTAGTTTCACAGCATCTGTAACATATAATTACCAAAAAGTTGTTATTTATTATTAAAGAATACAAAATGTAATATTTTTATTTTGTGTTCTTTAAAACACAACTTGATAATTAACATCAACATTTCTTTCTTAAAAATAATTGCTGCAAGATTTCACTTATTTGTAACCTATTTACAAAGAAACAACTAGAAAAAAACATTTGCTGTTTTAAAAGTTTTCTCCTTAACAAGACTCTAAAAGAAATGGAATTTAGTTTTTTAAACAACTTTATTCATTGCTTAAAATTAACCTTATTAAATCTTTAACATTAAAACAGATTGCAGACAGCTCTTGTAGGTGATCTAGAAAGGGCAGGCCCATTTTTTTTTCTCCAGGATATTCAGGAACTTACAAGTTAAGAGCAGTTTGCCTTTCTAGAGTTTTCCACTTTTATTTATAAAAAGAACTCTGGAATCAGGCAAAGGCATGGCAATTTAGTGACGAGTGTTGAGGTTTAAGAGTGGAAGAAATCTTTCAGCCATTTTGAACATGAATTTTGGTAGCAGAATCTTGATGTGCTGAGAAGCACCATGCAACCCAAGGACTGTCCACCATTGGTATATCATTTCCTATTATATACAACTGAAAAACCATTTAACCAATTCGAACAGTTTGTCACCCTGAAAATGGCATCTGAAAGCGGTAAGTGCAACCAGTTAAAATGAGCACATTGGAAATACAATAAATTTCCCCTCATATAAAATTCAGAAGGCATAATAGTTTAGCATTTAAATAATTTAAAGAAGCATGTGAAATATCAAATACCCAAATATTCAACAATTGGTTAAAGAACCCGAGTTTCATGAAATAACTGTCAGCGATGGCCAGTGCAAAAACACAAGTGTAGAACCACATGTACAAGATGGTATATGTACCTGTTGAGTACAAAATTAGAAGAAAAGAGCATAAACAGGCTCCATTCATTTCCTTGGCAAGTGTAACCAAGCATAGCTATTTCCCAGGCCAATCTACCTAGCCCAGCACCAGGTACCAGGACATTTACTTTGGAGAGATCCCTGAAACAAGAAAAAGGGTTAATCTTTAATTAAATATATTTGAGAGAAATAATGCCAATTCGTTTTGGATCGTGTCTTCTATTTCCCAAGCTTGGTTTATTCCAGCAAAAAGTAATCTTCAACATGTTTACTGACTCTACACACAGAAAATTATTTGATATTTTTAATCCTCAAATTTGCTAAATTTATGTTTTACAATGTATATTTCTTTCTGGTAAGCTACTATAGCAATATAATTTCAAAAAAGAAAGTATCCTTTTTAAAAATCACTGGTTGCACTGAAGAATATTGTGATTTTTGTTTGCACTTTGCACAAACTTAAAATGTAAATCCTATCCTTGCCTTGTAACATTTTAATTCCACTTTGTTTAAAGGAATTTCCTCCCAGGTAATTTTTTAAATAAATAAACAATGGTAAGATTACTATCTAGACCGGGGTGTCCAACCTTGGCAACTTCAAGACCTGTGGACTTCCAACTCCCAGAATTCTCCAGCCAGCTATGCTATAATCTCTTTGTACTTAAGACGGTGATTTATTTCCAGGTTTACAAATACAGCACTGCATAATTAACTTGCTGAATAATTTTTGAGTCTATAACATACCAGAGACCGATCTGAACCATATCCTTTACCAAAATGTTCTATTCCAGTGATGGCGAACCTTTTAGAGACTGAGTGCCCAAACTGCAACCCAAAACCCACTTATGCATCGTTGAGTGCCGGGTGGGTGTGGCCCATTGGCTGGGTGTGGCCAATTGGGTGGGCATGGCCCATTGGGTGGGCGTGGCTGCGGTGGTAACGGCAGACTGGGTGGGACTAAAAAGTTCAATCAATCAATTCCAACTTTGCAAGATCTTTTTCTTTTCCGCGAGAAGTTGAAATTGACTGATTGAACTTTTTTTTTTTTGCACACGGCGGCAGAGGCCTAAAGCGAAAAGGTTTTATAAAACCCAGCTGAAGGCCTAGGACTGGGGCGACGGCACGCGTGCCCACAGAGAGGTCTCTGAGTGCTGCCTCTGGCACCTGTGCCATAGGTTCGCCACCACTGTTCTATTCTGTTACTCTGGCATCCATACCATTCTATGAAACATGAACACCATCTACTTGGTGATTTCAGTAATAAACACTGGTGGCACAGTGGTTAGAATGCAGTATTGCAGGCTAACTCACTGCTCATTGCCAGGAATTCGATGCTGAGTGGCTCAAGGTTGACTCAGCCTTCCATCCTTCTGAGGTCGGTAAAATGGGGACCCAGATTGTTGGGGGCAATATGCTGACTCTGTAAACAGCTTAGAGAAGGCTATAAAGCATAGTGAAGCAGTATATAAGTCTAACTGCTATTGCCATTTACAGAATGAAGATGTTTTATGATCTTCAGTCTGTAATGTTTTAGGAAAATCTTTAAATACAAATCTTGACAATACCGTAACATTGCCAGCTCATCATACAAAATGCTACTTTATTTTTTGCAATGGTACATATTAAATCCTGAGAGCCTTTACCATGCCTTTTGAGGCATGTTTCAAATCAGCCTTTCCCAGCTTCTGGCCTCTCCAGATGTGTGGAGTTACTTTCCAAAATTCCTCAACAATAGTTAAATTGTCTAAGAGCTGAAGGTCAGACAACCTAGTTGTTTTAAGCCAAATACAGACATCAAGCCAGAATTATTTCAAGATTTAAAACAGTCAGCTAAGCATTCCCCAGCAAAATAACTTCCTTTCCCTGCATATGAAAAATATACTATATACGCTTAAATAAACTTTAGACAATTGCTAATAGTCCCAAAATGACCATGTAAAAATGTTAAGTTTTAAAACAGAAAATGATACAACTATGAATACATGAGGGGAAAAAATCCCTTGGGATTCTGCAAAATTGATATTGGACAGAAATGAACATTCTAAAAAATAAAATAAAAATCAACTGGACTTATGGTCATCAATTGACCTGTATCCCAATTAACTCATTAAAAGTCTGAATGGTTGTGTCTTGATTCATTTGAATGTTACATGAAAGATATTAGAACTTATATCATTATTGTTTCTGACATGTTTCTTTCAGTATAAAAACAGGGACCAATTTGTTTATATTGCTCTTTGCCCATCTTCAGGAAACATCTCTATACACATCTGAATAAGGCAAGCATACTATGAAAGACTTAGTAGAATCAAATGACTGTGAATAGTGATCTTTAATCAAGTGAAATGTATAATATAAACAATCAGGAGATGCTGACATTTTTTTCAGACACAAAGCACTAAGCTCATCAGTATTTTAAAGAACAATTTTATATATTAATCTTTTAATACTGCCTTTATTACTTTGTGAGTAACTCAAGGTGGCAAACACACATACTTTTTCCTCCTCCTGCTTTCCCCATAACAACAATCTTGTGACGTGGGCTGAGAGTGACTGGCCTCAAAGTTACCCAGCTGGCTTTCATGCCTAAAAAGGGACTAGTCTCCTGGTTTCTGGGCCAGCATCTTAAAACCACTATACCAAATATTAGTATCTTTTTAAATAGTAATTTTATTAAAAATTACAATTGGAAAGATAAAAACCAATACAAACTAAAAAATGAAATAAAAGAAATAAAAAAAAAAGTTCAGAAAAGAAAAAGAGGTATAGAAACTAAGGTAAAATAATATAGTAAAGGGGATATATGTCAGTTAGTCATCCCTCTTCATCCCAACAAGTCTAAGCAATTTACCACCTTCTGTTAAAATAAAACAAATCTCTTCTTCCCATGTCCCATATCTTATCTATAAACAAAACCTTAACTGCCTCCTCATTTCAGTCCTAATCAGCAAACTATTTAGGGTTATCAGAGATAACATCATTTATTTTAACCTAGATCAAAGAAATCAGCTTTAGAATTCTTCCTTTTTTGTTAACAATCTTGATTTTTAATCTCTTCAAATAATGTACTAGAGCTTTGTTTCTTCTCATTTCTTTTCTTTGAAGCTTTAACAACTTTTTTGTTAACTTTTTTGTGAATCCAGTATAAGAAAATTAACCAGGCAACTCTTTTGGTTTGTTATTTGTATATCCTTTTTCATTATAATTAAAAACATAATAATTATAATAATATTTTGTATAACTGGTATAACGTCTTTTTTCATATCATTCTTGTAGCCTGCCATTTTAAAATCCACTTTCAAATAATTGTAACATATAACTTCCTCTTTCATAACAAATGCAGTCTTACAGATGCAGACATTCTTAAAATTAATTTCTGAGCCTACTGTTCCAAAATACTCTCCAATATGTCCAATGTCCAAAAATATTTTGCTTATTAGTAAGTCAAATTTAAGTAGTATTCTCCCTTAATTATAATCTTTAGGTCCTTTAGGTTCTCTCTCAACCTTCCACATTTCATCCTTGTTTTTAAAGAATTCAAACCAAAGCATTTTCCCACAGAAGGGATTCAAAATCTTAATTCAAATCCATCTGGACGTTTCATCCATTTGTAACTTTCCAAAATCAAAGTTATAATTACTCTTTTGCTCTTTATTCCAAAAAGAGACATGTTTTTATAAGTCCTTTAACTTGTACTTAAAACTTATTTTGCTAAGGATTGAAGGAAACTCACCCGAACTGTAAAATGTGTCAATGCAAAGGTTCCTAATTTCTGGAAAGCAGTTAACAAGCAATAGCCAAAAGTGATTTGAAAAGGAAGTATGTGAACCCAGTGTCCTTTTTGAAGGCATGAATTACAATTTCAGCAAGATGGTTATTTCACTTTCTCCCAGAGTTCTAAACCCACCAGAATCCTGTTTCACAGTCTTATTGCGAGGAGCATCTGTATAGAGCACTTGTGAGGAATCTCACATTCTCTCCTTGTCCAGAGAGGAATTAAGAAGAACCAATGTACTTGTTGGCTCTTCATTTGGCCTTGGTTGTTGGCTCCACTTGACTGGATTTAAATACTAATATTAATGCACTGCTTTTGCAAAACCCCAAACCAGTTTTAATTTCACCAATGCGTATTACTATATGCATCCACAAATATCGTACTGAATCCTGTACTATTTGACTGGAAGATTCTGTTCCAGCTAGTAGATAGGTTTGTTAATCTCGGCCTATATTTCTGTATAGGCTGAGGTTGGAATATTGAATGTAATCCAATATTCAGCTTCCCCGAGTTCCAACTTGAGCAGAAAAGTAAAGTATAAATTGAGTAAGTCTGCACTTGAAAAATCAAAGTCCTTTTCCAACTGAACAAATGATTAAACTTATTTAGATTAGTCAAACTCTTTAAGAAAGGGGTTTTCAAAATGTGGAGCACAAATAAATCTCAGGGGATTATAAAAAATTTTTGGAGGGGGGAACGGCTCATTCTCCCTGGACAACTGTCAGATTTTCTACAGTTGTTTTTATAAAAAGTACCTCTTGATACAAAATAAATGTAAGACAAGAAGTGAAAATAGCTTTCTCAAAAATAAAACCCAGATCTTAAAAATTATGCAAAATGAGCAAGCTCTTTCTTTCCTTTTAAAATATATATTTTTATTCTTTTATTACTTCCAATGAAAAATAATAAATGTGAAATGTGAATTTTATAAGTCACAATATCCTATCACTTTATTTGCTATAGAGGTTAAACTTAATCAAAAAATAAATGGTATGATTATTGCTCAACCCTCACCACTAATTTGTAGCATTTAAAAAATACTCATCTGACTGATGTTTTGATACTGTTTCCAAAAGAAGTAAACATTCAGAATATTCTGGGATGATTTATTTATGTATTGCTTCAATATGTGTACTAAGAAATGACAATTTATTCCTTAACTTTCCAGATAAATAAGCCAAATTACATTCAAAGAACATACTTCTGCTTCTTGAAATAAAGACATATCCCACAGAAATTCTCCATTTTTTTGGTTCTTGGAAATTTAACACTTGTCTTTGACTTTTATTGTGCAAAAGACATGCCAACTGGTCCACTGATTTGGGCTGTCCACACTATAACTTTGCTGAGAATGAATGCATGTCTATAGGATAAAATATTTCAAAATAGATCACAGTTGATCAACACTACTACTTAAGTTTAAAAAAAAACGTACTGTACAAAAGGGGGAAAAAACTTTATATTTCAAAAGAAGGGGGAAAAAATAACAAGAAAAATGCTAATCCTTAACATTTACTAATATTCCTCCACAGTTAAAAATTCACGGACATATATCCCTTTTTCCACAAATCTGGGTGGGGAAGTGGGGGTTCTTGAGAAAGTCAAACCCTTTTATTTAAATATATAAAAACTTACCGTAATTTTTTCTATATTTGAAGACATTCTTGAATGCCTTGAATCTAACAAGGGAAGGGTATTCATGTTATATTATGAATGAGCTTTTTAGCTTTTTTTTTCTTCAGTAATGCAGTAGCAATTACAAGCTGTGTTAAAGTGAGATTAAAACAGACTTCGTTTTTCCACCTTAGCCCACCACAGTTATCAAATGAATTCTCTCAACACAGACAAGGGAAACATTAGACTGTGGGTCAAGACTGCCATGCTAGGTCCATTTAATAAAGAATCTCAAATAACTAAAAGTTATCTATAAAGAGACTACTAATACTAGTGCTATTTCCTTCCATTGGTTTATTTGCTCTCTGCCGGAGTACAATATGTTTATTAGGCCTCACAAAAGAACTGTGGTACCAGAGAGCCTTTTAGTTCCTTTCATCTCTGGCTCTTAAAAAAAAATTAAGAGGAAGATATAGCCAAGTCATCTGTAGTTTTCTCAACATATCTTTCCAAATTATGTTACAGCTAATACAAAGAGCTTATCTTATCAGAGTTAAGTGATATGTTATTCTTGTAACTATAAACTTTAGTCTCTTTGCTGATCTGTTTAGTAATAACAATTACATTTTAAGCAAAGCCATTTAAAAAGATGGCAAACGTTTATGACATTTTTTCCCTTATGACCTCAACAATTTTTCAAAGACCAGTTCCAGTAACCTTTACCACAAATGCATTATTGTGCATATCTTCTCTTTAAAAAAATATTTTAAAAGGTATTTACCATCTGTCTTTTGGAAAATTCTTTACAATTTCATTAATGATAGGCTGATAGCAAGAATCTCTCTCAGGTTTCCCAGTTTCACTCCAATCTCTTACAAATTGTTTCAGAGTGGATTTTAATTTATCCATGTCAAAAGTTGAAGCTGGTGTAATCTTTCCATTTCCCTAATTTAAAAAAAAAGTTAGCTACAGATTAATCTGATACATTATCATAACATCTTGGTTAATATAAAAATGTAGAGCTAATAACTATATCCAAATCAGCTCTTAACACGTTACATGATACTGTCATATAATATACTGTATGTAACACATCAAAAAGTTGACATTTATTATTCAGGATAAAAGTTGTTTGGTGAGCCTTTTCTCAGTAGTAGCTTCTCACTGCTGTTCACATGTCTCTACATTCTATATCCAAATATAAGTCAATACTTGCTTTGTTGATAAGGTGCTGAGAGTACATATTACATTAGTTTATATTTAGAAAGATAAGTGATAAATACCGACTAGCAAAGAGGGAAGTCACCTGAGTGAGAAGGTTAGAAATGGAGGTCATGACTGGCAATTAAAGGGTGAACATATACTTAGATATGTCTAGTAGCTGCTGAAAACAGCTGCTAGTTTAAAACCAGAAAAAAAGGGCTAGTGATCCTAAAATGAATCAGGCAGGATTTGCATTGCTGAAAGTCTATTACTTCATAAATCATCTAAAGTTCATTAAGTGATCCATAATTCATAGTGGTGAAGAGGAAGAGGACCAGCACAGAGAATCCACACTGGGATTCAAAATGATGAAAAAGAAAAAGATAAAAGTTTTTACTGGTCAAAGTCACTCCAGTTGGATCAAGGTCAATTAACAGTAGATGTGTCTGTGAGAAAATTTGGAAAAAATTCCACTAATACCTGTAAGGTCTTTCTTAATTCTAAAATTAAGCAGAATTAGGATAGAGCACACATATGTAAAACTGGACAATAATAAGCACACATATCCATGCTTAGACCTGATTAGAACTGAAAATGGGTGCTAAAAAAAATCTTCCTTGTATTCCTGAAACATTATCTTATCTGGGAACTATTCATATTGATATGAAGACCATTTGGAGCCTGTTAATCCACTTGAAAAATTTAAGGCTAAAGAAAGGAACCATTATTTATGTCTTTAACAGTAGTTTTAAATGTAAAGGGAAAAAATAAAATCTGGAATACTGTTTTGCACTATAACTGAATGTCAAAACCTTCAATAAGTCTCAGGACATAGGGATAAACTAAAGATAATAGTGGTCACCTGTGGAAAATAAGAATCAACTTCAAGCAAAAAACCAGGGTAGAATTGGAAAAGATCTAATTACTTTTAATTTCAAAAATCTGAAAATCACAGAGACAAGACCACTTTGACTGGGTCAGCATAGCTTTTGTGGAAATAAAAATTATGTATCTTCTATTTGTGTAAACATTCCTCCTTATCACTAATTAAAGAGAATGGACTAAAATGGTATTTTATTTGTAAAATCCAAGACAGGTTTTATCAATTTTCCTACAACTTTCTTAATTTAACCCAAGAAATATGAAAACTATTTTCATGTGTAAAAAGCCCATGTATGAATCACTAAAGAAATTTTTAAAAATTAAAATAAGTCGAATACAAGAAAATAGCTTTTTTAGAAATAAAATGTTCAACATACATCACCATCATATTCTCTATTTTCAAACATTCGGGTACAGTCATTCACAATAGACTGCAAGATCCCTTGATTGTGATCAACACATTTTCGAATCTTGTCAAGATGAGGAAGAAACTGAGGTAATAATTTCTGTTGCATGGCTGGAAGAGTCCTAAATTGTCTTTCTGCACGATTCACTCTTTCATGCATATTAATTCTAGAAATTAAAAAAATGAGTATCAGAAATAATGAATAAAACAAAGTTCTCTTGTTATCAGTCTTGTAAATTTTCAGTGGATTCCCATTTGGAAACATTTTTAATCACATATATAAATTTATCAGAACAGGTATCATTTCACCCCAAAGTCAATATGCCAGTAAATAATAAACATACAGTTAGAATCCTGTCAAAATTAACAATTTAGGATCCCATGAAATTCAGTGTTAGATAGAACAATGATCCAAAATCTATATTAATAACAAATGTGTTTTGTTACTTGGATCACATTGTTTTAGAAGGAATAACAAATGCATATTGTCTGTCACCAGTAGCCATTTAAATTTATAAACTTTGCAAAACAGCACCCAGATATTCTTTCCCAAAACTTTCTAAGCAGAAGGTAAATGTATTTTAAAACTTTCGCAGAATTGTTGACTTCATTTAGTGGTGGTTTTAAATTGTTTTAGGTTTATTCTGTAGGTGTTTCAAATGGTTCTAACACAATGGAGACACAATGCATTTTATACACTTTAAACTGTTACACCTTAAATTTTTACACTTTAAATTATATGGAATGAATGTGCTATTGTAGAAATGCAATTAATAAATCTAATATTTTTATTAAAAAAACACAGTTAAAAGATCACAAATAGCTTATGCTAGGATGAGCTGCAGATTTGGCGGTTCCATTACTTTCACAGACACAATTGGCTACAGTAGGGGTGTCAAACTGCCGGCCCATGGGCCGGACGCGTCACCAGGAAACCGCGCCCACCCCATTGCCGGCAATGGAGAAAAAGCTCCGATAAATCGCGCAACATCACGTGACATCACGAGTTTGACATGTCTGGGCTACAGGTTAAAAAGTGTTGAAATTCATCTTGATGGATTCCTAACACTAACCACAAACTGAAACAGTAAATAAATTAATATGGACATGGCAATAAATTTGGAAGTGATAATTTAGAAAATTTCATAAGCTGTGTAATTGACACTGGCATGTTCATCTACTCTATGGTTTTGAAAACAGAAGTGAAACAATAAGCATTTAAACAATCTTGCCCACAACTACTCAGAATTTTGCTATATTCAATAGGTCTTATTGCCAGGAAAGCTTAGTTTGTACTGTTTGTTTTTGTTCAGTCATTTTTGACTCTTCGTGACCTAATGGACCTCATTTCTCCAAGTTTATCTGCCAGTAACAGCTATTTAAATGCTTGAAAGGTCATGCACACATTATCTACCCATTTCGTCCTCTGTTGGTCTCTTTTTAAAAAAAATCACTTTGATATTTCCAAGCATCATGACCTTCTCTAAGTGACTCTTGCCTACATATTATGTGTCCAAAATATTTAAACTGCAGTTTTTTATGAGTGCTTCCACAAATAGTCTCATTTTATTTCTTTAATATTAAATAATTTGTTCTTCATATAATCCAAGATAATCTCAACAATTTTTCCAGTGGCACAACTCAGAGATTAATTTTTCTTCATTCAGACTTTTTGAGGATCCAGTTTTCACAACCATGTTACAACTGGGAAAACCATCACCTTCAAAATGCATCCATCTACTTAGGTGTGATGTCTCTGCAATTTAACAAGTTATCTAAATGTGCCGTAATAATTCCCTTAAATAGGAGACATCATTTCATGATTTACATAATAAAAAGATATGCTCTAAAACAATATTCCAATCTAAAACAATACCCCCAAATACTTCCATGCTAGACCTCTCATAATCCCCACCCACAATGGCTAAGATCAATAGGAACCCTAAGAGTTAGGTTCAAAACATCTGGATGGTGCCAGATTGGCATCTTACTTCAGAGTAAGTCCCAGTGTACTCAGCAGGGGTTAATTTATGAGTAAGTTTTATTAAATGGGTATCCCAGCTTTTTCGCTAGAGCTTAAGGCTAATTGTGAGGCAAATTGAGCTGAAAGAAAGTGAACTGGCCCCAAGTCTCTCAATGAGTTTCCATGGTTTAGGCTGGGCTTCAACTGGGTACAGTTAGTCCTCGACTTATGACCACAATTGAGCCCAGAATTTATGTTGTTAAGTGAGAAATTTGTTAAGTAAGTTTTGCCGCATTTTATGACTTTTCTTGCCACATTTGTTAAGTGAATCACTGCAGTTGTTAAATTAGTAACCCGGTTATTAAGTGAATCTGGCTTCCCCATTGGCTCTGCTTGTCATAAGGTCACAAAAGATGACCCCCCCCCCCGACATTGCAACCATCATATGAACCAGTTGTCAAGCTCTAAATGTAAATCACGTGACCATGGGGATGCTGCAACGGCCATAAGTGTGAAAAATAGTCATAAGTCACTTTTTTCACTTCTGTTGTAACTTCGAACAGTCACTAAAGGAAATGTTGTAAATCGAGGACTACTTGTATTTCCGGCCCTTGATCACTCAAGCTCCCCTCCCTCCGTGGGAAGATTCTGCTATGAATTGGTGGATCCCTGAGTCAGGGATCCTATACTCCAGGTATGGGGGATAAAGGATATCAGAGCAAGCGGGGGAGTGAATCGGTTACCCATAGTAACGGAAGGCATTGATAATTCTCCGGAAATGCTCCCGTTCCTGCTTCTCCTCCTCTTTTCCGTCCACCTTGGTGGTCGCCAACTGCTGCAGCGAGTCCCGCTCGCACCGGGTGTTCCCTGCCGCCACTTCTCCATCTAGTATGCCCAGCTCCGCCTGTTCTTCGTCTTCCTCGCTCTCCCGGCTGTCTCCGCGCATCGCCTTGCCCCGCGGCGGCTGCTGCCCTCGCCGGGACACAGCGCACGCGGGAGGCACCGACATCCTGGCCGCCTTTCCCCGACGCCGAAAGCGAACGGCCGCTCCGGCTCCACGCGCCTTCTTCCGCGCATGCTTACGCGCTTCCAGATTCATAGAGAACAGCTGCAAGGCGTCGGTTCAGCCAACCATCTTTCGCGGAACGCGATTCTACGGCTCGCGCCCGGGCAGGGCTACCCAATGCGCAAGCGCGTGACACGAGAAAAGAGGGCGACCGCCAGGCATGCGTATTTCGGCGCGTGCGCCTGGATTGAGATGATAGCGATGAGGCAAACCTTTGTTTCATTCAGGAAACAAGCTGAATGAAGGCTGAAGCTATCCTGGCTAGAGGTGTGCATCGCTTCCCGTTTATGGCACGTGACTTCACAGCATTTTGGTTCCGACCTGCGTTTTGTATACTTTGTTCCTAAGCCAGAAACGAGAGGTTGGGGTTCTGCATTTCAAACTCCTACGTAACCGATAGGACTCTCACGTAAGCACGGATGCAATTGAGCTGTTCACCATGAGCTCTCACCCCATCCAGTGTTGAATATCTGCAGAGGTTCCTCTAACTGCGAATCTTAGCCTACCATCTATCTCAAATCCCCATTAGGGACGCTTGATAAGGATTACCATCCCTCTGGAAGAAAACAATAGGCTGAAATTTGGATGGTATACCTATGGAGAGAAGAGGAACTCCATTTGAACATTTCATGATATGGGTTTGCTCAGAAATCTGCATGGGTCGAGTCACAGGAAAACTATTCTTAAATTCAGGAGCGAATTTAGTACTTAAGGATGCATTAGTAAATGGTCCTTTTTGGTTTCTTCCCAAAACGTGAGTTGAAATGACAAGTTTCCATTTTTTTCTCTTAGAAAAACAAAAAAAATAAGCAATAATAGCAAGGACATATTAGAAAATATTAGCCCAAAGTATTTTTCTTGGGGTCGCAATATATACTGTAACCTAGTGAGAAAATTAGATTTCTTAATAAGGTGCATAATGGTAATGATAATAAGATGATGACAATACTGATGAAGTAATAATGTTAGAGCTACCATGTTATAGATTTCCCTACAGGACCCTTTTTTATATATGTTTGTTTCAAATGATTTTAAATACTTTTTATATATAAAATTTTTAATGGTCCATTATTTTCATTAAGATAGGCACTTTGGCACTTGCTTAAAACAGTAATCCAAACTCATAACGTGTCGCGACGTATCATGACTTTTTTGCCATTGCCGGCAATGGGGTGGGTGCAGTTTCGCTATGATGCATCCAGTTTGACACCTCTGCAGTAATCCATTTTTCAAGCATGATTCTCAGTCTTTTATATATTTAATAGAGAGCTTTATTAAATTTCAAAAAATACAAACTAATATATAGGGAAAGGAGGGAAGGGATAAAAGGGAAAAGTTAACAAGTGACCAAAAAAAATATATACATAAAACAAATATATACAAAAAGTGACAACCAACTTTTTTCAATACAGAAACAATTATAAAATACAACAACCTCTAAGTTTTTGACAATATTTATTAAGAAAAAAGGGAGTTAGAGGAATTGCAACAACTGAATTGATACCGAACCACAACCAATATATCCCATAGTACAGAAGAGCTGAGTTTTCTTCATTTAATTTTTACTGCTTTTCTGTCAACTGGCAAGGAGGTGTGGGATGTTCTTCGGTGATTCATGAAGGAAGGTAAGTGGTTGTTATGAAACTGTCCAGGCTGGGAACCATATTTATGCATGCATAACAATGCCTTCCTCACCTATAGAAAAAAGAACAAAGCCTACATTAGTTCATAGATGTGCTGTATGTTTTCCTAGTCAATAATATGTTTCCAATGTTAATATAGCCTTAAATTATTCCTTTTTATTTTAGAACGAACTATGAAAAATGAACTGTAGTATTTATCATAGTACTTCTTTGCTTTCCCAAAGGCCTCCAATATAAGGCTTCATTGTTACACGCCTAAAGTAGAAATTGATTCAAAGGGATTTATTTTATGTAGCAATTGCGAATTTAATAAACCCTATTTTGGTGTAACTTGTTAATGAAATATACGCACATAACATTTTGAAAACTCTTAATTTTGCAAAAATGATAAAATCATTTTCCCTATAAGTAACATAAAAAAACTTATGAATTAAATTTGAATGCCCACTTAAGTTTCAGCTGTAAAAGGGAAAATTAAGTGTTCTGGGAGGATCTCAATAAACCTGGGTTTATTGCAAGAGGCATTTTTTGTAACACTTCTGTGAAGATATGTTTCCTAATACTGACAGACTTTCTCCAGCAAGTTTACTAATACTGACCTATATGCAACACTTGCAGATTACTGGAGATATTATTACTTGAATGACCCAATTTTCTGGATATTGGATTTTTTTTTAAAGACGAACATTTAATAGCCATCAATTGCTGTTCACAGTCTGCCACTACCTGCAGTAGGATTTATTGGAGAGGGATGGTTTTAGATCACACAGCGAAATACTGAAGCCCTAATAGCTGTCTAAGGATACCAAGAATTGAACCTGTACTTCTGTGGGACTAGCTTATGTTTATCAAGAGCCTTTCATCTGATTTCACATATACTGGGAAACACACATGTAGAAATCTAATGATGCATATGGCATTATCTGCAGTTTACTTAATGCAAATGATCTTAACTCAGGCAAACTACTTACTTCTCTTTTCCAATGCCTCCATTATATCATTATATATCCTTGAACAGAGGTCTTCCTGTGATTTTGTCCCATCCAAATAAACTGCAAAAGGTAGAATACAAATGCAAATTATTTTCAGCAGAGGAAAAGTCAGTGTCGCTTTATTGCTGAGGAGGGTGACATATACATTTAATAAATAAATAATAAAAAATATAAATATAAGCTATCCATCAGCACAGTTCATACAGAGATATAACTTAAGGTCCCATGCAATCCAGAAAACGATTTGAACACTAACAATGTGAGCTTATAAATATCTAATAGTTTAAGAAAACATTTGGGAACTAGGAACCCTCTTATCACATTCATAGCTGTTCACCTTTCACATAAATACAAAGAGATACTGAGCAATTTTTAAAAAAAAATATATAGGAACTATATATTTATAAATATGGCTATGCAATATTTATGCAAATATCACAGACACCTGGGAGAACTGTAAGAATGTTAGCTGTACCAATGTTCATTCCATTTTCTTCCATTTCTCTCCTGTGTTTCTGATACATGGGCCACACATGTCCATCAAAGTAACCAGGTGGGTCTGGCGGACTGTATATTCTGTTGCTACATTAAACAAACGAACAAAAACCAAAATAGTTCTTATTAGTTTGATAATCTTCAAATGGTTTCTTTTTTCTGTATTTCACTCCTAGATTTTATAATCCAGCATTTCATATTGTTCAGTACTACTACTTTTAAGCCATTTTCATACTTTTTGTCACAGTCCCTCAAGCATAGTGGGTCCCTTAAAGAAATGTAACATAATGTTTCTAAGTTTTGATTCTTCAAACCTTTGTAGCTCTGGGGACATAGTTGAGCACTTACGGCTTTTTGAATATAGCTGAACTACAAGTCCTTACAAGCCCCAACTATCATTAATTCTACCATTCTATGATCAAGAACACAGGAAGGATCACAAATTAACCACCTTCAAATTAAAATTTTATTATAGCCATAAGACCAGCAGCATCCACACCCTGTGTTCAGAGATAATCTTCGTAATGATGTGCCTCTAGCTTTACTAGCAAATAACAAATAGAACTGTCATAAGGAAAGATCAGTCATGCTGATCTAAGTAGGTTCCATGGTGTCTTAGATTCTATTACAGATCTGTGCAAAAGACCTACTGCTTCCTGAAGCTCAAGATTGATTTCCTTCAATGAAGAAGATGCTGGGAATGGTCACCCTATTTTTTGCAATTGACAAAAACATCCTGTCCGCCCTGTCTCAGCTTGCATCTCTAAGTAAAAACGATCCTTGGCTCCGTTTGTTGCAAAAGATAACAGTTGTATTAGAAGTCAAGTGAACTGCAGTAAAGCAAAGCCAGAACTGAAATTCGTGCATCAAATCCCCAAGTGTAATTTTCCCCCCTTAGGCATTTCCCGCTACTGCCCCCCTCCCCCATCATCCAATCAGTTTCGAAGAATGTTTTTGAAATGGGTCACTGGATATAGGCTGGTTTGCAGCTGCATTCTTCTCCCAGGGGAGCAACCTTGAAACGTGACTCAGAGAAGCAAACTTACTTCCATTACTTTCACTTTCCCCCTAAGCCAGCTGTCCCTAACCCCTGGCCTGTGGATCGGCAGAAGCTGGGTTGCACAAACAAGTGAACACCCATCCATGGGATGCAGGCAGCACATGAAACCACGCCCTTCAGTCCGCGGAAAAACCTCTCTCCATGGAACCGGTTCCTAGTGCCCAAAAGGTTGGGGGCTGCTGCCCTAAGCATTCCCCCTCCCTTTCACCCTCCCCAGGATCCATGGCAGACTGGCACCCAGCTACAGCAGGAGCGCAGGGGTGAGGTGGCCGTTCCGATACATTCTTCTGCTATGAAGGAAAGCTTTCTCTTTCAGAAAAAAAGTAGAGACAATCACTCCCTTTATCTTTCTGAATGAAGGTCAAGTAGCAGTCAATTCCCCTTTCCAAACACCAGTTCCAAATGCTGCCTGACCAAAGGGAAATCTTGTCCATGGACTGAATATAGTCCTCTCAACACAGAGACAGCCTAAAAGTGGAGCTTATTTTGAAGTACGTCTTAAGAAGAGAAGCTTGAGGTGCAACTTTACAGAGAAAGGAGAAACAGTGGATAAAGGGGGAAAAAAGTTATATTATGCATTGCTCTTAGGTATACCATACCTTCTTCGCCTTTTACACTCTTCATAAGGAATTGTTAAGAAATATTTTTTATCCCATATATCACTAAGGGGCCTGCAAGAGTAAAACAACAAGTAAGGCATGCTGGTTTGCCATATTGCAGTTCTTGTAAATGTTAAACAACTGCTTACTTGTAGTTAAACAGAAGGAAACCTTCAATAATTAAGACCCGAAAATCTTTTGCTCCTGTCTGATCATCATGTGTATTATTGGGTGATCTTGGTAATGCAGAGTCTTCTGGTTTTGCCATCCAAGAACGTATGCTTGCCACCATTGTCTCCATGTACAAGGCATCAAGTACTAAAAGACACACTTAAATCTTAAAATGTAAGGCAGTATTCCCAGTCGGCACTCATTCTGTTCAGGAGACACTCAAGAGCCAAAGCTTGAAGTATATACTGAACGGAATGGGAGAGTTAGGAATTACTTTAAATGGTAGAAGATTTTGTTATTTTGAGCATTCAGCACTATCTGAGAAAATGCAAAGCATGTTTACTGTTGATTAATCAGGACTGGAAGCAGGAAAGTTTACTAAGTGATAGCAAGGTATAGGAGCAACAATCCAGTTATTTCATTATAGTTCACAAATCTGTGAAATTCTATGCAAACAGCAGAAAAGTGGGGTGTAATGATTTAAGGACAAATTAAAAGAAACAGCAGGTTAATAATTTCCAAACAATAGCAAGAAAAAAACCCCAATTGTTTCAGTTTCTCATATATAGCTTGGATTATACTAAGTTTTAAATCTTTATCATTTAGCATGTAAAATGAAATAGTACATCCTTCTTTAAGCAAAATGAATTAAAATAATTATATGAATTCTTTTAAGGCAGTAGAATGTCATGCTTAAAACAGTTGATTACATTTAATTATTCAAAGCTATATGAAGGAAGTAAACTAACACATTTATTTATATAATCAGAATATATTACTGGGGGTTCCCTAACTTTAAAATGGTAAAAAAAATGAATTTGCAAAGTCTGTATAAGTTTCTCTGTGTGGCAAAAGTGTGGAATCAAAGCATTATTTTTCTAATGAACAAGTTTGAGGTCAACTGGGGCAAATGCCTGTTGAATTCATTCACTTATGCTATCTCTAAAGTACTTACTGTATTTTAATGATTAACTGCTTTCCATTTAATTGCTTAATGAAAAATATTTATATCCCAAAAATAAACTGAATTTTGTAGGCACTCACGTCCTTTTCAAGAACAGAGAGCTTTAAGAGAATCCTAAAGCTTTTACATAAAATATTGTTATCCTAGAAAGAGATTCATTCATCTGTCTTTTCCTTTCTCATATCTATTTCTTTCTGCTAGTTCAGATATATAAACGAGGTGAAAATGTGATTCATCTCATTCATATGCGATGATGTTCTACAATCCCCAAAAGCTGATTATGCTTTCCTAAGCCAATTTAATTTATGGTGAATTCTTATTAGGCTGCAATTCACAAATTTAATAGTTGCCTGCATTGCACAACGATCAGCACTGTCTGAATCTGAACAAGTTGATCACGTACACATTTGTTGCCAAGTATCTTGTATTAATAGCTTTTAAACCAGGTAGTTGTTTTTGTAAGCAGAAGCAGTACATTTGCATTCCAAGAACAGGCTATTTCCATTACAAAACAAGCTTTTATAAGTAGTTTAAACAAAGTAAAATGCAGATTTCCTCTGAGCACTTGACTGCTGATACAGTACATCTAGGAAAGGGAGAACCAGAATGAGCAGAGAAGACCTTCACTGGCTAGGAACAAAAAGGGCCTTTCTTCTCATTTATAAATAGGATGCCCTTTGTGCTATGGTACAGAGATTAAGACAATTGAAATATCTGTTGAAAATGGTTTTTTCCAGTACTATAGTGTTTAATTTAATTTAATGTTTACAGATGCACATGTACAATTTAGAGGCCACTCAACTCTGATAACTCTAAGTGGCTTACAGTTAACTAGTAAGAGCAATACAATAAACAGAAGAGAAATTATAACTGGCCCAAGAAGCCGATCCAAAAGGGACACAACCATTATCCTGCCCGGAACGTTGGGAGAATAGCAGGGCCTTTAATAGCTTTTTGAATGCCATCAGAGTGGGAGCCATTCAGATCTCTCTTGAGCTTTCAAAATATCAAAAAACAGAATATTTACCATCGTACTGCAGAAATCCACGATCATCTTTGGCCACTTCAGATTCAGGCTAAAGAAATCCCAAACATATTATGGAGAGAGTGGTACAAACCCACAGGATAAGTGGCTGAAAAACTTAACACAGGGAGGCAATTTATAGCTAAAGCTAACAATATTGTCCCTCTCATTCTGTACCAAGTGAATTCAATTCCTGCGCATTAATAAAACAAAAAAAATGACACCCCCACACAAACCATATTCTTTTATTTAAAAACTGATATTTGCCAAGTTCATTTGATATTAACGATGTCAAGAACAATAAAAAATCAAAGATTGAAATGCTAGGCAAACCATACAGCAAAACAAACGATGGAGAATGGAAAAGCCAGCAGTAAAAATCACAAGTTGCAATCATATGATGTCTTGCTTAATGACTCCATGGATTAGTGATGGGAGTTACCGGTCCCAATTGTGGTCATTAAGCAAGAACTACATGTAAAGTTGCTGAGACTAAGAAACATTGCCCTATTAAATTGAGAACTTTGATCACACCGGGTGAGTCATATTAACTTCTGATGTTCATCACCGCACAGACTTACTGTAGGGCAGAGGGAAGCTTTGTGGTCACTGGAATAAAAAAACTTAAATCCACTTCTGCAACGGAACAAAATATTCACTCAAACTGTAAAGTTTTTTTTTAAGCTTGTTACCTTAAAAAAGTTATCTTGGGAAATTATAGTGCAACTGGGAAGCAGTTTCTTCAGCTTTCCTGCCAGAGTTGTTTTGCCTCCATTTGTTACGCTGAATTGCAAATGGGGAAAAAAGGGTGTTGAGAAGAACAAACTGTATAGTAGATAGCACTATTAATAGCTTTGTTTACTCTGCAATTGCTTTGTATCCGGTCAAATGTAATTATATATTTTTTAGCTTAAGTAGCCAGCAGGCTATTTATTTATTATAGTTGCATAAGTGATTTCTCTGTCAATTATCTTCTACAGAATAAATGCACAATGATTACTCAGTGTTTTGCCTTTTTTTTCTTCCTGAGAGCAGGGCTCTTAAAAGTATTTGTGTGGTTGCAACAGCAAAAATATTAGGACTAGAGTTGCAACAGCAGTGAAAGCCACAAGTTCACATACATTGAATATTTTCACAATACAATATAGGCATAGATTTAGACACACAACAAATTTATTATTACATAATCATAAAGAGCCATAACTTTTAAAGGTATTTTATTGGTTTTAATTGTCTGCCAATCATAGCCAGTGCTGAATAGGCTGGTCTTTATAAATGTAAATTATAAATAAAAATTATAAATTATAAATAAACTAAAATAAAAGAATCCACACTGAACAAGTGGTTGTTAAACAAGGGCCACCTGTATTTAGAGATTTGGATGCATAAAATAAGAAAAGAGGAGTTCAAATTCCCGTTTCATACTTACCCTCCAAGTCCAATGACCAATGTTTTCATTGTTCCTTTACAATCTAAACATTAAATTGAAAGGGTAAAATTAAGAGCAAGTCCGTTAGCTGTTTTTCTTAACTTATGGAACTTTTATATATTTTTGAAATTGTACTATGTCAGTGAGGGACTCTGTAAAAGTAGACCAGACTGGCCACTTTCTGAAAACCACACAAGTAAAAAAAACAACCCCTACTGAGCTCAACAGTGACCACAATCAATCAAACCACAGTTGAAATATAAAGTAAAAGAACTATAAAAGGGAGCGTTGGACGTAAATGCAATCATCATCTTTGCCACACCCCTATGATCTGGTGACTATGAAAGAATATAAAGTGTATTTAGGAGGTTGTTGAGTTCTAATCCCACTTTAGACATGAAAGCTCTTTGGGCCAATCTCTCAGCCTAACCCACCTCACAGAGTTGTTGTGGAGAAAACAGGAGGAGGAAAGAGTATTCTGTATGTTCACCACCCTGAGTTACCTATAAAGCAATAAAGGTGGCATTAAAAGAAATCTAATAAAGCTAAATAATAACAAAAGAAATATGTGTCATTTAATGAGAATCATTTGCCTATCCAGGATCCTGGAAGAGTCAATATTTTTTCGAGCCAAACATACAGGATCTCTTCTCCTGATGCTTGGTTTCTAATCCCTTGATCGTTTTATGGCTTTTACTGCCTCTTCCAGATTCTCCGAATCCTTCATGAGATGTGGTGCACAGAAAAATACAGTGTTCTGTATATGGCACAGGGCCTGATTACTTGAGGGTTCATCTATCTTCCATAGTTATCTGCCCAGCCAGTTTGATCCAGTATGTGGGCATTCTCTTGGTTCCTTCAGTTAATCTCAGGAAGTGTGTCTGCTATAGCACTTCCTCTTTTGAATGAGCTTCTACCTGAGACCTGTACAGTGCTTTTTTTGTAAAAAAAAAAAAAAGTGCCGGAACTCACACACATCATACAACCTGCCTTGCCTACCCTACAAGATTCCATCCAAAAAAGGTGCCGGAACTCCGTTCTGGGTGTTTTATGACAAAAAAAAGCCCTGGACCTGTATATCCCCCCCCCCATCATCTAAATTACCAAGTCAGTAGTAATCACAGGTTTACAGTTTGAATAAATGATATTATACGACCAATCCAAAACAAGTTAAATTATTCCTGTGATTTGAACACTATTCTTCTATTGATATGGCATAAAATTGCATTGGACTTTTTAATATTTATGTCACACTGCAGAGGCATAGTCAGCTTGTCAACTTCATCTACAATTCCAAAGTTCTTTCCACAGTATCAAACCAGGTATCCTCCTTTTTATAGCTATATCATTCAAAACACCTTTTTGCAATGGAATCTGAAACCCTCATGCACATGAACACAAAATAAGCTATTTAGTTAAAGGCAAACATTTCACAATGTTTTATTTCAGGTTTTAGTGCTGTTATAAAATAGGCAAAACTTATGATTACAAATACTAATAACCATGAATTATATGTTATTAATTAACTATTATCCTACAATTGCTTTCAAGTCTTTTTATCAGTTACATAAGGGTGAAGGCTTTCAACTCTTTGGGAGTTTCAAAACAGTAGAACACAGCTCCAAATTAAACTCTAAAGCAATGTTACATAAACAGAAAAGATGCATGAATAACATTCCACAGTATCATCTACTGAACACAAAAGTATTTATTCCAATCTTCACTGAACCTGGCAAAAATAAAGATTTATATTTACATCAAAATGACTGTCAGTAAAACACAACTCTATTCAAATTACACCCTTTGTAAATAAAAGCTCTATGGTTGTTGAATAAGACTGCAGTTCCTAATAAAAGTAAACTTAAATGGAACAAGAAATAAAGCTGCAGTCAGGATGGAACATGGCGTAATGGACTTTCACAAAGTTTGCAAAGGAGACTCCTTATTTCCTTATTTATTAATTGAGGGAGACTAGATTGGAAGAAGATGTTCATGATTTTTAAATTGGAGAAAGAAAACTGCTATGCTGATGACACTATTTTGAAAGATGAAAATGTAAATGTAACACTAATGAAAGTCAGAGCCAAGTGAAAAAAAACTGTTTAAGATTCCAATGATCTATTAGCTCCAATAGTGAGCTAAATGAAGAAAACAAACCCAAGATTAAATATAAAGACAGCTAAATTAATTAAACAACCAGCCTCAAACTTGCCAAAGAACATACTGAAGTAATGGATAGCTCCTGCTTTGTAGGATTGAACATAAACAATAATGGAACCAGGAATTACACCACGGACCAGGACTTGGTAGGGTAGCAGCAAAAGGTTTGGAAGAAATCAGTTATTGTGACACTATACCTGAAAAGCTGAGCCTCATTCAGCCAATGATTTTCCCAATGACATACTACAGTATGAAAACTGGACTTGGAGGAGGATGGAATTAATAGTATTGTTGCTTCTAAAATCTGGCATTGGAGAAGAATTCTGAAAATAAAATGGACAGCCCATTGGATCATGAAATAAATACAGAGTTCTAACTAGGAGCACAAATGACCATACAGGTGGTCCTCGATGTATGACCATTTGCTTAACTTTGGTTCGTATTAATGGCGGCCTGAGAAAGGCCGGAAAGCATTTGGAAAGGGTGCTTTATAGCCTAATTAACCACTTCCAATCATCTCAAAAATCACATTTACACACCAGTCAGATGATTGCAATCTGGTTGCTTTGCAACCTGTTTGCACTTACAACCAATTGCCAAGCACCCCAATCTGCTCTGCCGGCTTCCCTAGAAAATCAATGGGGAAGCCAACTGGGAAAATTGCAAGCTGATGCCACCTGCGAACAGAATTTCCTCTGGTCTCTAGGAGCTGAAATCCTTTGGCAGGCAGGAAGCCGAAATTGAAACAGGATATTCAGCACTAGAATGGAGACACAGCACAGTAAGGTAAGGAATGCAGTATGCTTTGGGGATGGGGAGCCCCAGGAAGGCCAGGTGAAGGTTATGCATGATTGTCTCTCCACTCAGGCTGAAAATCTTGCTTGGATTTCAGCATGAAGGATTTCAGCTTCTGAGAGGAGAAGCACCTGCATGTGGTCTTTGCTGGCCTCCCCACCTCTAAGGCACCCAATACTTCTTACCTTTATCTATCTTACTTTCTACATACAATGTTCCCTTGGCAACCCATAAGATTAACCACAATTGGATGTGCAGGGATTGCACTCATTGAGCGAAGTAGTCACATGATATCCTGCTTAATTACTGGTTTGTTCAACTACCAAGATTCCAGTTCAATTGTGATTGTAAGTCAAGGACTACCTATATTTGAGACACATTATGTGAAGACTTAATTCTGTGGAGAAATCTATAACACTAGGAAAGGTTGGAAAAAAGAGAAGATCACGAGCAAGAAGGTGACTGGAAATTAGTGACAATGGGTGTAGTATTGAGCAATCTAAAATGCCAGGTTGGGGTCAGAACATCTGGAACAAATCGATATGGTCACCAAAAGTTAACACTGAACTTAATGGCACATAATTAATGAGTTACCTGGAACAAATGCAGTGTGAATTTAACCTGTGTATCTTCTCAGAGTATATATATATATATATATATATATATATATATATATATATATATATACACTTACAGAATCTTACAGATTTCCATTATAACTACAAAGGGGAAAAATGGAATAAGTACAAATGGTTTTTGATGGATGATGTTAAAACTCTATTGTACAGAAATATAAATTGTCATCAATAGGATTTTTACCCCCTACAGCAGGCCCTCGGATTTCTACAGTTCTCCGTTATGCTTGTAACCCTCCTATCCTTCCCCACTCATTCCATCTTTTTCTTACCCTAAGGCAGGGGTCTTCAAACTTGGCCCTTTTATACTTGTGGACTTCAACTCCCAGAATTCCTCAGCCAGCGTGCCTGGCTGAGGAATTCTGGGAGTTGAAGTCCACAAGTCATAAAAGGGCCAAGTTTGAAGACCCCTGCCCTAAGGTGAGAATTTTAAAGCAACCACAGAAGAACAGCCGTTAAGGAAGACCGACAGCACAGCGCTCCAGGAACTCTCTCGAGAAAGACAGGATGCGCACAATCGGATTCAAAACACTCGCATTATTATGGCGGCAAATACAGATTTGCCCAAGTGTCCGGTCTTGCAATCACACACTTAAGAGTTTGCAATCACGCACGGCAGAGAACAAGGTCAGATTTTCGTTTTTAGGAAAGTTAATTGTACAAGGGCTTCTGTTCAGAGGTCCTATGCAGAAGCAAAAGCAGGCCCTTTGAAGCAAAGTAACAATGCAAACTCACATTTCTCCCGAGCAAAGTGCATGAACCACTCCTGCAAGAAAGCAAAGCGAAGCCCGCATTCAGCACGCAAAACAGAGGCGGCCCGCCTCCGAGCCCCTCCCTCTTCTATCACCCTATTAAAAGCCGCTACCTCCGTAAACACAGAACGGGGTGGAAACGGGCAGAGGCTACCCGTGCTTGTACACCAAGAAGACAAGCAAGGAGGTCCCGCCGCTGCGCTCCAATTGGTCAACATTCGCAGCCTGTCCAGGAGCCTTAGGAACCGCCCCTCCCCGACTGGAGCCGCGCTCTGTGATTCGTCGGCCTGTTGTTGGCCCCTCCTTCCCACGTGGAACGCCCCTCCTGGGATGAGTCCCCCTCGCCTGGTCCCTTCGCTCTTCCTGCCATGCGGCTCCTTGGCCTCTAGGGGGAGCCAGTCTGCGACCAGCCGCACTTCCTCATCTTTGCAAAAGCACCTTTCGTGCCCCCGCCGAGCGCTCAGCTGGGACGTCCGCCGACCCTCCGGCTTCGCGGGTCGCTCTCGAGCCGCGCCGCTCCAGAAATCCTTCACGAGGAAGGGCTTACGGCGATCTGGAGGTGGCGAGCGACCCGGCTCGGCGCTAGATCGGCGGTCGCGGAGGCTTTGCTTGCAACTTTGGACGCAGCGATGTCCAAGCCGCCGCCTAAGCCAGCTAAGCCAGGTAAGGCAGGCGCTGGTCTCCCAAGCCGCGTCCTTCTCTTCCTGGAAGAGATGTTGCTGCTGCCATCTCCCCTCTGATGGGAAGCGGGAGGATCGCGCTGGGAAAGGGAGCAAGAGAAGTGGGGTTCTCCCTGACACGTGGATCGGCGGCTTGCTGCGTGCGGCTCTGCCAGGAGAGCCCCGCGGGACGCGGTGCATTTCGCGTCCTAAACTGAGATTTAACCCACCCACCCGCCCCCCCACTGTAGCTCTGGCAGCCTTGAATCGGGCTGGCTGGCTGGCTGGCTGGCTTCCTCCTGCCCCTTCTCTCCTCGTTGCGATGCGCTGGAGATGGCGAGGGAAAAGGCTCGTTTGGAGAAGAGGAAGAGCTTCTCCCTGGGTCGGGTGGGGCTGGGCGGGAGGCTGTCACTGTCAAAAGTCAGGCCAGGAAGTTGAGCCGAGCCCGGCCAGGCTCCCGCCGGAGCCACCTGGGGGCGAGCGGCGGCTGCTCCGGGAGAGCGGAAGCTCAAGCAAAACGGATCGATCGCTTGGGGAGCTTATTTGCAACCGCGGCTGCAATAAGAAAGCGAGCCGGGCCGAACCCGGGACGAGCTGTGCTGCACGAATGCCGTTGCGAAATCGACAGCAACAGAAAAAGACTTCCGCACCCTCGTCTGCAGGCGTGTCAGAGGGTTAGAAAGTGGCAGGTTTCGTCCGGATCAGGGAGGTGGGAAGAGAAAACAGACTGCTTGGCAAAAAAAAAAAAAAAAGCGCCGGATGGGCATTAACATACTCGGCAGATAAGCAAGCTCTCTTTATATATAGGATTTGTCTCAGTTGCTTGCAAGACAAAACAAGACATTTTCATTCGGGAAAAAAAGTTGGATAGCATAAAATCATGCCATAAAATTAATTGATTATGCCTTGCTGTGTTTTACAAGTCAGACTATTCCCTTCTATTGGACAGATCATTCATTTGCCCCAAAGGAGGGATTCTGATTTGATGAAAGGATATTAAGCTGCTGGGATCTGTAGCACAGATATTTATTTCCTGATAATGGAATACAGAATCCAACAGAACATTTTCCTGGTATAAGAGAATGTGTGTGAGAGAGAAGTTACAGACATGTTGAAATACTTCAAGACTTGAGGGTTTCTTTCTCCAAAGAGGTTGAATTGATTGTGGGGGGGGGGTCACTGTGGGATGGGGCAAATGGAGCAGAGCAGGAACCCAAACTTTAAACTGTAGCAGCAATTCCCAAAGTGAAATTAGTTTGCTGTCAGGGATTGAAAGTGTCTAAAAGAAAAATGAAAGACTTCCAGAGCAGTGCAATGTTGAAAAAACATAGATTAATTCCTTCAGTAGGAAGTCATGTAACGTTCGACCACATTACAAAATGTGGTATGTAACAGAGCTGTAACTTCTAAAATTATTCTAACCCAACAAATGCATATTATTTCTTAAATTTGAAGAATAAAATAAGCATCATATAGCTTTATAAAAATAGCGCATCCTAAATAGATTTTGAGTCATCTTACCTTGGCACCAGTACTATAATAAAAAAATAAATACTCAACATCATCATTCTAGCCATTGTCTATCCACTGCAGGATGAAGGCCTCTTCTGCATTTTTCTAACCAGTACGGTCCTGAGCTTTCTTTTGCCAAATGGACCCACAATACTTGCTGATGTGGTTGATCCATCTTGTTTAGGTTTCTCTCATGGATGCTTTTTATCAACTGGGATCCATTCTGTGACTGCCTTGGGCCACCTGCCATCACTTCTTTTTGCTATGTGACCAGCCCACTTCCATTTCAATTTTTACTCTCTAGATAGCATCATATATTTTCGTTTGTTCTCTAATCCATGTGCAGGTCTTTCTACTTTGTCTTGTAATGCTGAGCATGTCTCTTTCTATAGCTCTTTGCGCCACCTGTAGCTTTTGTATTGATTGTGAAGTTAGTTTCCATGTTTCGCCAGCATATGTTAGAACAGGTAGCACCCACTGATCAAAAACTTTTCTCTTGAGGCATAGGAGGTTATTCTTGAAAATTACGCTTAGCTTGCCAAATGCCTGCCAACCACATTTAACATGTCATTCAGTTTCCTTTTGGAGTACAATTAAGAATAATTCAGGCAGTAGTGAAAGATTCATGCCACATGAGCTGTGACTTCCCCCAAATCTTCATGTTTTCCTGAAAGCCATCAGAAATTTATGGGGTGGGGAGAACTACCCATAAGCAGTCTGGTATAAAAGTCCTGTTCCATATCTTAGCGAACTATAGCTTTTAGACTGTGAGGCCTAACAAGGCATAAAAGAAAGCCTCAGATGATGGCAAAGCAACTTCGTGAAATCAAGAACATTTTATGTGCTGTATACAAGCCTTCTTCAATCCACAGCCTTCCCATTTCTTGAACTACAGTTCTTCTCCAGCCTGGACATTTATGTCTCTGAATAAGAAAAGGCAATATAGCCTCTTACTTTTGGGAAGAAGTGTAATTTGTTTCTTCCCTGAGTAGTTTTGACGGCATTTCAGTATATATATATTCAAAGAACAATCGGGAAGAGTTTTTATGCAACAGAGCCCTGATCTCAGTCAAAACATACCATTTATTTTTTTAAATGTATATAAATTTGAGGACCCTTTCCATGTGATCTATGTGTAACATCTACCTTGGCCCAAGAATCCAAGTGCAGTTTAACATTTTAAAAGGCATGGTTTTTGTCTCATATTTTGTTACTTTAACAAATCCATTGCCAGATTTCAGTTGTCTTGCAGAATAGTTATTTTCCACAAAGAGTAGGTAACTCTTGTTTTTAAATTAAAGTAGTCAGAGTCTGTCTAGACTCTAGGGAAATATTGTGGCTAATTTAGAATAGTCCAGTAGTCTCAGAGCCATATCTTAGTAGACTTACAACATTAACAAGTATTTTACCTAATCCACATAATCAAGGCAGTTTACAATAAAAGTGAACTGTGGAGGTGGGGGAATCAAAACAAGCAATTAATTAAAAAGCTACTGATACAGCAACATCTATGGCAGCCTTGGAAACTGAGGTCGCATATTCTCCCATCCAAAATGGGACTTGGCAAATGAGCATAATACGTACTAGGAGCATACAACTGAGGAATGCTGATACTGAACCTTGTCTCTAAAACAACGTTAGTCACCTTGAGCAATATTTTGTCAGAAAAGTGGGATAAATTATGAAAATGCTTGCTTAAATAATATTTTGTTGTTTTGCTACCTCAGAGTCAGTGGACTGGACTGCTCCCTGCAAGATTTCAGAAGTAGCTTGCCCTTGCTTCTTTCTAGGGCTGAGAGAGAGTGACTGGCGCAAGGTCACCCAGCCTGGCTCTGTGACTGAGGAGGGATGGGAATTCATAGTCTTCTAGTTTCTAGTTACAGGGGTAGGCAACCTTGGCTCTTTTATGACTCGTGGACTTCAACTCCCAGAATTCCTGAGCCAGCATGGCTCAGCTTGGAAACCTCTCCCATTCCCCTCAGCATGGCTGGCTCAGGAATTCTGGGAGTTGAAGTCCACGAGTCATAAAAGAGCCAAGGTTGCCTACCCCTGTTCTAGTATAATGCCTTAGTCTCACTTAGTATCACTTAGTATCACTTGCGTTTCTCTGAGTGGATTCCACAAACCCACTTCAAAGTTAGTTTCAGATCAGTTTCAAGATACAGACTGTGAGTATGACTAAAATAACTATTATTTCTGCTTCATCTGTGCTGACTAAGTTCATTTCTGTAAAACATAAAGATCTATTTTCAGCCACGGCATTCTGCCCAGTTAATAAGATTTTTGTTAACACAACACAGACTGATACAGTAGGATAGGGTATAGACAGACAACCAACACTGTATCTATGCAGTGTACTAGTGATGTGGTCATTTGCTATACAATGAACCTATCTCATACAGGTAGTCCTTGACTTACCATAGTTTGTTCAGTTACCATTCAAAGTTACAACAGCAATGAAAAAAGTAACGTATAACAATTTTTCACACTTATCACCATTTGCAGCATCTCCATGGTCACATGATCAAAATTCAGACACCTGGCAACCGACTCATATTTATGACAGTTGCACTGTCCTGAGGTCATGTGATCACCTTTTGTGATCTTCTGATAAGTAAAGTCAATGGGGAAGCCAGATTTACTTGACAACTGTGTTACTAACTTGTTACTAACTACAGTGATTCACTTAACAGGTGTGGCAAGAAAAGTCATAAAATGGAGCGAGACTCACTTAACAAATGTCTCACTTAACAACATAAATTTTGGGCTCAATTCGAGGACTATCGGTATTACTATAGACCAGTTTAGCTATAGATGTTGATTCTGCCAACTGAGCACTATATAACAACTACATTCTTCTTAAAAAGTTAATTCTATTGGATATCCTCCTTAAATAGAACTCTAAGAACGAAATGAAATCTAAGTTTCCATCCAGGAAGGAAGATCTTTCTAATACGGTTTATGGTGTACAATATATATATATATATATATATTTACATATTCCCTATATTTCTTCATGGGATCAAACTGAACTCATAAAAAGAACAAAGTCCTATTGCATAGAAGAAACCAAGATATTAACTTGCTGGAGGGGAAAATGAATGGAGAAAAGAAATCTTAATGCAATAATAGGAGATTCGACTCCCTTCAAATATCCCTCTTGTTTTGTTTTTGTAAGTTGTCAGGCTCTAATGGACACAGACTGTACTCTTTTATACTATTTCCTGGCAGAAAACAAAAATAAACATCCCCCACAGCATTAGGGAATTTTGTTAACACACTGATACTGTCAATTAAATACAGTTAATTTGAACCTAGTCACTGGAGGGAACTGGGGTCTCAAAATGTACAGATACTTTTGGATTTGTATAAAACATTTTTCTTGCAGAGTTAAAGTCCAACCTAAGTCTGGTATTTTTCAAGGCACTTCATATTGGATTCCATACCACAGACATAGCCATGATTGTCTTCTCTGTGTGCCTACTTCCTAAATATGATTCTAGAGAAGTCAGAATCAAGAAGTCAGAATTAGATCTGGGCAAACCTGCTCTTCCTTTCTCTTACAATAGAAGGGATATTCTCTAAATATCAAGAATTCTGATTCAGTGGCTGGCACTCGATCCAAATATGCTGAGGTGGCAGAGATGGGAAGTGACTTGCAGACCCTCAAAGCACATAGTGGGGCTTAGGTGGATCATGATCTGGCCTCATCAAAATAAGAGCGATACGTAGGTTTGTTCTCTTTGTGGAATGGCATGAGAAGGTTTTTTTCCTTCTTCTTGGCCCATACAACTCTCATCTGCTGCCCAGAAGTAGCCTCCATCTGCCATTGGGACCTTAGCACCAATGCCCAGGCCTTTCACTAATTATGGCTTTAGGTTCTGGGTCAGCAACATGCCAATCATAAATATCTCTCTTGGAACTCTGTGCCTCACCTGCTCACATGTTGCTTATTTATTTAGATGCTTTTAATGAAAAGGAATAGAAGAGAATCTGGCCTACATAAAAGCAGAAAGACAGCCTTGAGTATAAGCTATATTTCTGGGACCGAGTCTGTGCTCCACCCTAGAATGTTCCAAATATTTTTCTTAGAAAATAAAAATGATCGTAGAGAGAGGTGATGGTGCCCGGGGCTCTGATCAGAGAAATAAGGAAATGGAAGAGACAGCAGGTAAGAATGCATGGCATCCTTCTTCCATTGGACCAAAAGTAGGGCTTTCCAACTTTGGCTGGCACACTTACGGCTGTCTGGTTCACCTGCTACACTGTGCTCCAATTAGCTACTGTACACGACAGCAGGAATGCCTTCTAGGGGTCTACACACTGCCTGTGATGGGCACTTTTGAAAACAAGTTTGCCAATAGAACAGTGAAGTGTGGGCCGGACCTGCCTATCTTATTTTCTAACACTGAAACGATGAGCCCTTCTTTAACACTAAGTGAAGCCGACAAGAGTTTTGCCACTTTTCTAGCCAAGTGGCAGGAAAAGAATAGTAAAACTAGGGTCCTTTCCCTTTTCTCTTTCCTTCTCCTTCCTCCTGTGAATGCAAGGAAGTCTGAAGTCCAGGGGGAGGCGGGGAGAGACCCATATAAAAGATCCATCAGTAGAATCCCAAAAGGTCCCAAAAGCTATTGAAAAGCAAAGCAGTTCGCACTTGCTTGGCCTGGCACAGGTGGGCAAGTAAAAACGCAAGAGAATCCACTGCTTTTCATCTGTGGCAAATGCAGAACCCCAGGCTATCCCTATGTTGAAAGGGGAGGCAACGATTGAAATCCGGAAAAGCATTTCATAGGCTGGCACCCTTTCCAGCCAATTTGCACGTGCAAATTCAGCAGCAGGGAGCTGCACTTGACTTACGTCCACAACTGAGTCCCAGATTTCTGTTGTTACGCGAGACAGTTGTTAAGTGAGTTGTGCCCCACTTTATGACCTTTCCTGCCACAGTTGTTAAGTGAATCGCTGCAACTGTTAAGTTAGTAACCTGATTGTTAAGTGAATCTGGCTTGCCCATTGACTTTGCTGGTCAAAAGGTTGCAAAAGGTGATCAAGGGACCCCGGGACACGGCAACCATCGTAAATACATTCCAGTTGCCAAGCACACAAATTTTGATCACGTATGACCGTGGGGATGCTGCAGCAGTCATAAGTGTGAAAAATGGTCATAGGTCACTTTTTCAGTAACCTCGAATGACCACTTAACAAATGGTTGTAAGTCAAGGACTACCTTTATTGCAAACAGAAGTGACAAGAGTAGTATTTTAAGTACCTGAAAAAGCCTCATAACACAGTCTTTCCAAATGTCATTTTTTTAAAATCACATCAGCTCTGCGTATTCCAACTAGGCTGCTCCATAGTGTGGTCTGAGAGCATTTTGAATTGCACCCTTTGAACTCTGAATGCAGTCTTTTTTTTTCAGGAACCAGTGCTGTGCATGGCGCCCGGCTACAATGGAGCAGGAATAGGACTGTGCTGTTTCTGCTTCTGAAGTCTGTGGAGGGAAGATATATACAAGTAGTATTAGATCAAGACACAGTTTCTCCTTTGAGGAAAAAGAAATGATTGCATTTTTTTTTTCTGCCCTACAGATGGAAGGCTATGTGTTGAGGGAGTAGTATGTGAAATAGAAAACTGACAACACCCCACACGCCTTTAAACCTGTTTCCTTTCTGCTCCTACCTAGATGCAAACATCTGGCCTTAAATGATTGCTCTTTTTTCAGGTGGATGTCATTGTTGTAATTAAGTTATTGTGGACTATTTTTTATATATATATATATAAATTTTATTGGTTTTGATAGGATTAGGAATGAGGTGGGGTCGGGATTGGGGATTGGGGTTGGGATTTGGATTAGGGTTAAGATTAGGGTTGGGGTTAGGATTTTTTCAAATAACATTCTCAATATTTAGCAAACAGCATAATGTCGGGGTTCATGTGTTTAACAAAAAATAATAGATAATAGATAATTATCATAAACAATATGTTAATAAATCACTTGTTAGTCTTCTTCTTGCTAATATATATTCAAAGTTACATATCACATTCCTTTCTCTCTAACTCGTTTTTCTAGCCATTGATAGAAATTATCCCATGTTCTAAAATACACTGAGTCTTCTTTCTCTTTTATCTTTAAAGTCAATCTATCCATTTCTGCACACCCTAAAATTTTCTTAATTAATTCTTCTTCAGTTGGTAAATTTTCATTTTTCCAATGTTGGGCAAATACAATTCTTGCTGCAGTTAGTACGTGTAAAATTAAATATATACAATGTTTCTCATAATTTGCTCCTATTATTCCTAACAAAAATAATTCTGGCTTAAAGTCTATTTGTTTTTTAGTCATTTTCTCCAACCATAAATGTATTTTTAACCAAAATCTTTTTGCTTTAGGGTATGTCCACCAGATATGGTAATAAGTACCTGGTCCTTGTTTGCATTTCTAACACTTATTTGAAGTATTTTAAAACATTTTTGCTAATCTAAATGGTGTCATATGCCATCTGTAAAACATTTTATATAAGTTTTCTTTATATGCCATTGCTTTAGTTAGTTTAACATTGCTTTCCCATAACTTTTACCAGTCTTCTAATTCTATATTATATCCAAAGTTCTTTGCCCATATTATCATTGTTTCTTTTACTTGTTCTTCCTCCATCTTTAAGTTTAACAGATATTTATAGAGTTTCTTAATCAACTTTTCATCTTTTTAACAGTATCTGATCAAATTCTGTCTGTTCTTTATAGAATCCCATTATTTTAGCATCTTTTTTCATATCTCATTTTGATTTGCAAATATGGCCACCATGATAGATCAATACCTTGTTCTTGTAAATCTTGTCTGTCTTTCAAGTTTCCTTCATTGGCCAAGATATCTTTATAGGTCACAACTTTGTCGTAATTAATTAAATTTGGGAAAGCAAAAGCTTCCATTGTTGAAAGCCATCCAGGTATCTTGATATAAATTTTTGCTTTTATTTTTTCCCATTCTGAAAGAAGTGCATTTCTTACAAAGTGATTTTGAAAGTATCTATGTATTTTATTCTTCCCAAAGCACAGAAAGGCATGCCAACCAATTTGTAGGTCATGCCCCTCTAGGTATAATAGTCTTTTGCAGTGCTTTTTTTTGTAAAAAAAAAAAAAAAGGTGCCGGAACTCACACATGTCATACAACCCACTTTGCCTACCCTATAAGGTTCCATCCAAAAAAGGTGCCGGAACTCCGTTCTGAGCGTTCTATGAGAAAAAAAGCCCTGGTCTTTTGTCTCTAAGCATTATCCATTCTTTAAGCCAGGGCTTTTCAACCTTTTTACTGATTGTACCACTTTTAGGATATGGCAATATTCGAGTACCACCTAGCAAGGTGCCAAAAACTTGGTGACAAAAAAAAAACCTGTTCAAAGTTGCAATTGCACTGAAATGACTTATGACCATTTTTCACACTTATGACCATTGCAGCAACAGGGTCATGTGATTTATATTTGGATGCTTGGCAACTGATTCATATTTATGATGGTCACAGTGTCCCAGGGTCATGTGATCCCCTTCTGCAACCTTTTGACAAGCAAAGTCAATGGCAGAGCTGCTGGTGGCCAACTGCTAAGGCGGGACTTCCTTCCCTCCCTCCCTTCCCTGCCTCCCTTTTTCTCATTCCCATCTCCTTCTGAAGGAAGAATTTGAACCCCCCCATATTTTCCCTCTTCCATATATTGATCAAACAAGGAAAGGCCTCCAGAGACAGAAAAGACAAGCTGCTGAGTGAACTAGCTTAAAAAGGCACTTCCCCTTTAAGAATTAGCTACTGGCTAGAAAGAAAAGTAAGGAGCCCAGCTGGCACTTAAGGAAGAAAAAAAAATGTAAGTACTGGCTGCCGGCTAAGGCAGCCTCCCCAAATGGCTCCATTCATAAGTAAAATCTGCAGCTCCAGAGGACTCTTTCACTGTAAGTCTTTGCCTGTGCTGGCTCTTTCCCTTCCCCACTACACTTGGCTAGGCAGGGCTGCATACCACCTGCCACTCATTAATGTACCACAAGTGGTACGCGTACCACAGGTTGAAAAGCCCTGCTTTAAGCCATGTTAAAGTAGTTGCTTGGTAGTATAACATCCAATCCGGCAGTCCAAATTCTCCACTTTCTTTCGCTTCTTGTAGCATTTTCAGTCTAATTCTAGCTTTTTTCCCCTTGCCAGATAAATTTCAGTATTGTTGTATTCAGTTCATCAAAAAAGGCTTTTCCCACCTATTTTGAAGCCTCCCTCCAGTCTGCCATTTTAAGAATTGCTTTAATGTTGCTACTGCAGTTGTTAATTATTTTTATCATTTATGGCAGAAAACCAAAGTATGAACTTCTGACGAAATGGAATCCATAAAAACATCTAGGCACGTTCTTCCCTCTACATCAGTGTTTCCTTAACCATTTTAAGATGTGCAACTCTCAGAATACCTCAGCCAGCAACTTTTGAGCCCAAACACAGTTGTTAAGTGAATCAGGCTTCCCCATTGACTTTGCTTGTCAAAAGGTTTCAAAAGGTGATCACATGATCCCAGGATACTGCAGCCATCATAAATACATGCTAGTTACCAAGCATCTGAATTTTGATCACGTGAATGTGGGGATGTTGCAATGGTCATAAGTGTGAAAAACAGTCATAAGTCACTTTTTTCAGGGCCTCAGATTCATCAGCTACTTTGCCACAACAGAGACTTGCCACGTATGGGTCTGCCACATCTCCTCATTGTGTTCAGTTGAATGATCATATTACCAATTGCAATACTATAGTTCTAATGTATTTCTAAAATGAAAATTCATTCTTCACAACAACGTTTGTTTTGCTTTTTTAAACTTATAATAGAAAAGCAATTTCAGGCTCTCTATTTAGCACTGGAAACATTTCCTCCTTAGAAGTTAAAAAGGTGTAAGCATGTGTTGGTGTGCAAAGCAGGAAAGTAATAATTGTAATTTAATTTTAATTTCCATTGTAATAAATGGAAATAATATAATATAAGTATAATATAAATAAAAATAATATAAATGCCAACTTTGTATTAAAATATGAAATAAAATATATAAAATATGAAATGCAACTAAACGTTGGTGGCATTGATTGAGGTTTATGGAGTAGCAGTTCAGTATGATTGCTCAAGAATGAGGTTTTATATAATGAATAAGTTGTCATAAAGGTCAGGGGTGAAGAAAATGAATAAGTTGAAGAAAAGCTCTGGCGTTCCAAAACAATTGCCTATTATTCAGAAAGCTTCAGTGTTTAGTTGAAAGCAGTCATAAAATTCTTCCACTGACATAATCTCAGATCGTTTTAAAGGGCTATTTCCTCTTATATTATAATTAAAATATTTTATTTTTTAATCAAAAATAATTTTACCTTTGCCCAAAATTGTTTGAGAGAATATAAAAATTGATTTTGGAGGAGTAGGGGCTAATTGTTGTGATCCGATCTCTGCTGATGATTTCCAAAACCTGTTGTTGTTTTTATGAACTTTGTACAGGAATTAACATTTTCAAGCAAAGCAAGCTATAAAGAAATGGGTTGAAAATCTGTATGAGCTCTTTTTTGCCTGGACATGCCCTTTTAAGAAATCTGTAGCAAAATCCCAAAGAAAATAGTCTATATCATTTGTGGTTCCTGTTGACATAAGCAGAAGAAAACACAGAAATAATTGGACTGCAATTTTCTTCCTCATGAGTTTTCTATGATGATGAAAGAAGTGAAAATAATAGCATACTTTACAGATTAACACTTGATTCACACTTGCACTAGTATTTCAAGATATTTGCTGTTCTTTTTTTTCAACTTGGGACTAGAAGAAATGAAAGTCATGTAAGCTTTCACACAGTTTAAGACTACAAGGAAAAAGGAAGAAAATAAACATTTGAAAAAAAAAAAAAGCAACAGGAATCAAGACTGTCTACTTCAACTCTGTCAACTACTTGAGTTGCTTTAGGAAAGTAAGAAATGTTCTCTGGTTAATGCTTGTTTCTTTCTGTATTTTAGGGCAGGTGAAAGTCTTTCGAGCCCTGTATACGTTTGAACCCAGAACAGTAAGTATATTTCTACTTTTTCAAAATATGTTAAAAAGGAAAATTTGAATATGAAGGGGTAGCTTGCTCCAGACTATTTTTTTTATGAACATGAAACACTGGAAGGAGTATATGTATTTCCCTTAGGAGATGAAATATCATCCAATTTTTATTTTTTTAGATTAAAGCTGCTGTTTGTTCATCATTCATATTTACTGAGAACTTAGTCACATGTCCTGCAAATTGTGTCTTGACTTCTAAGTAAAAATGGATGCCGTTTGTAATTTAAAATAGACAACTCAGCCTTTTCATTGCTAAATCATATTCTGGTATGCGGTTTAGGCCTTGATTGTGCAAATCCCGCCAACTGATCCAGTCATTCCTGAGCAAACAGTTCAAAACGGCTGAGAGAAGTGTAACAGGAAGTGGCTCATGATTGCAAATGGCATTCTTAACCACTAAGAATTAAGAAAAAAAATTCTTTTAAAACAATGTTGTGTCCACCTCCTCCCTCTGCATTAATTTTCTGATTTTATATAAAGTTTTGAGGTATGATTTCCTCAGTGATTTTAACCTAACTGTTTTCACGATTTGAATTTTATGTAACCTCACTGAAATTTTGCAATGGTGAATGGCATGTTAATGTTTTAAATCAATCAATTTCTGTAACCTGACAGTTCAGTCTGCTATTGTGCTAAGTTACATCATGTCTTGGAACTGGTTTTTCCCAATGTTTTTCCCAATGTCTATCTTTACTCAAGTGTCTTCGACCTTAACCCGTGACATTTAGAAATCTGGAATTTAGAGGATTATGAAAGAATCTAAGCCTCATCGCTCACTTTTGATGCACCTTAGGGCAGGGGTGTCAAACTCGCAACATCACGTAATGTGTTGCGACGTATCGCGACTTTTTCCCCATTGCCGGCAGTGGGGTGGGCGTGGTTTCACCATGACGCATGTGGCTCATGGGCCGGCAGTTTGACACCCCTGCCTTAGGGAGACCAGGAATAGATTAGCTTCTGCTTGTTTGCTCCGATCAATTACAGTAAAGTATTGGGATGAAAGATGCAACTCTTGCTTGCAAGATGTTTGGGTCTTTTATTACAGTGTCTTGTACACATTTTCTGAGCCCTTGTTCTGCCTTGGGTAAATTGTAGAGGTAATATTCTCTTAGCTGTTATTCCATCATTTCATCTCAGCAGGGCCAGCATTTAGCTGATACTGTCTGGGACTGGAAGCTAAGTAGGATTAGGCTTGATTAGTACTTGGATGGGAACCTCTGAATAATACCAGGGCTGAAATTATACCAGGAATAAAGCTAAAAATTTGATCGTTTCATCAAAATTACAGCTTGGGCATCACAAAAAAAGGTCTCCCCCTTCCTTATTTGTATGTGACATCAGAACACCCATACAAAAGGAACAGAGTTTGCAGTATGAGAGCACAATTGTTTTATTATTTTTCTCTGCTGTTTTCTCTGATGGATATCTCTGACAAAAGTATATTTGTTGATTCTGGGTGTCAGGTTTGACCCAAAAGATATTTTGTAAGATTGGTGAAATAAGCAAATAGGCAGAAATAATAATAATAATAATAATAATAATAATAATAATAATAATAATAATAATAATAATAATAATAATAATAATAATAATAATAATAATAATAATAATAATAATAATAATAATAATAATAATAATAATAATGAGGAGGAGGAGGAGGAGGAGGAGGAGGAGGAGGAGGAGGAGGTCGTCATCTAGTCCAACCCCCTGCTCAGGCAGGAATACCTATATCATTTCAGACAATTTCTACTTGTGAATGAAGGCTACTTTTTCCCCAAATGACTTTAGAGTAAACTTATAAAGGCTTTCATTGAGCTTTAGGCTAAGTAAGTGATCTTGCCCCTAAGCTTCCTATTTCTTCATTACACTGCTGTATGTGCACTAGCCTACCCTTAAGTCTTTTCTGTACCCAGAAATTGAAAAGGAGACAGTAATGCAAAAGCTGTATCCTTCAAGAGAAGGTAATGGGTGGGCTTTATCCCAGATCCTCAAGTCAGCCCGTTACCTTCTCTTGAAGGCTACCGCCTTTGCATTCTCCATTTCTGGCTGTATATTACATATACCCTGTACACACTGTTACATTAAAATGTAAACTCCTACTTCATTTGTTTTCCATTTTACTTCTCTAAAATACCCACCCACATACCCACATGCACCAAAATCTGATCAAATAAACTGAATCAATGAGCTGTATAGAAAGACATAGTTACTCCACTTCCAGCTCAAGCCTTATTGCTGGATCCTGCATTTTACAAGTTCTCCATTAAGCTTTCACTAAACTTTAGGCTAACTTAGAAATAAGATAGCAAACTTTGAATAATAAACTGCTTGGTAAGGTCACAGTTTAAAATAGATTTGTAAATAAGATCATTTGGGTGATAGCCTATCTCATTGACCATTAAATTACTCTGCCTCGTGCTCTTTTTTATCGCTTTTTTTTCATTTTCACATATTTAACAAGATCAAGGAACCAATGCATTAAAAAAAAAAACACATGAATGCTCAAAACCATACTTCTACATTGCCTTATTTTTACCCCTTACAAATAATAATAATAATAATAATAATAATAATAATAATAATAATTTGGAAGGGACCTTGGAGGTCATCTAGTCCAACTCCCTGCTCAGGCAGGAAACACTATATACCATTTCAGACAAATGGCTGTCCAGTCTCTTCTTAAAAACTTCCAGTGTTGGAGCATTCACAACTTCTGGAGGCAGGTTGTTCCACTGGTTAATTGTTCTAACTGTCAGAAAATTCCTCCTTAGTTCTAGGTTGAATCTCTCCTTGATTAGTTTCCATCCATTTCTTCTTGACCTGCCTTCAGGTGCTTAGAAAAATAGTTTGACCCCCTCTTCCTTGTGACAGACCCTTAGATATTGGAACACTGCTATCATATCACCCTTAGTCCTTCTTTTCATTAAGCTAGACATACCCAATTCCTGCAACCGTTAATTTTATGCTTTTGCTCCAGTCCCCTAACCATCTTTGTTGCTCTTCTCTGCACTCTTTCGAGAGGCTCAATATCTGGTGACCAAAACTGGATGCAGTATTCCAAGTGTGGTCTTACCAATGTAGTATAAAGTGGTGCCAGCACTTTACATTACCTTCTTTCTATGAGTTGCTCTTAGCTGTGCAGCAAAACCCACCTCATCAGCATCATTCTTGTACTTGGTTCCAGTTTCAACACAATGACACAGCCATTCTTCAGCATCTATAGATCAATAAAAATAAGGAGCATTTGCTATTTCATTTTGATTCATAGGAAGTTTAACTCTTCTGTTGCACTGTATTTTTTCCATCAATAATCAGTAGATGGCAGCAGGGGACAATAAAACTCTCATTTTCTTACTGTATCCCAAGTGGAAGGACAGTAATTACATTATGAGTACACCGTATTATCTTGCCTCAATATGTGGAATGTGTGGGCATGTATATGTTTCTGGAAATATGGGATTGGATTAGGTACATGTCAAGAACCAGGAAAACCAGGAGATCCAGGCAGTTCAAATGTGTGTAAAGATTTATTGTAAGCTTGATCTGTACGAGAATCTGAACTACTAAAAGTCAAGGGAAATTAGTGGGAGTTAAGAACAAAAGGAATTCAAAGTGGGCTGGACTTAGATCTCTTGTGGTCACGAAGGGAATCATGACTGATGATGCGTTTGACCCCTTCCCCGGGCCCAGCCTGGTTATCTCCTACGGCAGAGGTCCCCAACCTTTTGGGCACCAGGGACTGGTTCTGTGGAGAAAGGTTTTTCTGCGGACTGGAGGGGGTATGGTTTTGTGTGCTACATCCCACGGATGGGGCTTTGCTTGTTTGTATGGACCGATACCTGGCATGCCGCGGGCCGGTACTGGTCCATGGACCGGGGGTTGGGTATATAGGCATTGAGTGGATATGGGTGTGCACATTTGGAATCAAAGGGCAAGTAGGCTTTTACAATTATTTTGTTTTTTTATTGTACATCTCTATGAGTTCATGTGAAATGGAGCAATACGTTAAAAATTAATACAATAAAATAAAATAACACCACTCTGGGTTTAATGAAAATAAGGGCTCAGGGTGACTTTTATAGCAGTATTCCAATATCTAAGGGGCTGCCTCAAAAAAGAAGGGGTCAACCTATTCTCCAAAACATTTGAGGGCAGAACAAGAAGCAATGGATGGAAACCAATTAAGGAGAAAGCAGCCTAGAATTAAGGAGAAATTTCCTGACAATGGAATCAATTAACCAGTGGAACAGCTTGCCTTCAGAAGCTGAGGGTGCTCCATCACTGGAGGTTTTTAAGAAGAGATAAGACAACCATTTGCCTGAAATAGTACAGGGTGTCCTGCTTGAGCAGAGGGTTGGACTGGAAGACCTCCAAGGTCTCTCTCAACTCTCATATTTTGTACTTCTGTTAAATCTGTCTTGTAACTAGGAGGGGAGGTAACATTTTAGAATGGACCTGCACCCCAACAACTGGGTGATTTTTTTCTTTTTCCCCAGCCAGATCTAAGCTTTTTTGGAATTCAGTATTTCATTTGCTGGCATGTCTCTCACTACCTCACCCAATATAATTTAGTTCTATTTAGTTTTCAGTAATCCTGCTGAGAGGGGGAAAAGTTAAGTCCCAAGCACTTTTGCACAATTTCTTTCCAGGAAAAAAGCCAAAATGGATGTACCAGCCGGCAGATGGGTTGCAGGGATACTGCCCTCTGAAAGGACAGGGCTAAATCATACAAGCCACAGAATCTCTTAACCATGCTTGCTATGATGCACAAATGCAATTTTTGATTTGGGATGCAAGGATTGGAATTGAAGTTGTCAGTCAAATAAGGTCACTCACAAGCTTTTTAATGTAGTTTAAGTCAGTTCTTTAACTAATGCAGTGTATTTATTGCTCCAGCCAGATGAACTGTATTTTGAAGAAGGAGACATTATCTACATTTCTGATATGGTGAGTTGATAAACAAAGCTACTAAACCCCTCTCTCCTTAAGAGAATAAAATGACTATGAACTGCCAGTTGCCTTTTTCAGCACTGCTTTCTTTCTTTTTCCTCCAGAGTGACACAAATTGGTGGAAAGGAACCTGTAAAGGAAGAACTGGACTAATCCCCAGCAACTATGGTAATTTCGTGAATTGTGTTCCAAGAGATAGTTGTGAAGCAAAGTAAAAATAATGATCCTTTAACACCATCAGACAACAACATCTGCCTATCCCAGGTCCTTGGGAAGGACCCAATAGGTGAATAAAAGTGCCAAATTCAGTCTAAACATCTGGCTAGCCTTAAAAATAATAAGGTACATCTGTGAGTAGAATTAAAACTGAGATTCTGAACAATAAGAGACATTAAGAACATTATACTCTGTTGGCCAAGTTTCTTGGCCCTTGCTTTGCTTAGCTTCTTCCTTGAATTTAGATTATTGAACTTTTTTTAGTTCAACCATTTATCTTTAGAAAATTTGTTTTCTGATGGTAGTAACCATTTTATCATGGCGCCCTTGACTGTCTCAACATTATAGAAATCCCTGCTATAATCTCAAAGTCTTGTTAAGGATGTCCTCTGCAATATTAAAAGTCAAGATTCACAATCAGAGCAGAAAGGGGACCTGTTGAAAAGTTGAATACAGAGACATTTTGTTTTGAGATTATCAGTCCCAAAAAGCATGTACACATGCTTAAGTTCTGAACCCCAGTTAACAGAGCTTCTCAAAGGAGGCCTGGTGGACTGTAGCTCTGAATGAGAATTTCTGAGAAATCAAAGATTCCTGGACTGTTCACAGCCCATTGAATCTTTTGGCCAGGATCCAAATGTTAGATGATGAATTCTGCTTGTGCCGCAAAGATACTCATATTTTTCTTATCCTCAGCAGCTCAACCATCTCCGAGATCAGGGGTCTTCAAACTTGGCCCTTTTATGACTTGTGGACTTCAACTCCCAGAATTCCTCAGCCAGTGTGCCTGGCTGAGGAATTCTGGGAGTTGAAGTCCACAAGTCATAAAAGGACCAAGTTTGAAGATCCCTGTCCTAAATTCAGAAACAAGCTCAGAAACAAGCTTGGACAGATTATGAAGAGTTGCTTCAAGAATGACTCTGTTGTGTCATTCACAATATCCAAGCTCTCTTTGTTGATTTGACTCTTGAAACTATCATAACTAAAGTAAAGGATGTAGCTGCTGCTATGCTTTTTGATTCATACAAGCATTAAATTATAATATGATATTGTTCCTTACTAGAAACAGTTTGAGAATTCTTACTTGAAATGCTTTAATCTTCAAACTGTTCTTACTTATAGGAACTTAGAAAGTAGGACCTATTATTGCCAGCACTCTAGATCTTGAAAGCTTTCTGTGTGGTAGTCCTTTAGGTCAGAGGTCCTCAACCTTGGCAACTTTAAGAGTTGTGAACGTCAACTTCCAGAATTCCTCAGCCAGCTTTGCTGGCTGAGGAATTCTGGGAGTTGAAGTCCACAACTCTTAAAGTTGCCAAGGTTGGAGACCCCTATTTTAGGTCCCCGAAAAATGCTATGATATCTCCACTTCAGTTGTCTTATTTCAAAAGCTAAGCAGATATAGTAGTCTCAGTCTCAACTCACAAAACTCAGGTTTCTAACCCTGGGATCATTCCTATGGTCCATATTGGCCCTTCTGGTTTCTCTAAAACATGGTTGAAACATGGTGCAAAGAATTGTGTGCAGTACTCATGTGTGGTCTGACCAGTGCAGACCATATGAAGGAAGTGATTTCCTTTTATTAGGAAATGCTATTTGATGTAATCTGAACATGCATTTGCCTTCTAAGCAGTTACCTTACCCTGCTCACTCATATTCAGCTTGAATTGAACTTCTATTCCCAAATCTTTTTTTATAACCCATCATTACCAAATCAGGTGTCCCATAGCTTATGCCTATGCACTTATACGAAGAATTTAGCATTCGTGTCTTGTTAAAATTCATTATCATTTTTCAGCCATTTCTCTAATCCATGTAGATCAGACATGTCAAACTCGCGACATCACGTGATGTCGCGCAACGTATCGGGACGGTTTTGCCATTGCCGGCAATGGGGTGGGCGTGGCTTCCGCATGACGCATCTGGCCGCGGGCCAGCAGTTTGACACCCCTGATCTAGATAGTTCTGAATGTCTTCTGCAACATCAGCTGTCCTATTCACTTTTGAGTCATATTCAAATTTGGCAAGAGATGGGCCAAGGACAAAGCCGTCTGCATTTTGTAATGTTCTTGTCTGGTACCAGAAAAATATGCATTTTTTTTTTCATTTTGCTGTAAAAGTACAGAGTATGTAAAACACCACATCAATCTGTCTTGTCCTCCATGCTTTAAAATCCATTTCTGCATTAAATAGTTAGAACTACTCTCATCCTTTTGAGCTGTAGAAACAAATGCTCAAAACATGGGGCTTATTTTCCAAATTATGAACCATAATTGAACTGAATCTCACACTTCTGTTATTTTTATGTTCTTATTATCATAGGATTTTAATTAAATGCCTATTGTAGGAACAAGAGAAGCCTTAAATGAGGCCCCAAATCCTTGGATATGACCCCCACAACATCCTTGGATATCACCCCCACAAAAACCCAAAGGTTATTATCCAGATGCAGTGTGAAGGTGACAAAAGGGGAACATTCTCAAATGATAAAAGATGAAGAAATTATATTACATATTGAATTTAAGCTAAGTGTGAATTGAATTAAATCAAATCAAATTTGATATTTTTTCCTGGCTGTATTCATTTTCTTTTTTTAGAATGGAGGAATGCCATTCCTGGCACAACAGTCAGAAACCACATAGACAAGGATTCTCCAACCTTGGCAACTTTAAGACATGTGGACTTCAACTCCCAGAATTCCTTAGCCAGCATGGCTGGCTGGAGAATTCTGGGAGTTGAAGTTCACGGGTCTTAAAATTGCCAAGGTTGGGAAGCCCTGACATAGACCATTAGTTCAAAGGAAGCTCTGCACACCTGTTTTAAATACAAATGTATTCACTTTTATTGCAGTATACTACAATCACTGGGGGTTTCTTAATCAAAAATTTTTTAACTGTATGTCAGACTATGTAGAGATGACAGTACAATTGTGTATATGTGTTTATCTTTTTAATTTATCATAGCAAATATTATGTTCAGAGATAAATCAAAAAGCTACAGATCAGAATTTTCTGTATGCACACGAACATGTTATATTATACCCAAGGTTCTAAGTTGGACCTTCCCAGTTTTTTTCAATATCATAGAAGCTTTGGGTGTGCAGTTGTACTGCATAGTTCGTTTTTCTTGCATTGAAGTGAATAGTTTTTGCTTACAAGGAACTCCATTAAAGATATCCAAATTCAGTGGAGCTTTGGGACATAATGGCAGAAGTTTCAAGTTTATTGATGGACTTTAAATATATTAGTGCTATTGTCTTCAGCCCATTAAGAGACAGATTAATACAACTGGCTACATTGGCATGTATTTTTTTCTTTTTGTTTTAGTGGCTGAACAAGCAGAATCCATTGACAATCCATTACATGAAGCTGCCAAGAGAGGTAGGTGTAGGGTCAATATTGACCAAGGACTTCATCTGGTCTCTTTTCATTGATTTCTGGGCTGAAGTAGATCAATTTGTAAGGGTTTATTAAAAGCACATATTTTGTTGGTGAGCTTCCTCTTAACAACAGAGGTTTTTGATTCTTTCTTCTCCATCTGCTTTAGAGGGGGACTGACTTAAAACAAATGTGTGCATTTCCCCCCCTATAATTTACACTGCCCTAGCAGTTAAGACCCTGGGCTTGTTGACCAGAAGATATTCTCTAGCTTCTCTAGCTTTATTTTACCCAATTAATTTTATTTTTCTGTTTTTATTAGTATATTGATTGAAACAAATACTATTCTGATATTAACGTATGGTATTGAATAATTCATTATTTTAATGAATTGATATAGTAACTGATGCGATATAATAGAATTTGCCTTAGTAGGTTTTTAGCATGAACACCCACACACCTGATAAAAATAAACTAGTGAGACAAAATAGGGACTCTCTTAGGTATTGCATTTGTTTAAAAATCTTGTAAATGGAATTAATTTGAAAGTGCCAATACATCAGTTTTATTTGGAATATGCTCCAAGAAACTTATTTCCAGATACATTTGTAGAGATGTTGATTAATACTGTAGTCCAACGGTTCGTTCAGTGACTGTTCAAAGTTACAGCAGCACTGGAAAAAGTAACTTATGACCGTTTTTTACCCTTATGACTGTTGGCAGCATCCCCATGGTCATTGATCAAAATTCAGATGCGTGGCAACTGACTCATTATTTATGACAGTTGCAGTGTCCTGGGCTTGTGTGATAATCTTTTGCAACCTTCTGACAAGCAAGTCAACAGGGAAACCAGATTCACTTAACAGCCGTGCTACTAATTTAACAATGGCGGAAATTCACATAACAACTGTGGCAAGAAAAGTCGTAAAATGGGACAAATTTCACTTAGCAACTTTCTTGCTTAGCAACCGAAATTTAAGGCTCAATTGTGGTCATATGTTGAGGACTACCTGTATATCCATCTCATACCTCAATCCATTTCATCTGTTGGAAGATACAGGGATTGTCTTGCGAGGTCTGTCGTCAATGGCAACGTCCTTTTGCCATGAAGTAATGCCCAACTGATAGGTAGTCTGAACTTGGGAGGCATATCAGAAATGCTACTTTTTTCCATGACATACACAATGATGTATGTATGGTTTAGCCACTGGCTTCAATGAGGTAGAAAAATAGCTGCCCTCATTTTTTGCCCTGCTGATAGGTGCTAGAAGGCTATGATTTTTCCCCTACTGACTTCTCCTCCATTAGCATTATTCAATCCATTCAGTATTCTGTTGATTATATGGACAATTCATATATATAAGTTCCATCAGATAAATTCTTTTGTTTTCAAGCACAAAATACTTAACATTTTATCTGTGATTTACAGTATGTCCTCCTTTTATGCCCAAAAATATAATTATCATCTTTCTAGAAGAATACGTGTGTGTGTGTGTGTGTGTATACATGGGCGTGCTTGTGTGGATAGATAAGCGATAGAGAGGGAGAGAGAGAAATTAAAAGGATTGCTATATATATAAATGGATAGATGTAGTCTCCAACTGGTTTTCTGCCAGTTTCTGGATACGTTGTATTTAATGTTTAATATGTATTTTCTTCTTTTTCAGGAAATGTGAGCTGGTTGAGAGAATGTTTGGATAACAAAGTTGGTGTCAATGGCTTAGATAAAGCTGGAAGCACTGCCTTGTATTGGGCGTCTCATGGTGGACACAAAGGTAGAGAAATTATTTCAAACCTAATTGTTTTTTTAACATTAAAGCCAATCTCATCTTTCAATTTGCAAAAAACCCAGTTTCACACCCATTTTGTTTCTACTTACATATGTATTTTTATCTCTTACACATTTTTTTAAAAAAATATTTATCTATTCACTATCACATGCCATTTTCAATTTTATGCATAGAATTTACTTTAATAAATATACCACAGAGAAAAAGAGAGAAGGAGGGAGGGAGGGAGGGGGAGATTTTTTAATGTAAATTATACCCACACATTTGGGTGTCTCTTTTGACTGCATTACAAAATTTAGAGAAATGAAAAATGTTGTTCACATATTGAATTGGGAAGCACAATTTGACTTTCTTCCATATATATATATATGTTAAATTTGGATTGCTAACAAAGAGTTAAAGGGAAGCTGGTATAGCTATTTCAAGCTCCTTAGCTCTCATCAGCCAGCTATACCCTTCTGAGATTCGAACCTGGGCTGCTTGCACATTAGGCAGCTGTGTTGTCTTCTTCCCATATTTGGGCCGACTGGGTGAATCATAAAAAAAACCACTTACATATATTAAATCAAAGGATGATCTTCCTAGACAGTTCATTTATTGTGTTAGTGACTCCAGTTTTTATCAGAGCCTTTTCCAGTTAATTTTCCCAAATCTAAAAATAAGAAAATGGGCCTTTTTGCTGATTAATTCAAAGTCTTGGCTTTCCTGATTTCTCATGAAGTTTTCCAATTTTTTTTCTTCATTTGGTGTAGACATCGTGGAAGTGTTATTGACACAGCCAAAGGTAGAACTAAACCAACAGGTAGGGAATGATAAACTGAGTGACTTTCAAGAATTGCTTTGCAGTAATGTAGTAAGTTACAATTGAAATGATCAAAACTGTTCCTTTCCAACCTTTAAGGTTAGTTTTGCTCTTCTTTCATAGAATAAACTGGGAGACACAGCTCTGCATGCTGCTGCATGGAAAGGTTATGAAGATATCGTAGAAATTTTGCTGGGAAAAGGTACTGTGCTTCTCAACATACCCAAATTTTGGGTTAAATGTCTCTGTTTACCAAGAAATTTGTATTCTTAAAATACAAGCTCTGTCCTCATAAATGTTCTCTATTGACCCACAGCAATTCAACATTCAGAATAATGAATCTTAATTTTGTGTTATATCCAAATGAGAAACTGTTAATTTTCATAACAAGCTAACATATCAACCCATGGTTTAAAAGATCATCTGTACTGTTCTAAAAGAAAAGTCTTTGTTGGTTTTTACTAAAGAAGAAGATTATCAAAAGTGGTTTATATGGCCACCAATTTGGAAGGACTCAACTTTGTGATTTATTCAATAGATTGCAGTAAATCCAAATGCTTTGCAAAGTGAGAGATTCTGCCTGAGTTTCAGAAACACAGGTTGGTATCTAGGTAAAACAATCCTCAGCATTTCATCTGATCCTTATAATTCCCCAGCCAGCCCTTGGGGAGTTGAAGTTGCCCTGGTTGGACTCCCCTGCTTTAGACCTTCGATACATTGTGTGTATATAAATAAGGATCAGATGAAATGCTGAGAAGGATTGCTTTACCTAGATACCAATCTATGATTTTGAAACTCAGGCAGGATCCCTCACTTTGCAAAACATTTGGATTTACTGCAATTTATTGAATAAATCACAAGTGGTTGAGTTCATGCAGCCTGATAATTATAAACCATGGTTTACAAACCCATAGTGACTGGGTTCTCACAAGACGCTAAGCCAAAATTAAGGAAATCAATTTGTTTGTTTGTTTATCTATCAATCAAACTTTTTAACCTCTCATCTCCCTCACAGAGGGGCTCTAGGAGGGTACAATTTAATCAATACAATCAAACATTGGAAACTGAATAATTTAAGATTAAAATGTAAAAATGTAAAACAAGATTATAAAATTGCAAAAGATGGAGAGTTCCAAAACGAGGGGATTAAGAGTTGTGGGGGCGGAGTTTCCAATGGGGCCAACCATTCCCAGGGCTGTGTGGGCCTCTGTGTTCCCCACGCAAGGCCACACAGCCTAGTTATGGTTTAACATAATATAACATAACAACATAACATAACATAACATAACATAACATAACATAACATAACATAACATAACATAACATAACATAACATAACATAACATAACATAACATAAATGACACCGGTCCAAGTACTGAACTTAACTTAAAGAGTAAAAATATTATCAGTCATGCTTCTTTATTGACTCAGAGAGGTCTCTTTCTATAATACCTTTTCATTTCTATGATGACAGCCCTACGTACCTCAGATCTGATAGGAAACTAGTTCAGTTTTTAGATAAGAATCAAAAATAAGATAAGAGGAATTTTGTTTCTCTGTCCAAACTGAGGACAGTGTTGTCCTGTTTTCTATTTTCATCAAGGTGCCAGAACAGACTTAAGAAACAATGAGAAAAAACTGGCTTTGGACATGGCTACCAACGCTGCCTGTGCTTCCTTGCTTAAAAAGAAACAAGGACAAGGTAAGATTTAACCTTTTTTTGCACTTACGGCTCTCCCAGGACAATTGAACTGCTCCAAGAAATTGAAGGCTTCAGTAGATAGGTGGCTATCCCAAGAGAAGATACACTAAATTTATACTCGTAACTAGGGGTAGCATATTGTGGGAATACCCGATTCCAGTCAGTAATGGAATAGGAAATAACTAGTCTTGCCCCCAAAGACCCTGACATTTGAAGTGGGAGTTAAATTACCTTCCCTCAATCAGGGTCATCATGTGAACCCCAAACCAGTGAACTGTTAGGCAGTTTCCAAACTCCATCCAATCTATTATCTACCCAAGAAGTCCTGGAGACAATGAGAAGCCTCTCCATTACATCCCTCACTACTCAAACCTACACAACACAAAAGTCCAATTTCCAAACACAGATGGTTATAACTGCTATTTTCCTGGACATGGGAAAAGGGCCAACAACATAACAACAGAATGTAAATAATGTCAATGGCACAGAGGCTCATGGGACACCAAGCAGGATCGGAGAAAGCAAGTGATGGTACTCCATTCCCCAAAATGTAAACTTTTGACTGGTGTGGGTGGTTGTGATTGTGTGCTACAACTACTACCAAGAAGATATGATTGGGTTAATGGGTGTTCTGTGAATACAGTAGTTCATCTTTCTTTTTTTTCCCCTCAAAAACATATGAAATGCTCTGAGGAGGAAAAAAATGTACAATCTGTAAAAGCCTTGATAGACTTAATGCCAACTCTTCATTCATTCATTCATTCATTCATTCATTCATTTTATATAGCTGCCCATCTCAAGTACATAATTCTGAGTGGCTTGCAATTAAAAACAAGACAAAAAACCCAGAATACATTATCAAAACATATAGAAAGTTTTTAAAACCATATAAAAATATATAACATAATCTTCAAGTGAAGTATTAAAAACAAGCAGGGAAAATGCTTGAAATATAATTATTCTAAGAATATAGAGTTGTATTTGTAATGTGAGAAACTTAGCTTAACCAGAAGTTGGAATAAAGGGAGATACATTCTAAAATAATCGGCCTAGCTGAAAACTGACCATTTTATATTTGTTTCCTTTTTTTATAGACATAATGCGAACATTAAGCAATGCAGAAGACTATCTTGATGATGAAGACTCTGACTGAATTGCCTTAATTTTGCCTTGAAAATCGATAGCTTCTTCTTTTTTATCTTTCTCAGATTATTTTGCTCTGCTGTGACAAAATATTTTTTACTCACAATGTGTGCTACTTTAATTTAAGTTTGGGAAGACATTCCTTATAAAAAAAGCTCTCCCCTATTAAGGCTATAAATTCCCTAATTACTTTTTAAATTATTTGTCTAGAAGAGGGCTATATTGAAATATATATTCCCCTGTTAAATAACAGGTACAGCATTTAGAGATGTCAGCCATTTGGGTGGTGAATATATATTCATCTTAAATTATGCCTGACATGATTTGGGCTATTTTATGGAGGAAAACATCTCAGGAACTTGGATTCCCCACAGAACATTTTCACCATTACCCCTTCTCCTCCCTCTTCCCCTTTCATATATATTTACAGGTAGTCTCTCATTAAGTGATCTACTTCGTGCTAGAACTCCTAATGGCAGGTTACATAAAGAAAATTCGGGCCAGGGAGCTAAAATGACTCCTTTAATGTTTCCCTTGAGAACTGGCTGTGATTGCAATTACTGTAAGTTCATTCGCATGGCACCAAAAATAGAGGTTTAGCACCGGATGAGACAGGGAGGGAATAATCTTGGGGGGGAAAGAGAGAAAATGAAAGAAAGATTGTTTGGTCAGCTAAAATACAGCCATTTTGCCTTGATAGTTGTTCACAGCAGTCTTTCGCAGTTTAATACCCTCTTGGACAGGGGTGTCCAACCTTGGCAACTTTTAGACCTGTTGGACTGCAACTCCCAGAATTCCTCAGCCGGCCATGTAATTCTGTGAGTTGAAATGCACAGGTCTTAAAGTTGCCAAAATTGGACACCCCTGCTCTAGGGGTCTTGTCAATACAATTGGATATGTAGAAGCTGCCTTAGAGGATAAAAGGAGGCTTTATTCTGTATTCTACAATGGAAGAACTGTATGGAGAATTTGATCCTAGAGACAAGGAATGTATGTTTAAGCTGAAACCTGTCCTCCATAATAGTAATTTTGGAGATGAAAAGAGGCTGAGCACACTCTTTCTCTCAAATTTGTATATGTGAGATATTTTCCCAATGGTTCATTTTCTTGTCCCTGTGTTTCACAGAATCGCTGCCCTATGTATGTATGTATGTATGTATGTATGTATGTATGTATGTTGATGTGCTTGTGTGTGTCCAAGTCCTAAATTTTAAGTGGAGGGAAAATGAGGTAAGATATCCTCAGTTGCCTTGCTTTATGGCTTTATGAGGTAATAAGCCAAGAAATATGGCATCTATCCAACTGAACCCATGCAGAATCCTGTTAGTTTATCTGTACCATTTCCACCAGCTGTGGAGCAAACAATGGAATGGTATAATCATGTTAAGTCTCATCTTCTGCTTCACCTGAACGTCTGGTTGAAGTTGTTGCTACAGACGAATCCAGCGTTTGGATTAAGAGAGATATAATAGGCCAATCCATTTCTGCCCTTTATTATATCTGTAGATTACAACATAGACAGGGCAGTAAATCATTTTTCCTAAAGTGTTCCTGGCTGCAATAATGGGAGTTGCATTGAAACATATCTGGAGTATATAATATTGGGACCAGCTGCACTAGTATTTATACTAGAATTCATTCACTGAGGACCATGGTATATAACCTTCTGTTTGTACAGGTTACCCACTTAATTTGGGGGAAATTTACCTGGAGATACACGTTATTCCGCTGTAATTTGGAAGATATTTGTCGTTGTGTCTGTAACAGGATGTTGATGACTCTTTTTGCCATATGCTCTTAACTTTCCTGTTTCTTTTCACCTTTAAAGTATTTCATTTCAGAACGGATATGTTTCTGAACTCATGTGATGTAAAAAAGCCTACGAACCAAAAGTATCTTCAGAAAAAGATTCAGTATGAATAAATATTTTTAAATGCTTTGAAACTTCATTGTAGTTCTTCCTAGACCAACATGACTTTGCCAAGGGCAAAATAAGTAGCGATCGTGTAGACCACCCTGATATCCAATTGAGACTATGGATTTGGGGGTGCCATAGAAGAGCAGCAAATCTTACATTATTACCCTTCACTTGCATGTTTGTTGCCAGAGAGGGTGACATTTTTATCTTAAGTGCCCGAGTGACTTCTCTAGTCTTAAGTGCTCTTTGTTATAACTACTGATAGTAGAGAAAGACAGAATTGTTGCTCTGCCTAAAGGACCAGAGTATCATGGCCTGTTTCAGAGACTGTGCCTCAGAAATGCTTAGTGAATTACTGCTGCATTTCAACCAACTTACTCAAATGAGAGTGAAGAAGCTGCAACCATAAATCCATTTTAAAAATGTGCATATATTGTAGATTGGGTACAGGCTTTACTGCAAAGCTAATTATTGTTTCACATTAATTTACACCCAACACAATGTCTTGGAATGAACCCTTTCCTCCCTTTTGCACATATCATTAAGTTCTTCAGATGTTTGTCTTATTTTATAGGGCTCTTACAACTCCAGACATGTTTACAGCACAAATGCTTCTGTGGATTAGTAATTTACTTGGGTTTTTATGAGGTTTTCACTTTATGTTCTTGTCCTATCTGCATATAGAAGATAAAGTTTGTGGCAAGAGTTTTAAACAGCTCATACAAGTAATTCCATTTCATTGCACTCAATCTGGTTTACTATTATATAAACTAATAGATCTTTCCTAACGAATATTTATTATGTGTTTATTTGCATAGCATACATTCACCATAAACAAATGTGACTTTCAAAAAGATTCTACGCAAATGAAGGATACTTTTTATCTGTTTAAAAGTTAACATTTCATTTTGACCGTCCTCGGGAAAACTTTCTAATGGGAAATGGAGATTTGAGTTACAAATTTCTGCATAATTTCTAATTACAGGACATCCAAGTAAGCCTTAAGGCGTAATCTACTGTGCATTAAAACCCATGGTTCAGAAGTTGAAAACCTATAGCTGTCCAAATGATGTTGAATCCAGAATCCCATCTACCACAGCTAGGATGATCAATAATTAGGAATCACTAGGGATATAATCAATTTCTGACAAGATCAGGTATCTTATTCACCTTTCAATAAGAAATGTAGAGCAATATGCTGAGGAATAGAAATTTCCATACGGATTTAAGAAGTCAACAAAAATACACTGGAAAAACAGTGTACAGGACTAAATTTGGGAAACAAAATACATACACCCTAGCTTTTGTTTGTCTTTTCATTAGGTAATGATGGAATCTGAAGTGGTGAGAATTATCAGTTTGGACAAAATCAGAAGTGGTAGCAAAATCAAATATATGAAATATCACTCTTGAGGAGCATTTTTAACAATCTTATAAAGTTATACTATGAAAATTCCCCGTGAGAAATATGATCATAAAATACAATACTGATAAAGCAATAAAAATACTGCTAAAAGCAATCGCAACTCATTTATTGCTCTATAGTCTTAAGATATTTTGTAGAGACTAAGCAAAGAGCTAAAACCCTCCTCCAAGATTTTATGTGTGGCTTCAGAGGCTTTCCAAAAGTTGCTTCCAAACTGATTTCAATAGGTCTGAATGAGACCACTCTATATATGGAACAATATTGTATTTAATTAATTTAAATTAATTAATTTAAGTTACATTTTGTTGGTTTTTATAGTCTTTCTACTTTCTAGCTGCAAGTACTAACAAACTTTTTTAAAAACTCAAAAGGATTTAATGTTAAGTGTATAGTACTTAATTTTAACGCCAGGCATAATAATTTAATGATTAAAAGCCCAGTTAAAAAGATGCATCCAATTTAAGGAGAGGTCAACCCCAACTTCCAAGGGAGGGTATTGTAAGCTTAGGAGCAATGCAGGAAAGAGGCCTTCTCTCATTTTCCAGAGGAACGGAACTTGACTGCAGCAAAATCCTTCAAAAAGGCTTATTCCGCAGATTTTAACACCCCCAACAGGTTTCATAACACAAGAAGCAGTCCCTTATCAGCCTTAAGTCATGTAGACTTTTAATTTAAATTAAATAAAATTGCACTGAAGTTAGAAATTGTCTTGCTTCATCACCATCTAATGCCTTCGTCAAAAAACCTCCGAATACCGAATTCCTCCATGCCCCAAGCCATACAGCATATTAAAGAGAAGCACTAGTTTTTTTTTCCTTCAAATTGTGCTTGGCAACAAGCCATTTCCAGTGAAGATTTCTAAAACCTGATTACATATCTCCACCAACTGAAAAGTTATCTTCTAGGCCAGACATAACTTTTCATGGACTAGTAACTTCCTGAGCTACAATGAGATAGGTAAGTCTATCTCTGAAAAATGACCAAGAAACCAATGTTCTTCTAGGCCAGGCATGTTCAACCCATAGCCCATAGGCTGCATGAGACCCTGGACAACTCCGTAAGACCTCAAAAAATAAAGTTGGTTATTTATATACATTATCTATACTATATATTTTATGTCTGGCCCAAGACAATTCCTGTTCACTCAATGTGGCCCAGGGAAGCTGAAATTCAGACACACGATCTACAATAGCCTCCCCCATTTAGCCACTGCAAAATTCTTTGTGCTCTACATAGATTGCTTGGGAATGGTTTAATGAATTCCTGTAGTGAGCAGGATTAAATGGTGAACAAGATTCCTCATCTTAGTCAACACATAGCAAAGCATCATTTTAACATTGCTGGCAGCATTCCCATTGCTCAATAGTTTTTAGTCTCTGTATAACTCACTCACACATACCCTTCTCCTTCAGAGAAAGCCTTGTCAAAGAAAATGGTCCACCTATATAACAAGAATGAACTTTTTTCTATTTATTACTTTCCAGGGCTGAGTCCAAACATGTTTCTTTTCAAGGAAATAAGCTTTCCAACGCAAGAAAATGGGAAAATCAATCTGTCTTACCAGTTGAAAACTACGCTGACAGAATTTATAGCTTCACTACTGCATCCTTCCTCTGCAAGATGGATACCCTGGGTGAATATGCATGATATTCTTCTCTGCTGATGAGCAGAGGTGCCTGAAGAGAAAAACAGCTACGTACTAGAATACAGGCAGATTGGTACCCTTTGTATGAAATGCACCTGAAATTAGAACATTTCTTCAAACAGCAGCAAAGAAGACTGCATAAATTATTTATATTTCATCCACCTTTCAAGGATCAATGTTAATGCAGAATTTTTGGTATTTTGGCTGTCAGGCTCAGCAATTTTCAGTTGACTATACCCGGCAACTCTGCTCCAGCATAACAATTTCTAAAGTCACCTCACACAGAGCAGATGTTGATTGTTTTTAAAATTGTCATCTTCACCTCAGTAAAAGTTGGCGTCGTTAGTCAATGTGGTCCAGATGCACCATATACCCTTCAGCTGGCACTGCTTGCACATGCTGCTTCCAAAGCTTTTAATCCTCTCCTTTTCTTGTACTCTTTTGTGGTACCACTTTCTACTATTCTTTTCTGAGACTAGAATAAGGAGAATGCTTGTATTGTCTTGTCCCAATGGTTTTGTTTGAGGATCTTTGCTATCTACCTTGCCACCGTCATCCATCACATCTGTTTCCTTCTTTCTCCATTTCCTTTATAGTATTTTTCTCATATACTTTAATTAAATACTCAAATAATTATAGCGAAAGATCACTCGGCCAATACTCATGAGCTCAGACAGTACAAAAAAATGCCATCAGATACGAAGTATTTCAGTATAGGGTCTTTGTGGCAGTTCAGCTCGAGGCCTGTTCAACTTTATAACATTTCATTGTAAAATAAAACTAATATTTTAAAACAGGAAATGGTAAACAAAATGAAAAAAAAATGGATTATTTCTAACTTTGCATCAACCTAATTTGAAACTTAAACAATTTTCCATTTGCAGCTAAGCAGCTTTATAGGGTTTGTGTTTCTCATTCTTGCTTTGCCTCTTCTCCCCTTATTATTCTGTCACAGGGGTTCTGCATATTTGTTTTCTTCTTCCACACATTATTTGTCATTTGTTACAAGCTGTTATTTCACAGGAATGTTTCATTGACAAGAGGAATGGAGGCTTAGGCAACATAACAACTCCTTCTCAGAGCAACCCCTTTTATTTTGGTTTGTTGTGTTTTACCAGACAAATGAGCAGGATATGGATAAAGAAAGTGGATGGGAAAAAATAGAATTGGGCTTTCTTTCACTTTTCTCTGCTGTAGGGAGGAGAGAATTTGATTCTGTATTCAGAGATAACACAAGATGGGGCACTGATACCACTCTTTGCATTTACTGATCAGTCTAAAGCTGGATTTCATGTTATATTCATCTTCCAATTTTTCAACGTCTACTGTCTGTGGGTCAACTTTAAACTGTTTTGAGAGACTGGGTGATTAGAAAGACCACTGTGCAGAGCCCATAGGCTTCTGGAAGTGCAAATGGTATGTAAGGAAAGTTTTTTTTAAAAAAGGAAAAATTCTAATTTAGGGCTACTGACTGTGGTCCAAAACATTATGTGGCTAAATTAAATAATGGAAATTGAAATTTGGAATTTCCAAATGCATATGTTATTATCGTCTAAAGATACTTGTGGTAAATTGCAAACACAAAAAGGCCAATATATCACCCAGGCTATAATACAACGAAAACAGACAGGTTATAGCTATGCTAAGTTTTCTAGTGCAGCATAGCCAAATAATCTACCTTAACAAATGACTGTACAGAAAAAGGAATATAAAATTAATTCCAAATGCAAATAGTGCCTGAACATGCTAATCGGAGTAGCAAGCTATTCTTTGGAGAAAGCTGTAGTAAATGAAATTACAGAAAGACAAAGCTATGCAGAAATTATTGCCATAATAAAGACTGTGGAACAGCTCCTGTGGTGTTGGAGAAGAAAATTACGCAGTGCTCTCATTCATGTTCTAGAAACTAGACCCAAAGCAAATATGAGGCTGGATGTGCAGGCCAATTGAAGAATATAAATGCAGTAAGCATTTTACAAGTGTTAGAGAATCAAAAATGAAGTTGATGTATTCAAACTATGCAAGGCAATACTTTTCAAGGATATTACCTTGATTCCAGAGTTCGAGTCACTGACAAATGATAAGACATTTTTCACAGAGTTAAGTCTGAATGTAAAAATATTCCTTGCCATTGAAGGAACTGTGTAAGCAGAAGAAATTTGGCATCAATACCCAAATTGCAATAAGGAACAGAGCGATATCTAAGAACTATATTATATATGTACCCCAGTGAAGAAACTTTTTCTGTCTATTAAGTGTATAATCAGTGAATGCTTCACAGATCTGTTCCAGAAAAAGTAATGCATAATTCAGAAACAGAAAGCTTGGGGTGAAGTGGATAAACATCAGCTTATTATAAAGATGAACAAGTCAAAACCAACATTCAAAGTCAGCACACAGAATGTACTCATTTTTGGCAGAGATTTTTGGGGCAGAGACATTCTGAAAGCATCAAAGAATTAGAAAGATGGGAGTTGAGTAGATACATTAAACTGTCCATATGCCCAGTTACAATGAACTGTGGCTGTTGTATTAAGGCCAAAGCAATAACAGTGAATTTATTAAGGAAAGTCAGCCTAGAGCTTAAAAAACACTTGACCTTGTGCACAGCGTGTGTGGTCTCATGATCTTGACTACACTTGGAGGCAAGAGCTATTCTATAAATTTAAAGATGATTATCATAGTATATTCACATTTTACTGTGAAACACAAAGCTAAAGTGTTAGAGAAATTAAGTCTTATAATTCTTAATCAGTTTCACTGGAATCGACTCATTCTTGTTGACAGATAATTGAGGCAAACCACTAACAAAGTTTCAGAGTTTCAGACTATTTCAGAGTTCAAAGAATTGAGCCCAGGGGGGGGGGGAAATGAAGCATTTCCCCCCCCCCCCCAAATGTCAATAAAAATAATATTGTTTCTCATTGGATTACATAAATCTTGCAGAAATGGGACAGTGGAAAGAAAAGATTGTGACAAAGATAACAAGAGATGTGTGGTTAGATGCAATTTTTTTTTAAAAAAAAGATGTGAATCTCTGTGAATCACAGCTAACATTTAAACAATAGTGGGAAAATAGCAGAGTTTCATTTCCTTCAAGTAACCTCAACTCTGGTGGCAACATCAATTCCTTGTCCAGTTAGATGTTAGAATAATAACTTTAACTTTCTTAGAATAATAACTTTATTGTCATTTTGAATGTACACTAATTGGCATACATTGAAATGAAATTTCGTTGCATTCAGCTCTCAAAGGGTCACCACCTCCGATATACACTACATAAATATGACAAAAATAAATATGCATATACCCACATATATTATATGACACAGAGAAACAACAGTCTAGTTCGGGTTATGTATACATGTGCATGGCGATAAAAACTAATCTTGCGAGTTTACCAGTTGGATGGCATAGGGAACAAAGCTATTTCTTGGCAGCAGTATAAAAGTTTTTTTCTCTATCCTATGCTTGATAATGATAATGATAATGATAATGATGATGATGATGATGATGATGATGGTGATGATGATGATGATGATGATGATAATAATAATAATAATAATAATAATAATAATAATAATAATAATAATAATAATAATAATAATAATAATAATAATAATAATAATAATAATAATAATAATAATAATAATAATTGGAAGGGACCTTGGAAATCTTCTATTCCAACCTTCTGCTCAGGCAGGAAACCCTATACTATTTAAGACAAGTGATTGTTCAATCTCTTCTTAAAAACTTCCAGTGTTGTAGCATTCACCTGCTTCTGAAGGCAGGTTGTTCCACTGATTAATTGTTTTAACTGTCAGAAAATTTCTCCTTAGTTCTAGGTTGCTTCTCTCTTTGGTTAGTTTCCATCCGTTGCTTCTTGTCCTGCCTTCAGGTGCTTTGGAGAATAGCTTGGCTCTCTCTTCTTTGTGGCAACCCCTGAGATATTGGAACACTATCATGTCCCCCCTTGTCCTTCTTTTCATTAAACTAGACATACCCAATTCCAGCAACCGTTCCTGTTTTAGCCTCCATTCCCCAATCATCTTTGTTGCTCTTCTCTGCATTCTTTCTAGAGTCTCAACATCTTTTTTACATCGTGGTGACCAAAACTGAATGCAGTATTCCAAGTGTGGCCTTACTCTATGAGCTTAATCTACGAGCTTTGGTATTCCCTGTTTATCCAGGGAATCAACAGGCCTAGCCTGAAACTCAGACAAGGTTGGCCATGTGCTACAAAACATACACAACCTTTGCACAGATTTCCAAATGAAAGGGTATTGGGCTACAAAACCAAGTAATGGAAGACCTTTTGGGGTGATACGGCTTAAAGACTTTTGCTGAAAAAAACTTCGGTACTCAGTCCCAGTGCTAGCAGTCAGTAATACATTTAATGAAAACTCAAAAGGCAATGTTCATGTCCAAGAAATCACAGTAAATCCAAATGAAAGGAAGATAAGAGATCTGCAAGAAATTTTGAAGATAATAAATTCTCAAAGCAAGAGAATGACTCAGTTGAGATTGAAGGAGGAAGGCCACCTAATACAACTCAAAATGTTGATATCCATACTCTACCTCACCTTCTGTAAATACATCTGTATTTTATACAGAGCTTCCTATCAGTTATAGATATAAAACATTGTTTCCATATTTGATTTCTATGTCTGTGTTGGAGTTAATTTATGAAATAATCTTCACAATTATGTAGCATATATTTTATTGAAATCAAATAACATCTATAAGAAATAAGATTAGTATATCTGGCTCTCAAAACCCTAGATGGCCACTGGATGACAGCAGAGAGACACAAAATTTTCTGTTTGCTACCATCTTCTGTTACCTGGATTTGTGCAGTTCACATCTGATAGGTATAATCTGTAATCATCCAGATAAACCAATTAAACCAATTCTCTTGCACTGTAAGGAGGTTACATAAATACTCAGAAATAATGAGTACCGACAGAAGAAAGTATTTGTAGCTCCAGGTTAAACTGTTGGATCCTTGGTGCTCTCTGAACTTGGTTGTTTTCTTGAAGACCTTTCATTACCAAATCAGGTAATATCAGTGCTAGTAGAGGACGGGGGTTGCTCTCATTTTATTTAATAGTGGTTTGTCCTGTCAGTATTGGTGAGAGTCATTATGGTGGTTCCTTGATTGGGCTGTTGTTTACTATTAGCTTGTTTGGCAGTCCTGTGCACATATCTGTGCAGGCATCTCAGTCCCATTCAGACAAAATGATGAGACTGAGTTGGCAAGCATATTGGTAACTATTTCTGCAGAGGACTGTGTATTTCACCATTACTCAATTTTTGCTCAACAAATCCATATTGTAAAAATCTCTTTCAAAGGTTAAAAGTATAGCTACATTTTTAATTAGGATAAAAGTGTGACTGTCAGAGGAGCAACTCATTTTGGCTAAGGCCAGTGTCCAGCTAGGGACAATGGAGTCAAAGGGCAACTGAAATGTGTCTAGCTGGATGGACACATAATTATCTCTTGCCAACCCAGGATATAAGTAATTAAGTATGTAACAAACCCTGGGAACATGGAGGAGAGAGAAACATCATTAGAGAAAAGATTCCTTGGTACCCTGCCCTTAGAGCAGGGATGTCAAACTGCCAGCCCATGGGCGGACGCGTCACCAGGAAACCGCGCCCACCCCATTGCCGGCAATGGAGAAAAAGCTCTGATACATCATGCGACGTCACATGACATCGCGAGTTTGACATGTCTGCCTTAGAGGAGGGGAGAGATGTGGAAAAGAGACTCAAAGTAACTCCATCTTAATGATGTTAGTTATAAGTTGACCTGCAGAATTGCTTTGGCAAGCTATCAGTGATGCTGGTAAACTGAGAACTTGCTATATAATAATAATAATAATAATAATAATAATAATAATAATAATAATAATAATAATAATAATAATAATAATAATAATAATAATAATAATAATAATAATAATAATAATAATAATAATAATAATAAAAACAATAAAAAACAATAATAATAATAAAAACAATAATAAAAATAATAAAAATAATAATGATGATGATGATGATGAAGATGATGATAATAATGATAATGATAATGATAATAATAATAAAGTTGGAAGGGACCTTGGAGGTCATCTAGTCCAACTCCCTGCTCAGGCAGGAAACCCTATACCATTTTGGACAAATGGCTGTCCAGTCTCTTCTTAAAAACTTCCAGTGTTGGAGCATTCACAGCTTCTGGAGGCAGGTTGTTCCACTGGTTAATTGTTCTAACTGTCAGGAAGTTCTATGTTGCTTCTCTCCTTGATTAGTTTCCATCCGTTGCTTCTTGTCCTGCCTTCAGCCTTTCGAGTTTCTGGGACATTACCCTACAAACAATCAAGACCACTCCAGAAATGGGGGGGGGGGGCCATGAAAAGAGCCTCCTGGAAGAAATCTAAGCATTTCTTGCTTCTTGAGTTTTGTATGTTTTTTCTTCAAAATATTGCATATGAAGACATGGGCAACATTATCTAGCTTTGCAAGACTTTTGTTAACAGGTTTGGGATAAAAGTGAATTTTGGTTCCCCTTGTGGCATCCTACCCAAAATGTACCCTTTTATTTTGTCCTTACTATCAGTAAAGAAGATTATGTGTGGCATAGGTAACAGGTAAGGTTGGTAATCTACTCTTTGTTTAACTTATTAAAAGCATTATAATAATTTAATTGCTTAAACCTTTTCTTATTCTGTTATAATAAATAGTTGTTGCTCTTAAATAACTTGCTCAATGAAAAGTCTGCTTTCATACTTCAGAATATACTTATATTTTAATAGGTTTGACTCAGATATTTTTAGCTGTGACCTAGATCCTATTGTTACCCTTTGTCGTGTTAATCTGTTACCAAATTCTCTTGTTACAGTTGCCTTTATTATGAAAAGTTCTTCATAGTTGGTGTGACACAGAAGCAGCTGTTCCCCACATGGACACGGAAGAGTTAGGACTACGAGGTCAAATAAACAGTTGTCAACAATGCTGTGAACTGAGCTGAAGATCGATAGTTGATCTTTGATCCCTCTATACTTTTCAGAATAAGGAAATCTTGCCAGCTATCCTAACACTGAAGCTGCAGGAAAGGATAAATCTCATTCAAATATATCATTTGGGCTCACTGAAGTCAGTAAGAAATTTCCTACTGATCTGGAAGACTCTGTCATCTTCTTTTTGCCATAATAAGTACCCAAATGAAGAAAGAGCACTATGGAGGGGACGAATTTAGCCTTTGTTATAAGACCTCACTATATCAGATCAACTTCTTCAGTAAAATCAATAGCAGAATATTTCAATTCGTTATGTTACTGTTGCTTTAACATGCAATCCAAAATGTGGAAATAAACCCTATGGAATTCAGTTTTTTTTAAAAAAAACTCTAAGGTGATGCATAGGGTTACATTATTGCAAGTTATAGAATTAGAGAGACAACCATTGATAGAAATGTGTCTTTATTGAACATATTTTGCAAAACATACATAGGTACCCATCATGCTTTCCTTTTGAGGTAGGCAGTGTTATAGAAAGTGCTACAATGGAATGGAAACTTTTCATTTTGAAAGTTCCTCTGAAAGCAGAGGAAGAGAATGGGCCGGGAAGATCTTGGGAAGATGGGCCAGTAGCGTGTGATAGGTTGGAGTATCAGTAGTAGGTGTGATTGAGATAGGCTGGGACAAGAAGAAATGCATCGGGAACATCCAATGGGAGCTTCTGAGAAGACAAAGGGAGGGAGGGGCAAATGGCACTGTGTTGCCTATTTACTCTTACAGTGCTTCTCAACCTGAGCCACTTTAAGATGGGTGACTTCAACTCCCAGAATTCTCCAGCCAGCATGGCTGGCTGGGGAATTCTGGAGGTTGAAGTCCACATATCTTAAAGTTGCCAAGGTTGAGAAGCACTGCTCTAAAATCACGCCAGGATCCTGGCAGGATATTTTTTGGCCAAAGGATAGCCTATTCAGAATCATTTGGCAGACTTTTAAAATGTGAAGTCTTTTCCAGATTTGAAGCAAAACAACATTTCCATTTCTTATTACCCCCATAGTGTGGGAAAGTGCTCTTTACTGAAAAATTAGCATGACAAAAAAACTTGCATAGACAGAGAAATATATTCAAATCTGGCCCCTTTTTCTTGCCTATTCTTATATTGCTTTTCCTGATGCATTGCTCTATAAATGTTTGGGACAGAAATATCAAATATGAGTGTTAATAGCGTTTATATTTCTCCTTAAAATCACATACGTAGGACCACAGACACTTGCAAACACAGACACCCTTTTTTCTTTTTTAATTGTCCTTTTTTCTTTAATTCTATGTTTCTGTTTCTTTTTCTTAGTTTCCCCAGGATCCCAACTATGATCTTATCAAAACAGCTTTGACTACTTTCTCCTAGCAGAAGATGGAGAAATTCTCCCAATTATCCAAGACTGGGCTTACTGATATATTGAACTGCAAGGCCCTGAAGCTATAGTTCTAAAGCATATGAAATGTCCCTGATTTGCATTGGATGCATTTGACGGGGGGGGGGGGGACCAAAACCCATATTTGGAACTACAGAGGGCTAATAAATATCGGCAATTTCCACCTCTTCACTTGTCAGCTCTTCCAAGTAGTTCAGACAGGAAACCCAAACCAGGAATACTACCCTTATCTTTACTGAGGTGCTCCCTGAGCAGTGCTCTGCACCAGTGATGCTACCTAGTTTGGGTAATGTAACATCTGGCAAGAAAAAAACCAAACTCAGAGAGCACTAAGGGCCCTGCTTTTCAACCCTGAGCTACAAACAATCTCTTTATCGGTATTACCTTTATTGTAAGATTAGAGTAACAGAATCTTTCAAGTCTGAAAGCACTTCTCCCCTCCCTTTTATCTTCCTAGGGATGGTCCCTTTTGAGACCTTTTCTCCACCCACATCCCTCCTTTGGATTCAGATTTTTTTGATCAGTCTGTTGTCTAGGCTGCTGCGCTTTCTCTTCTACCAATAGAAGAGAATATTTGCAGCTCTAGGTTGAACTGTGGGGTCCTTGGTATACTCTGAGCTTAGAGGTTTTCTTGCAAACATTTCCTGTAGTAGTGTTCTTCTAGTAATGTTTCCTGCAGACATTTCATTACCCACCAGTACTCTGATGATGTCACCTAACTGAGTAATGAAATGTCTGCAAGAAAATCACCAAGCTCGGAGAACACCAAGGACCCCACAGTCTTTCTCATGACTCTCAAGGTTATTCTCGCAGTCCATAGCCCTGTCTCCCTTCAACTAAGGAAGCTGTGACCTCAGAAATCCTGTGGCCTAACCATCATTTCATAAATATTGATCATACCTTTGCATCCAAATAACAACACTGGGCTGATTTCTTTCTGGAAAAGGAGGGTCAAGATTGAGTTATCAAGATTGGAAGTTTCCTGATTTTTAAGAGAGAGAGAGAGAGAGAGAGAAAATTGACTGGTCCAAACTATTTAATTTTCAGAGTTTAAAGTATCATATAATTATTTATTTATTTTTAATATTCAAATCAACTCAGAAGGCAGCCCCTCACAGAAAACTGTAAAAGTAACAATATAAGGCAGCAAAACAAATCTCCAGGATTTTGTTAAAAGCTTCAGAGAGGTAGGTAACTAAGCAAGGAGTCCTTTTTAGGAGAAAAGCCAGCTTGTTGAGAACCAATTTAGATGAGGGATTGTATTAAACATTCAATCTCCCGTTGTGTTTTTCTCCTTCTGAACTGCCATCACTTGAAGCAACTTTGTCTTATAAAAAGCCTTCTTAGGGATTGCTGCATTATATCTTTTAGCCAAATCAAGTGTGCTTGTTAGCTTCAGAGAGGCTTCTTTTTTTACAAAAGGAATGTTGTAGATTTGCATGAAAATTGCTCGCTCTCTCTTTCTCTCTCCGTCTCTCTCTTTGTAGTGGTAATGTTTATTAGGAATATACATAATCATTCCAGCTCTATGAAAATGACTATTTAAAGAGATACTTAAAGATTACAGTGTTAACATTTCCAGAAGCAATTATTCCTTCTGGCAGATTTTTTTTTTTTTAAAGGGTTGCACGTTTTACCATGCATGATTTCCTAGGCAATATGAAAAACACTATAATTACATTTATGAGGAATGATAAAATACTCATTGAACTCAAAAATTTAAAAACCACACAAGGGCTGCATATAAAGCCTAAGCCCTAGAAATATTACCTTTAGACGGTCACATTTCTTACTTTGCCTGCATTATAAAAAGATTTATGTGCTCCTATTACACTATTTTCCCATATGTTTGTGACAACTGAAATTGATTCCCGCAAACCTCTGTGAGTTAGGTGCAGACTCTCAATGGGAGTTGCTAACTGGTGTAGGGTTAGGATCACCTCCTGCCCAAACTGAGCAGCCTGCAGTACAATTGCTATAGTAATTGTGCTCCAAATGCAATTTGCAGGTTGACTTTTCATATTTAAGTGTCACAGCAGATGGTGGCAATGTATACTCCTTGACTGATTTAAAATAATAATAATAAAACGCTAAGGAGGATTGAACCTGGATGGGAGACCACCCGGAAATCCCAAGGCTATAAACTAGATCTGGAAGTTGAAAGAAATTCCCGGAGGAAAGCCATGGCAAATGACTTATTTCTGAAGGGGAATATATGAGTCTGCCTATATAATCGTCAAGAGTTAAACCTGAGTTTTTAACCTCTTTATTGTTTAATGCCATAAGAACTTACACCTTGCCTTTTTGAGAATTGTGTATCTGCTTAGGAACCTATCCAGGACTCAAGGGAGTTCCTTTTAAAATATAGCCCCAGTTTCAGAGACCCATTCAGCAGACTTTTAGGTGAGAAGTTTTCTGACTAACTTCTGGAGTGCAAAATACCTACACTAAGGCAGTGGTCCCCAGCCTTTTTGGCACCAAGGACCAGTTCAGTGGAAGACAATTTTTCCATGACCCAGGGAGGGAATGATTTCACTTTCACTCACTTCCCCACCATCACCTCCAGTGGTGCAGCCTTGTTCCTAACAGACTCATACCGGTCTGTGGTCCAGAGTTTGGGGCCCCTAGTGTAGGGGTTAGGGTTAAGGTTAGGGTTAGGGGCCCCTACACTACATTCTCCAGTTCTCAGCCTTTGGAAAAGGAACTGAGACATACCTTTTTAGAGAAATCTTTTAAACTATTTAAAAAAAAACATTTTTGGGCTGTGTTTTAAATGTCCTTTTACATTTTTTAAATCTTTTTTCATGGTGTTAATTTATGGTCTTGATGATTATGTTATTATTACTATGTTACAGTGATTTGCCAAATGGCCACACTTCTGGTAAGCTCCCATCTCTCCTCCGGGTTAAGTTCCCTTCATGTATGCATGTCATGCAAACCACCATTTGCCAAACAATTACTGATCAGCAGGAGGCGCTGTGCAATTGTGAGTTGGAATCCATGTAATCTTGAAGGGAACAAGAAAGGACACTGTGCTTCAGGATGAGTGGACGGAAGGGACTCAATATCTCAGATATCCTGACAGTTTTGAAAACATCCCTCTTGTTTAATCTTCATTATCAGAATCGGCATTCTTTGAAGGAGCAAAGGTAAAAACATTCCCAGCATACATTTTAAAACAGTCCTTCTCTCTGCTATCTTTTCACAGGTCAGCTGTAGAATATGAGAGCATGTCAAGTAAGCTTATTAAGAAACAAGTAGTTTGAGCATACGCTGAATGCTCCTTCGTGTTTGAGTCTCTAGGACAGGGGTCTTCAAACTTGGCCCTTTTATGACTTGTGGACTTTAACTCCCAGAATTCCTCAGCCAGTGTGCCTGGCTGAAGAATTCTGGGAGTTGAAGTCTACAAGACATAAAAGGACCAAGTTTGAAGACCCCTGCTCTAGGAGAATGGCCAGTTCTAGGACAGTGTTAAGATCCATTCTCTCATCCCAGAAACTAATCACTCTTCACCATTCTCTTGTTATTTGGGTCCTTTCACTCATCTCCTCTGGGAAGATGCAGGACAAGTGACATCATTCCTTAGAATAAGGATTTCAATAGATCTTTGAAAAATTGTGCTACTACCTGTCATCTAGAATGCCCAGGAGTAAAAGATGGTTGATGCAATATTAGAGTTACAGGAATGACTTTTTAATGCATTTTAGAGCAAACAATTGTATTTTTATAGCCAATCTCCTCCTGTTTGTAAAACAGGTCTTATCTTTATTTATAATAGCATTCAAGCCAGGTAAGGGACTATTCATCCATCACCATCAAATAACCTAATTGCATGGGTAATGAAGTTGTGTCCAAGTAATCTTAAGAGGGTTTTTTTATCAGGTCTTCTTCTATTATTCTGCTGGTCCAGGGGTCTGCAACCTTGACAACTTTAATATTTGTGGACTTCAGCTCCCAGAATTCCTCAGCCAGCTATGCTGGCTGAGGAATTCTGGGAGCTGAAGTCCATAAGTCTTAAAGTTGTCAAGGTTGCAGACCCCTGTGCCAGTCCCTTGAGATTACTAGCAGCACATTAGAAGCCTCCTGCCATGAAAACCTTGATAGAAACACAAGCATCTGGCTGTTGTCTGATAGCACTCACAACTGCCTCATTCCAGAACCTCCTGTTACAATTCAGAAAATGGTGAAATTCAGCTTCTCTTCCAGTTTGAACATTGCTTTCCTGCCCAGTCAATCTGCAGCTCTAAATTTACTACCTTATCATGTTTCACATCACTGAAGAAAATTCCATTCCCTCTTGTCAAGCAGTATAAGCTTTCATTAAGGTACTGTCTGTCTTGATGAGCACATGTTGCTTCAAGACGTGATCCTTGAAGGAGAGGAGGGCTAACTAAATAGCACAGAGCACCATCTAGTTCATGAATGTTTCAGTTGATTCTACAAGGAGACCCCTACACATAAATATGCACACACACACACACACACATCCCCACACAACACACAATACAAATACACACACATTTGCCATTCTGGTTCCATTATTCTGGTGCAATACCCCCCCTTGTTCTGATGCCACCATTTAAACCTATTTGAGGATTTACAAATGCTTTAAGACTTTAAGATAATATATTTGGGTGGAATGTGGGGGAAATGTATGATAGCACAGGCAGCTAGTTAAATAGGAAGAAAACAACTTTTATAGTCACTTTTATTAAGTAACTAAAAATAGGTTTTCAAACAGGTGTACTTGTTTCTACGACAGTAGAATAGTAACCTATTCTAGTTCTAAAATTATTCCTAACTCTGTTCTCCTGACATGGGGACTTAGTCCAAGACTTAGACCTCTCCTCCTACTTGTGCTTCCCAAATCCAGGAATAGTCACAACAGGTAAAAAAGAAAGTCAAGAGAACAGCTGCAATAATGCAAACAAACCTTCTCCCCTCCCTGATTTTTTTTTATTGCATCACATGATGATAGCTGCCATATTGACATTTTTTTATTCCACTCCTGTGGGTAACCCTGTTCAAATATCACTTTGCAGTTTCCTTCTCCAGATGGAATGTAGCTTGGGAAATGATACCCAGTCTTATCATCTTTTGTATTAGCAGTTTTGCTACTCAATCACCACATATGTTTATCTGCAGGGGAATAAAGGGTTGTGTGTATTAAATGAAAAAAATATATACAGGATGACATTATCACTTTAACATTCATGTATTTGCATCAATACACAGAGGGAAATTGTGGCCTTTTACGCAATGTCATCACCGTGCACATGTCATCCTTTTGGCCTTGATTTAGTTATTTCTGGCATTTCCATAGTGCTCGATTCCAACTGGCTGCAAGGGAGACAAAACAGAAAACAAGGGATAGACATAACTAGACAATAAAAAGTAGCTTAGATTATAATGGCCTTATCCAGTGTTTGGCTGGCCACCTGCCCTCATGTTCCCATCTTGAGATGATTCCTTTAAAAGATGTTTGTTCAGCCACTTCAAATCCAAAATATTCTTGGTGTTCCTGTTTTTCTTAGAAATTAAAGAAGAAAATTGAGTTGCAACCTTGGCTTAGAATCCTGATGGATTCTACATTGATGAGGTTTTAAATACTCTAGATGTTTTTCCTTGTATTTGGAACAAGGGAATTTGTCCATTGGAAAGTGGGTTGATTTCAATGTATAAAGCATGACATCATGCCTCATACCATATTATCAATGGTCATCTTGGCCCAGGTTTCAGAACAGTCTTGTTCCAATAGATCTCATGTCCCAAACCTCTTATTTTTACCCTGTTGTCCAAAGGGAAGTTAAAGTGAAGGATGGCCTGGCTCTTTTATCTCTGGACTTTGATTGCTCCCTATTCCTCCCCCACCCCACCCCTGGACATTTCAGAATTTTAAAAATGGAATAAGAAGAACCTCTTTGTGATGAGTGTTTACTAATACAAGGAAGGGGATGTGTTTCTCGCACCTGTTCCTTAAGCATGTTTCAAGACTTATTTGATTTTAATTTCCACCAATATGAAATCCAGCTTCTATTCCAACATTTCAGCAAGGGACGGGAAGACTTTTTAGTGGTATGGGGAGCCCATGTTTCACAGCCTGGTAAACAGGAAGAAATTTAGGGGTGGGAAGGAAAGGGATGTAATAAAAACTGGAAAGGAAGCCTAAGACTTGATGTATAATACCCGCTGTGGATCTCAAGAGAATATATTGTTAATAATTCTAGCACTGTAAATTTATTTTGATATTTGGCTACAGACCTGCAAAATTGACTAAAGCCTTTGCTATTGTTGCTTGGGCTGATGATAGCAAGAAAGTGATTTTGTAATGATGAGGTCTGTTTTACTTTGCAAGAGAGGTAGTATTTTATTAATAAGGTATCAAAACTCAGACACCGAAAATACACACTCTTCTTTCTTTCCTTTTTCTACAGATAAATGCCAGCTGTTGTTGTTTCACTGAGTGATCCCTGGTTCATCTGAACTTGTCACCTTGCATTCTGTCTCTCCAGTAACTGGTATCATTTTACTCCTTGTTATCATAGCCCATTGAGTGCCACTGGAAAAAGACATGCACACATGCACAAACACACAAGCACACCCAGAGAGACAAAAAGTTGTGGAAATGCCACGTCTCTCATCCCAGGATTATATTTTAGTTATCAGAACAGAAAACCAAAAGCAACAAAGTTGTTAACACTTTGTAAATTAGAAAGAGGCGATTCTTTCTGGGCTCCTTAGAGAATTGGGCACAACTGAATGACTGTTGATTTATCCACTGCAAGCAGAAAAAGTATTTAGAGCTTATATCCTTCAGTAAGGGAGGATTGTGCTTAGGGAATCCAGCAATATTCTTTCACTCCCGCAGTGCCATAATTCGGATATTAGTTAATCTGCCTCTGGAAATAGCTTGGCTTCTCCTTTGTTTAATGAAAGATAGCAGATATCCCGTTTTTCTTGTTATCCCGTTTTTCTTGTTATCCCTCATTATATATATATATATGTGTGTGTGTGTGTGTGTGTGTGTGAGTGTGAGTGTGTGTGTGTGTGTAGGTCTTTGGTAATTCGGGTTTTTTCCCGCGTAAAATTGGAAGTGTCTTGGCGACGTTTCGACGAAGTCTCATTCGTCATCTTCAGGCTGGTGTCTCTTCGGCCTCATGCTCCTAGAAGCACGAGGCCGAAGAGACACCAGCCTGAAGATGACGAATGAGACTTCGTCGAAACGTCGCCAAGACACTTCCACTTTTACGCGGGAAAAAACCCGAATTACCAAAGACCTACATACAAACACCCGTGAAAACCTCAGAAAACAAATATATATATATATATATATCAGCATCTATAAATAAAGAGTGCCACAGTTATTTTAAACAGCCCCAATCAGTGGTGGGATTCAAATATGTGAACAACCAGTTCTCTGTGTGGATGCTGCTTCCAGAAGTCCATTCTGGGCCTGGGCAACAAAAAATTAGCTACCGGTTCTGCCGAAGTGGTGCGAACCGGCTGAATCCCACCACTGGCCCCAACCTAATAAGATGTAGCAAACTACCTGGCACATTTTTGTTAGAAGTAATGCCAATTTAACAGTCAGCAGAAACTTTTGATGTTCTTCTTAGACTTAGACAATAACTAGAAGTTCCTGGAACAGAGAATGCCTTTTCTATCCTGATTATAAGGATGGTGTAAATATAGCTTACCTGTACAAACAAACCATGAAAACTGTCAGGAGTTAAGTCAGGAGCAAGGCAAATTTGGACAAACAGAAAATTGGAGGCTGGCCATATGAAGAGCATTAGCATAAGTTTTTCTTCCCAAAAATTAAATGTTAAGTATCTGAGTAAGGGATGATGATCGGTGCAGTTTAAGCCCTTCCTCTCCAGTCATGATCTCAGTATATAGGTAGTCCTTGACTTACAGCCATTCATTTAGTGATCATTCGAAGTTACAATGGCGCTGAAAAAAGTAACTTATGATCACTTTTTATACTTACAATCGTTGCAGCATGCCCATGGTCACGTGATCAACATATGAGTCGTGGTGGCACAGTGGTTAGAATGCAGTACTGCAGGCTACTGCTGCTGACTGCCGAGTGCCAGCAGTTCGGCAGTTCAATTCTCACCGGCTCAAGGTTGACTCAGCCTTCTATCCTTCCGAGGTCGGTAAAATGAGGACTGGCTTTGTTGGGGGGCGATATGGTGACTCTGTAAACCGCTTAGAGAGGGCTGTCATGGTTCTGACAAATGAGACCAATTAAAGCAGAACTCCGAGGCTTGAGTTTTCCTCTAAGAACATGTTTATTGGCTACAAAGTATTGGCACGGACAAAAGTGAAACCAAGACTAAAGTTCCCCCTCCCAAGGAGTTACAAGTTACATATTACAAGTTAAACTTCCCACCCCAAAGCTATGCAATTAATTACGTCTCCCAATAGAATAGTTTGGCGGGCTTTCTAACATTAGGCACAACCCACAGTCTAACGAACAGAAATGACCTTGGTTCCCACGGGACAGGAATTTGTTTAGGCTAGTATAAAACTCCCCGTTCCTCCCCCCCCCAATCTTGTGGCAATCGAAAACAAGCACAATGGCTTCAGAGTTGCAGAGTTGACAAGGGCTCTAAAGCACTGTGAAGCGGTAAATAAGTCTAAGTGCTATTGCTTTTGCTATTCGGATGCTTGACAACTGGTATGTATGACAGTTGCAGTGTCTTGGGGTCATGTGATCACTTTTTGGGAACCTCTGACAAGCAAAGTCAATGGGAAAGCCAGATTCACTTAACAATAGTGTTACTAACAGAACAACTGCAGTGAATCACTTGTGGCAAGAAAGATTGCAAAATTCACTTAACAACTTGTCTTGCTTAGCAATGGAAATTCGAGGCTCACTTGTGGTCGTAAGTTGAGGACCACCCATATTTCATTTTCCTCTGCATGGCAGTTAACATGAGGAGGATTGACACCAGTGGCAATTTCTTTTAAATGCTGGTGGAGATAAATTTTGACTGAGATTACGACCAAGGAGAAAAAAACTTAATGTCTTTTCTCTCTGTGCACTGTTACTTAATGAGCATCCAGGGCCTACTAAGTCTGGATTTTATTTAGTTTTTTTTTTAGTAATTCTGATATTATTGAAACATGTTATTTGGCCAACAGAAATAGCAGCCTCAGTGTGGGCCCTTTGAGCTATGGAATAATTTGCTAGCATATTGAAGACGCCCGTTTCTTCTCCTACTCCACGTTACCTCAATGAATAAACTCGATCCAAAAGAATTTGTTTAAATGCTGGGCCCCAGGAGCCTTTCAGAATGCAAAAACAGCAATATAACTAAAAATGCTCACTAATGTATAAACCGCTATGGAATAAATTTATTCCTTTCTTGCTTAGCAGAGGTATTGAAAGCAAGATTAAGAAAGAAATACTTAGCACATGGTATGATGCTTCTGTCTTCATGCATTATGCACCTGCCTAGGCAACTACGTAGAGGGGCAATTGGGGAAAAATGCAACCAGTCATCACCACAAAAGCCCCACAACTTCCACATTTACATTCAACAAAAGAAACAAAAAAGCAGAATTTGCATGCCGGTTGTGATTTTTTTCCATGATCATGGCTACCTATGGACACTAAGACAGATATAGAGTATCTAATCACATGAACTTTCTTGACCTGAACTGTTGAAAAGGAATATATAGAAGAAAGCATTAATTTTGCATTTGCACAACTGTGTTTTTTTCTGCATTTTTTTTTTATAGAGAGCTTGATGTTTCACAGAATCCATGCCTCTGAGGGATCAGTTTGACTCTTATTACATTTTCTTCCCCATGTTTGCTACTTGTATACCTACAGCAATCTAAAACACAGCATGACCTTTTTATGTGTGTTCTGTTCAGACAGTAATTTTCACGTGAGAGAAAACTCTCAACAAGGCCATCTTACACAGACATTAAGCCTCATTCCTAGTTACCTGGACAGTTTCACACAGCAATTTTTCCATGCCATAATCCCCCAAAGTATTTCAGAGTTGTTTATGTGCTTGTTCACCACAGAATGCTAAGAGCAGACAAAGAAATCCATCAGCAAATCAGGGTTTCCCCAGCCCACCAACAGGAGAATGGAAAAGTCATCCAGTCTATGTCCTATCCCCAGACTACTAATAAAACAAAAATAACTTTGCTCCTGCAAGAAACCTGAGGTATTGGCCTGAGGGAAAAGCTATCTGGGTCACAAAATGTCATTCTTGCACTTTGTCCTAGCCAGAAGAAAATAATGTTTGCAGTCCAGGGGACTGGAGGCTAAATCATATAAAGAATAGTTGCTGAACTTGGATATGTCTAGTTTAATGAAGAGAAGGACTGGGGTGACATGATAGCAGTGTTCCAATACCTCAAGGGTTGCTACAAAGAAGAGGGAGTCAAGCTATTCTCCAAAGCACCTGAAGGCAAGACAAGAAGCAACGGATGGAAACTAATCAAGGAGAGAACCAACCTAGAACAATTAGATAGTTAGAACAATTAACCAGTGGAACAACTTGCCTCCAGAAGTTGTGAATGCTCCAACACTGGAAGTTTTTAAGATGAGGTTGGACAACCATTTGTCTGAAATGGTATAGGGTTCTTGCCTGACCAGGGGTTAGATTAGAAGACCTCCAAGGTCCTTTCCAACTCTGTTATTCTATTCTATTCTATTCTATTCTATTCTATTCTATTCTATTCTATTCTATTCTATTCTATTCTATTCTGTTCTGTTCTGTTCTGTTCTGTTCTGTTCTGTTCTGTTCTGTTCTGTTCTGTTCTGTTCCAAATGATATTGCATGGATCTAGTATGGTACTGATGCTGAACACGTTAAAATCCATCAGTGAATATCCTTACTTAGTATTCACTTGTTTGGTCTGCAGAGTAAGAATGGAGACAAACATTTTGAATGTTTAAAAGCACAAGGTTTGACTTTTGTTCTTAAACTTTCCGAAAACCTGATATGGGCCATGAGGTTTTGGGCAAGCTATATGCAGCCTTTAATGTTTACTGCTACCCAAAGATACATATGACAAAATCCATATGAGGTTTGGATTGCTTGTGGTCTGCAGTTTGGCTAGGTTGAGAAAGAGGCGAGATAGAAAAGTAAACAGATGAACAAAAACAGATGGGAAAACAGCTGAAAATACACAACATCTATTTCTGTGTTTCTCTCCTAATAACCCTTTGACAAACATTTCAATGGCGTTATGCAGAGTTCATACTTAAAATATTTTCCATTCTTTCCAATTTCAGCATGTAAAATAAAACATGTAATTTCTGGAAAGTTCATTTTCCCTTATTATTGCAACAGATTGCAAGGAAAGCAGACATGACCTTTTTGGCAACTGTGGATTTTATCTAGTAAAATTTCAACATCTGTTTTTGTAATACAGAAGCCAAACAGGGCATGTAAATCATTTTTGTTCACCCCTGTTTCTCTCAGTTTTTTTTTAGTAGTTTTATCACCTATGGACTTTGTCCTACTTTTGGAATGAAAGGGAAGGGCAAGATAAAACTTTAATGTTGTAAAAGTCTGTATATTATCACAAATGTTGCCTTATCTTACAACAAAGCCCTAAATTAGAAAAAGAGGAATTTCTAAATATTTTACAGTAATTTTGTCTGTGGTACAGCACATTTTTAGTTGAAAAATACTCAGTTGAAACAACTAAAACTTTATTGAACGTGGTATATAAGACTCATTATTATATTATTACCATTACTATATGATAATAATTGGCAAAATATCAATGGATGAATCCTAAATCCATAAGAACATAGCACTGGAGAAGGCTTTATCAACTATAAAGACCAATGTTTCTTAACCCTGGCAACTTTAAGATGTGTGGGCTTCAACTCCCAGAATTCCCCAGCCAGTATGTTGGCTGGGGAATTCTGAGAGTTGAAGTCCATGCATCTTGAAGTTGCCAAGGTTGAGAAACATTGATCTACACCAACTCTTCACGTTTAGTGGAGAAAATCTTTAGCTTTGGTAACTCTACTGGACGCTGTCTCTGGTTGAAAACCTCAGATAATAATAGCTCACTTCCTTTCTAGATTATTAGTTCCCTTGCTGAGGTGAATTTACTAACAAATTCCTTCCAGAATTCACCTCAAAATCTATTACATCAAGCCTCATCAAAAGGTTTCTCCCTTTTTTTGGTCAGTATCTCTTTGGTATTTAAAGCGCTTTCCTGTTCCCCTCAAAATTCCTCTGTGCTCATGTCTCCTCGGCAGGTATCAGTGACATATCTCTGATCTGTAAAGAAGGCTTAATTTAAATATGGCCACCATCCTTGAATTATTATTGTTTCCTGTCTTCTTGATTCAATATCCATGGATGTGTTCTCATGTAAAGGAAGGCAGAAGGCAACTTTGCTGAGAAATAAATGAGTTACAAGGTAAAGAATATTGCCAGCTCGTATTGATACAGCAAACCTTTACTGGAATTATTTATTTTCAATAATCTCCTAGAAGCAATTTGCATCTCATCTAGACCTACCATTCTGAGTGATACAAACTAACATGTATAAAATTCTCATTTTTTTTCTCCAGTTGTTCCGAACTTTAGATAAATCTAAATGTTTCATCTAGCAGTATTATCTATTCAGTTCATTTTAATAATTCCCCTTTTTTTTTCAAGTGCACATAAATTTGGCTCTCGACTTCAAACTGAGCAATGAAGAGTCTTCACTGCTACAGAATCAAAATGCCTCCTAGTTTGGCATTAAATAGTGCTGGCTTTGGAGCAAAGCCGATAACTTTTTGTTTCATCATAAACTGTAGCATTACAGGACTCCTGCTCATACAGTTAAAAATTATTTCTGGGTTTCTCAGTTTCTATTCTTTATTCTCTTGTTTAAGAAATAAAGATGTTTCAATTCTATCACTCCAGATCCCTCACTAGTCATTCCCTAAGATGCTAAAAGCTGTAATCAGATTTCAGACATTTTATTAAGACCAAATATGACATGATATTCTTACATTTTAGATGATGATGATGATTTTACAGCATTTTCATCACTGCAAGGATTTAGTCTTAGGCAACCTCTGTTCTACATAGTTTTATGCTATTTAAATACAATTCTGGTTCTCAATCCTTACAATATTTTGCTTTTGGTTAATTATATATCAATCTCATTGCTTTCAAGTTGACCTCTTTCTTCCTATTGTGTTCTAGGGCTTGCATAAAAATTCTACATCTTTTCAACAATTCTCTCTCTCTCTAAAACACACACACACACACACACACGTACATACAATCCATTTATCTCTTTACATCAAGTAACAGTAAGCTTGAGCCTATCAAAATCAAATTATAAATGAAGCAGAAATACATTCTTTATATAGGAAATCAGAGGACAGATTTTAGCTCAGCATTAACAGCAAATTTATACATCTGAAGAAATAAAAAAAAAATGTCCAAAGGCTTCCCTTATGGAATAGATATTTTTCTGTGTCCATGATTCCAAAATACTTTTAAATCAATGTTAAAATGAAATAGAAAGAGCACTTAGCAATGGCTTTTTTTGCTGCTAATTTTGATCCTGATTCTATATTCAGGTCTTATGTGCTGTATAACTTAAGTATGAAACTGAGTACTGGCTGCATTGAATGTATGGCGTGAATTTATTGAACTATTAGCTTTATATTATTTGAATTTGTTTGAGATGTTACATAGTGGTATGGTAATTAAATTGTTTCCAAAATGTTTTCTTTTGAAGTCTATTTCACAGTTGAGGTGCTTTGGGCTCAGGTTGTTAGGAAAATTGACAGATCATTATTCCAAACAGGGCTGGCAATTTGGCATTCATAACCACCTATAGGCATCCACCTCTCTCAAAAGTAGTTAAGATGAGAATATTGTAACTTTGCAAGATCATTCAGGAACGTTGGGAAAGTTTGGAATTTGTATGTGAAATCTCACATGAGTTGCTGGCGACCTCATGAGGCTTTAGATTTCTGGGGTGTGATGGTCGGATGGTGTCCAGTGCCGGAAAGGATTGTGAGTCTCTGCACTCTGCCCTGGATGGAAAGCAGTTGGTTTTTGCTTTAGGCAAATGATAATTTTGCTGAATTCTTGGATTTTTTTCCTCTGAAAGTACACATATGCCCTTTTCCAGCATTGACACAGTTGGTGATTGGTTGTGGGTGCTCTGTCATTGGAGGTTTTTAAGAAGAGACTGGACAGCCATTTGTCCGAATGGTATGGAGTCTCCTGCTTGAGCAGGAGGTTGGACTAGAAGACCTCTAAGGTCCCTTTCAATTCTGTTATTCTGTTATTCTATTAGGTAAATGATAGGAGGGAGAGAGAAAGAAAGAATTTCTCTGTTTTTCTTGCCTGAATGTGCCTTTTTCAGTTCTCAAGAGAAACAGCAGCATTACTGCTCAGAGAGTCCAGTCTGGCAGAGACCCCAAGCTGATGCGCCGAGCAGCTGGCCTAAAGCAGTGAGTTCACGCACAGCCTTTTCCCAGAAGACAGCAGTGGATATGCTATTGCTTAAAATATTTGGCTTCAGCCGATTCTGCTGAAATGATCACCGTCTCTGTTTTCTCTGCCTGGAGTAGTTCAGCATTTTATGGCTTATTTTCTTAAGCATCTGCCATTTCCTCTGAGAAAGTTCCCTAAGTGTGTGCGGTTGATTAACAAAAGAATAAAACCAGCTTCTCTCACCTTTCCTTGCCACAACAAAAATCCAGGAGATCTGGTAGTGTTGACGGACTTCTTGTTATTTTTAATTCAGTGTAAATAAATGAACAGAGAGAGGGAATGAACAGATAGACACTCTCTCTCTCTCTCTCTCTCTCTCTCTCTCTCACACACACACACACACACACACACACACACAAAGTCCTCAGCATTTTGAAGGCAAAGCAGCAGCATGCATTTCAGCAGAAAGTGCAGCCAAATTCTGCATCTGGCCCACACACATTGCTAGTCTAGACTGATCAACCCAGACATCGCCATGCCCAGATGTTTCCAAATTAGGTTAGATCTCCTGATCAAAGAAGTGGGATCACTTAAACATTCCATTTATCTGAAACATATACTTTCCTATGACTGTAGGAAGATTTCTAAATAGTTATTAAATTTAATTTTTAATAGTGAAATAAAAAAGAACTGTACATAACCAAAGGAGAAAAAAATAGTGATTATATAATTAAGAAATAAAAACTAGATACAGTGATGAAAACAAATGTGGCAAGAGGAAAAAATATTTGTCAGGGGAAAAAGAGATCTATGTAATAACTAAAGGTAATAATCTCAAATTAATTCAGCCTTTAAGTTTATAATTAAATCTAAAGCATACAGCAACTTATTTTTTTAAATAGTGAACTTAAGGGTTCCCAAGTTGAAAAAAAAAAAGCTTTCTTCTTTCACTTTTTTAGGTGCACAAAGGGAAATTCAATCTAATCTGCAAAATCATAGCAGTCTTCAATTAATTACTTGGATTTAAAATTTTTGGCCACATTTGATCACTTTAAAGACATGTTAATTTTAAAGGAAACGAGTTAAGCCCGTGCTTAACCTTTTACCAAAAAGAATCTCTCCCTCCTTTCTTTTAGAAGCTAGTGATATTTTTTAGAATTCTGTAGTATTTTTAGATTTTTATTCACAAATCAGTGAAAGCTGTAGCTAGAAGAAGAGGCAGCAATCCGAAACAGTAGGAATTCTTTCTTAACCTTTTTATCATTCTTGTGCAAGGCAAGAAGTAGAATATGTTTATGCCCCTCTCTCAGATTTTAACATTCTAGGTCAGGGATCAGCAATGGGGTATCCTTCAGTGGCCTGGGCCTTTAATTCTCATCAACCCACTTGGACAGTGCCAAATATCTTAAGAGCACCAGGTTTTCTGCTGAATTCTAGATATTGTTACAGAAAAGATGATGGTTGCCAATGTGGGAATGACTCCCTTGCTCTTGCACAGCTAAACCACTCTTGAAAACTAAGACTGCTGAAGGAATAATCATCCCTCTTTGGAAACTGTGGCTTATACCATATAAGAATCAAACGCTTCCCAGCCTTGACCAACACTTCTGCTTGTCCCAGTATGACAGGCCACCTACCCTTTGGAGAGACCAAGAACAGGTGATGTCATTTTCATCCTGTCCCGATGCTGCTGGGAAGCCAACCTCTATCTGACTTTGCTTGCTGCACATCAAAAATAGTGTCTCCCCACCATTTCTGGTCAAATAGCAGCATCTGTCCTCTTGTCTAAATGTCCTCATTCCAACTGGCAGGTGGGCACATTTTCCCCCCCTCCCGTCTCTGCATCTCTGGGTTTATCTGTTAAGATCAAAAGAGCAATGGTGGGATATTGGGCATTCCTTTGTGAAATTAATAAGAGTTCTTCCATCTTCTTCTTCTAGCCTAAGTAATAGGAAGAATCATACAACTGTTCGTCACATATTTTTCACCATTCTCAAAAGATGCCTTGGATGGAAAGCAATTAGTTTCTGTTTTCCCAGCATTTCTGGAAGAAGAAAAGAAGCTGGGGAATCAATCAAATAGAACTATAGTCCAGACAAAATACCTAGTCAACTCTGTAGCCAAAATGAGAAATGGATTGAAATCCAGGAAAGGGTTTTTTGTGTCAGGTTAATTTCCAGCCAGTTTACACCGGGAGAGAAGCAGCTAAAGACCATGGTATGGAAAAACCTTCAGATGATAATCATTTCATCATTTATTCTGAAAGCCTCTTTTGAGATGATGGTGCTTGAAGAACTACAGAACTATGATTATCTCACAGTTTTCCAGACGCTGTTGTGTCAAGAGATGGTCAGCCAGGATGAGGTGAATCCAACATCTGGGATCCTTGGCAGAAAAATTAAATTCTACCATTCTTGACATTTCTCCTTAAATGTCCTCAACTTCTCTGTTTCAATCCCATTAGTCAAAACAATGTTGTGCATGCAGGTGTGCATTCTACTGAATCCACTTTCCCCTGAAATGAATGAGATATTTCTTTAATGACAGCAATAAACTCAGCCCAACATTGTGTTCACCGACATCATGTACAAGATGGTGTTCCCTCCTTACTCCGTTTACGGAATCCAACTGGATCCTTCAACATTTGGAATAGGACTGAGTCATTCATCACATCTGAGAAGCATTTAAGGGGGAACAGAACTGATTGCCTGGACTTCAGTTTCTCCTTCAACAGAAGTGTACAGCTGGGCAGATTCATGAAGCTGAAGCTACAACTGCCTTCCCACAATATCTAAGGAGCTAAAGTACCATCCAAGGTTGCCTCACTCTCTCTGGTACAGCTGAATCTGTAGAGAGAAATCCTGGCAGCCCTGGAAAACTGCATTAAATGTAACCTTCTGTAAAAATTAAAGTTTTTGAACGGATTTTTGATGAATGATTGAAAAAAACAACATGCTCAGTTTTGAAGGAAAAAAAACATTGAAGGAAGTAAAGGTCTATCTCTCTTTTTCCAGAGGAAAGGACATGAAATCATGGATTTAAGGTATAGGAAGGCAGATTCTAATTGAACGTTGCTTTATAGAAAGAGCAATTTGACAAAGGAATCAACTACCCAGAGAAGGGGTAGGCTTCGGTTCATTGGGTATATCCCTCTCAGAGGAAGATGGGCAGTTCAAAAATATAAACCATAAATAAATTAAAAGATGTTCAAGCAGAGGATAGGCAGATATCAGTCTGGGGTACTCTAGTTTACATACCTGCACTGAGCAGGGAGTTGGGCTCAGTAACCTAAATGGTCCTATTGATTCTAAATGGTACCTTCTCATTCAAAAAAGGAGCGAGCTGTCCTGTGTAGCCATAAAATAAATCAGATTTACATACAGCACACAGGAAACTAATTACATTTCCTCAACTTTGCAATCGCAATGTTTAAATTTTATTTTTTTGCCAGCTACCCAAACAATTCCACACCTCACCTAATTTTTCTGAGTTGTCCCATTAAGAGCACCCTTTTTTTTTTCAGGCTTACTATTGCATTTTGATGATGGAAAAATCCACAATTAACATAGCCTAATTAAAGGTGCCGTGAAATAAAAGTACATATCATATATTGGTTAAAATGCTGGAGTTGGTCTGAAGAAATTGAGATTCAAATCAAGTTGTCCTTTTATGAGTGATAAGTTCTATAGTAATCATAATAACAGCCGCTGGTTTCAAAATGACAGGATGGTCAAAGCCCCAGCCCTTTTTACACCGGTGTGATAAATGTGGTCCACTTTAAAAAGAGGTGGGGCTTTTGTTGTCCAATTGTAGTTATCACTTTGAGGCCAATCACTGTCGCGGTAGATAGCTCTGATAGCGCCCTGCAAATTATGGTTGGCTCTGTTGAATGTTCAGGTATCTGAACACGGCAAAGAAATCTAAATATTATTTTGCATGCAGTAATAGCCACTTTCTCTTTTTAAAACCCACTAAACACAATTGCATTCATACACTAACATAGTTGACTGACTTAGCTTCACGTTATATATTAAGTTGGGATCCATTTGACTGGAATAATTCATGAGGTGGGTTCACAAGACAGAGTACACCACATCTAAAGAAACTACATTGCTTTGTACAATGTGGGAACCCAGTCCATGTCTACTGCTGTCTCTAAAATCTCCCCTTATAGAGAATTTTGTAGCCCATATTGGTCTTGGAGATATTTTAAATCCATTGTGTTAAAGCAAAAATAATGAAATTGTTGAATTGCTTTGATTTAATATGTTTACTAACATAAACAGGTTATATATCTGGAGATCATTTCATGTATTCTACGTTTGGTAAGGTCAGTGCCTTGGTGTAAGAAAATAATCAGGCTAAAAAGCTAAACATATGACAATTGCATCTAATTTTGTTTCTTGAAATTGCTGGGAGCAGGTACCTCGTTCAATTAACATATGATCTAATTCTAATCTTTTTATGTATAGGTTAAATTCATCTCACAACTCAGTTAAAAATTTAAAAAGGCTGTACGGTGAAATACAATACTTGGGAGAGAAAAAATGAAACAGCCCAAGTAGAATTTTTAAAGTATTGTTCCTTAACAAGAACATCAGTAGAAAGCAAGAGAAGGAGGGGTGGCAAATGCTTTATTTTCCCCTTAGGAAACCAATTTAACAGTGAGAAAATACGTCTGGGATGCAACTTCATTTGGATGCCGATCAAGTCTGGAGTTCCTCGGCTTTTTGCAAAGTAGAATTATTTAAATCCTCGTTGAAGGCAGTTGCCTGCTTTATATCATTTTGAGCTCTCGGTTCAGAAACACAATGTTCTGGTTACTCTTGAACATGTTTTTTGTATCATGGTGCTTGTTTATGAAGCGATGGCAAATTGTACTCAAATGAAGTCATGGTTGAAGTGTCCTATAGGACTAAAAGTATGCATTTCATCCCAAAGAGGTGTAAGACCACATTTTGGAAAAAAACTGCGAGGGTTTGTACATTACTGTGATACTTTACGTACAGACTCACAGTTTCTAGTTAGTGACTAACAAAAGCTTATTTTCTCTATGTTAATTTATTCTAAGATGGAGTAGTTCAAGATCACGCAAAGTATTAATACCACTCTACAATGCCTTGGTAAGGCCACACTTGGAATACTGCATCCAGTTTTGGTCACCACAATGTAAAAAAGATGTTGAGACTCTAGAAAGAGTACAGAGAAGTGCAACAAAGATGATTAGGGGACTGGAGGTTAAAACATATAAGGAACGGTTGCTGGAATTGGGTATGTCTAGTTTAATGAAGAGAAGGACGAGGGGGGACATGATAGCAGTGTTCCAATATCTCAGGGGCTGCCACAGAGAAGAGGGAGTCAAGCTATTTTCCAAAGCGCCTGAAGGCAGGACAAGAAGCAACGGATGGAAACTAATCAAGGAGAGAAGCAACCTAGAACTAAGGAGAAACTTCCTGACAGTTAGAACAATTAACCAGTGGAACAACCTGCCTCCAGAAGCTGTGAATGCTCCAACACTGGAAGTTTTTAAGAAGAAACTGGACAGCCATTTGTCCGAAATGGTATAGGGTTACCTGCCTGAGCAGGGGGTTGGACTTGATGACCTCCAAGGTCCCTTCCAACTTTATTATTATTAGTAGTAGTACGTACTACAAAAATCTTCTTATCAGTGATGCATTAATTCATTTGTTGTTTCATTTTATCAAATTATCTACACATTGTTGTTTTTTTAAAGTAGAAGAAAAACTGCATATATTATTGGATGTAAGTTTCTCTGACACATTCAATTTGTATGTATTTGGTAAGCAGCTTGCTGAAATGTAAACAGTTTGTAAGCCATTTTCTGCAATAAAACTGCTTTAATGACAAACGCCTGTACATTTTTTTGAAAAATAAAGGTGAATGCACTTCATTCATATCACTAAGACCTTTTGCTGGACCTTGAAACTATCTCCTTAAAGACAGAGCACATGGATATGAATTCTACTTTGCCTTGATCTAAGTCTATTCTTTAGATTATAAATTCAACATAGACTATTTTTTTCCTTAGTATTTTTCCCTATACTGTATATTTTTGCTTTCTGATAGTTCATTTAGATTAAGATTTTTTTTTCCACCTAGAACTATACCTTAGCCTTGATGAAGTCTCCAGCTGTTTGGCTACAAATATACACTGATATCGAACCATTTCTCATTCTTCACATCTTTTTAACACATATTTTTGTTTGCTAGGAAGCACTATCACCCATTATTGTTTGTGATTAATGATGAGAAACACACTTTTGGCAGGGTGTTACAGAATCGTTTATAAAAACAGCGCCAATAATTATACTAAGCAAAGTCATAAATAATGCCTACAAACAATTGCTGGTTGTAGGAAACAAAGTGTGTAATATTCATTAATACACCTGCTATTTGTTAAATATGGTTGAAGTCATCCTCTAATTAAATTTTTAAGACAGATTCTATTGGATCTATAAATATGCAGATAAACTTTTTTCTGTTTAAATACAAGCAAAACTGGTTCAGTATTGTGCATGAATCCCTATATGATTGTTTCTCTCTGCCTACTTATGTATTTATTATACTAACCTTCTATTCCAGGGCTTTTCAACCTTTTCACCAATTGTACCACTTTTAGGATATGGCAATATTCGAGTACCACCTAGCAAGGTGTCAAAAACTTGATGACCAAAAAAAAAAACCTGTTCAAAGTTGCAATTGCACTGAAATGACTTATGACCATTTTCACACTTATGACCATTGCAGCATGCCCAGGGTCATGTGATTTATATTTGGATGCTTGGCAACTGATTCATATTTATGATGATCACAGTGTCCCAGGGTCATGTGATCCCCTTTTGCAACCTTTTGACAAGTAAAGTCAATGGCAGGGCTGCTGGTGGCCAAGTGCTAAGGCAGGACTTCCTCCCTCCCTCCTTCCCTGCCTCTCTCTTTCTCATGCCCACCTCCTTCTGAAGGAAGAATTTGAAAAAAAACAACCATATTTTTTCTCTTCCATATATGCATCAAACAAGGAAAAGCCTCCAGAAACAGAAAAGACAAACTGCTGAGTGAACTAGCTTAAAAAGGCACATTCCCCTTTAAGAATTAACTACTGGCTAGAAAGGAAAGTAAGGAAGAAAAAAAAATGTAGTAAGTATTGGCTGCCGGCTAAGGTAGCCTCCCCAAATGGCTCCATTCATACGTAAAGGAATCTACAGGCAAAATCCATTCAGGAGAAAAATACTTCAAAATCCCTTGCAGCAAAACTTACAGCTAACAATAGCAGAGCAATAGAAGCTAACACGAGACCTCAGCCATCAACCATCAGCCAAATAGAAATTGCCAAACACTCCTTAAGAACACAAAGCCTACATTGCACAAATCCCAGAACTTCAAAGTCACAAAAGCACATAAGAATCCTTCCACTCTCCATCTCCCTCCCTCCCTCCTTCTCTCCTCCGTGCCTCTGCAGCTCCAGAGGACTCTCTCACTGTAAGTCCTTGCCTGTGCTGGCTCTTTCCCTCCCCCACTACACTTGGCTAGGCAGGGCTGCGTACCACCTGCCACTCGTTAATGTACCACAAGTGGTACGTGTACCACAGGTTGAAAAGCCCTGTTCTATTCCATACTCCGTATTCCTAAGACAGGTCTGCTTTCCCAAACTTATGGTTTTTAAACTTTTTTTCTTTGCTCTCAAAGCTTTCCTCACATGTGCAAATTATCTCACTGAATCTCTCTCGCTGAAATAGTGAAAAAATTATCTCACTGAATCTCTCTCGCTGAAATAGTGAAAGGCTCATGAAATTATTTAGAAGTAGATATATTTCTTTTGGAAGGAATAAGCTAAAAAAATTAAAATAAGCTAAAAAACAGATTTTTTAGCCGTTCAGACTGTTTGAATACCCAAGTGACGTAACTTTTTGCCCTCTACACCCATCACCAATTAATAAAGGAAAAAGCACTGAAGAAAATCATCCTATTAGTTCATCATAAACCCAAGAGCTTTAGCCTAATAGAAAAATGATTGGCTTGGCACATCCACAGGATCAGTATCAACATCGTATTTTTCTGGAATAATTTTGGTATACTTCACTGGCTTAAATTGTGTTTGCAATTTATAATCCATGTTCCAGTTTTTGAATTTTACTTTACTTTAATCATACTCAAGCATTACTGTATTTTTCTAAGTTAAATAAATTAAACTAGACACATTTAGGCCATAATAAATAGAAAATATTCTTTCTATGTGAAGAGAGTGAATAAAGAAATATATACACCATATATGTGTGCAAATAAAATGTAACGGTGCCCTGCTTTTGTTGAAAACAAAAAGGATAAATTGACCACGCCAGATCAAGCAATATAAGAAAGTTACCAGTAACTCTAACAAAAATTAGATACAAGTTTTTGAAGTGTGTTTAGCTGAGCATTTCTATACAAAACTAGAGAAATAAACTAAGATCAACTGCACAACAATTACTATTTTCATTAACAGCAAATGGAGCAGGTTTTTTAATAGTTTGATTTTCTTTGTTGTCCCTATGTTGTGTGCTTTGCTTGAATAAGAGTACAGAATTTTAATCCTAATGTCATTCTCACTCTCTGTCTCTTGTTTAATATATATTTCAAAGTTAATGTATGCGTTTTGACCCAATGGCTATATAAAAAGATGCAACAATAACCACTAATAGAAATCATTTGTATTGTGTTTAAAAGACATAGACTCCTCACCCCTTGTAATCATGTCTAGGAGTCTATGCAAATTTGATGTCAGAATTAAAATGTTTAGGTCTTCAAAGTATATAAATCTCCAAAGTTACATTTGCAGGCTTATTCAATTTAGTGTTCATAGGCTATTAAGCAGAGCTATAGGCAATCATTTCTAGCCAACGGGCTCATTTTTTGTGAATGTTCACAAAATAGGGCCCTGAGAAGAGAGGCTTCTCTAATCATAAAATGACTGCCATCAGGGACATATTGAAGCAGAAAATCTTATTTATCAGGGAAAAAAACCTGGGGAGGCCACTCTTTTTCACTTCTTGTAGCCTCCACAAAATGGTGTCTAGCACCTATAGCATCTATAGCTGATTTCCCCCCCCCCTTAACTCTGGAAAAGTATGTTTCCCAATAAAACTATTCTGATTTTCTAAAAAATATCTATGGATTTACTAGCATTTTGGTAAATAACAATGATGCTTGGCATGGCATTTCCCATTTGAGGTTTTTTTTAAAAAGGTAGTCAAAGGGTATAGAACAAGGCTTCTGGGAATCCTTCAAATACTTTTACCAGCAGTTGAAGGCCTATCCTTAAGGACCATGAAGTAACAGGTTGCATCAGTGTGGATGTGTTCTCTGGGAAGCATGAGAGATAAGCTGTAGATCAGGCGTCTTCAAACTTGGCCCTTTTATGATTTGTGGACTTCAACTCTCAGATGTCCTCAGCCAGAGTTGAAGTCCACAAGTCATAAAAGGGCCAAGTTTGAAGACCCCTACTGTAGATGTTCTGCTCTGGGCCACATAACAAGGAAGGAGGAGGGAGGGAGTTGGCCACATTCCACGCCACCATCCACTTGCCTTTGCCATAAGAATGTATTAGGTTATCATTTCTTGGTATATTTTTTGCTCCTCCACCACCATCCATCCTGATCTACTTCATTTCAGATTGATCTTTCTTTTATCATCTTCAGTACCATACTCTTTTCAGTTTTGGAGGAGACTTATGGGTGGGTCGGTGGATGGATGGATGGATGGATGGATGATGGGTAGATGGATGGATAGCTATGTAGCTAGGTAACTAGGTAGCTAGGTAGCAAAGTATGTAGCTAGGTAGCTAGATAACTAGAGATAGCTAGATAGCTAAATAGCAAGATGATAGATGACATAGATAGATAGATAGATAGATAGATAGATAGATAGATAGATAGATAGATAGATAGAGAGAGAGAGAGAGAGAGAGAGAGAGAGAGAGAGAGAGAGAGAGAGAGATGAGATGATAGATGATAGATGATAGAGGATGATAGATGAAGAAAGACAGACAGACAGACAGACAGACAGACAGACAGACAGACAGACAGACAGATAGATAGATAGATAGATAGATAGATAGATAGATAGATAGATAGATAGATAGATAGATAGATAGATAGATAGATAGATAGATAGATAGATAGATAGATAGATAGATAGATAGATGACAGACAGACAGACAGACAGACAGACAGACAGACAGACAGACAGACAGACAGACAGACAGACAGGCTGACTCTTGATGTTCTTTACATAAAAATAGATTAGGTAAAGCTTCTGACAAGTATCAAGATAATGATTTTGGCTGTTCCAATGAGAAGAACTAATTTTGGGAAATGTCCAATAGATCCACAGTGCCAAAAGTATGTGTGTGTCTAATTGGAAAGATTAATGTGATTCAGGCTGTGCATGTGGAGAAAAATCAGTCACCAGTGTTTTATAAGTTATCATGCAAGATGAAACTGTTGTCAACCAGAAGAGCAAAAACCATAACCCACTTCCTTGAATGAGTGGTGGAAACATAATCAAGTTCTAATGATACTTCTTCAACTGAGCATAATTGAGATATGTTGGCATTGCAACTACCACATTTATGAACTAGCTCGCTCCCATAAAATTCTGGGAGTTGCAGACACGACAGATCTTAAAAATGTCCAATAGGAAATCCACGCTAATTCAATGGAATGCTTAACAGAGGGATCAAGTTTGTTATAGGAGGAGCAGAAAAGATGACAGAAAAGATTCCTTAGTCAAGAGAATGGAAGAAACACAAAAAAGACACTTAAAGTAACTCTGCCTTAATCCAATTAGGTACATATGGATATGGAGAATTTCCTTGGCAGGTGTTCAAATTTCTCTTATAAAGTTCATTCCAGAAATCCAAATAGTTCTTGCTGAATTTGCCAACTGAAAGAGCTTGACACCAACTCAGTTTTAGCTTTAGATACTCAGTGTAGTGGCATAAAAAGAACTGTATCAATTATGGCCCAAATCATAGGTGAACAGTAACAACCATGCTATATATATATATATATAATATTTTATTTTTGTTTCTGATTTTTTAAAAGATTTTACTTGTGAACCACCCAAAGTTATTGGGCAACAGCATACAAATTTAATAATCAGTAAATATTTATGATAGAAGAACGAATATGCATATTGCAAGAAAGATGAGCTGTGGAACAGACAAATTAACCAAATTAACTTAAAAAAGAGATCCTTAATATCGTAATATCTGGCCAAAAAATTATGTTTTTGCCAGGAAAATACTTTCCTCTAACATTCTTATTTTTATCTATCAACATTTATTCTAGAATGCCTTCAATGGTCTAGCTTTTTTAACTGAATCTCATCTTGGATTATTCACTGGCTGCAATTTATCTGTTCTTAGTTTTTTGTCCTCTTGTTAGTTTTCTCTCCAGCTATTTAGGAACTAATTTAAATGTAAATCAAAGTCCAAACACTTCCTCAGAATTTGAACACATACAATTCCTTTATTCTTTGTGATAGCAACATTAACATTTTAATACCATTTTGTTTATTTTATTTTATTTTTTGCACTAACTTACATACCTCTTTAGAATCCGCTTTATGGACTGTGAAAGTTTAGGCACAGAACTCCAATGAGGAAAAAAATAGTGTTAGGAATGCCAAGCAAATCACCCCTCTCCCTAAGCAGAGTTTCCCAAACAAAATAAACTGTCAGCTCAATCATAGAACATTTAGGCACCAAGGAAAATTGATTAGGGCAATCGGATATAGTAAGCTGCTAAGGTGATAAAGCCTAGAATAAGTAACTTAGATTTAACTTGCTTGGAAGGCTGTCTTTATGCACTTTAATAAACTATTGCAGAGCTCCCCAATCTTTTGGGCACCAGGGACCGGTTCCGTGGAGAAAGGTTTTTCCACGGACCGGAGAGTGCGTGGTTTTGTGTGCTACCTGCATCCCACGGATGGGGCTTTGCTTGTTTGTGCAGACCAGTTGCTGGCATGCCGCAGCCCGGTATCGGTCCACAGACCAGGGGTTGGGGACCCCCTGAACTATTGCATTTGTAGTGCCATCTTCATTACCTCACCATTTCTTTGACACACATACATACCATAAAGCAATTCATTGTTTACAGTGCTGATTACTATAATCTACAATTTATGTACATATCTATAGAGGGGTTGGATGGCTGCTCTTCTTTAGGTTAGCTCTTACTGCCTCTACCAGTTTGTGTATCAATGAAACAGTGTATCTGACCTCCATTATTTAAAAACAAAACCTTTGAAGAAATGTTGAAGCAATCTTGACTTGGTGTGGATGCCTATGACCATTTCTCTGCTATTTTCAAAAGTCCTGGAAAGAAGGTATTTGAATCAATTTAGCATTAGAAGCTCTGAGATGTGAGAGGCTCATACTTAATATGTGAATTCATTTGATTAGAACTTCTATAGTTGATCCACAATGCACTGTTTTTAAGATATACCAGTTTTCCCTTTCATCCCTTTCCTGTTATATTTTTCTCTGTTAGGAGTATAATAAAATAAACCCTTGTCCTTAAGGTGCTACATAACTTATTAAAGTTTAAAATTTATATGGAAGAGAGAATGGCTCAACGGAAGCCCTGTTTCATACTCTGATATGAATTTTATTAGGCAGTTAAATTTTCTTTTGAGATTGACATCAAGATTTCACATCAAGGCAAAACAGATTTTTATTTTACTTTATTTTATTTTATTTTTATTTAGGATGGACTGACTTCTTTAGGGAGACCACAGGTATTATTTAAAAGCGTGGGTTTTATGCTAAGAAACAGCACAACAACAAGATAAAAAAGAAACTGTGGCGATTCATTGGCATTACTAAAATATATGGCCAATTTTGAACAAGTGGCAAAACTAACGTAAACTTTTGTTAATAAAATTGGAGGATGAGTGAATTCACAAATGACAAGCTGAATGAAGGAATGTTTATTAAGGTGAAGCATGGTGGAAGCAGTAATTTAAAATAAATAGTAAAATAAATATTGTTACATGGAGACAAATGGCAAAACATTCGTTCATCTTGTAGACATAAACCCTATTTTAAATGGTCCTGGACCTTGCTTTAACCTGGGTAGCTTTCTTTAGAAGAGGTGGTCCAAGGACTTCCGGTTCCGATCGCAGTGCCTGCGGTCGTGCAAAGAGTATGTTCTCTTTGCCGACCGGTTTCCCCCCGCCGGTAGACCCTGGACAGAGTCGAAAGTTGCCCTGGAGGGGTGACCACCGTGGAGGAGGACACTCGTTGATCGCGGAGGGAGCGGCAGCTCCCTCTGCAGTCTGAGAAATCACCTTTGGGCCGACGGGGAAAAGATCGGCCAGTAACATGGCCGATCACTTAGCTGCTCCAGCCGAAACTCACAGCAACATCTAAGCAAAAAAAACCACAGTGGAAGATCCGGGTGAGGCCTTTCCTTCCCTCTTGATACCTTATTTACCTCCCTGTGAAAAGCTTTTAGAAACTATTTCCCTACCTTGAGAAAGCAGCATTCGGATACTTGGGAAAACGGGGTTTGAAAAAAATAATAATTAATTTTTATTGTCTATTTGAGCTGTTGGAATTCGGGGATCCTGAAAAAAAAAATTCCTACTGTGACTCTCTCTTTCTGCTGATTTGTTTTTAGCTCAAGTGGAAGCTCTTAGGGAGGGGGGGTGGAGTGTTTTTCTTCCTCCCCCCCCCCTTCTGAACATTATTGTCTACTTTAGAAAAAAAAAATCTTTCGGTTCTCTGGGCGGATTCATGTATCTATGAACTTGGCGTGAAGCCCAGACATCCCTATTGCAACAAAGTAACTACTTTCAGCTGAACTTTCATTCCCTGAACTTGTCGTGACGCCCAGACATTTGTATCTCTTTTGGAACTTGCTCAATTTTCTATTTGTAGTTCGTTTGACTTTATAATACAAAATATACTTCCCAGAAAAATGGATTCTCTCTTGCTTTAGGATTACAATTGATTTCCAAGGCATCCTCTTCCATTATTACTTTGGATTATAAATTAGATATTTACAATATTGACTTGGACTATTGCTGTCTCTAGCTTTGTGTTGGACTTGACCATTTGTTTTTTCCTATTTCTGTTTGGATATTATATTTTATAATATTGTAATCTACCTTTTAAGCTGAACTTTTACTAAAAAAATGAAGAATGGAATCCTACCCACAGCTTAACTATGGACTTATACTAGAAAAATTTTTGGAAATGAAAGAAGAATTAAAAGAACATTTTAGAATGCTCAGGAAAAAGGATGTTCCAGAGTTAAAAACTGAATCTCAAATTTTGACCGATTATGATACACAACCAGATTTACAACTTAACGAGATGGAGGAAATATATTTACAATCTATTGAAGAGGAAGATGCTACACCTCATATGCAAATGATGGAGATTTCTGATGACCAAAGGCAGAATTCAACTAAAACATCTAAAATCTTAAAAGCAACAGGAATGGACTCTCAAATACGAGACATTAAAAAGGCTGACAATATGAACAAACAACGAATAATCACCATACTGCACCATACATAGTGCAGACAACACTGGAAAAAAGAAAAGAAGACTACGATCAGACCCAATTGTGGAAAAATGTGTACAGCCAAACATTAAGATGGGAGGAGCTAGAGGCCCTATTGTGGAAACCTGTTTGGCACAAAAAGAAAGCTAGAATTAGGTTTAAAAATGAGAGTTAAAACTATCTAACGGGTAAAAATGGCTTTTAGAGACTTTGACTGAATTAATACTTTTGAGATTTCTAAGGTCTAAGATTTTGGTTTGAGTCAATATTGATGTAAATTATTGATTTGATTATGGTCTGGAATGGCAATATGGAAAATTGGAAAATTTAAAATTAAAGGAGTTGGATTGAGATTGGTGAAATATTACTGATATTTTTACTTATATTTGATAGAGTATAGGGAATAGAATATAGTTGAGAATTATTAAAATATAATAGTTATACTATTTGTCTATTTTAGAAATAATTATTGTTTTATTAGTTTAGGCTAAAATGTAAAATGGTTTTAAAATACTTAAAGTCATGTTCATTTATAAAATATGTATGTGAAATAGAATAGAATAAGAGATAGAATTTAATTGAGAAGTATAAATAGAATAATTGGAATAATATGTATATGTTAGAAACAATTTATATTATAAGGGAAATTGGATACCCGAATTGTATACCATATGTTTATGTAAGGCCAAATTGGAATATGTTAATTGTAAGTTAGTTAAGCCTGAAAACAGGTTGAAATATTATTGATAGTTTTTTTTTCCTGATTGATAAAATAGAGAGGGAACCTTTAAAGAAGTAATTTAAATTGTTCATGTATGATTATATTTCTTACTTTGTTTTATGGAGTGCCCTATCTCCACGATGAGTCTTAAGCACTTGGTTGTAACACAAAAAAAATCAATAAAACTTGTAATAAAAAAAAGAAGAGGTGGTCCAAGACATTTTTGGATTTGAGAAAGAAAATTCAGATTGTACCTAGTACAAATTACACCATATTGAAGACACGTCTTTATATAAATCTACCTTCGTGCCAGCCTGATTACTGTGGTAGCTGATTCATACTATCCCATGAAAGACTCAACATATGCACTATGGTACATATATTACAAATAAGTGTTACTATGAATATTTCTTCTAAGCTTCCTAATAATTACAATTAGAAAAGGCTACATTAAATATTATGTTGAATTTTAGGGGGAAGGGATTTGTTTTCTACAAAATCTTCCTGATAGCTATTTAACTTTTTATGGGGGTTGAGGATTTAACTTGCATTATTTTATATAATTAAGTGATGTTTGGCTCTCCAGAGTGAATGGAATAGCTGGCTCAGGAATTCTGGGAGTTGAAGTCCACGAGTCATAAAAGAGCCAAGGTTGCCTACCCGTGGGCTAAAGTCTTCTCTCAATGGCCTTGTATGTCACTCTACAGTTTCCTCTTGCTTTGGGGAACAGTTTAACACTTTCTGCAGATACTGCCTAACTACTATGGGGCGCCTCACCTAGGGTCCACCCATTTAATTTCAGTGTGCAAGACAGAAATTCAGATCACTCCTATGAAAATCCACAGTTTTCATTGTAATTTGATGAATTTTTAAAGTATACAAATCAGTGTATTAGTGTTTTAGGTCTTTTCACCGCAGTGTAAGCAACTAAAGAGAATTGTGTTTCCCACCTCCTTTTTTTTGCTCCATACAATTCTAATTTAAACATTAAATGCTTCCAGTATAGAATAACATTTTTTCCCAAGGATTAAACTCTAACACTAGAGGTTTAAACTTCCAATTTAAAATGACAATGTCCTGAAATATGACTTTAGGTCACTCTCCAGCTAAGAAGAAATCTACTTATCTTTTGGTTACTTTATTGCTTTATTGGTGAAAAGAAAGCTCATTCTAAACTATCAGCCTGTGGTGTTTCTCACTTGATTTATTATACATCTTAACTTTGAGAAGGCAGAAAGAACAAAAGTCCCGCCCTCCCCTTCTGAAGGGGAACAGCTCATTGAACTTGCAGAAGGTCAGCTGACAGCTCCTGCAGAAGTGGTTCACAAGAGAAAGAGAATGAGAAAGAAAGTTAAGTTGAACTTTTAATCACTCTAAGAGCTCTTTCCCATGAATTACAACTTTTAAAATGTCTTGTTTATACAGGCAAAAAATTTAAACAATAGTTTTTATCAACAACTTCAGGATTTGAATAAAATGTGGGCAAGCTAAAAAATTCGGCGGTTGAGTCACGGGAGATAAGATTTCTCAGCTTGATGTCTGCCAAATCTCTATTGCTGTAGGAAAGCGAAAGACAGTGCCTGGGGGTGAAGTCAAGAGAGGAATCAGCCTAGAATCATTACATGTCCACAGATTCTCCAAGTCCAGACCTCCCCCTTGAATTCCATTAACTCTTATCTAACGTCAATTTAATGCTGACCATTAGTTGATCAGTTTCTTGTGCACAGACATGAGAAATAAATCAGTTCAACTGAAACTTAACGTGATTCCTTGTACATGACAGTTGTATTCCCAAAAACAGGCTTTGGTTGGTGGGACTAAATGGTTTCTCCTGACAACCAAAATGCCTGGACAGGCTCATGAGAGAGGATCTGACCATATTAATAATGTTGTACCATATGATGGAGGGCTTTATAGGTGACAGTCAGTAACTTTGATCTGGGACCCAAAAGATGTTAGCCTTGGAACTGCTAACAAGAGAATCACATGCTCACTATAGACAGAATAGCCTTATAAGATAAATAGGATAGCCATGTAGCTAATTCTTAAAAACGTAATTAGTATGCCTTTTTCATCACAAAATTTCAGAATGGAAAGTGTGCTCATATTTCAGCAATAAGTTATGAGTATCTATCCAGTCTGCATGTGAAAGCTAAGGAAATAACTTCTAATGGAGACTTGAGAGCTCAAGTGAAACACACACACACACACACACACACACACACACACACAAATGAGAAGTCCTGAAAATAACTTCTAATACACATTTTTAAAAGGGGCTATGCATAACCTTGTTGACGTCCTACATGAAATTATTTTTCTTGTCTTTTCTGTATCCAATCAAAACAATATTGAATGAGCTGGAAAGTGCTTGTGAGCAGGAAAGGCAAAGAACTTCTACCAGGTTGAGAAGTTTTGAAAACAGAGATATAAAACAAAGGCTGGTCTTGGTTTCCCCTTCATTAAATGGACAAGTCATTTCTTTAATACCCAGAGAAAGAGAGACCAGAGGCAAAGAAAATGTGAACTGAAACCCAAAGAAAATCTTTTTCATCTGTTGATGAAATCTACAAATTTTTGCTTTTATTTTTTTGTTAGTTGGGAGAAATTCAAGGGAACCAAATTGTTTCAGGAGAAAGAGGGAAAGGGAAGAAATAGATTGCATTAAGTCAAGCACTGCAATGTAAAAAATTTATTTTTCAGTATGTCAGAAGTGGTGTGTTTCTAAAATATCAACGTGTATAATTTCAGAGGTTAGTGTTAGAATCAATGGTTCAAAGAGCTAGAATCTTTTTTTAATTATCAGCAATGATCCATCCAAATTAAGCCCTTATAAAACCACCAAACTCAGAGAGCACCAAGGACCCTCTTTTCAATCCTGAGCTACAGGTATTCTCCTTTATCGGTAGATGGTTCTTTAATTGAGAAGGGATCTTTTTACATAATTAAGAGCTTCAAGATAACTGGACTTTTCCTATGACTCTGAATCATGATCAATTGTTTGCAGCCGGCCAAAAAGCTCTTAGCAATGATCTCCAGCAGACATTCCATTTTGCAGAAAGCACCTGGGACATGTGCCAGATTGCTCCAGTTTGTCTCTTAAACTCAAGAATAGGGATATCATGCTGTTCTAGGATAGATTTGTTATAAGAAGATAATGCAAAAATCAGTTTGAAGAAAGTCAATGAGCAGGAGATCCCACGATCAGCTCCATTTCTAGTTTGGTTTAAAAGCATCCAGTAGCAAGCAGTGGAAAAGATCTCTATAAAGAGCTCCCTACTCCAGATGCTCACATTTGTCCAGATGCTCACAGGAGCCAGAAAGGGCACAGATCCAAGCAAGGAGCAGTAATCACGCCCAAAGTTTTATGTACTTTTTTCTCTCCCCTGCCAGGTTGTTCAGCTATAGTCTTGAATAGTTGCAAGCAAAATCTTCATGTGCTAATTCCATTTTATGTTTGGATCCAATCACTAACCACTGAATTACAGGCATTACAATTTTAATAATGTCTATTTGTAGTTTATGGTATAGCATTGGCCGAAAGTCCTGTATTGTGTTAAAAAAGTGTCAGGGGTTTTCCCCCCCCCCAAAAAAGTTGAGTGTTCACTTTATTAGGCAATCATTATATAACATTATTTATCAGCCAAGCTGCAGGGACTGAACTTGGTTTACAGCCTTTATCCATCCTCCAAATATATTGAAATTTATACTCATCTTTCTTGGGAGGGCCTATGCTGCAGCAAGCAAGTGAGAATAACAAGTAGGTGGTGTCTGGCTGTGTTATGCACGTGAGCTGGGCCAAGATTCTCCATTTTTCCCTGGCTTGGTGGAAAAATAGTTTTGGAGGAGGGCTCTTTTTTAAAAAAATCAAAACTGTGGCTTGCCTTTTTAAGGCTTGCAATTCAGTTGTAATTTATTTCACTTCCAAAATGCTCAAGAGTTTTGGTAATTGGGAGAAGGGAGGAGGGAAGTATATGGAGAGCACCCCAAAAAGGTGTAGAAATGGCATGTTATCTAAGTCCTTGATCTAGTCCACTTCCAGTATAAAGTATTGTTTTATGCTAGGGGTGTCCAATCTTGGTATCTTTAAGACTTCAACTCCCAGAATTCCCCAGCTATGGGGGTTGAAGTCCACATGTTTTAAAGTTGCCAAGGTTCAACACCCCAGTTCTATTATCTTAATTCAAGCCTGAACTCTATTAGACAGGCCTAGCTAAATGTATATTCTAAAGGGGATTAAAAACTGCTCTTCAGTAACTAAAAAGGGGGGGAAATGGAATGGGATTGGACAACTGCACAGATAAATTGTAATCAAGTCTGCAGTTTGAATACAAACTGGTATTATGTGATAAAGAAAGATTATAGTCTAGGCATGACTGCACCTGGCGTTGTTTGGTCCCAAAATTATTCTAACTGCATACAAAGCACGTTTACACATTGCCTGTCTGAGACATAATAAACGCACTGTGCAGATCCTGAAATGGTTACTTCTAAAGTTGGCTCCTCCGAGTACATCTGTCTGGCAAGAGAACAATAATCCAGATCAAAGTGAGCAACAGCCTTCAGGCATCTTCTGTGCCTATTGTGTGATACTGCAAATGCTTATCCAGCGAACATGTGCTTGAAATTAAATGGGGCAAGTATGTGCACCATGAACAATTCACTTTCACTCCTCTGAATCAGCCCTCACATATATATTTTTTCATTCCAGCTATGCAAACATCCTCATGACTAATATTTTTGTGATACGTTGTGGGTCAAATCTGCTTTGGTCTTATGAGAGAACAGTGGAGGAAAGGGCCCAAAAAAAAATCACAGTGGTGGAATGATGCCAAAGGCAAGATGAGACTCACACACATCACGTATTTCAGAAAATCGTCGCGACATTTCAGAATATTTTTTGAAAATCTTTAAAAGGGAACAAAATTCCTCTGAGAAAAAAAAAAAGACCTTGAATTTCCATTACCTGACTAGGCAGTGCATTCTGGCTGAGATAAAACCTTAAAATTCTGCAGCACAGTTAACCTAAAGCCTCTTTTCAGATGTTGTGTTGCACCACAACTCCCACGTGGGAAATTTAGGTTTCTAGAATTAGTCGTCTTCCAATTCTGATGAAGTAGAAATGGGCCTGGATGGATGAAATGCTGAATTTTGCACTCAGCAGACTGTTTCCTTCCATAGTCTCCACTGCAGAATTCAAGCAATGGGGAGAAATGATCTGGAGGTACACCAATGAAGAAAAGTATCCAAAATCCCCAGACATTATTTTAAAATTTTAATTCCTTTTCACTTGCTGAATATTCCATGCTTCTCCAAGGTCATTAACTTGTGACCACATGTCACATCAACATATTTTTTAAAAAGAATTTGGTTCCCAGAGCACTCCAGAAGTGCCAAGAGTTGTTGAAATGGCTATTTCTGTGTAAATTGATGCATTACGTTTCCACAAGCCTTCATGTAAATATTTAGTCATTTTATGACCTCTCAAACTATAAAACAAAAGACGTCAACCTCACTGTGTCATGACAGCACTAGATGCATCACCTGCCTATAAAGGCCAAGATAATCCAAAATAAAGAAGCCAAACAAAAGCTTTCTGCCCTTATTCTAACACAATGGTCTTGCAATTATGACATTACTTGCTCCATAGATACTTCCTGATCTTTTTGTAACTCATATTTGCCTTAGAAACTGGTGCTATCTGTCAAATCCTAAACCTTATTCTCAGCTTGGGCCTCACCCAAGCTCCACAATGCATTTTTCAGCTATGGATTCATATCTTGAATTCAGAGGACATTGAACAGCCAAGCTATGAATCTTGTCCCATAACTTCTCCTTGGATTTGGCCTGCCCTGAATCAGATTCCTTCCGTGGTTTGATCCTGATAGAATTGCATCCAAGTTCTTTTACTGTGTAGGTGTAAATTAAGATTGATTTGCCTTCAGAAGTTGTAGATGCTTCATCTCTGGAGGTTTTTAAGAAAAGACTGGACAGTCACCTATCTGAAATGGTTTAGGGTCTCCTGCTTCAGCAGGGGGTTGGACTAGAAGACCTCCAAGGTCCCTTTCAGCTCTATTCTGATTGATATTGATTGATTGGTTGAACTAATCAACCCTGGTGAAAGAGAGAAGTCATATCAGACTTCTCTGAGAAATACTGAGGGTGGTTATTATTTAACAATAGTTACCTAAAGGAAGGATTGTCCGTGTGAACCCTTTCTAGAAAAAAACCAGAATAAAACAGCACCTTCATATTGGAAAGATGCTCATTTCTGATATATGTTAAAAAAAATAATTTAGAAATATTTTGCATTTCTGCTTCAAGAACAAGAACTGAAAAAAGAATACCTTTTTTTTACTAGTCATACCTGTTGTTATAAACTGAATAATGTTTTTAAAGTACACTGTAATTAAATTTACTGTATTTAAAACATACTGTAATTCAATTTCAAGATATGGAACATTTTCACTGAAAGCAGAAGACTGATGCTTTGAAAAATATTGGGTTGAAATTGCAGGTTTCAAAAATGTACAAAGGTAGCAGTGTATACATCTGCACCAATAAAACTATAAAACTGTATCGGTCCTTCACCAATGATGTAATTCGTCCTCCGTGTCTCGTACCAGCCAACGAGATATCCATATAGTCTAAGCTGAGTTTTGTTACATGGAAATCAATCTGAAAGTATCTATCTGAGCTACATCCATTTATTTCAGAGAGAGTACAATGCAGTCATCCAAAATAAGAATCTTTGTATACAGTTAATATGTGAAATATTTTCCAAACTGGTGATCTCATGAAGAAAGATTGAATTCTGTGACTGTGCTCTCTGCCAAGTAGAACACTGATGCAAGATATATAAATGCCACGGTCTAATGCCAGATGGCAGCTGAAATTATACGAGAACATTGAGAAGGTTTTAACATGGTTAAAAAAGTAGTTATTACAACTGCTTTCCAAGGCAAAACATTAAACCATGGTTCTGGATGTAGGATAAGGCGGCTTCTCTTCATGTAAGAAAAGGAAGTGGGGAATTAAATGAGCAGGGTCCGTAAGATTATCTGGGACACTACACATCCTCTTCACGACCTGTTTTCCTTGTTACCTTCTGGGAGGAGGCTTCGCGGTATCCGTAGCAGAACATCCAGATTCAGCCATAGTTTCATTCCATACAGCATTAACCTTGTGAACTCTCAAGCTTCCTCCTTCCGTTATATATACAAGATGGACAGTATTTAATATTTATTTGTTATGTATATGTAGGAGTGTGGGTCTATACATATGTTGTTCATAGTATGTTTAGGTGTGTGTTGTTCATAGTATGTTTAGGTGTGTGTCATGTATGTGTTTCACTTTGAGAGCGGGCAACTAAATTTCATTTTTGATGTGTGCCGTTGTGCCCACAGTAAAAAACTGACAATAAAGGTTATTTTATCTTATCTTATCTTATCTAATTTGGGATTGAAAACAGACAAAGGTACCATGCCATAGTTCCTTAATGGCATCAAAGTAATTTGGGAGAAAGAAAATAGCAAAATGCCTAACAAAATGGAAATATTTGTTCTTGAATATGAGCAAGAGCATTAAAAGGAAGAAAGCAGTGCAATGTAGTTTTTTTTCTGAGAAGAACTGCAAGTGCCTGATAGAGAAAAGAAAAGTTCCCTAATTGAGGATTTCTTATTCACACAAGTTGGAACCATATATTTTTGACAGGACTTAATATGAATTAACCATGCAAAAGGGCAAAAGAATGAACAATGCAAAAGAGAAAAATAGTTTTCAGCCTGCCTACATTTACACCTATCCATTGACCTGTAGGTTTGTGTTTAGGAACGCCTCCAAATCATAAACAAATCAGGACCAAGGACACCCCAAGAGAATAACACATCACCTGACAGAGAAACTCAATGGATAAATAGGAACTTTGACATACTTGGATTCAACGTCACCTTCTTTTTTTATTCTAAGAGTTGTACTTCACAGTTTAGAAGAAATATCTATTGTAGATGCTGCTGCATTCCTTTAAGGATTTTGGCTTGTAGTCAAGGGATCTACCTAGATCCAGCATTATTGCTGGCTGGCCACGAACAATTAGTGGCAAGGAGAGATTTAGGCTGATCAACCAATGGCATTTCTACCTGAAGGAGGGAGACCTAGATCTGAGGAGTCACTGTGCTGGTAAATTGCAATTGGTCTCAACTGTGGTAGTGTGGTTGATGAATGGTGCCTTCTGAAGTTTGCACATCCTCTCCATGTTGAAATAATGTTGCCTTCTGAGTATAATTCCTGTTCAGTAGTAACAAGACCTTTTATGGCTTAGTAACTTACAAGAGTGCCTTACTGAATCTGAAGCCATTTAGAATTGGAGGTTTAGGTATATACAGTATATGCCAGTGACTAAGATCAACTGATTCCTGTTTATTCTTCTATTTCAGATGGCATTTGTAAATATTACACTTTATATTGAAAGTTTTGACAAAAAGAAAAATAGATCCATTCAGGATAAACAACATAAAGGGCAGAGAAAATTCATACAGTAAAGCAAATAATACTAAGTACTGTAAATAGAATTAAGATATAGTGAAAAGACGGAGGGGTAAGAAAGTCACACAAAGAGGCTTTGAGCCACTTCGCATCTTTGAAGTGTGGGGAAATTAATGTGGGTAATTTCCAGTTTATTTGGTCAGCACAGTCCCAATTAATACGCATATCCAGATCAGAGCAAGCACACATGCCACTCAATTCAGCTAGCAAAAATATAGCTTGATCTTTATTCATTCAACATCGGTAAACACCCAAATTTTTAACTGGCTAAACTGGAATAACAGGCAGGAAAGGCAAGGAGAAAGACATGGACAATTGGATCCTATCAAAAAGGACAGAACTGCTCCCCCAGCCAGTCCTATTTTATCAGAAGACTTCTGAGTTGCTCCCTTGTCCTTAAAAGATTTCAAATTTCAGCCTCTGTTCTAAAGCAGCCAATCACTGCTTGTATGTTGAGCCTTGCTGCCAGCCAATTGGGGGCAAGGGACAGATAGAGGTGGAAAAAAGGGAAAGGATAAGGCTGTTCCATCTTCTTTTGCACCACAAACTAGGGGTTTCTGTGAAGTATTGTCAGAAGATATGGTGGCACTGAAGCAACCACAAATTTCCCAAATTTCATTCCCATAGGAGTCATGCATCCCAGCATTCTGTAAGTAAATCCAGTAAATAAGTAAGTAAATTGAGTTACCTTCGTTCAATAATTGTTGCCCTATATCTTCCAATTTTACCCAATTGAAGGTTACAAACAGACTTGAGAGTTTTAGCAGTATGTAGATACCTTTCAATTATTAAACCTGGTTAAATCCATTTGATTGATTATTTGTTAATTATTAAATTTTAAATTTAATTTGTAATTACTACACCTCTACAGAAATTTACAGTACTAAGGATGAAAGCCTTCTTGAAAGTATTTGGATAAATATTAGAGGTAAAACAAATTACTTTGCTATAGGTGTATACTACAAGTCACCTAACCAGCCAAAGGAAATAGATGATGTCTTTGCTAATAGGTTAACTGAGGTGTATAGGAAACATACCTCTATAGTAACGGGAGACTTAAGTACCCTGACATTAATTGTGAAACAAAATCTGCAGGGAGTCATAGATCAGGCAGGTTCCTGACATACCTACTTGACAACTTTGTTATACAAAAGGTAGAAGAGGGAATCAGAGGCACAGCTATACTGGACTTAATTATTACTAAAAGGGACAAACTGGTTGAGGAGTAGAAGTTATAGGAACTTTGGGAAACAGCGACTATGGCATACTTGAATTCACCATGATGCAACCACAGATAACTAACACAAGTCAGATCAGTGTTTTAGATTTTAAGAGAGTAATTTCAACAAGCTAAGAATCTAGGAAGGAGAAGCCTAGAACCCACAGTCAACTTGTTTTCTAGGCCAGCCCCTTCACCACTTGCAAACTGGTACTATTCAGGGAAGGAACAGAATGTAAAATTGCTCAATGAAATAAATGAATAAAGCACCTACCAGCAATGAAGCAGTTACTAGTCGGGCCTGATATGCACTTTCCTATGTGCCTGGCCATGCAACATGAATAATGAATGCTGAAACAGATCTCATCAGGGATGGAATTACTCAACACAACCCAGTATTCAATTTTCTGTTGCTTTCCCTCAGTTTGCAATGTCTAAATAATAGTAGAGTCTCCTCATGGCCATCTGAAAAAGGCTATCAGAGCTGCATCATGGAGAGAAGACTGTGATCAGGTCAAAAGTGTGACCAAGTGCAAAAGGCTGGCCACAGTTCAGCACCACAGAGCAAGTCAGATCTAATGAAAAACTAGGACCAAATTGTCACCAACACTCACAACACAGGGATACCAGAGTACCTCAAAGCTTTAGACTTTGTTTCCTCATCCAAGATTCAGCAGCAGCAGCCCCAGCAAATCTGAAGGCAGAAAAAAGATGATGGTTTAAGTAAAATTTTCTTTAACATAAAACTAACTCCTGAAAAGTATACAACAAGAGCGTCCAACTTTGACAACTTGTGGACTTTGTGTGGGTAATTCTGGGAGTTGAAATCCACAAGTCTTAAAGTTGCCAAAGTTGGACATCCCTGGTCTACAGGGACTGCAACCAGTAAGTCAGTGGTACATCATATGGGACAACACATAATCCAAACACTTCCGAGAAATGTTTAGATGTTTCAGGATTAAGAAACAATTATTGCCTTGTTGAATCAAGGGCAAAAATACCCAGAATCCATAGGTTTTATTAGGACCAGCCAATCTGACATTCTAACATGTGAACACTTTTGTATCCCATAGAAATTCTCACCAAGTGGAGTTTTCCTGAAAACAGAGTATAGGGGGAAAAGCAGGATGCCCGTAAATTAGACCAGATGTTTAAACCATGAGGTCTACAATTTTAAGTCAGTCTGGATGAAATGCATGGTCAAGGTTGGTTGTTGGTAGTGTCTGATTACAGCCAATTTATAGATAAGATAAATGGTTAGTCCCACAGCTTGGGAAGATAAGTAGTCTTTATTTATTAAGGTAAAAGAGGTAAATAAATTTGAATGCTTGTGCTTATAACCTAGAGCAGGGGTCTTCAAACTTGGCCCTTTTATGACTTGTGGACTTCAACTCCCAGAATTCCTCAACCAGGCACGCTGGCTGAGGAATTCTGGGAGTTGAAGTCCACAAGTCATAAAAGGGCCAAGTCTGAAGACCCCTGCTTTTGAGCATTTAGACCAGGGGTATTCAATGCTGGCTGGGGAATTCTGAGAGTTGAAGGCCACAAGTCTTAAAGTTGCCAAGGTTGGACAAGCCTGGTTAAAAGAAAGACAAATGATAATATTTTTTAATAAATCCCATTGATAAACTGATTAGTCTGGAAGGGAAAGAAAGAGGATGTCAGCTGTCCTTCTCCACTGATTGTTCTGTGTCACATTGTCTCCACTGCTTTAGGTCACTGTTTCTCAACCTCAGCAACTTTAAAGATGTTTGGCGCACCGGCTGTGCAATTTTGGGATCTAAAGTCCATATATCTTAAAGTTGCTGAGGTTGACAAACACTGATTTAGATCACAATCTAGTCCAGGGCTTTTCCCTTCCAAGGGACCATGCCATTTCTTGTGGGGATAGGTCAAATTTTTAGCCCCCTTTAAGAAGGATTGGCCTAAACTTTAGAAATAGATATTTTGCACAGCATCTGTTCTTATTTTGGCCTTACATCAATAAAAAATAATTTAACCACAATTCTGCGGTAAAGCTTTAAGTTGGATAAGGATTCCACAGTGCCTTAGTTAGTTTCCATGGAAAACCGTGGTCAGTGTTCAAATATTGAACCTAACTGAAGGTAGATAAGGCTAAAAGGCCTGGCACAAAAAAATGGAAAATAAGCAAATTAAAACCTTAGGAACACATGAGTAGGATCTCAGATCCTTAAAGCTACAACAGTTTATTATTAATTCAGTTGATGCCAACTGACGATTTCTGAGAAATGAAGTCTCTGGAATGTAGTTAAAGCCAAAATATTTAAATTTCAGCTTACAATGGCCTTCAAAAGCTACAGGAAAAAAGGTTGTTATATTAAAGACCTAGTTAAAAAAAAATAAACATATGTCCATTTAATCCAAACTGGATCAATGACACTAATCTTCAAGTTCTCACATTAGACAATATTTTACAGATCTAAGTAAAAACCCCAATCTTGTATTTGTTAAACAAACAAACACAAACAGGTAAAGAAAAATAAAACCTAAAATCACAATGTCAAAATAATTACAGTTCCCATAGCAATTGAGAGTTATATGAAAATAGCCTCTCTTCTAATAAAAAATGGCTCACCTCATCACCCTTTGCCAGGATAGGCAGTCCAGGAAGGTCAGACAGCATGGAGGACAGACAGAGATGGTAAAGAGACTAATGGGGTGGGTAGCTTACCATTATGGAGACTAGTGAGCTGAGTGGGAATGAGTAGAGCTGAAAAAACAACAATGAAGAAAAGCGGAAGAGGTGGTTTTATTCCTTTTGAATGTTTACAAAAATCTCCTAAATTCCTATTTCTGGTGTGACTATTCAAACCAGAGCACAGTTGTCCTTTGCCACGTGCTTCTCTCAAAGCAGAGCAATGCAATTCAGTCATACATTCATACAAACAACCGGTACAGGCATGTGTATAAAGTAGAAAATATGCACAGCCTTAGAAATGCTATGAAATCAAGTATAAAATTTCATATACAATTTGAGACTTGAAGAAATGGGCATAAAAATGTAGAAAGTTCAAAGATATTTTTTAAAAGGAAAGCAAAAATCAAAAAAGTGAAAGGAAAGAGTGAGACCAAAAAAAATTGGATGAATGAGAAACAAAGAGACCAAAACTTACAGACCTACCCACCCCTAAGAACAGGAGTGGGCAACTACGGCCCCTTTACAGCCTGTAGACTTTAACTCCCAGAATTCCTGAGTCAGCATGATTGGCTCAGGACTTCTGAGAATTGAAATCCACAGATCGTAAAAGGGCCATAGCTGCCCATCCCTGCCTAACAGTGAATGAGGAGACCATCAAACTAGGCCTTCCTTCCTTCCTTCCTTCCTTCCTTCCTTCCTTCCTTCACTTTTGAATCATTTTTTACTCCTAACAACTGCCTGGACAAGTCCCTGCAGATTGTTCAGTGGTTTGCCATTGCCTTCTTTCATGGGCTGAGAGAGAAAGAGGGAGACTAGCCCAAGGTCACTCAGCTGGCTTTGTTCTGAGGAAAGCCTATGAGAGTAGATCTAATTCCTGCACAGTACAGTATAGGAGGGAGAGAGCGGAGAGAACTGACCTTAAATAGAAAAAGAGAACATGAACACCTTTTATCAGAGACAAGATGTTTCAGAAGAGAGTAAGCTTGCTAACAATGGAGGGACTGATCTGAAATCTGTCAAAGACGAAAATGTTTGCCATGGGTGATACTTGGAGATTTGATGAAGTCAATCTCCTTCTCTGTTCCAGGTCTCTACAATATTCTTTCTCCCTCTTACCTTACAAACTCATGACTGAGCAAACAGCAAAACTTAATTGCAAATCCACCTTTAGTGACAAACTCGCTGTACTAAGCAAAAGAATTCCAAGGCATTAATCTGAGAAGGTCAAAATAGTCCACAGTGTACTAGTCTCATACTGTGATGGATTATATACATTATATATATATTATCACTTTGCACTTAATTTTTTTCCATACCTGGAGATCTCTCTTAACTGGTCTTATTTTCCAGGAATAGCCAATAAACTATTTTAGGACATCAAAAGATTGTTAAGTGGAACTTGGCCATCCAATACATGACCCTGGAAGTGAAAAACCTCAGTTTACAGTCTGGATGGAAAAATATCCACCTTGGTGAAGACAATGTACAGATTGTTAATTATCCTAGTAACAGCAGAAGGAATAAGGCTTTCCTCATCTTTCCTCTGTGCATCCCTTCAGACGCATTTTTCCTACTGATTCATTTTTTATATTTTATATACCTGCCTCACATACTCCAGAAAACAAAGATTAGAAAATAAAGTGCAGCCAGTTAAAATAACTAACGATTATAGTTTAGAATGAAAAGGCATGTCTGAAGAGGAACTTTCCGAGTGGAGCAAAACGCCGGAGGAAATGCATTTCATAACGCAAAGCAGGATGGCTGGACTCCTTCTCCTTAGGGTGCATAACAAACAGATCTCAGAAAGAATTCAGTACAGGTAGTCCTCAACGTACGACCACAATTGAGCCCAAAATTTATGCTGCTAAGTGAGACGCTTGTTAAGTGAGTTTTGCACCATTTTTACATCCTTTCTTGCCACAGAAAGTGCCAAGTGAATCACGGCAGTGAAGTTAGTTAGCATGGTTGTTAAGTGAATCTGGTTTCCCCGTTGACTTTGCTTGCCGGCACGGTCGCAAAAGGTGATCACGCGATTCCGGGCCACTGCAACCATCATAAAGGTGAGTCAGTTGCCAACTGTCTGAATTTTGATTACGTGACCACGGGGGATGCTGCAATGGTTGTAAGTGTGAACTATGGTCATAAGCCACTTTTTCCAGTGTCGTTGTAACTTTGAACGGTCACTAAATGAACTGTTGTAAGTCGAGGACCACCTGTATTGAGTGTCAATCTATCAATCAGTATCTTTTATTGAAAAACAACAAAAATTATGTGAGGTAGAAAGATGAGGGGAAAAACAGTTTTAAAAAAATGGATTCGATGGGGATGTAAAAAAAAAAAAAAAGTCAGCTTGGCAGGCCTGCCTGAACAACTTGAAGCTCTCTTCCTTTTACAAGGGCATGCAAACTTCCAGGCTAAAGAAGGATCAGGAGTTTGTGTGGCCATGTCTAGTAGCTTCACTTTTTGTGACTAGTCCTATGGATGCACTAAAAGCACTAAAAAAAAACTTACAAGTGAGCCAAAACACAGGTAGCCGGCAACTTATGACCACAGTGGATCACATGACCCTGGGACCCTGCAACCATCATAAATACGAGCCAGTTGCCAAAAATCTGAATGTTGATCACGTAACCAAGGGGATGCTGCAACGGTTGTAAGTGTGAAAAACAGTCGTAAGCCGCTCTTTTCAGTGTTGTCGTAACTTTGAACGGTCACTAAATGAACTGGTGTAAGTCGAGGACTTCATGTCTGTCTGCAAATACTTATATGCTAGGGGGGAGGGGAAATCTGCAACATGCTAGAAGCTGTGCTGCCGAAATGTTAGGACTCTGAAAAATAGCATTCTGAAATACTAAATTGCTGATACAATAGAATGTTAGAAATGCTAAATTATCCCACTTATTCCTATTGCATTTTGCCTTATTTTTCAGATTTCCCAGCTTAATATTGAAGCAAACATTTGATGTAGCCTTACTATTCAAGTGTACTGAATAGGAAAAGAAAAAAGCAGCATAGGATAGCTCAGTCCAACCATGGATTTGTATTCAAAGAAGACCCAGAGAAGAGCAGGTGACGGCCAGCCACCAGAATAACATTAAAAGGGCCTTTTGGTTGATTTCATTTCTGGCTCAGAATTCTTCCTTCTGCCTCTGGCACAACTATCTCCATACGTGCACATTTATGGAAATAAAAAAAAAACAATTTAAATTTCAGTCCTTCCCTGAATTATAAATAGGATTTTTAAACATCCAAGATGTACTGAAGTTATTTCATGTTAGACAAAAACAGCACGAAAAGAGAGTCTTGAAAATTCACCCTAATGCTGAACAGTGGGAATTATTCTTCCCAAAGAGACCGCGAGATGTCCTTAAAAATTAATTTTTTGAACAGGACACTTACAGATAGCTAGAATGACTGCCACTTTAATAGAGGACAATGGGTGTCTGAAATGTGTTGATAAAGCAGGGTGCTGAAGCTCTTTTCACTGAACACAAACAGCAGCAGACCTCGTTATGGTGCCTACAGCACGCACGTTAAATAAAAGAAATCACACATCTGACTAAAATGAATTGAAGAGTGTGGAGCAGAATGTGATGTTTTTTTCCATCAGTCATTGGGTTTGGAAATTCCAGCCTGTAACAAATGAAACATGGATGAAGTCAAAAATTGAAACCTTTTGAACAATTGTAATGTTTGCTGGGGCCATGTCAAACCTTCTTCTGCTTGAAAAAAATACAGCTTTGGGCTACAGCAAAATACCTTGCCAGCTCTCTTCTCTAAAAGGAAACAAAGTGCCTTATGATGAATACAAGCTGAGCAAAGGGAAAGACCACATTCAATAATATTTAAGAAACCAAGGCGTTAAAAAAAAGCAGAAAGAAAAAAATATTTACAGTAATAAAAAAAGGAAGATTTCATGGTCAGTAATACATCTCCCCCCACCCCCGAACAAAGTATAATTAAGGATGCATGAGGAATTTGTTCCATTTCATATTTATACATATGTGTTTAATCCACCCTTCCTGAAGCCTGCAGGTAACTGGAATGTTGGTGTGTACCAAAATCTGTGCGTCTCGTAATTTTGCAAAGATAAGGCACAATTAAGAAAAAGTACATGCAAAAATATATAAGGTAGTATACGATATGCACCATCTCCTACTACATTAGCCAAAAATCACTTTCAAAAAGTATATACTTTAGAAAATGCATTTGGTATAAATATATGTATGTTAAAAGGCAAATAAAATATTTGATTTTTTTTGTGTGTGCTTTTGTAAAGTGATGCAGAGTCAGTGCTGAAACAAAGTGAAAGCTAAATTAAAAACTTCTACCATTAGAATAAAAAAAGCAAAGAAAACTTAAATTAATTGCATGCCTATCCCACAAGGTATGGTCCAAAGGCAGTAAAAATGAACAAGTAAGAACTAAACAATAGTTAAAAGTGCATAAAAATAATGAAATCAATATAAACCCTAATATATTTTCAATCCTAATGAAAATACTAAACAATTTATAAACTCTGCCTACCATCTATGGTAACATAGTTTAATTGCCTTAATTATTGTACCCTAGAGAACCATAAAATATTTTCAGAAACTCTATATGATGTAGGAACAGCCTGCTACCTACATGTATCTGTTATCCACAGGCACTGAATTGCTGACCCCAGCTTTACACAGCCATAGTCTTAATTACATTAGCAAAACTAAGATGGAATTGTTTAATTCAGGTCTTCCTAGAGGAGCCTTTGTTACTCAGTCTTCTTTTTAATGATTTATGTTGTTGAGAAGTGAGGTACATGGACAGCTTAGCTCTGAACAGCAGGATAAAAATGACACAGCTTTTCTATATATTAATTTCTCTAGTATCAACAATTATTAACAATGCATTAACAAATTGCTTCCCTCCTTCTAACCCAGAGGTCTTCAAACTTGGCCCTTTTGTGACTTGTGGACGTCAACTGCCAGAATTCCTCAGCCAGGTACACTGGCTGAGGAATTCTGGGAGTTGACGTCCACAAGTCATAAAAGGGCCACGTTTGAAGACCCCTGTTCTAACCTAATTGTGCTCAAGTTAGCTCACAGGTAAAAGTGTCAGGATGACAACTGAAGCTGAAAAACAAGTCAGATAAACCATAAAATCTGTACTATAGGAAGAAAATTGTTGGAGGCGATGATGCTGATGTATTTTGAGACAGACTGGGGGACAAAAGCTTATGGAGAGCAGTTATTCATAATGTAGGTGTAGCCTAGGAGGCACAAAGGCCTAGGTCCATTTCAGACAAATGGTTGTCCAATTTCTTCTTAAAACCCTCCAGTGTTGGAGCACTCACAACTTCTGGAGACAGGTTGTTCCACTGATTCATTGTTCTAGCTATCTGGAAATTTTTCCCTAGTGCTATGTTGATTCTCTCCTTGATTAGTTTCCATCCATTGCTTCTTGTCCTGCCTTCAGGTGCTTTGGAGAATAGCTTGACTCCCTCTTCTTTGTGGCAACCCCTGAGATATTGGAACACTGCTATCATATCACCCCGGTCCTTCTTTTCTTTAAACTAGACATACCCAATTCCTGCAACTGTTCTGCATATATTTTAGCCTCCAGTTCCCTAATCATCTTTGTTGCTCTTCTCTGCAATCTTTCTAGAGCAGGGGTGTCAAACTCACAGCGTCACGTGACGTGTCGTGACGTATTGCAAGTTTTTTTTTCCATTGCCGGCAATGTGGTGGGCATGGTTTCACCATGACGCATCCGGCCCATGGGCCGGCAGTTTGACACCCCTGTTCTAAAGGCTCAACATCTTTTTTTATATCATGGCAACAAAAACTGGATGCAATATTCCAAGTGTGCTCTCACCAAGGCTTTATAAACTGATATTAACACTTCACGTGATCTTGATTCTGTCCTCCTATTTCCAACTATATGGGTTAGGGGAGAAGTCAGTTCCTAGAACTGTGTCCATTTCAGCTTATTATACAAACATATCCATTAATGAGAGAGCCAGCTTGGTAGTGGTTAAGACACCAGGCTAGAAAGCAGGAGATCCTGAGTTCTAGTCTTGCCTTGCCATCAAACCCAACTGGGTGACTTTGGGCCAGTCACTCTTTCTCAGTCCAACCCACCTTACAGGGTTATTTTTCTGGGAAATACAGGGAAGGAAGATGCGTTGGATATGTTTGCTGCCTTGAGTTATTTGTAAAAATAATAAGGGTGGGATATATATTAATACATACATAAAAATGAATGCGGAAATTGCCACTGCTATATTTGAACAGAAGATTAAAAATATATTTCTCCCCAAGCTAAACAAAACCAACTGGTGAAGAAAAAACTTATATTCCATTCATTCCACAGTAAAAGTTGTTCTTTTCCTTGTTCTAGGTATATTATTCACCACACATAGAAATGAATTGGATGTTTTTATTTTTCTTTGCAAATAAATATCCTTGCAAGAAATGGAGAAAAGCTAATTTATTTTCTGCTTCATCTTCTTTACTGTCAGAAGGGTATAGCTCAGAAGGTCTTTTAACAATTTCTCTAGGCCAATATATGCAGCAAAGAGAAATAATTCAAATAAAATGTCTGATCCATACTTGATGCAACACTAATGATGCTAAAGAAATACTTTTTAAATTGATTTAACAAGTAGTAAGGTGCAGCAGAGGTTGTCATCTAACTTTTTTCAATAATATTGTCTTGCTGTTAAATTCTTTTTTATGTAATAAGGTTACCACATGTCCTATACTCTATAGGAGGGCATTCAATGCATCAGTGTTCAATTTACTCTCACTTCTGAGAGTAAATGTGTTTGTGTTTGTTCTGAGAAATAAAAATAATATTAAAAAGTGTAATGGTTTGGGTTGATAACCATCCATAAGTACCTACTGTCAAAAAAACACATAGTCTTCTCTTACAGGTACCCAGTAGCATTGGCCACCATTAGTTTTTCTTGATATGATCACAATCTACTGTTTGTTACATGTTGATAAGTAATTTCAGCTCTTTGGCGTCCCTTTCTTAACTTTCTTTCTTCTTCTTTTTTGTTAAAGCAGATCAACTGGATTACACCCAAATCAAGGCTGGACCTCTGCAGTGTAGAATGTTTGGCCACTTATCAAACAAGCTACAATCAGTTGCAAGAATCTGGTAGAACTTTTCTGCGTAGTTATTGTAGAACACCTGGAAGAGATCAAAATTGTTAAAAGGAGGGGGGGAATTGCAGGAGGGTGTAAATGTTCTTAACCTTTCCAGATGTGCGAAAAGTAAAATTGGATTCCCTAATGTTGAGTGTTAGGTGCAGTAAAAATGCTTTTTACCTTTGGTGAATTTATGACTTTTGTATCAAACTCCAAAGTGCTGGTAATCTCCTAGAACAAGAAATATTTGTTCTTAAAAGGTATTGCGTAGAAACATATGTGCTTGCTGGAAGATTTGTGGATTGAGTAAGGAAAAGAGAAACACTGTTAGCCTCACAATGTAAAGCTATTGCTATTGCTTTACATTGGGCTGAACAAAAAGCCCAAACTACGTAAGGTAGGAATGTGATGAAGTGTACTGAAACCAAAACAAATATTTTAGTTTAAGGCAATGTTTCTCAGCCTTGGCAACTTTAAGATATGTGGACTTCAACTCTGGTTGGGGAATTCTGGAAGTTGAAGTCCACACATTTTAAAGTTGTGAAGGTTGAGAAACACTGTTTTAAGGCTTGCTTTTGAGAGACCTGTGTAAGCTTCACTTGCCACACCTGACACTTTCAGAGATGAGTGGTTAAAATCATTTTGAAGGACTCATACAAGCATTAAAGTAATGATATGCCAAAAGTACTTTACAATAGGAATGACACATGGATACAAGGGGAATTTATAAAGCAGTGCCTAATGATGATTGTATTTGTTTCACAGCAACACAGGCCAGTTTTATGGCAAGGCATGGAATCCATTAGACACATTAACAAGGGGTTGGACTAGATGACCTCCAAGGTCCCTTCCAACATTATTATTGTTATTGTTATTACTACTACTACTACTACTACTTACATGTCTGCATGCAAGAGCTCTGGACACATTTGAAAATCTTTCCTTGGGTTTTGCAATCAGATTAATACAATAAACAAAGCCTATAGAGACAGCTGTACAAAGATGTTTGTGTTTTATTTTAAATTTGAGAAAGAATAGCAAGATGGAATCATCTGCAGAGGAAAGATAGACTGGAAGAAGACAATATCACATGTTTTTAAAAAGGAAAAAGTTCAAATTATGATGTAGTGCAATTATGGACAAAAATATATGCAGAACAATGTCCAGGTATTAAATGTTGAATAATTTGTACTATGATTAAGTGCAAATGGAAAAGTATAAATTGGACGTATAAATTAAATTCACAATACAAACTCAAATTTCACCCCTGTAACTTATTTCATCTACTGATTTGCTTACAGTCCACTATAACGATCCAATTCAACGATCCAATTGTAACGTCCACTGTAATGATCCAATTCAAAAGTTTAAAATGTTTAAAAGTTCAGCTGAAAAAACCTGATGAAGCAGCTTTGCTGCTGTATTGCTTTATTTACATGAGCAAATTAAAAGAGAGAAAGCCATGCTTATACATACAAGCATTATAAATTCTTTTTCCGAATATTTAAATTAGTTCTACTAGCATTGATCCAGTTATGAGCTGGTCATGTAAGGAGGCAAGCTAAATGAAATGTATACAGCATTAAAAACACGGAATTTGGTTGTGTGAGTTTGGTTCAGTCTCTTGGTATATGTTTGGACTTGAAGAAACAGAAACACAATTGTGGAGTCCTTGGTGCTCTCTGAGCTTGATTGTTTTATTGCAGATGTTTCTGTACTGACGATAGAACCTAGTTAGGTAATGGAAAGTCTGCAAGAAAACAACCAAGCTCAGTGAGCACCAAGGAGCCCACAGTTCAACCTTGAGTACAAATATCCTCTTATATCAAAAACACAATTCCTTCAGCTTTTGAGTAATTACATTCAGATCATGCATAAGCATTTTGTTTATTCCACAAGGTTGTGATTTATTTTGCAGTATCACTTCATTGGAAATTTGAAGGATTCTAGGATCTGTCTTGTCATTAATCACTTATTGGATGCTACAGGGAGTGCTCTGTGAAGGGGAACACGTGATTTACATTTTCAGGACAGAGAAGGCATCAATGGCTCCAGACGTTCATTTTAAGCAATGTCTAGCCAACTGGGGAAAAGATCGTTACAATTTAAAGGCATTTAAGAAAGTAGATTGGGGGGGGGGAGGGAGAATCAGCAAGAAGAAAAGGCTAAGTATGGATACAGTATATAGCATTTTAGAGATGCAATGTTTCCTTAATCTATTTTGATAGAATAGTTTAGAATAATGAGCCTATGCATTTTTCTGGGAGGAAGTCACAAAGAATTTATTTTTATTTATTTATTTATAACCTGCCTTTATTATTTTTACAAATAATTCAAGGAGGCAAACATATCCAATTACAGCTTCTTCCTTCTATCTTCCCCACAACAAGCTTGTGAGGTGAGTTGGGCTTAGAGAGAGAGTGACTGGCCCAAAGTTGGCTTTCATGGCTAAGAGGGGTCTTAACCACTATTCAAAATGGATTGTTCTTAGTTGCGAAGTCGTGTCCGACCCATCGCGACCCCATGGACAACGTTCCTCCAGGCCTTCCTGTCCTCTACCATCTTCTGGAGTCCATTTAAGCTCACGCCTACTGCTTCAGTGACTCCATCCAGCCACCTCATTCTCGGTCGTCCCCTTCTTCTATTGCCCTCAATCTTTCCCAGCATTAGGCTCTTCTCCAGTGAGTCCTTCCTTCTCATTTGGTGGCCAAAGTACTTGAGTTTCAACTTCAGGATCTGGCCTTCTAAAGAGCAGTCAGGGTTGATCTCTTCTAAGACTGACCGGTTTGGGACTCGCAGGAGTCTTCTCCAGTTGATACTGATCTATAACAAGAAAAAAAAAGCTTAACTCAGTTTCACAGCTGAATTTGGCATTGCTTATTCTTTTGACAGCAAGGTAAAAGGCAGATTTTTGCTAATCCAAATTAGCAATAAAAATGCTCAAGAGCAAACATTGTATAAAGGGGGTCACTAAAGCTACCCATTTGCTGAATAGATAGCTTTAATCACTTTACATAGTTATTTCAACAACAAGATGGTCCAAAAACCTGATTTGTGACTGAAACCAGTTTGGCAAAAACAGATTGCAAAGCATTTTAAGTATTCATGAGGTTTCCTAAATGCCATAAAAATTTAACACTCCTATCTGAAGGTTGTATGCAGTGTCTCCAGACAGGCAATACAAATTAGTTTGCCCTACCATGAAACTACAAGATCAACAATTTAAGTTTGTCACACTTTGCAGTATATTGTGATGCAACACTTTATATCTTAGCTTCATTTCATTTCAAACTACAGCGGTACTTTTAATCAAGGTCTTTGTTAGAGAGAAGTCCTTTCTCTTTTCTGAAATGTTTTTTCTTTCCTTCATTATTTGGCCCTCCTGCGTCATCTCTTCCTACGGTTTCCTCCCCAGCAGGATAAATCTCCAATTCACCTTAAATGCTATAGGATTCAACATATCATCTGTCTTTATAAATACAATTAGATTAGATTGATACAATTAGATTATAATTACAGTTAGATTCTAATAGCTTAGCATTTGAGAAATACAGAGAAATACAGACCATTTTCCCCCTCATGCTTTTTTCATATTAACTAGTGTTTACTCCTTCCTTTGACCAGTTTCTTCAACTTTAATATATTCCTCTCCTAACATGTCAATGGAAGAAAATAGAAGAATAGAGAATAAATAAATCACAATCTGCTGCTACAAATCTTAAATTTGTTCTTAAGCCAACATATTTAATAATTTTATCCCACATATATTTCAAAAGCACATTCTATAGTTACTTGCTTACTTACTTACCTTTAAAATTCATCCACCAATGCCAAATCAATTTATAATAAATGGTTTTAATTAAAACTATGTATTCACATATGTAGGTACAGACACATCAACACAAATTTAATCACTTAAATCCTAAATTCACAAATCTCAATCATCTTTAAATCTGTCATTCATGTGCAGTGTCAGAGGTGTTTCACTATAAATATTTAGAGGATTCACATTCCTTTCTAGATGCAATCCAAAGGAAACTAATCTCTGGAGTAATGTTTTGTTCCTAATAGCAATGGAGCTTCTCCACTCTGACCAATGCATGCAACTAGGGGCCACCCCCCCCCCTTACCACAATGTTCTCATGGAGCAAACAATTGAGAGTGTGCAATAGCAATCTGGTCCAGGGCTGCAACCAATCAAACTGCCTGACAGATTCTCAAGAAAGATCCCAAGCTTCCTCTGGAATTCAAATAAAGTCCATCAGTCAACCGGTCTGGGCCAATCTAATACACTCTGTCTGTCTGAGAGAGTGAGTGGTACCAGTGTGCTAGAAGGCAATTAAAAAGCGCAAAGGACTGATGGTATTATCCTCCAATGCCAGACTGCACTGCAACTGCCCCAAGATCAAAACCAGATCTAGCATACCTTCAGGATGTGTTGGCCCCTTCTAATATCCGGGACAGGTCTGTGATTGCCATGGAGGCCATGAACTCCGGAGTCATCTCAGACTCCATTCCACCAAGTGGCAAGTTAAAGTCAACGTGGCCCATCAGCCTCAAGGACTCACACTCTGTCAATCACTAGCAAATAAGTTTTTGTTTTAATAAAAGCATGTCATCTGTGTGAATGCTAATGCTCTACTGCATAAAAATGCTTTGCCAAGATGAAGAACTAATACAGGTAATCCTTGCTTACCTACAATAATTGGGACCAGGAACTCCATTGCTAAGCAGTACAGTCATAAGGCTGTGCTGACTTAACAACAACACTTCCTACAGTCCCAGTTGCCATTAATAGGTGAATCCCACATGGTGGCAGTGTTCTACAGTCACCTAATCAGCACTTGTGACTTCCTGTCAGGTTCTCCATTGACTTCACTGGTCAGAAACCAGCAGTGAAAGTTGCAGGTGGCAATCACGTGACCATGGGACACTGCAACATTATAATTGTGAACCAGTCACTGAGCACCCAAATCGTGAACACATGACTCAGGGACACTACAGGGGTCTGTCGTAAGTACTCCTCATTCAGTACCATTGTAACTTTGAATGGTCACTGTATGAGTGGTTGTTAAACAAGGATTACCTTATCTCCTTGAATTTGTTATAATTTAGGAGGGATGGGAACTCGTGGCTTCTCACTGTGTTAAAAACAATGGCAGAGAACAGAGAAAAATCAACTGACCCTTAAGCTAACCAGGCACATTTTAGACTAGCTTAGTATGTTGTATGAATCCAACCTTTGTGTTTTCTTCTCTTTGTTTTTGTCATTGCTTCAGGCATCAGACATTGCAATGCGCAGCACATCCCAATAGAAAGGCTTACCGACATGATATACTGTACTTCAGCTTATCCATTTAGAAAACGGGAAGAAAGAGAGAGAAAGATGACTTTCCAATTTACCAGTGAAAGAGCATCTTTTTTCTCAGCAAAGCTTTGGAAAACAGCCCTATGGATGAGATGCTGTTATTCCCCTGGGCCAATTTAGAATAACCAAAGAACAGGATGAGGTGTTCAGTACGGCTGTCTCTGATCTTGGAATTATGGCAGAGCCAGTTTTGAAACAGAAAGGAAAAAGCGATCACGTGAGAAAAATGTTATTCTCTATCCACCAAAAAGTATAAGAGCACTGCATTCTTTCTCAGAAATTTCCAAATATCACCTCTGTGCTTTTACATGAGACAAATAACTTTATGAATAAGTGGAACTAAACTTAATTGTTATTTTACCTTTTTACCCTTTGTAAGCTGTTCAAGTCCTTTCTGGAGTTAAGTGTTGTATAATCACAAAAATAAAATAGATAAAGTAGCCTTCTGAAGTAATATTAGTTTTGGACCTATACAATGGAATATATTTCAAGACCAAACAAAGTTGCTTCTGCTTAGAATGATTAACTTTGGTTTACAGTGCAATTCCTAAATTATCTAAGATGATAAATCTACCATCTCTCATAGAAACTTGTGTACTGTCTCTGGTATTGTCAAAGGATTACAAAGAAGATGGGTAAATTTTGGGTTTCATTTGCTAAACTACCGACATAAAAATGGAGGTATCACTTTGCAAGTATTCCTTGACGTACAATCACAGTTGGGACCAGAACTTCCATTGCTAAGTAGAGCTTGTTAAATGAGCCACGCCTGAGTTTTTTGCTTGTTATAGTTGTTAAGGAATCTGGCTTCCCCCATTGACTTTGCTTGTCAGAAGCCAGCTGGGAAGACTGCAATGGAGATCATGTTACCCCAATATGATGATGCAATTGTCATAAATATATGCTGGTTGCCAAACACCCAAGTTTTGATCATGCAACAGTTGTAAGTGTGAGGACCAGTTGTAAATATTTTTTTCCAGTGCCCTCATAAGTCTAAACAGTCACTAAACAAATGGTTGTAAGTTGAGTACTACCTGTATTGTACAAAGCATCAATCAGTCTCAGCTAAAACAAAATAGGCTCTCCTGCTTGAGCAGGGGGTTGAACTAGAAGACCTCCAAGGTCCCTTCCAACTCTGTTATTCTGTTAAAATTCATTTATTTTAGATTTTTATAAATGTATGAAATTTTGATTTTCATTTGTATTAGTTTAGTATTTCTAAAAATATCTAGTCAGGAGCCAAGATAGCCTCATTTTAATGAATTTGGCATAGAAATCCCAGATTGTATCTGGGTAAGTGATACTTGAACAATAATCCACTGCTCTCATTTCAATTTGTCATTTCCCTCAGAGCTTCTTTTTCCTTCTGTTTAATTGTGTCTGATTCTTGGAGACCGCTTGAGCAAGTTCCTGCTGTTTTCTTGGCAAGGTTTTTCAGAGGTGGCTTTCCATTGCCTCTGTCCTAGGGCTGAGAGAAAGTAACTGGCTCAAGGTCACCCAGTTGGCTTTGGCTTTGTGCCTAAAGCAGGACTAGAACTCTCGGCCTCCCTGATGTCTTATCCACTACATCAAACTGGCTTCCTCAGAGCTATTGTTATGAGCTAAACCTGATTGGTTATACATACTACACAAATGTAGAGCAGGATCTTTGACTGCCTTGATCACTCAGATGAATAAAATTACAATAAAATAGTCCTTTCACTGGAAAAAAAGTTTCACCTGCTGTTTTCTTCCAGCTAGGTGCTTATCAAAGATAGAAAATATGAGAATGTATGATATACTGTGAGTGACAACTGCTATGTATGGGTTCATAATCCAAAATATCTGTTTATTCAGAGTCATATTGCTCCATTCCTTTTTCCTTTTAATTATTTTTTACTAATAGCAAGATAAAATCACTCTTCTTGTGCAATTCTGCTCCCTTTCATTTAGGAAATCTCAGGGTGAAATTAGTTGCATTTGTTTATTACTTCATTGTGAAAGAACCGTGTAATCTGTCATCCCTATTTTAATATCATTCTCCATCTCAGCAGTTAGTCCATTGTAATGGCTTTTAGCAAAACTTAAGACAGAAAATGACTTTCTTTTCTGTACTAAACAACTAAGACAAAATCTATTGTGTCATCTTCGCCACAAGTATAAACTGATTTGAAGTTACCAGCTTGATTAAGGTGATCTTTTCCTACATATCTGGACAGTTATCTAGAGACAGCAATAAAAGAAGTTATTACTTTTTGTAACAATTTTCTCTTTCTCTAGTGATTTCTTTTCAATTTTTAATGCTCTTTATAATTATTGTATATTTAAAAATAAAAATAATTATAATTTCAAGATATTCTCTATAGTAACCATTTGCCCTGGTTCTGGCTTACCAAGTACCTTATAAGGATAGGTCAGATGGCCTTGCCAGGTACTACTATGTTTTGTGGATCGCTGCTGTCTAAAGATAGTGTGAATTTCACTAGTACAATGGCATGGACATCTCCCCACACTTGAAGACCTTACATTTTGCTGAATACAGTATTTAAAACTCTTGACTAGCCAGGAGGGCTTCAAAGTGAGGAGCTGACTTCTAGCTACCGCCTTTAATTAGCTCATACATTGAATTTAGATGTGGGGTTGGATGCCAGAATATTGCTTTGAAGAGAAGGGCAACATGCCTACTGAAGATTTGGAGAGGACTCGGAATGAACTAGGAAACCCAAAATAGTGAGAGGAGTAGGTAGCTCAACCCACTGGTTGGAAAGACAGGACAACCTTGTAGCCTGAGGTAGCTGACTGTAGATCAGGATACAAAGACGGTGGGCTGAAATTTGTAGATAGCGTCCAATAAGATTGGACTGTTACAAGAAAAGAAGAGAAGGAGCAGAACTTTCTCTGGCCATCAACACACTAATCCACAATAGGAAGGCACCACATAAATACAAAGCACAGAGTAGCCCAAAGCACATATTCTAGTAGAGAGAAGTTCCCTGAGGATGGCTCCAGCATGAGTCAAAAGCTCGGAAGACTAAACCTCTGGTCCTGGTGACTGTCCCAGATTGGATCTTAGAACTTGCTCTGTCTTTGAGGTCTGCATGCATTTTGTATGACAGAGAGTACCATTCCCAAAGAGAGGATTGAGATGGAGATCATCTTGAATAAAAGAAATGAAGAGCAGAACCAAGCCTGCCTTGAGTGCTGGGACTGGGGTTGAGAGAAGTAGAAAGTAGAAAGAGAATCATGTTTTAGAGGAGCAGGGTTGTGCTTGGGTAACAAATCCATATTAATTCCCCAAGGCTGAACATTCCATCTGATCAAATAGGATGTTGCATTATAAATGTGTTCAGCATTTCTTTAGTTATAATATAATACATTGATGCAATCATCGAAGATCCTGATATTGGAAGCCTTTGAATTTGAATTTTTTTCCCCTAGGGCTAAGTAACTTCCCAGGTGTTTCTGCAAAAGGGTAGCCTGAAGCCTACAAATCCATATGCAGCACCTGGTTTCCTTCAGGCCATTTTTGGTTTTCTGATAACCCACCTGAAGCAAATATTTTGTTTTTCTTATGTAAGCTTCAATATAGCTTTTACTGGCCCATTTCCCAAATTATGAAGAGAGAGAGAGAGAGAGAGAGAAAGAGAGAGAGAAAGAGAGAGAGAGTATTCCACATGTTTTGTCTGTTTTGCCAACACATGGATTTTGCTGATCCTTACAGCAGTTGGCTTCATGGTCAAAATTGTTCTACCATTCTTCAAAGCATAAAGAAAATGAACAAATGTTATTAAGTCATTCTATATAGAATGCAGATTGGAACACACGGTAAAGCCATTGGATGTTATTGAACCAGCTGCATTTAAGACTGATTCGATTTTTATTTCAGCACAGTGGGTCATGAGAATTGACCCATAGAGGCTTCAGTTTTTGTGGTTCAGTTGAAATTATTTTCCTTCCGTGTTCCTTTACTACTCTTCAGAAAGTACCAGGTCTGAAACTGACCACTTTTACCAGCATTTTACAGAATGACCATAAAAGTCCAGAGGGATAGCTCAGATATGCTGGCTCCTTTGCATTTGTCATGGTCAAATTAAGTTGCTTTTAATGTTAGCCTATATGGCTTTAGTATAGTATTTGGAGTACTTTTTACATTTGTGCTAAGGTAGGAGAAGTATATTATTAACTTGCTAAAATGGAAAGCATAATTTAAAAGCTGTAATGACAGAATTTATATGCTGTGCTAAATCATAATCAAGCTATATTATGATGTAATTTGTAAATTCTATCGGGGTCTTATGGCACTTAATTTTTTTATTAATGTTGATTATTGATTTGTATTTTCCTTTGTTTTCCTGCTTTTCTCACTGGTCACAAGTTGTGCAGTCTTTCTGAGAAGCCCAAGATCCAAATTCTCTCTAGAAACTGGATAATGATAGCATGATGGTTAGCCACCGCAAAAAATTCCTGCTCACACAGGAAATTGTTTGACAGTGTTTAAGAATGTACCATCAAGAATGTATCACCATGTCTAGAGATTGACAACTTTCATATTCCATTACAGTTTTTAAAAGGATATGTAAGCTAAGTGCATCTGCATCAGTTGACACTGAAGGGATGAATTTATTGGTCAGACTGTGGGATTATTGATTGTTATGAAGCTATTCTGGAATTTTAAATTTCTGGGTGAATTATGTCCAATACTTGTTGTTACATCAAGGATTGTATTTTTATATTTTCAAATTTTAGTACAATTTTATATTGCATTTTTATTCAGATGCATGTATAAAATCCTTGTTTCTTCCCTCAAAGCTGACTTGGTTTAAGAAGATGAGCTATTGTTATTTTGAATGAATTAAACAAGACCCCATTTTCTTCAGTGCTATCTACCCGCAGTAAATACATTACAGCATTAGACACTAGGCAGGAATAATCTCTTCTGCAGAAGCAGCTAAAATGTTTTATTAAACAAATTACTATGAGTTCCATCTGCCACAAGCTTTTTTTAATGTGCAGTGTATAAAGAGATGTGTCTGGGGCATGACAAACATTTTTGGAGGGGAACATAAGATTGCTTTATAAATTGGGTACTGGTAAATCTTTACTTAAGCCCAAGGCAGGTTTTCATTCCTCCTCATATAAATAAAATATAATACTAGTTCATTCTTTAAAATGTTGGATGGACTTTGCTTTGAGCCTAAGCTTTATACTTCTGTGAAGATCCATTAAGATGTATTTATATTTGTGGAAATCCATATTACACCAATGGGAATTTTCCTAATCAACAGAATACTGGTAGAAATATTATTCAACTAAAACATAGCAGATATATGAAATAGGCAAATGGAATCTATTTTCCCAGCAGCCTCCTTCTAACTCTGGACTTTGATAGACTTCCTTCTGAATAACCAGCCTGTATTATTTTTTAAAGTAATAAAATGGGGCCTTTTAATGTATGTGGATCAGGGAAAGTTCCTTGGCTTTCTGAGGACTCCCAAGAGATGAAACATCGAATGCCTAGGGTACTGCTGGAAGAAGACTGAATCTGATCTAGCATGTATACAAATTTATCTTTGGGATTACATCAACATACAGAGAAATATAGTTAAGAACATAAGTCCCTCTCTCTTTGTGTCCTCTGTTAGCTGATCAGTGGTCCTTTTACAAGTGACTCATTCATTGTTGGACAGAGATTAGCTTCTTATGGACCTCAATGAAGTTTATTCTAGGCATTTGGCAGATAAAGTTGTTTGGGTCTGCTAAGAGTTAGCAGGTTCATGATTTAAGCTACAGTCATACTTGAGTATCTCAGATAAGATCTGTCCTGTAACTCCTAAGGAAGTGGACAGGAACCTCAGTACTACTAAGCTGACCACTTGCTTTTGGTTCCTGGTTCATGAATACCACCCAAGATGTAATGTGTAGTTGAATCCATGCTGCAGGTTTTAGCCTGTTAGAAAGAGGGAATGGTTCCATCAACCTTGAAGGAGTCAATAGTCTATCCTTCCTCAAGAGGTAGTCATGCTGAAGTTACAGAGGATCTTGAAGGAAGTGGATTGGTCTGTTCACAACACAGACATGAAGACGAGGCAGTTTTATGCAAAAGATGTTCTTTATTGTTCAAGTGCACTGAATAGAAACCAGAACAGAAGAGAACAGAAGAGAGCAAAATACTGGCAACATGCCCTTTTTATACTTCCCCTGCAAGGGGAGACTCAACCAATGACTGCAGGCTATTCTCCCGCCTCGCACATGCGCACAAGGCTGGAGACAGCCTGTCTGGGTCCCGGGCAGACATGTGGTCTGTCCGGGTCTCTGCAACGGTCCCAGGCAGACATGTGGTCTGTCCGGGTCTCTGCAACTTGTTTCCAGTCTTCCTGGGCCTTGCTGAATGACTCAGCAAGGCCCAGCCTCTCTACAGACTTTCTGAGCCTTGCTGAATGACTTCAGCAAGGCCCAATACATAACATGGATCATCTGAGGTTTTAAGTTAGGACAGGGGTCGGCAACCTTAAACACTCAAAGAGCCACTTGGACCTGTTTCCCACAGAAAAGAAAACACTGGGAGCCGCAAAACTCTCTCTCTCTCGCACGCACAGGAGGGGGAGAGCTTGATTGAAGAGTTTAATTAAAAAGAAATAGAGGCTGCTGTGCATGAGTTCTCTTTCTCCCCCCTCTCCCTCCCTCCCCCTCTCTCTCCCTCTCTCCCCCCCCCCCCTTTCTCCCTCTCTCTGATCTTCTGCTCACCTGGCAAGCTGGCTTCACGCTGTTCTCCAACAAGCTGACACACATTCTTATTGGGCTGGCTCTCTCCTGCCCTTGGTCTTCCCCCACTAAGTAAGTAAAAATGTGTGTGTGTGTGAGAGAGAGAGAGAGAAAGAGAGGAGAGAGAGAGAGAGAGACAGAGCTGCTGCTTTCTGCTGCTTCCTGCTTCCTATGGAGACGCAGCAAAGGCAGGAGCCCCGCCCAATAAGCTTGTCAGCTTGTCAGGAGAACAGCGTGAGGCCACTCTCTTTTTTACACACACACACACACACAGAGAGAGAGAGAGAGAGAGAGAAGGGAAGCACAAGTGGCCCTCCTGCACTTATTCAAACTCAGATTACTACTATGTAATCTACATATAACTGCCCTTGAAGATCACTTGGAAGCTGTAATTGGTCCAGAATGTGGCATAACAGCCTGCTATGTCAGCTACATTGATTGCCAGTTGACTTCCAAAGTGCAATTTAAGGAGCAATGTCCTACATGGCATAGGGTCTACTTTTATGAAGGACAAACTATTCTCCATAATGCCTGTCATCCATTGTATTGAGAGGGTTGGCTTGCTTTGAGTCTCCTTAATTAGCCATGTCAGTTAGGTGGGCATTCTCTGTTGCAGGACCTTTACAATAATCCCTCCTGGAGTTCCACATGGCTCCTTGTGGACCTTTGCATGTTGAATAGAAGAGATCTTGAAGTTGTGAGGAACTTGGAAGGGGGGGGGACAGGGAGTGTGGCAGTGCTCCTTGAATGGAAGCTGTTGTATTGCTGGAGTTGCCTTGCATTTACTGCTGCTTTCCACTCACAGTGATTTGGAATAGGACAGTCTACAAATTCAATAAATAAATGGCAGCAATGATTTAGGCAATGAATAAATAAAGGATAACATCAATTCATCACATATATTCTGTTATGTTCACCTTGCTCAACTAGTTCTCTCCCACTGCATTATTTTAATTAATTTAAGCTGTCCTCAGTATTTATGTAGGCAAAAAATGAAGTTAAGTGAAACGATAAATGAAATGATAAAAATAAATTGTATAGGAGGGGGGTAGGGAAACCTTTCACATATTTTGGGGGAGGAAGGGAATTCCAACCATAATGTCTTGCCATTGGCCAAGTTGTCTATCCCTGGTGTAGGAAGTAAGAAACGTAGTGGGGGAGGGTTGGGGGGGTAGAAAGCAAATACCTAATTAAATATATCTAAAGACTAAACTCATTGCACTGAGTTGAAATAACTATTTAATTTTTAAAGGCAGCTATTCAAGCGCCTAAGAAAAAAAGCTCTTAGCATTATTATTTTTTCAAATGGATCAGTCTGTTTCTAATAAGCAGTTGTGAATTTGCCTATCAAATGTTGGGGACTATAAATTATACCCTGAGGATCCTGGTGGTTTCTTTCCTATAGGAATCCTGTCAAATGCCGCTGTTAACTTAGTCAGAGCTACTGATTCTAATTAAGTAATAGTAGAGGTTGCCTTTGAATTTATGAAGCTATAATCTTTTCCCTTGTGTTCAATAAATAGCACGACTACAGTCTGTGGTGTTAATTTCACACTACAGTGGGAGCTCAAAGTTGTTGCCAAATATAATCATAAGTCACAGACAATTTGGATTGTTACTGTGGAGCACAGTGCACCGAGAATTGTGGTAGCTTATAATCACTTCTTAAACTCATTAACTGAGTTTTGAACAATATAACTTTCCTGTCTGTATAGTTATGTGTTAGCTAGTCTACGAATGAACTGCACATACAGAGTAATAACCAGGTTCACTTTTAGAAAAAATGCAGAATAATGTCGTTAGTGGATTTGGGGATCATAACGTTGATACATTTTTTAACTGTAGCTGAACCTTCAATGTTTCTTTCCATTGCTAAATATACAATTATATACAAGTATTTACAAAGCATAGCCTTCACTGAACCTATGGAAAAATAACATTCAAACATAAGTTGCATCAACAGAAAAGCATATATTAGCTCTGGATAGTGGAGTCCTTAATACTCTCTGAGGTTGTTTGTTTGTTGCAGATGCATCATTATCCACCTAAGTAACATCATCAGATTGTTTATATAAAGCAGTTTGCCCTGCTAGTGTTGGTTTGAGGGTTGAAACAAGCATAAAATGTTATCCAAATCAAAGAACTACCAAAAAGAAAAACCACACCCCACCAACGCTGGCAGGGCAAGCTAGCGTCTATTACAAACAGTGTTCTAACTTTAATTCATTTCTCTCTCTCTGGGATTTTTTTCCTATTTTTTTTCTTCTGTATTAATGGCAGCCAAAGCATTTGTACCTTCCCACATTGTGCTTTAATTTGATATGTCTTTTGGTTTTCCTCTGGCCCATCCAGTCTCAATGAAGGGGGGAAAAACCATTCTTTTATTAGCTGTTCTACTCTATGTGCTGATGGCTGCAGAGCTTCCAAAACATGAATCTTCTTTTTTCCCATCTCCTTCCATACCTCTGTCAAGTGTTTTTGGCTGCTGTTGGGGAGAAGGCTCAAATAAGAGGGACGGAAATAACACAGATGTCTTCGATTTTTCTAAGCAGCCTGCTCTTCCATGACTGGGCAATTGAAGTCATCCTCTTTTTTAAAAAAAATATACATTGCAAGCATCTCATGTACATAAAAAGGGACAAGGCTTTTTCCCATTTACATCCATCATTTTGTCCCCTGCAGATGTCCCTGGCTGCCCTTCCAATGGGAGAGTATATAGATAGCAACATTTCTTTCACTTCACCATTCCTTGAATACTAAATGTGACATCTTGGTCTGTGAAATTATCAAAGACCTGGATTTGGTGGGATCAATCCAAAGGGCCAATCTAAGCTGCGCTTGCTGCTTTGTTAGTTAAGTTAAAACCATAGACCAGCTTCATAAACACTACTTTGTTTAATGTTTTCTTTCACAAAGATCATGCTGGATAGAAATTTTGGGAGCTGCAGTGCCAGCTTCCCTGGAGGGCACTGAGTTGGACAAAGCTGTTATGCTATATTTTTGGGTAGAAATGCACAAAACATACCTAAAGGATAAATACTTCAAGGAATGCCTGTTGATCTCATGGCTCAAAAAAGTAATTTTCTTATGGCTAAGGGGAAGAATTGAAATGTTTGGTGTTTTGTCCTATTGCTTTTAAGGTAGATTCTTGGGAATTCAAGAGACCGGTATTTGTTTGTACACAAAACCATTTGAGAACCATTTGAGAAGCAGGTGGGTTAATGCCAAGAAACAACTACATAATGAATTGGACTAGGATTTCTGTATAATGTTTACATTAGCTAATGCTCATCCACATCTGAATAATTTATATTATTACTATTGATAAAAATTTTGTTATGTCTTTCACTGGTGGTGAATTTGGGGCATTTTATTTTAATGAGAAAGCACTAGAAACACACCATAACTTTCTAATAGTTATTTACTTCTCAATTATACAAATAATAATGTGAAGGCAAGTCACAGATACAATTTGGTGGGCCAGATTCCAAGGCTGGAAAGAATCAATTAATCAAATAGTGATTATTTCTTTCCATTTTAATTGCAAAGAACATTTGACTATGCTGTAATCTTTTCATAAAAAAAAACCCTATATATTTAATCAAAACAGAGCCCAGAGTCCACTTGAGTTGGGCGGTCAATAAATACAAATAAATAAATAAATAAAACATCTACATAGATCCATATTACAATATGTATGAGATTTCAAGTTCTCCAAAATTCTTCATCCAGTATAAAGGCATTGCCTCTAATATTTATTTTTCTGCCTTTATATTCTGTCTCAAATCAATGATGAGGCAAATGTCTGGTCCACAACCAGAAGCTCATTAGGGTGTTACTAGTCTTCAGCTGGACAATTATAGAATTCCATCTAAAAGGGTTCAGTTATTAAGACACCAAAATAGCATAAGTAACACCAGAAAGCAACACCAGGACTTTAGTGTCCCTAAAGTTGAGAAGGCCAGGAGATTTTTTATATATTCATTAATTCATTTATCAAATTTATACGGCCATCCATCTCACCAAAAGTGACTCTTAATAAGTGGAATATATTAAATAGTCCTAAGAATCAATCAATGAATTATAAGTTAAGGAAAGTCAAGTAATTATTTGGGATCTAAAAAATCTATTTGAAGATTTATAGAATCCTTTCTACAGGTTGTCCAATTATAAGGTGATAAGAAATGGAGTGTCTGTGTTTGATATAATTATCCAAGAGGATTTTTTTTAAAGAAATACTATTCATATTGAAAATGACATACTGTATACTGTAAATGTCCTGGTTAACTAATTTAGATTGGTTAATTATAACACTAATGGAGCTGGACGGATAATATAACAGCCACAGTAACAAAAGGAAAAAATACTTTGTTTCAGATCATGCTTACTATAGCTACCAAATAAGTAAACAGTTTTTCCTGAGTAAAATTTTACAGTATTGTAATTCAGTAACTTGAGAAACTCAGGAAGATGACCTTGAGGGAGATACAATATGCAATGCAGTTACCAAAGCAGTGCTGGGGTGAAACATAGCTTACATTCATAACAGACAGAAAATGCAAAAGGCACAGAGAGACACCTCTCTAATCCAACTTGCAAGACTGTTATTTATATATATATAATATTTTCATAGGATAAAGGACAAAAAGGGAGGGAAGGAAGGAAGGAAGGAAGGAAGGAAGGAAGGAAGGAAGGAAGGAAGGAAGGAAGGAAGGAAGGAAGGAAGGAAGGAAGGAAGGAAGGAAGGAAGGAAGGAAGGAAGCTAAAGGTAAAAAATATGACTTCTGACCTTTTTAACCAATAATTACAATCTTATAATCCATACTCTCTCTCGATATTTTACAAATTCCTTCAGCCCCTAATTTAATCCACATCTTTCTTAATCTTTAAATTCATAAATTATTTTTTTCCTTTCAGCAAACAGTCCATGCAAGGTTTCCATATTATAACCACTTTCAATGAAAGTAATTTTAGCCTTTCCAAGGAGTTGGTTTCATGATCTGATCTACCTGATGGGGCTGAAAGTGATTTAAAACTGTCATTGTTATTTACCATATTTATGGTGTCATTTAAGAAACTGTGCAATGTTAAATGAAAAATATAATTATGTTTTAGATGTGAAAGAAACAAGAAAAATCCTTTTGATCAGGGAAACACATAGCCCACTCACTGGTTTTGTTTATTTACTTGTTTATTTATTTATATGTTTATTTTTGTTTACTAGTTGGGTTAGTACTTCTGTGGGTAGTAAAAACATTTCTTTCAAATTCACTATCTTATGCATTCAGGACAGGTATATCAATTTTCTGCTTCACAGTTTTCTCAATTTTCTTATCTATGATTGTCTTGCTGTTTGTTACAGGTGCTTTTAAAGCACTTGATTCATTGCAAAACCCAAAGAATAGAAGAGCAAATATAAAGTTGCACTTTATTTCAGATGTGAGGACAGTGACGAAGATAACTGTTATAAACACTTGAAATTATGATTTAAAAAAGGAATGTTGAAAGATGATAGATGGAGAATGAATAACATGGTAACAATAGATACATTAACTGTGACCAGTTTCTATTAGCAAGTAATGTAGTAAAAATGACTTTTGATATTGCTTCGTTCTTCCAGTTTCCATGTTGCCAATTCATATATATAGTAATAAACACAAGTACCTCAATAAATAAAACATCTGATGAAGTTTTGCTATCTAATCTAAACTTTTGATAGTTAACTCAAGCTTACCTTTCAAATGTAGAAAGAATAAATATGTGTGTGTGTGATATCAGATCTTTCCACACATATATTCAGAATAACAAATATCTCAACTTCCCAATAACACAATAACAAAGCATGCACTGGGGCCAGGGCATAGCTTCCTCGTCTCCTTCCTTCTGTGTTGTTTTGTGTCATTTCGGTAAGAAAAAAGACCATTAGTCTTTTCTGGGCAGGTGATCTGTGCTACTGAAATTGTCAGATGCTGCAAATGACCAACAGTTTGCCTAATTCCCTGTGTCCATCAGTGTAATGTTTGGCTTTTTTAAGAAAGCAAAATACTGGGACATTTTGGGAGCAGGAAAAATGCAAATGATAGCCAACTTGGACCAAACTGTTATAGAATTGCATACTGATGATGTGAGAAGGGAACAAGTCCCTTTTCATATCCAATATGTTGGTTTTGAGGAATAAAAAAATGAGATCAGCTTTTCTCCAGCCTAATGCCCTTCCAGATTTGAGGGAATGCAACTTCCAGAGTTTTAATGCTAACTTCACAGAACAGAAGGAGATTGTCAGGCCTAAGCCCAGAGAGAGAGAGAGAGAGAGAGAGAGAGAGAGAGAGAGAGAGAGAGAGAGAGAGAGAGATAACCTTTATTGTCATTTTTTACTGTGGGTACAATGGCACACATTAAAAATGAAATTTAGTTTCTTGCTCTCAAAGTACACACATACATAACATACAAGATGATCTTGTTGAGTCTAGTTGTTTATTTGTTTACACTAATAGATAGAATCTTGCCAGATTAAAGCTATAACCTTTTAACCTAATAGATATACTATGGGATATTCTAGATTGTATTCTACACTGAATCTATTTCTCCCTCACCCAACCAGCTCAGGACTGTGCAGTCTCTTGTTTTGAGCCCATCTCTGGAATGTGCTGCTTCTGCCCTCGGAAATTGGTGTGCTACTGCAACATTGCTATTTCTTTTTTTAAAAAATCATTAATACTTAATCACTTCATTTATTAATTTTAATCATAGCTATAGAAATTATGCCTGGAAGACTAGCCAGTATCTTTTTTAAAAAATGTATTTTTTAGAACTTATAATTGAGTGCAGGTAGTCCTTGATTTATGACCGATTATTTAACGACAGTTCAGAGTTACAATGCAGCTGAAAAAAGGTGATTTACAACCGCCTTCAAAGTTACTAGTATTATAACATCCCTGTGGTCACATGATCATGCTCCGACTTGCATTTACAATAATTGCAGCATGCTGCAGTCAAATGATTACAATTGGTGACCTTCCCAGCCAGCTAACAGCAAGCAAAATCCATGGGGAAGCTGGATTCACTTAATGACTGTGTAATTCATTTAAGACCATGTAATTCACTTAATGACCATGATAAAAATGGTCATAAAACTGGATCTTGTCACACGATGACTTGCTTAATGACTGTTTCACTTACTGCTTGAATTTCCAGTCCTGATTGCGGTCATATGTTGTGAGCTACTTATACTGTGTTGCAACATTTAAATGTTCTAGAGCAGGGGTGTCAAACTGCCGGCCCGCGGGGCAGACGCGTCACGCGGAAGCCACACCCACCCCATTGCCGGCAATGGCAAAACAGTCCCGATACGTCGTGCGATGTCATGTGACGTCACGAGTTTGACATGTCTGTTCTAGAGGGATCTGTTAAGGATATTATTAATATCCAACTTATTATGGCGAATTTAGAAAGTAAAAATGAATATCCTTGCATGGCAGAGAAAAGGAAAGAGATAGCAATAACAATAGCATTTAGACTTATATACCGCTTCACAGTGCTTTACAGTCCTTTCTAAGCGGTTTACAGAGTCAGCATATTGTCCCCAACAATCTGGGTCCTCATTTTACCCACCTCGGAAGGATGGAAGGCTGAGATCCATTTTGGGGTAAGTGTTTGTTTAGCAATAAAACTGATATTCATTTTATTACAGAAAGTATAAAAAAAAGTAACATTAACAGCTGGCATTTAAGAGAGTATCACAGGAACTATAAATTAACTACAATTTATGGACACTATATATATATATCTATTTTGGTTTTTTTTAATTTTATACACTCTTTTTTGTGTAATCTGTGTTTTGTATCTATTTTGGGGGAGTTGGTATTTTAATGTTTTGAATAAAAATTTAAAAAAATTGTGGAAAAAGAAAAAGACAGAACATCACAAGAACTATAAATTACGGAGTGGGATAGTGAGGTCAGTGGTGAAAGAAATTAACAGTTTAAATGTCCCTGATCCATACGATAAGGAAGCATCATTAATTCCCTCCATGAAGTTAGGATCTCCAGTCACAGTTCAGGAAAATATGTCAAAGCTGAGTTGTTTTTGGTGCCACCCACTGTGATTTACTCCGGCGCATTCTGCAAAGCTCATTTGTTTTAGTATAGATCACATGCTAGCAGATCTTATTTCAGGGTGAACCTTGGGAAGACGTTATTCATTTGCATGAGATTTACAATAACATTATCACTGAAAGCAAGTAACAACAACAACAACAAAAACCTCTCCAAAACATTCAGTTGACTTGTTTTTCATTCTACTCTTGCCAAAGCAGATAATATAAAAACCAGACAAAAATGGCATATACAGTGACTGGAAATGTTTTAAATGGGGGTTGTTTTATTTTTTTATATAAAAAATGAGAAATAAATTTTACAAAAAACAAGTCCAAGTGAAATTCTCAAAGTTTTTCCTCTTAATCCATTACTATAGGAGGGAGGGAGGGAGGGAAGAAGGGAGGGAGAAAGGAAGGAAGGAAGGAAGGAAGGAAGGAAGGAAGGAAGGAAGGAAGGAAGGAAGGAAGGAAGGAAGTGTTTTTTTATTTCCGTAGTAACTGCTGAATAAAGACATAAACCTCATTATTCCTCTATAAAGCATGAAGGTCCTTTGTAAATGTTCTTTTTTTAATCAAGCAGGCAAAAAGTTATCATCCAATAGCAGGTTCTACCTACTTCACATACCTGAATCAGTGTAAAGTATAGAATACTGTAGCCACCATCAGCCTAGTATCTTCCAAATGATGGACTATAATTCAGTATAGACTGATTGGATATTCTACTTCAATATATCTGGACGAATTCAATTTTAAAATATTTTATTAAGTTGCATAATAGAACAGAAATATTAAATTATCAAAGTTTTTCAAAATTAGATCTTTTCACCAAGCATATGATTTTGTGGGGTCCTTGGTGCTCTCTGAGTTTGATTGTTTTCTTGCAGATATTTCTTTACCAAACTAGGTAGCATCATCAATGCTAGAACGGAATGGGGTTTGCTCTCTTTTTATATAATGGCTTGTATATATTTAGTTTTAAAATATAAAAATTAAAAAAAGATAGAAATTGAGACAGTAATAAAAGGGAATGTCTTTCCTTTTTCATATGCAACTCTTGGAAAAGAAATAAGTAACAACATGCAATAAAGGTACAAATGGAAGAAAAATGACACAAAGCAAGGATAAAATGTGGGAAACAGATCAATGGAAAGAATTCTGAAGAGACAAAGTGAAAATCAGACAATATTAGCAAAACGGAATTGAGAAAATGGAAAGGAAAACATGAATAGTAAAAATGTGATGTTCTGAGATAAAACAAATATGTTAAAATATTATCATGGTTCTCAAAATATTATACACAGTGTGTGTGTGTGTGTGTGTGTGTGTGTTTATGTATGTATGATTAATTCTGTGAAAGTATTATGTTGCAGTTATATAAAATTCTATTTAGCACATTTAGGAGGCAAATTTTGCCCTTGTATAAACTGATAATACTGTATAAAATCCATAAACAAATGCACTTTTTTGAATGATTATCACTAGAATTTCAGTCTTCTAATACCTTTACAGTTAAATAGCCTTATTGTGACATATTTTCATACATAAAATGCCTCTAAAACATGAAATGAACCTGCCATTTGTTTCTAAAGCCTTTGGCAGCATATTCAGCAATTGGAAAGAGTTACTGGAAGTGCTGGAGGCGGCTTCAGAGAGGATGCAAAATGGCGCAATGAAGTAAAAAGTATCCTCACTGTGTATTAATCTCACTGAGACTAAGAGTAGCCACTTCACAAATGCTTAGTGAATAGCAAGGCTGTTAGACAGTAAAATTAGGAGCACTCATGATTCACCACAAAATATTAATGAATATGTATTATCAATATTGAATTTAAGTAGGGTTTTTTTTTTTTTACAAAAAGTAGGATACTGATGAATCCGTTTCTTTTTCTTCCGCAAAGTTTCTCTTTAATACGTGCCTTTGCATTAATTAATAAACTGTAACTATTGCAAATTGAAAATTTCTGTTAGAATAATTCTTTACATTAAAAATAGCCATAGCAACAGCCCTTGGATTTAAATACCCCTCTGCAATGCTTTATAGCACTCTCTGGGAGGTTTACAATGTCAGCATATTGCCCCTAATAATCTGGGTCCTCATTTTACTGACCTCGGAGAGATGGAAGGCAGAGTCGACCTTGAGCCTGTTAGGATCCAAATTCAGGCTGCAGAGTTTGCCTGTAATTTTGCATTATAACCACTTTGCCACCAGGCTCCTGCAACCATCTATCAAACAGTTGAAGCACAGGGTAAGCTTAGGGTAAACTTCACTTATGATTTTGTAAGATTCCTTTTCTAATATAAATATTATTTTCAAAAATTGCCAATCCTATGTAGGATGGAATCATTTCATCAATTTCTTCTTCTTCTTTTTTTTCATCATTACAACTCCAGTAAAAAAGCAAAGAATTGATGGATCAAATAGTTTTCCTTAGCTCTCTTGAAGCTACAATTATTAGTTTCATTGGAGAAGCAAAGGTTTACTATTAGCAGAAGGCAAAATTATCTCTCTATAAACATTCACGATTTTTAGTAAATTTTCTCTCTTCTTTTTGCACTTTCTTTGGTATTCCTTTGTATTAGTGAAAAAAAGATGAGTTCACAGTATTTTAAATGAATAATAATTTGTATATAAAAATATTGATACAGTTACTCAAACATTGCAAAATTTTGTGATAACATTTAAGACTAATCCAAAATTATCCTGCTAAATTATCAGGCAGGCATCATAATTATATTCTTAACAATGTTATACTTAATTATATGACTATTTACTCTGAAATATTTAAAAAAATGGCATTTTTATACTTATAAATTATCATCATACTTGTGAATAAATATTTTTCGTGGCTTAGAATTATCTTTTATTTTCTAGTGTAATTTCACTTAGAGAGAATAGTAGCATTAACATTTTTACATACCAAAGATTCCAGCTTAAAGCTGTCAAAATTTGTTGGGAATTGGCTGGGAATTGGGGGCATTCTGAAATATTTAGTTTTGAAGGATACTGGGTTGGAGGAAAAAAACACATGTGCCAAGCATTTCACAATATCTACTGCAGTGGTGCATAACTTAGTTAGTACATATAGTCCACAATTTTGTAGACCCCTTTTTACACACTTGAAGGAGAAATAGCAGAGGCTTAAACTATCCATGTTGCCCTTTAAAATTTCAGAACTCCCCCTCCACAAATGGCTCACCCCAATTTGAGGCATGGCTCTTGATATGGCAGATAAATCCTAGCATGGTTTTTGTTGTCCAAAGTTGCACACTTCTTTTTACTGGTTGCCTTAGCAACCTTCTCCTGGGCCTTAATTTTGAAGGGCCTGCATGTGCTCTGTTGCGCTTGGTGCATTCTATTTAAAATTTCAAAAGCAGTCTTATTCTCAGGAATTCTAGATGAATCCCTAATAAAGCACTGTGTTAAAATTGTGCAAAGGTGGAAAAATTAATGTTAACTAGAACAGAATACAGTTGGAAATGTTACATTATCTTCCCTTTACTGATGAGACAGATAACATCCATTCAGGATGAGGTAAACCCTTTCTCTTTCAGCTGAATTTCCCGAGTCAATTCCACTTTGGGATTCTTTTTCTCTGCATAGAGAAGAGACAAGGAGTAATAACTGCTATATCCTGGTATGGTGAGAAAGCCAAACCATGGAGGATGAAGGACTCTTACTTTTGCCTTCTTTGGTATTAAAAAAAGACTCCATTCAGCATTAGGAAATAGTGTTTCCTAGTACTGTTTATCTCGTGCTCAGCTGATAAATAAAGAAAAAAGTTCAGTTCTAAAAAAATAGCTCAATTTCTGTGTACTATGAAGCAGAATTACCTCAAAGTGCTTGAGTAAATAAATATTTGCAATGTTTGTACTCGGGGGACAATCTCTTTCTCTTTTTTTCTTTTTAATGAGAGAGAAAGTGCAAATATTTTTCCTCCCTATTTCTGTCTGCTCTGTGTATTCAAGCAGGGATTTCAAAATGCTAGAGTCTCCATCATTAACATTAACATTAAATTCACTTAACACTGAAGGGATGATAGGCCTGCTCAATAAGCTTAAAAACAGCAAATCTTTTAAAGCATAATAAAATAATATCCAAATCATTACAGTAAAGCAAATCAACAAGTAAATTTTTGAACTGATAGATTATCCCTGGTCTTTCCATTGTTCTTCAACAAAAATGTATAACTCAGTGATCTGAAAAAAGCTGAAGTGATGTTAAAATGAGTCACATCATGATATTTCACCTAGGAAATAATACTCATATCGCAGCATGTGACACAAATATGTAAGCCACACAATGCTCCCCCCTTGCTTCTCCCTCTATGGATTGATCGATCAATGGATTGATTATTTGTCATCAAATTAGTTTTGATTCTTAGTGACCACCTAGATAGATTTTCTCAACAACAAACTCTCCCTAACTTGGTAATTTAGGTACTTTAGGTCTGGTGTACCCTTTGCCATTGTAACTGAGCCCATCTACTTTGCTGCTGGTGTTCTCTTGCTCCCCTTCCACCTTTCCCAGCATTAGGACCTTCTCTAGAGATTTTGATCTTTGCATAATGTGTCTGAAGTAAGATAATTTGAGACTGCCTGGAAGTTGAGTCATGGCAACTGGACTTATTTTCTTGTTGGTTTGAGATGTTTCGCTGCCCATCCAAGCAGCTTCTTCAGTCCTGAATGTGCCAACTCCTAAAATTCTTAGGGGTATTCCCACACTAACCTCAGGATTTCTTCCCCAAAGTGTGTGGCAACATCTTGATGAAGATTCTCATTCATCTAGGCAGAATAGTCTAGAAGTTGGTAACTGAACTTACTTTCTTATTGATTTGAGACCAACAAGAAAATAAATCCATGACTTAACTTCCAAACAATTCTATCTGGATGAATGAGAATCTTCATCAACATAATTTGAGACTGTTCACTTCTGCCTCAAATGAGAATCTGGGTTGATTTGTTGAATTATCAGTTTGTTTGTTTTCTTGGCTGTCCAGGGTATTCTCCTAAGTTTTCTCTAATACCAAATTTCAAAAGCATCAATATCCTTTATATTCTGCTTTTCCAAAATCCAGCTTAAAGTATGTCAACCACTAAAACTGAGATTATTGCAGTATGAGAACCCTGTTAAACATAGTGCTAGATAAATAGGCTACTTACTATCAGTTAGATCTTTATTTAGATGAAACTTCTTAAAATGTTCATTTGAAATGGTGCTAAAATGAACGATGGTGCCATGGCCTGTGGAAGAAGTATAGAATGTAAATGTGGAGTCCTTTCCTAATAAATGTGTACACTGCCACCTCAACAAAGGTAAATAAAATTTCAGATACTCGCTTTTCTAGAATTCTAGCATTTCTCGTTCATTATCTCGTGGATTTGTGTAGATAGACACAAAAACAGACATAAAATAAGCTACTGACACAATGAATCCCATAGGTGTATGTGTACAAGCACACACACACACACACACACACATAAACAAACAAGTTTATTTTGAAATGTATTTACTAAATTAAATAATATTCAGTTATGGATAGAAGTGTAAGTTTGTAAATTTAGACACTAAAATTTAAAGCCAGTTTCTTAAGAGTAGGATATTTCCAGAACATAAGCTTCATCACTGACAAGTGTTGGTCATGCTGACTAGAAATACTAAGAACATCTGGTTTCCAGATGATCACAAACATCTGATGGACACCAGCTTGAAATATACTGGACTTTATCATGTACAGGCTAACAAATTAGAATAAAATAGAGAGAACAAAACATTTGGGAGATAATTTACCTTCTATGTCATTTTTTTTACAATTTTACAATCCAGAGGGTTCTTCTTTTTTAATACATGATGAAATATTGATCAGTATTATATTTTATGAAACACTAATCCTAAGCATCTCAGCAGGTGTAAACACCTGGCCAACCTTGTCTGAGCTTAAAATCTAACAAAGGGGAGACTATTTACCAGTAGCAAAGAATATGTAGGCTGCGGGATAGACTTGGAACTAAAAAAAACAACCCAAAAATATTTCTGAAAAAGAAATAGCAAACTACTTCTGAAAAAGAATTTGTCAGGAAAAGCTATATTAAAGTGTTCATGAATTCATCATTTAAGTCTGAAATGAACTAGACTTTACATAATCCACAACAAATCATTTAATTTCAGTGAGACTTTCTGCAAAGTAAAGGCCACTGTCTACTAGACAACACAGGTAGTCCTCGACTTATGGCCACAACTTACTTCAAAATTTCCATTGGTAAGCAAGACAGCTGTTAAGTGAGTTTAACCCCACTTTATTACCGTTTTGCCACAGTTGTTAAGTGAATCACTACAATTGTTAAGTCAGTAATAAGATTAAGTGAATCTGGCTTTCTATTAACTTTGCTTGTCATAAGGTTGCAAAAAGTGATCACATGACCCCAACACACTGCAACTGTCATAAATACATGCCAGTTGCTAAGCATCCAAATTTTGATCACATGACCATGGGAATGCTGCAAAAGTTGTAAGTGTGAAATAGGTCATAATTAATTTTTTTTAGTGCCATTGTAACTTTAAACAGTCACTAAATTAATGGTTGTTAAGTCAAGGACTACGTGTAATCAATAGGGTTTTGAAAAGAGTTCATCAAATTTGCAAAGTCCCAGTAATCTACAGTCACATCTGAGTTCCTATTACTGGCTACAAGATGATCTAGAGAGTCTTGGTTGCCTTAATCTTGTTTCACCCATCTTAGGCTTTTAAAAAACAACAACAATATTTTCTAGAGCATTTTTAAGTGATAGAAATTGATTGTATTAAACATTCAAATAAATATAGAAATGTTCCATGCTTGCATAATGCTTCACAAGATGTTCTTGTCAGTGGAGTTACTTGAGTTTCTTACATGTGGATTATATCCAAGAAAAGGAACAGATTTCCTGATGCAAATCAATATTGCATGGATAGTTAGATTTTTTTTTCATTGGAACTATTTGGAAGGGACATTTTTGTGCTTATTTACAGAAGAGTATCAGAGTGAGAACCAGTATAGTTTTGTTCTGTGACTTTAAGAAATAAAGTCTTTTAATGAAATAAACTCTTTGATTGTGAAGAGACTTGGAAATATGGGTTCATATTTAAAGCCCAGACAAATAAAAAAAAAAAGCAAAATGGAGACTTGTGATTTGATTTTTTTTTTATTATATCTTTTCTCAGGCATCTGTATTTCTTTTTGCAGTATATGTGTAAAGACTATGTACAGAAGCCTACTAACTTCCAAGAAACCATTTAAATAGAATTGTATAAGTCAAAGCTAGTGCTTAGAGAATTACATTGTACTTTTATTCTTTCTTGAAGATGAAAAAAATATCAATCAAATGAGACAGAAACATTAAAGTAAATTTCTACTATATTTTATAAAGGAACAAAATGCTTATTCTTCTCCTTCCAAAACCTCCAACAACATTGGGGATATTTTTTTGTAGATAAATTGCCAGAAGTAACACAATTTTAGTACTATTTCATTACTTCAGTGGATGGGGCTGCACTGCTCCAGATTGCTCCAGTGATTCATCTGAGGGTTTTCCTGGATTTGCACACCTGCTTGAGGAGCAAGGGACCATGGTGGCCCAGGGGGGCCTTTGCACAACTAGGAGTTGTGTGCTAGTTATTACCATTCCTGAACCAACATGCCCTTCTCACAGTCATTCATACCCTGATCACTTCCCTTCTGGACTATTTTAATGCACTCTACATGGGGCTGCCATTGAAGAGTAACTGGAAGCTTTCATTGTTTCAGAATGCAAACAGTTTTGTGCAAGCCTAGAGTGTGCTGCCAATCTGCTTCTGGGTACACTTCAAGGTGCTGGTTATCACCTTTAAAATCCTACATCACTTGGGACCAGATCACCTCTGCCCATTATGTCCACCCACTCACCAGGCGCGGAAAGCAGGTTGTGTTAAGGTTATTATCAGTAGAAATGTACATTTTGTGGGACCACAAAAAACAGCTTTCTTAGTGGTGGCCCCTTCTCTATGGAACATCATTCCAACCAAGATATGATGGCGCTTACCCTGTTGCTTTTCCGTAAGACCCTAAAATGTGTTTTTGTCAATGGGCCTGGGGATCCCAAGTGGTTAATTTGATTGTGTTGCTGTTGCCATGGGTGGGTGAGGTGGGGTTTTTGGTTCATTTGTTGAGTTGGGCAGCTATAGAAATGGAAGGAAGAGAGGGAGGGTGGATTCATGTTGCTATTTTTAATGTTGTAAGCCTCCCAGAGCCACCAAGTGTGAGTTGGGTGGCCGTACAAATTTGTTTAGTAAACAAATATAAGTAAAGTAAGTAAAAGTAAGTAAAGTGAATAAAATTACTTTAGCTTTTTGTTGCTGAAATTATACCATAAGATTTTGTTTGGAAGAAAAAAAGGTAAGTAGCTGATATTGCATAAAGCAAAAATTGCTAGAAAAAAAATTAACTGTGGAACCAAACTAGGCTAGTTTTGAATTGCCAAAATGTTATAGAAGTGAATTTTGCAGATGACCTACAGGGTTAAGCATATGGACGGAAATCACATTGGACTCTTATGCAGATGAACTGAGACTTGGGTGGTGGAACGACCTTCTGGGTTTTGTTTGAACTCTCAGCACCCTTTAATATAGTTCACCACAGTCTCATTTTGGACTACCTGCTATGGCTAGAAGATGGTGATACTCCTTGCTGTAGTTCTGCTCCTTCTGGAGTTGATTATTAAGATAGGAGGGGCTCCCACTTTTTTTAATGTGGGAGCCCCTAGGTTTGATTCCTCTATCTTCTGTTTAATATCTACAATAAATTGCTGCTGGGAAAGGCAATTTGTTGGTCTGGGGTCAATTTTAATTAATATGCTGAAAATAGTGTTTATATTGTCACTAAGCCGATCAGAGCATAAAGTACTCCACCCATCAACTTGACGGAGAAGCTAGGAGACTAGAGGCACTAGAAGATGACTTTGTCTAGGCCACCAAAATGTCAAGAGCTGACCCTGGTTCTGGATATGGAAGCCAGAAGGCTATCATATAATAAAATTATTTATATATAATCTGCATTTTAGGGTGACATGATGCATCTGTTTTTGGAGAGACAGCGTTACAAAATTTTGAAAAGATCGGTTATCCCAAGAACTGATCATTGTATTGGAATATTAATGTATTTTTGTATTTGTAACTTGTCTCTTTTTGTTGTATATTTAATTGACTCTTACCCAAATAGGAAGAAAGTGAAAGCATCTCTAGTATTATTCTTTCCATCGTTAATGACATATTTAACATAGTTGATCTATTTCTGAGAGATTTACATTAGGGCTTACCAGAACATTACCATTGAAAAGCCATTTGTTTTGCCTTCTAGCTATCATAAATTATGTCTTAAAAATTGCACAAATAAGAACAGGTTAGTTGGTTTAGGAAGAGGAAGATATGGGTTCTAATCCGCCCACAGCTATAAAATTCACTAGGGCTGCAATTCTCTGTCAACTCACAGTGTGTTTGTTGTGGGAAAAATGGAAGACGAGAGGGATCTCTCTGGAGGAATAGCGAGATATAAATCATATCTTTCTATCTATGCATCCATAGTACTGTTAAAGAGTAAGAAAATCACAGCTGAGGTAAATAGAAAAATTCCACAAAGTACTGTTGAGAACTGGAAATTATCTATTATTAAAAATACCAAAACATTAAGATGCAATGCAATTCTGTGCTGCTTTTAGTTACATATTTATATATCCATTGCTCAGCCTGAGGCCTTACTTTATTTATGAAGGTGATAAAAGAAATCGGAAACAAAACAAAGCTTTCGTTATACAGCATACTATGTAATTTTATTTTTATCTGGGGGAAAGGAACAAAACTTTGGGTCACAGCATGCCAATAAACTAAGAAGTTCACATTTTCTTTGGAGAAAAGAATACAAAACAACAAGCTGTCTGGCTTAGTTCACAGACAGATGTTTCTGGTATTTTGTGGTTGTGCTGCACATCTGGACTAAGACATAAATTCCCAGTCACATTTGTTACTCTGGGTTGTTTAAACAGCCTGCAGTGAAGTAATTTGCCCAAAACACAGGAACTCTTATCCTCCTCTAGACTGTATCTCTGTAGCAGAGTATCAAATATTAAGCCAGATACCACCAAATAGCCAATTTTAGTCCACTTACCTCTGGCATGTGGAGGAAACCTCAGTAATCTTGTGGTGGCTTGAATTGCAGGCTGTGACCTCAATAGTATGAGAGTGGTTTCCTGGCCTTTCTTAGAAAGGAGGGATAAACAAATCATAGACCTCGATTTGGACAACTTAATGGAGCAAGTGTTGACCTTTCACCTCTGACATTAGTTCAAGTGTCAGGCCCCGTGTTTATTTTTATTCAGGTAGAGGGGAATCTTCACACACACACACATACATACAGATGATTTAGTACAGCAAGTGGTGTGTTAGTGCAAAAGAGCCAGGGGAGCGAGACATATTTTTATAACATCTATTTCTGACACAGACGAAGAGTTTTGCCAAAAGGAAGGGAATAGTACAGAGTAAAAGGAACATATTTCACACGCATAAACACACAGAGACATATACTGTACATATATATAAGTACAAAGGTTTGGGAAACAAGTGGCAGAGAAATCAGACGTTTGTGGAAAAAGAAAATCTTGTGTTTTAATATTTTTCTTTTGTTGCTTCTGTAAAATAATAACATACAGGTATGTTGAGAGTCAAGCCTCAGACAATTTATTATATAAATTAAATTAAATTGGCTGCCATTTTCTTCTAAATTCATCCTTAGCCATTCGATGACTGACCTTTGAACATTCCTAAGTCCAGTAATAATTTATGAAAAGCATATTAATTAATAAAATATATTGTGATTAGCCTATGGGCCTGACTTTTGTAACATACTGAGAGCCGTGGTAAAGTAGTGGTAAAGACATCAAGTTATAAACCGGGAGACTGTGAGTTCTAGCCATTTGATGCCTGAGAGAGAGTTCATGTTCAGTTTCCCTTCTTTAAATTAAAATAATTTGTGAAAACAATTAAAGATACTGGCTGATGCTGTGGAAAGTGTCTGTGAGGTCACTGATGTCCATAATCGCCATGTTAGGGACTTCATATATAAAATATTCCTCATATTCCATAGAAATTAGTTATGGTTTCTATACATTTTATTACATGAGTTAACTTCTCTACACATTTTAAAACTTTACGTATTTTATTTTTCAGCTGCTTATATCTTTAGTGGTTCTATGGCCATGCAATTTTCATCTAATAAAAATATGTTTTTTTCACTGAAAATAATTTAAAAAGTAACATATAAATACTTCTTTTCAAATAATATGTCTCCTGCAACTTGCTGCCCTTCAATTTGTTTTGTTCTGTTCTGTTTTGCTTTGAATCAGAAATGTTTACTTTTAAATATACATCCTTAGACCTAACGTGGAAGAGAGAGAAAAGTTTTGGATAGTAAAGAGTGTCACCAATTTGGAATAAAGTGTAAATATAGGCAAACAATGATTAAGAGCTGATGAAACATACAGGTTTCTCACCTCTGTCATTCAATAGTTTTACTTTGGGGGGGGAGAACAAAGATATAAAAGAATCTGAACCTATGACTTTCTCTCAAATAATTGTTCATTATGAGACATCTGCTAAAATCATTTACCTCATTCTTTGCCTTCATTAGTGCCTAGAGCTTTCAAACACAGGCAATCCTCTGTGCTGACAAAACACGGGAAAGATCATAATGCTTTGAACCTTCAAGCAGAACAAAAGAGAGAAAACAGCTATCTGACCAACCTCTGGTGGCTTTTCTCCAAGGTCAGTTCTGTCAGACACTGGAACTAATGTAGTTCAGGCCATCGGTGACAGGAATGTTTCTATCTAATTCTACATCTAACCTTTTCCCTTTTTTTAATGATTGTGTTGAATAAAGAATATCAAATATATGATACGACATTGCAGACAAAATATATTGAGTGAAATCTCTCAAGGCGGGTTGGACAATGCACAATCTAATTCCAGATGTCATTCTTTTTCATTGGACAATGAATAGGTCACACTTTGTACATGGAGTAATCTTAGGATTTTAAACTTGAGAAATGGTTATTTTTCAGGTTTAATATATAACCAATATCTATCTTATTGTTTTAGTGGGATAAAATAAACAGAATAAGGTTATAATCAAATCATTCCTCTACACTTTCAAGCATGGACAGTCTAGCCTTGTTCCCCTGCCCACAGTTTATCGGGCCTATGCCTCTTTACATTATCCAAGACTGTCTCCATGATTCTCCACATGAGAGAGAGCATGTTTGGATCAGTATCCCATTGAATGGAAGACTGCAAACTTCCTACATTTCTATGTCCACAGAGCTCCTTCACCTGTTTCCCATGTAAACATGAATATAATTTTCTCCACCAGGCATATCAGTGGGAGAATAATTAGCTAAATGGCACATGCCTTGCATGTGTGGGATGTGTTATCTGAATTCTATCCCCTTGCTAAAATTAACCACTTTAAGTAATGGCTTCTTACTAAATCATTAGCCATGATTTTTCTCATTAATCATAGCTTGCTCAAATGTATACATAATTAGTAATTATTAATACTAAGAATAGAGAATTCTCATTTTGGGGGGAACACCTACTTCTATAGAAGCAACACCATTCAGAAAATGTTAGCCTTCATCTATTGATATGAATCAATTTGTTGTGATGTTCTTTCGTTTCCAGGAGAACTAACTTTCTGTTCTTCAGTATATTTATCCCATTCAATGGCATCCATAATAAATTACAATAATAACCTAGGCAGAGTGGTGTCATTACATAGATGCTGTTCTTATGCACTTGTATCCTGCTGGCTGAATCAAATGTAAAAGGTACAATTTGCACAATGATATGGTCACACTTCTTAAATTATTTATTTCAGCCTCAGAGACACCCACAATCTAATTATAAAAATTGGAATTATGAGATAATTAAAGTATTTAACCCAACTTAGTCAAAAATACTTAGGTAGTTACTTGGCTAATACTACTACTGGATACAAAGGAAACTCTGCCTCTAGTCTTAAAAAATTGGAAATGGATAAATGTTTTTAATGTTAAAGTATTATTTCAATGATCCACAAACCTTCAATGTTCTCCGTACCTTAACTGTGTAGGGCGTTATGCTGGAATAAACTGCCAGTAGGACAAAAATTATATTAAACGTTAATATGGTTTTGTTTTTCAGCTCAGTAAGTGTTTCTACACTGGAATAAGGGAAATGAGAATATCTTTCGTTGTCACACTTTATTAATCTGTAAAATTAATCTTGATCATTCAGATTTGGAATCTCAGGTTTTTCTAGCATGAATGTAGCAAGTAATATGAAAAAGCAAATGCACTTTATGGCATTAGTAAATATTCTGACAGTCATTATAAGTGGGTACATCAATCTTGTACACATACTTAATATATTTGCCACTAGAGGGGGCTAATATTTAGACCAGATCAAAGTTCTTATTAAACTCATCAACATGAAAAAGGTCAAATGGAAAAAAAAGTTATTTATTTGGAAGTTCTGACAATCAAGGTAGAGGCAAAGGTATACTCTAAATTCACATATATCATTGAACATTCTGATAAATAATCTTTGTTGTCTAAAACTCTTTTCAATAACAATAAATACTATGTTTTTATTCCCAATGAGAAATTGCTACATTAACAGAGTTTGATTTTAAATTTATCTTACATTATCATGTGAAATTTGTGCATATGGATGCCATCTCCAACAACTGGGTTAATTAAGCTCAGATGGAGGTTGGACTAAATGATTCTTATGGTCCCTTCCAACTTAATAATTCTACAATTTTGTAATAAGAAAAGCTTTTGATAACCTTTTCAGCACAAATGCCTAGAACAAAACATTCTTCTGTTTTCAGTTATATCAGTAGGAACTAACATCACTCAATTCTTTCCAAGGCAATAATTGTCCAGGATACCCTGATTTTTAAACATTATTTTTTGATAAATATGCATCAAGTGTGAATGACACCCAAGTTTTAAACATCTGAACTGATAAGACATAGAGTACTTTCCTCATCTGCTTCAGCAAACACTTATTTTGTTCTAATGTACTTACAAAAAGTTAAAAATGCCAGAATAAAATGGGATCTGTACAAACTCCTCAGTCTGATCAAGCACAACTCTCATGTACTTGTATAACAGGACTTGGATGAAGATTTACACCAGTCAGAGGACTTTCCATAATTCCAAACAAGTGTGATCATATCATTTTGCAAATTGCACCTTTTACACATTTGATTCATTCAGTAGGATGCAAGTACATAAGGACAGCAGCACCTGGCTAATGACATCACCGTGCCGAGGTCATCATTGTTGTTTGTTATGGATGCAACTGAATGGGATAAACATTTGAGCAAGCTATGATTAATGAAAAAAAATGGCTAATTCCTGTAGCTCATTCCTTAGCTAATAAGAGGAAGCAAAAAAAAAAAAAAGCAGTATGCCTAATTGTTAATGAATCGGTAAAAAATATGGAGCGATGGGACTAATTCTTTTGTAGCATGTCCAAAATCTTCTAGCTAAAATAGTGCCCTATATAATGGGCATGGATAAAGAAAATAATACATGTATTTACATAAATATTCTCATATGACAATATATCTCCCAAACATTGGAGATAGTTCTGACAGGCAATGACCTACTTAAGAAATACTTCTGGTCTGGCTACTTTGTCATATTCCAAAATCCTGACTTTGATAGCATGGGTCTGTATTAGATTTCCCCAACTTGGTGCCTTCCAGGTGTGTCAGAATTGTTACCAGAATCACGTTTTCTGGAGCTTTGGTGAATTGTAGTTCCAATATGTTCCATTTGCTAGCTGTGAACTCAAGGCATTGTCCTCTTTACACTTCTGGAAGTTGAAGAAGTTGAAAGTCTATGTTTTGCCTCATGATTTGAGGTCTGATGGCTATGACATTATTTTGCATGAAGAATGTTTTGAGCTGAACTATTGTTTAATTACTTCATGTATGGTTCTCATTATGGGGAGATATCATTTGTTTGATTCAACTGTGTTTCTGCAATAGAGTCTGTGAATCTACCGCACAGAAAGAGGTTGTTCTACCACATAAGTGTGTAGGTTGATTAGTGAAGACTTATACCTGCACTATCCATATACTGCTAAAACTCTCGTTATGTTCATCTGTTTGTCTGTACCCTCGAGTTATCTCAAATAATAATGTCAACTGATCTTAATATCACTATAAAGAATACGTTATTGTTCCTAGGTAACATTGGCATAAAACCATTCAGAAAATTGCAATCCCCTGTCTATATTTATCCTCTTGTCTTCAGTCTACTCCTTTAGTGTCTTTCATTAAAAAAAGCAAGAACACCAATCACCCAACTATCCAAAACTGTATGGAAAACAAGTATGAAATTGAAAGATCTGAAGATAAATTATTAGGCAGATTGATGCTTTTCAGCTTTGGACCCAGAAAGAGTGTTCTCTTGTTGACATTCTACAATGCGACCATGTGATCCTGCTGAGAAATTATTTAGCACTCTGGGCTAATTCTGGCACTGAACGAAAAAGAGGTCTGCAGGCAGGGAGATGTTGAAAGATCGGCATCAATCAAAGTTAATAGTGATGCTATTGCTGCAGCCCCAGGTGCTGCCAAAACATCTCCAAAGCTGAAGATGATGAGACTGTGAGATGCTCTGATGATGACTGATGTTTGTAATGCAGCTCCACAACTTTGGAAAAACTGAATTATTATTTAGACTGTTTTGTCCCCCCCCCTTTTTTTTTTTTTCCAGGTGAGACTGTACTAGAACAAAGATATTGGATGTTCAGTAGTCAAAGAAAAATGTACAGGATGAATAATAATATAATAGTAGTCTGTCCATCTAACTTATCAGGATGAGAAAAAGCAGCTATTCTTCATTATAAAATATGTGTTCCCTAATGGAAGGATATGAGTCAAATGTGAGAAGAGTTATAAGAGGAGGCTGATCAAAAACTGTGAGTAAGGAAGTTCTTTGGTAGAAACCAATTCCTCTAACAAATGTTTGTGGCCTTTGTAATAAAGAACAAGTTTATCTTTGCTAAGTTCCACCTGGAAAACAATACACATGTTGAATTTCTTTCCTGTGGAACTGTCAGACACAAAGGCACTTGTACAGAAAAATGGTTAGCAACTTCACTAGGCCTAAGGAATGCACTTATTCATGAGAAGCTATCTGGGATGAACACCTATTGCATGCTGCCTTTTAAAAAGTCATATAAATATTAAGGCAAATAAGAAGCAAGCAATGAAATGTTCAGATAGTCAGAAATGGCTACGTGGTTTCTACCCAGCTAGTAGGTGCCAGCAGAGATAGCACGCCGTTAAGTCCTTTGAATTCAACAGTGGCCTCTACTGGGGCCCAGCAAGTGAACCTCTGTTGTGACATTGGCCATTTGGAATGAGATCCCCTCTGAAATCCACATATCCCCCCCCCTTTTAGTTGTCATTTTGTAAAGCTCTGAAGACCCTGTGGTTCTAAGAGACCATGGGTTGAGATGAACAGAGCCTTTGGTTGATGTGTTTTGTTATTTTTGTTTCTGGCATGTTTCTGTTATTTTTGCTACCTTGCTCAGCTCTCACTTTGCATCTGCCTTAACTGACTGAATGTAGAGAGAAGATATTAAAAACGAAAAATGGATCATCTTGTTATTCTCTCTATATTTGTCCTTCTTCTACTTCTACTTAGAAAGATTTCTTCTAGCACTAACTAGTTTGAACTACAATTTCACCCTGGGCCCTTGAATACTTAGCTCCCTAATACAGAAAGCAATATTCCATGCAACATCAAACAAAAGGACCATATCAGATAATTCAATCTAAGAAGTTTACCCTTTGCTCTTTAAATTAATAGGAAACTCTCTCTGTCCTTTAAGTTTCTTCCTGTGTAGCACAGAATTTAGCAATGCAACTTCTTAGCTGTATTATAGAATTTGCATTATAGAAGTTCTATCAATCTGAACTTTTTATACTAGGATGAAGGAAATGGGATTGGGGGAAGAAAGTCTGCATAAGAGTAATTATGTCATTTTTTTAAAAAGTATACAACATAGTTCAGAATTACAAACTGACAGGACAAAAGAACAAGATCAGAACAAGGACATGCACAATATTAAAAAGCCACATTATTATTATAGTTGGTTGCACAGTCAGTGAGATTTATCCACCTCTCAAGTTCTTCCCAAGGACCTGGAATATGCAGATGTTCTTGTTTGATGGCATTGAAGAGGATGTAAGCTGCCTTTTGCAATTGACTGATTTTGTCAATGCTGAGATATTCAAGAGGTGCTACAGATGTTTTGGGATTGCACCATGGTGCTTATTACTATTGATACTTTTTGCTTTTTTTCATCATAGAGTCAGCCAGATGTTCAGACTGGATTTGGCATTTTTGTCTACCTATCAAGTCCTTACCAAGGACCTGGGATAGGCAGATGTGGATGTTTGAATTGATGGTATTACAAATATCGTCGCAGGATGGAAGTTGTTCCTAGTAAGGCCGCCTTTTGCAATTGACTGATGGCGAATTTGTCAATGCCAATGGTATCCAAGTGGTGCTCCAGTTGTTTTGTGATTGCACCCAAGGTGCCTATTACTATTGGTTCTACCCTTGTTTGCCTTTGCCACAGTCATTCTATTTCTGTTTGTAGGTCTTTGTATTTTGTTATCTTCTCCAGTTCTTTCTCTGGTGATAATTATGATATGATATATGGAAGATTGAGACTTGGATCATATAAAAATAAATGAGGAAAGAAATTAAAAGAAAGGGGAAGGGTATAATTAAGGTGTCCCAAATTTGTACTGTGGATTTCTTTAAAATGCACGAAAGTGAAGGGGTAAGCTTAATAAGAATGAAAGGAGTAAAATGTTTATCAGAAAATATGAATTAGTGTCATTTAGATTTTTGTGTGTATAAAGATACAAATTTATCTATTGATGATAGTGGCCAGTTAGAGTCCAATGAATGAATGACATATTGTGGCAATATAATTGAAATATCATTGTGATTATTTTCAGCAAAAGATGAAAATGCTGTAATCATGTTCGTTGTATGCAGTTTAACTTTAATTAATAAAACAGATTTTAGACCATATTCATGTCTCTGTATTCCTGGTATCAGAAAGTGCTACATGTATCTTGCAATTGAACATTCTCATCACTTATTTGAAATACTTCTTTTAACTACCCCAATAATCAAAATATATACGGAGGAGACAGAAAAAAGACTGAGTGATTTCTGATGTAAATCCAAATCAGATTAAAGAAATGAAAGAATCAAGGACCTTATTTAGGAATGTCCTTTGTTTATGATTTCCCCCAAATGTATAACTGAAATCAAGCAGCTGTTTATATTCATTGCAAAACAGAATATTTGTTTCATTTCAAATATTGTTGCTATCAGTAGCCAGTCATTGGGTCAAATCTGCATTATATGCAGCAGTACTAAGCATTTAAAGCATACATAACTTTAAAAGGAAGACTACAGCGATTGACACTAAGGCTACATAAGACTTTTGAAGACATTGATTAAATATGAGCATGGGTGGAAATGTAAGAGCCATAATTTGCATGGTGAAACTAGAAGATGTTTATTGCTACAATACAAAGGGATATTTGGAAGCTATTGTTTTGCCCATGAATTTCTAAAGGGTGAATTTTTGAGTAATTAGGATACTTTGAGGTATGTAATGAGCTGCAACAAAATGGCACAAATGAACAAATACCCATCTATTATCCATGTGTCGCAATTCATTTTTTGTTCCTAATGGACAACAATAATAATGTAAATAAGTGATAGAGTTGTTAACTATAAATGAGTCTAACACTGCTGAAAATTTCCTGATGTATTGTTTAAAGCGACGTACAGACTGTACTTTGGCTTAATTTAAACAGTTTTCAAAATTGGAACTATTTTGTTGGAAAATAGTTCCAATTGGAAATTGGAAAAGGGAATGGAATTGTATTTGTTAGAAATAGACACAGTCTTTGGAATTACTCAAAGTCCTGGGAGCACTTTCATGTTAAGCACGCCATTAAAGCATTAGTAATCTCAGCTTTTGAAAATTATGCATTTCTAGTCCATAAATAATTGTAAAAACTGCAGTGATATTGATGAAGAAGAAAAAAAGCTGGCAACCTCTGAAGTCCCAAAGCAGAAACTTGCATTGGAGAAAAATGCAAGATTACTAGTTTAACATAGAGAAGGATGGGGGAGGGGCATGATAGCAGTGTTCCAATATCTCAGGGGCTGCCACAAAGAAGAGGGAATTAAGCTATTCTCCAAAGCACCTGAAAGCAGGACAAGAAGCAACGGATGGAAACTAATCAAGGAGAGAAGCAATCTAGAAACTAAGGAGAAATTTCCTGACAGTTAGAACAATTAATCAGTGGAACAACCTGCCTCCAGAAGCGGTGAATGCTCCAACGCTGGACGTTTTTAAGAAGAGACTGGACAGCCATTTGTCTGAAATGGTATAGGGTTTCCTGCCTGAGCAGGGGGTTGGACTAGATGACCTCCAAGGTCCCTTCCAACTTTTTTATTATTAATATTGTTGTTGTTGTTGTTATTTCCTTGTTTTACACATTTTCTTTCTCTGTATGTTTTACTTTTAGAAGTTGCTTTTGTGTAATACAGTAGTCTCTTATAATGCCAATGAAAGCAAATGCATATGGCTGCACTTAGCTAGCGCTATCTTTCCTAGCAAACTGCTAAATATGTGAGAAAGAAGTGCGTTGTTGATGTTATTATTATGTATATATATTCCTTACAAAATAGGCTATGTAAGCTGCTCAAAATCCAAAATGATTGGGCTGACATATAAGCCCAGTAACTAAATACATAAAATAATTTTCTTCTAGAATTTTAGCAACTTTTAACTAGCTTTTTCATTTATTTGTGTGTGTGTGTGTGTGTGGATGAAATCTTGGTCGTAACATGTATAAAAATCAATTACAACTAAGTTATTGGCAATGTCAGTTTTCAAGGGGATGTGATCTATATTCAAAAAAATCCAATAATTTTTTACTAGATATATTATGCTGTTTTCTGAAGTAGAATCATAAATGAATACATTTTTCACAATTCTTTAGACACTGTGTGTAAGGGCTAAATTTGGCTAATAGTAACCCGGCTAGAAAGGACTATGTGTAAATATTTCTGAGCCACCCAAGAGAAGTGACAAATATTCTTTTATTCAATGTAAGGACAGAAACTGGAGAAGTAGGAACCAATGGTTGAGTTTTGGAAAATAGAGTTATGTGTGGTCTAAATTTAGCCAAGTTTTGTCTGAGAACTTAAGTCAAGTAAGCCAATTGCTAAATAAGGAGTTAAATGTCTGAAAAGTCAAGATTTACTGCTGAGCTGTGGTGTGAAGCCTAGCAGTTTGATCTGTCTTCTCATAAAAATCAAACCCTTAATGTAGATGTTGTATGTTACAAAGTTAAAACTTCAGACATTTTCACTCCATTTTCTGAGAACAGATACATGCTGATCTACTCGGATGCCTTGGATGGGTCACACATGATAATGGAATGGTTATCTCTAAATACTAGTTTACATTTCATCAGATTCCACCCTTGCATCATACACTAATCATCGTAGATAAAGATACAAGCTCATAAGTTCAGTGTTTCTTTCAATGCTTATAATGTTATAATGAACATTTCATCATACGGGAACAGTACTGATTTCTTTGAGATTGGATTCGTGTGATTCTCTAAAGTCAATCATGCATTAAAATAGCTTATGCCATTATCTTATGTCAGGATACTTAGTACTTGTAAAATTAGGTAAAATTAGGTAAAGTTTTACTCTTCCTAACCTTTCTAATATCATCAAGAGTGAATCCCAAATAAATTCTAGTAGGGCTACATATAGCAAATATTATACTCATATTTGAGATACTGTTTTAGTACCGCTTGTCTGATGTGTGTGTTTTAATTTGTTCATATTTGTATGGCTGCTAATATCTCTTATCATTTACATCCCAAAGTTTTCACTTAAGATGGAAAGTGAAGAATAAAACTATTTGTACACAGCAAATGATGTAAATAAATAAGTAAAATGCTCATTAAATATTTAAGAATATGCTCGTAGCACCAGGTGTTATAGCTTCTCTCTTTCCCTGGAAAATTCCATTTCTTCTCCTAGAACCAGCAATATCAATGTGTAAAATCAGAGGTATAGATGGCACACTCTTATTTTAGACTTAAATTCAAATGGAAAATTAAGTATTTCCAAGGTAGTCTGATGATACATTGTATACTGGGTTAAATTAGATAAAGAGTGTTCAGTTACTGCTTTGTATCGATTGATTCCCAGAGACGTATTCTTATCATTTAGATCCCAAAGGTTTCACTTAAGATGGAAAGTGAAGAATAAAATTATTTGTACACAGCAAATGATGTAAATAAATAAGTAAGTATGTCATCTCCAGTAATGATAGTATGACTAAAGCACTGCAGGAACAGCAATCATAGTTACTGTGTTCATTTTTTAATTTATAACAATTATATTGCTAATGAGCACACTGGATAATATTGTACTGTTACATCTTCTTAGTCCCAACACAGTAGATATTCTGGGATTTTCCTGCCAGTAAATGACCTGGTGCTATGTTCCATAATTCTTGACTTCAAAATGTACATTAATTTAGAAGACATAGCACTTCCACAAATACAACCAAAAATATGGATCAGATATGTAGTTGACACCTTCACCATAATAAAAAAGGACCAATTAGAGAACACCCACAGTGTCTGGTTCATCAATTGGTCATTGATGAACACCTATCAATAACATTTTTAAAGGAATCCAGTTTCCTAGAGAAGAAGAAAACAACAACTCACTACCCTTCTTGCACATTCTGATCAGCAGAAACCACAATGGCAAACTAGAAATGCAAGTCTACAGAAAAACCACCCATACTAACCAGGTACTCCACTATCAAAGCAACAACCCAACCTCCCACAAGAGAAGCTGTGTAAGGACTTTATTTAAATGGGCCCAAACACACTGCAGCAACCCAGAACAGCAGAAAAAGGAAATGGAGCATCTATACAACACATTCCAACAAAATAGATACCCACACAACTTCATCAAAAAGTCCCTGACCACTCAACCCAATACAGCACAACCAAAACAAAACTTAAAAAGAATTACACTGCCATACATCAAGAATATTTCAGAAACTGCAAATAAACTACTACAACCACATGGAGTCAGCGTAGCACACAAACCAACTAAAGCCCTTCTAAACAAACCAAAAGACCCAGCAATCCCAGAAGAAAAAAAACAGGAACCATCTTCTACAACATACAGTGTAAGAATTGCAACAACCACTATGTAGGACAAACAGACAGAAGACTGGCAGAACGCATCCACGAACACCAACTGGCAGTCAAAAGGCATGATGAAAATTCTTTAATTTCACAACATATAGACAGATTTATCCATAGTTTTAATTGGGCAAATGTGACAATCCTAGACCAGGCCAAATCCCAAAATGCCAGGGAATTTCTAGAAGCCTGGGACTCTGACAAATCAGCCATCAACAGACACATAGACATTAACAACATCTATAGACTATGCAAAAGAGACAGTCAACCAGCCCAAAAGACGACATGATTAACCCCAAGGTCAACTTCAGACCAATGATCAAGTAAGCAATACCCCAATCAAGAAACTGCCAAAGAGCCATTAGTAAACAGCCCAACCAAAGAATCTCTAAGACTGCCCCCACCCACAGACAGACAGGCAAGACACCAGAATATAAACTGACTGCAAACAGCACTCCTTACTAGCACTGATGATGTTACCTAGTTAGGGTAATGAAATGTCTGCAAGAAAACAAGCAAGCTCAGAGAGCACCCAGGACTCCTCGTACATTAATTTCCCTGTAATGTCTATCCTTATATGGTTAATATATGAACAAATGACATTTTAAAACTCTGTGTACATTAAGAAGTGAGATAATCAGTAAATATGTATATGTTAAAATAATTGTTTAACATATTAAACTAATTCATCTCTGAGATTAAAGAGAATAAATATAAAACCACACATGAAGATCTTAAGATATTCCATTATGTTATGCTTGCTTTTTCATCTTCAGGCTTTTGAACAGATATTTTTAAACCTCTGTCAAATTGGAAAGGAATTCTGAAATAGCCCCAAGTTTTAAATCATTTCACAGAATGAATGAAATCCCTCTTAAAGAAAACATTAAAAGTTGCACATTGAACCAAGTCTAAGATGTTTTTAAATAAGAGTTAGCACCATCAACTGGATCCCAAGGAGAAAATAAAATTAACAGTACTTCACAAGTAGGTCACACAATTATGTTCAGAATAAATTCATAGCTGGATTGTTATATTTTATATTATATTTTCTTGTTATTTGAAGAACATGTCATCATAATATCATTCCAAGGTCCCTTCCAACTCTGTTATTCTATATCTCTGACACCATCAAACATCAACATCTGCCTATCCCAAGTCTTCGGGAAGGACTTAATAATAGGTGAATAAAAATATCAAATCCAATTTGAACGTCTGGCTGATTACGCAATGGACCATAGTAATAAATACTCAGCAGAAAATGTAGATGAATCACAAAAGAGATGATAGATTTTTTTTTATTATTTTTTATTAGGCTTGTTTGCTACCCATCTCGCCAATATATGACTTTTTAATTTTTAATATTATTGTTCTTGTTAAGAAAAGGCATTTAAAAAAATACAACATATACCCAGTATTTTTTGCTGATTTCATTGCTAAAATTGCTCCATGTTTCCAATTATATGATTGGTGTCAGTAGCAGCATATCTGAGAAGGAATAGAACTCAGGAGCAGGAATTTTGAATTGCTTGCAGGAAACCCCCAGATTTAGTTCCTATCACTTCCACTGGCAAAAATCGTAGGCAAATTAATTGCTCTTTGCCTGCGACCTTGGAGAGCAGAATTTAACTGCTAGATGTTCCAATGGTTTGGTTCAGTATCATGTAGCTTAATAAAATATAGCAAACATTATTTGGATTTTCCAACCAGAAAATATGTGTAAACAAGATTGATTTTAACTGATGAAGCTTAAAGACAGAAATAAATCACTTAAATTCACCATGGCAGAGTAGGCATAACAGTAAATGTGTTTGAATCTATAGCAAATTACTACATTGGGAACTGGCTATAAAAACAATTAATACAGCATCCGAATCCTTTATTGTAACTCCTTTATTTCTTATAATTATATATCTTATTTAGTCATTAAATTCATATCCTTTCTGTAAACCAGGAACAAAAACAGCACCTGTTTGCCTATTCTTGTATTTTATTTATTTGTTTATTTATTTGTTTTTTGTTTATGTATTTATTGATGTATTTATTTATATCCCACATTTATTTTTACAAATAACTCAAGGGTGCAAACATACCTAATACTCCTATTTGCCACATTTTCCTGTGAAGTGGATTGGGGCTGAGAGACAGTGACTGGTCCAAAGTCATCCAGCTGGCTTTTATGGCTAAGGTGGGACTTGAATTCATGGTCCCCCACTTTGTAGCTTGGTGTCTTATCCACTGACTAGACCACACTGGCTCTTATTATAGTGTGTGACTCTCTCTCTCTCTCTCTCTCTCTCTCTCTCTCTCTCTCTCTCTCTCTCTCTCTCTCTCTCTCTCTCTCTCTCTCTCTCTCTCTGTGTGTGTGTGTGTGTGTGTGTGTCTGTGTGTGGTGTATGTATTATACAGTATAATCTTCAAAGACTTCAAGTGCTTAATATTAATGAGGATTAATTAATTAAAACATTCACAATACGAAATAATTCAGAATTCAGCAAAAACAACAAACATATATAGTATCATCCAAATTGAATCCTCTCTGGAAAAGCTCCATTTTAACTAACTTCCTTCTAATATTTCTGCACAATAACAACTCCATGAAGTAGATTAAGCAATAAGACGATGAATTAAGATACCAAGAATTAAAATTCCCTCAGTTCCTACTCACTGGATCTGAGTTTTGGCAAGCAGAAGAATCCAAATTTCTGTCTCTTCTCAGCTACTTCTAAATCCCATTAATACATTATTGTTTCAGTCACCAGCTGAGTGGACCTGAGATCATTTTTCTTCAAGTGCTATCATCATCCAACAAAGTACTGGAGCGTTGACTCTTGCTGTTCCTGTTGGTGCTGAAGTAGGAAATCAGATTGATGGGTGAAATGAAAGACAGAAGAGAAGAGTCAAAGAATCATCTGACAATTGTGAGGAAAATGTTGTATCCTACTACAATTGTGATAAGATAATCGGAGTATATGGGAACTGACTTTCCATTTGATTATGGAGTAGCTTGAAAACAATAATTTGGGGGGCCCTTTAAAAAAAATTAAATTGAGCATATTATTAAATTAATCTCATCTATAAGATTTCTCAGGTATTTTTCCTTATTTTCTCCTAATTAAAATAGCTGTCATTCTGAGAACACCACACTTTTCTTAGAATTCATAAAAAAAACATAATGCTAAATATTCTATATTTTACTGAATGATAAAGATAATTATGATCATATTGAAATATTTAATTCCAGGTTTTTATGGAAAGAATGTAAGCTAGAGTGAATCAATTGTACTCTAAGATAATTACATATTTTTAGTATGTATGATCTGATAAATCCTGAATTATTTGATCATCAAAGATAGTGAGATGAGTGTAGATAAAATAAAATAACATGAGGACAAATTAGAAAGATACATTTTCCTATATTTTGCTAAACTTTGTGTTTTGAATGAGAAGTTCTAAAATGTTCTAAAGTTTTAAAAGGGAACCGGTAGGGTGCAGTTGTTAAGGTGCTTGCTAGTTCTACTTTAGGAATATGAAAAAACAGCTGGGTGACATTGGAACAACCACTTTGTCTCAACAGGATTGTTGTGGAAAAAATAGAAGGAATATTTCTAAAGAAGAGGGGGTCAATCTATTCTCCAAAGCACTTGAAGGATGGACAAGAAACAATGGATGGAAACTGATCAAGGAGAGAAGCAACCTAGAACAATTAGAACAATTAATCATTGGAACGACTTGCATTCAGAAGTTATGGGTGCTCCAACCCTGGAAGTTTTTAAGAAGAGATTGGACAACCATTTGTCTGAAATGGTATAGCATTTCCTCCCTGAGCAGGGGGTTAGACTAAAAGACCTCCAAGGTCCCTTCCAATTCTGTTTTTCTGTTGTACTGTTAGTATTATAATAAGAATTATTGGTATGTTCACTGTCTTGAGTTGTATCTGGGAAGAAAGCTGGGATAAAAATCTAAAAAAAAGAAATCCTAATCACTAAAACTAAATATTACTAGTAAGAAAAGCATGGCTCACATTTACTGCTTCAACAAATGCCGGAGAGACATGTGAGAATTTCTAAATACAGTAGTCCTTGACTTATGAACACAATTGAGCTCACAATTTATGTTGCTAAAGAGACAATTGTTAAGTGAATTTTGCCCCATTTTGCGACCTTTTTTTTTTTGCCACAGTAGTTAAATGAATCACTGCAACTGTTAAGTTAGTAACGTGGTTGTTATGTGAATCTGGCTTCCCCATTGACTTTGCTTGTCAGAAGGCTGTAAAAGGTGATCACACGAACCTGAGACACTGCAATTGTCATAAACACGGCTCAGTTGTCAAATGTCTGAATTTTGATCACATAACCCTAGGGATTCTGCAATGGTCATAAGTATGAAAAACATTCATAAGTCACGTTTTTCAGTGCCATTGCAACTTTGAACAATCACTAAATGAACTGTTGTAAGTTGAGGACTACTATATACTACCAATGTCCTGTCATTAGGAGCCAACCCATAGTATTTTTAATTTGTACTTTATTGCAGACAGCTGCAATACTTCACTTGAAGAATGTTGTCCTTTGCTGGACAGTTCCTCAACTTAGTTTCAGACTGGGAAAATACAAGTCAACATAGAAGAAGACTACTTTGCTTCATTCTACTTTTCCTGTGCACTGCAAAAATCTTGAGAACTTCATTTGAGTCTTCATTTTTCATTCTCTAAAAGCTTTTCTCTTTTTGGTTTTCGCTGGGCTGAACATCAAAAGTTTTTGGTCTGGTACTGTTCTTCAGATCATAAACAAACACTATCAAAGGAAAATATGAGTTCTCAGGCTATCAAAGAATTCTGGAGGTGAAAAACAACATCTAAAAAGACTAAGAATATCCTTGAAGCTTTTCTTTGAATCAAAGATTCTCAGCATTGGCTAGGATTTGCTACATTTTTCAGGCTGATCCTGAAAACCTGATCTCAGATTGCTTGTGCTGTTATTCTTAGTACCTGGAAAACTGTCGACACTGAGAGACTTGTAGAACTGAATCCCTTGGTTTTGATGCACACATATTATATACACACACATATATACATGTATACAGCGCTTCAAAAATGCATTTTGAGCACTTTCTTTCCTATTTTTGTACTGCATCTAAATACAACTCAACTTATCATAGGCAGGCCTGCGGAATATAAAATTGCAACAGAAAAATGAAGTTATCAATGGAGAAAACTTAGAATCTTAAAGCACACCTACGTTTTCTCACTATGGTATAAGTCCTGTTTGAAACTAAATGATAGATTTTTCAAAGTTTTTGTACATACCTTTGAATTTAGGACTGCGATCAGTGTTGGGGAATGTAGAATCTCTTTGCCTTATTTACAAATTAGGAATAAATCTGAAAGCTTGACAAAAATGCCTCTTCACCTTATTTTATCTGAAATTTAATAATATAAGCATAATCAACGGTCAGGAATAATGGAACTAGCAGGCCAAAAGTATCTGGAGGCAAGAAAAAGAAGAACTAGTAGTGGATTTTGAAGAGACTAAGATATGTTTGAGCTGAATTCTAGTTCTTTTGCGAATTTTGCAATCAAACTATCTCCATCAGTTCTTGTCCTCCATCATTCCTTAGGAACCTACATGAAAAGCTCACAAATACTTTCTAAAGATACATCTTGCATTTCCCTGATAAACACCAAACTTATTTACTCAATGATTTCTTCATGGGCTACTCTTATATTGAACATTAGAAGAGCACAAACCAAAGTATAACAAGACAAAAATAATCGTGAGTATTATTGGATGGCTAATATAACAATGACAAGAACAGAAACTGAAAATACCTTTTTTTTTTCAGTTCAACCAAAGGAGACCTCAACACTCAATCAGTGTTATTGTGATAATCATAAGGCGAGTCTGCTGGCAATAGGAGTATTATTTAGATTATTGAAATATAAAATATTTATAAAACATTTATATAAATAAAAAATATAATTATTGCAAGAATTAAACAGTTGTGTTTAAGAGAAGAATGCTTTTAACAACTATTAATTTAGGACTTTCAGATCACTTTTCTATTATTATGTATAGCAATGCTGAACTGTAGTTTTCACTGTACTGAATTTGAGATTATGAAGGGAACTTTTAAATAAGGATCTTCATTTTACTCTGCCAAATGCAAACTTATTCTGACATTGTATGATCTTTCCTGCATAAAATAAGAGGGCCAAGAGGTTCAGGCATTTGCTCAAACATTAGGCTAAACAAATATTATTACAATTTTAGGTAGATGAGATTTAGTTGGTTTATTCTGAAGCCCCGGAATTCTTTACTATCTTTAAAAAAAAGAATGCTTGCAATTAGTTCAGATTCTTCTTTTGTTCAATAAAATTTCGTGATGTCAATGAGTGTTTCTTAACCATGGCAACTTTAAAAAGTGTGGAGTTCAGCTCCCAGAATTCTTTAGCCAGCACGGGAGTTGAAGTCTTAAAGTTGCCAAGGTTGATAAACACTAATATAAATAGTTGTGTGTTCATGAGTGAATCGAACTGCATGTAGAGTTCTAAGTACAGCTACACTGTGTTTTCATTTGGAGAAGCTGATAGGATGTAATGTCATGTCTGATTTCCAGACTCTCTGGTGTCTGCGCCAGCCTTTTCAGTAACTGCCTTAAGTATTCTGCACTAGCCTATTGGGGCAATCAGGCTTCCCAGCTAAAACTTAGCAGAAGTAACTCAGACACTTATCATGGCATAGCTCAGGGGTAGGCAACCTTGGCTCTTTTATGACTCGTGGACTTCAACTCCCAGAATTCCTGAGCCAGCCATGCTGAGGGGACAGGGAGAGGTTTCCAAGCTGAGCCATGCTGGCTCAGGAATTCTGGGAATTGAAGTCCACGAGTCATAAAAGAGCCAAGGTTGCCTACCCCTGGCATAGCTAGATAAGAATGTGTATTAGGTTGAACACACTTTAAGTCAGTGTTTCTCAACCTCATCCACTTGAAAATGTGTGGACTTCAACTTCCAGAATTCCCCAGCCAACCATGCTGGCTGAGGAATTCTGGGAGTTGAAGTCTGCACTTCTTCATGTGGCTGAGATTGAGAAACACTGCTTTAAGCAGTTTGTTATCCTCGTCAGTGGGAGAATACTACATCCACTTATTTCTACTGCAGTTCAAATGCATCATTTCTTTCCCATGTCTTGATGGACACCTTGCTTTGTATTTCCAGGTCTGATATTAAATGCTTGTGTAACTGGCGTTTTCTGCTAAGAGTAACTCTACTGTTAATGTATTTCCCTAGACTTATCCATCTAAATTTCTCTCAACATTATAACTGATATATACTGGCCTTTATGAGGCATTGTGAGAAATTTAAATTATTATTTTATGACTTCATCATGTAAAACTGAGAATATGGAGATGGAATTGGATGCCTGATATAGTACAGACCCTGTTGAATGTATTTGCCAATTTTCTCTATAATCAAGTACAGTATACTTTTTGGTTGTTACTTTAATTTCTGTAGTAAATGCAGCCTGACATCAGTCCAGAAGATGTATCAGTTTGAATATAAATAGGCTTATTTCTATGGCTGGTTTTTCTGGTACAGTTTTTAAGACGCTAATTACATTTAAGAAGAAATAAACCTGTATTAATGCTATGTATAAATGTGGTCCAGCTGATATTTTTCTAGAGCACAGGTCAGCAACCTGTGGCTCCGGAGCCGCATGTGCCTCTTTGAGCCTTCCCCTGCAGCTCCCAGCCTCCTCTGCCATTTGCAAAGAGAGACAGAGACAGAGCTTGCTTCTCCCTCTCTCTCTCTCTCTCCCCGTGTGTGTGTGTGTGTGTGTGTGTGTGTGTGTGTGTGTGTGTGTGTAAAAAAGAGATTAGCCTCACCCTGTTCCAAAGAGCTGAGAAGCTCATTGTGGGCGGGGCTCCTCCTTTTGCTGCATCTCTGCAGGAAGCAGGAAACAGGAAGGGCACGAGAGAGCTAGCTAGCCCAGCTATGCTGACTCAGAAATTCTGGGAGTTGAAGTCCATGAGTCATAAAAGAGCCGAGGTTGCCTACCCCTGTTGGAGAATAGCTTGAAGCCAGCTTGCCAGGTGAGCAGAAGATCCGAGAGAGGGAGAGAGGGGGGGGAGAGAAAGAGAGAGAGAAAAAGAGAGAGAGACAGTGTGTGTATATGTGTGTGTATATATATGTGTGTATGTATGTATATATATATATATATGTGTGTTGTGTGTGTATATATATATGTGTGTGTGTATATGTGTGTATATATGTGTGTGTATATATATATTTATATATGTGTGTGTGTGTGTGTATATATACACACACACACACATATATATACACACATATATATACACATATATACATACACACATATATACATACACACATATATACATACACACACATATATATATACACACATATATATATATATATAAACATACACATACACATACACACACACACACACACACACATATACCTATAATAAAGGTAAAAAAGGATATATGCAGTGTTATCTTCATTTTAGATATCAAAAGAGTTTTGCGGCTCCCAGTCTTTTGTTTTTGGTGGGAAACGGGTCCAAGTGGCTCTTTGAGTGTTTTGGGTTGCCTACCTCTGTTCTAGAGCATAGATGTATAACTTTTTTTTTCATTTATTTCATTTATTTTCCTAAGGTGCTTTATAAACATTCTCTAGGACAGGGGTTCCCAACCAGGGGTGCAAGACAATATTCCAGGGGGTGCGAAAACTTGGGTTTTCAAAATTATAGTGTATATGCATAATTCGTTGCCATTATTTCGAACTTTTGTAAGGGGTGCAAGAATATATCAGAAGCGTTCTAGGGGTGCAGGGTATAGAAAAGGTTGGGAACCACTGTTCTAGGATGACATGATTCCATGTTGAATTGTACATCTTTTAAAAAGTACAAAAGAAAAATGGATGTGATCATAATATAGTAATTTTCATTCGTTTTATTTCACATAGAAGACAATGGGTTATTTTTTGCCCCATATCACTGATATAATCTCAGTAGTGTTGCCTGTAAGGTAAACACTTTTGCAGATCACACATCCTGCTTGCTAAATTCATGCTGGATGCTTTTGCTTGGGTGATTTCTCTTTATCTCGGTAGATAAGAAAGAATTTGAAAAATGCAGGCAAAAAAAAACCCCTGACCATAGCCTATAGGGCTTTTATTATAATGTACAAATGGGCTAACCACAACCTGGTTACTTCCTGCCCAGAATAGAAAGATGGAGAAGGATCATAGCTAAGTGGCAGAGTGCATATTTTATGTGCCAGTGGTCCCAAATTTAATTCTCAGTATTTCCAATCTGAAAAGCTGTTCCTATCCTCAACATTTAGATAATATTGAGCCAGATTGGCAAAAAGTGTGATTTCAAATACTGTAAGGCTTATTCCTAACATCATTTTAATATTCTCTATGGCTGAGACTGCTACGTATCATATTTGCACTTATATTTTTTTATCTATTACACCAAAGGAAAATAAATGTCATAATGTAGAAAAATATTTCCTTTTTAACAATGTTGATACTTATCTCATGACATCAGTCATTAGATACCTTGTTTCAAATTTTGTGTATCTGACAGCATATAAGTTCCCATCAGCCTGCAGTTGGAATAATCTTCAATCAGTGAAGAAAAAATATTTAATGACAAAATCCCAAATCACCACTCTTTTCCAGCAGCAGGTGATTTTGTGGAACTGCTGCTTGGGTTAATAAAGGAACTTCATTCCCTCTTGTTCATAATAAAAACAAATACTTTAATCATATCGCAGTTGTTTAACAATATTTTACCAAATGTGGGCATTGTTGGCTTCAGAATATTAATTCATTTAAACTTTTATAACCTGATTTTATGTTTCTGACACTATTAACACTAGATCCCAGCAAGGATATCTTATTTAATTTGTCATTTGGGTTCCATCATACATCTTCAAATGAATCCTGACCACAATTTTTCTTGGTTAGATGGCATGTCTGCTATTACTGATAATAGCAGTAATATTGGGGGGGGGGCCCCCGCGGGGGTGAGAGAAGGACAGTGTCAAAAAAAGTCAAAAAGGCAGTTGTACCTCCATGATCAAATTTTCACCTTATACTTGAGTGGGACATCACCAGTCAGAGAAAAGGAGAAAGCTCTGATCACATGGCAACATGGCATCATCTTCACTTGTTTGACATATCCCTGGAACACACCCTGTCAGGCACAAAGACTCAAGAATGACATGTGGATTTACTTCTGAGTAGTTCTTTATAGTTGTTCATCAGACTAAGGCAATTATCTGCATTAACTATAGATATACTTTCTGAATTGCTAGGGAGGGTACACCTTCGGCCTCTTCCTGCCTACCAGACATTTCAAGCTCTGCTGTCTCCTTGCTCTCTGGGAAAAAGGCCCTCCCTCCTGTGACTCTAGACCAGAGGTCCTCAATCTTGGCAACTTTAAGACTTGTGGACTTCAACTCCCAGAATTCCTCAGCCAGCTTTGCTGGCTGAGGAATTCTGCGAGTTGAAGTCCACAAGTCTTAAAGTTGCCAAAGTTGAGGACCCCTCCTCTAGACTACATTCCAACATGCATCCTTTCCAGAATGACTTAGGATATGACCATCTCGCCCATTAAAAAAAAACTTTTTTGTGTTATGATATGAAGAAAACATCTCTGCGTATGGAAAGGATCATACACTGAATAGGTTAGTAAGTAAAGCAAATTATTTTCAGATGGGCAATGACACGGTTTCTACTGTATCTCAGGATTTCACATACTGGAAATGCAAGATCAGGGGATCAAAGCACAAAAAACTATACCAGAGGCAAGTAAAATCCCATGGTTCACTTTGGTTATATGAGACTAGTTATTGAAGTCAACTGAGGGTCGAGATGACTAAAGTCCATTCTAGTAGAGTCTCCACTTACAAAGAACTTATGGAAAATTATGAATAAAAATGAGTGACATTGACCATAATTAACTAGTGATATGCACATTTCAGAAATAAATCAGAAGTGCTTTGAACCTCACTTAAGCATAGCATCCCCCTGTTTTTCTGTTCATTAAAGAAGCCACTTTTTCAGGTTTCCTCAAGATTGAAAAAGGTGCTACTTTTAGAATCATATTAACTTTAATGAATAGATTCCCTAAAGCAGCAACATCTTTTCTTCCTGCAAGGTAAAACTGTTGCTTCTTCCTAGTCATTTTCAAGCATGAACACAACTCTTAATTCATACCGGTCTGTGATTAATACATCAATGCCTTTGTGTGTCTTTTCTCTGCTCACCTCAGAAATGCTGTTAATTATTCTGGACATAAATAGTGTTTCAATCCCTCTTGTAACCTCTACAAAATTGGAAACATTGAAACACAAAGCCAAAAACAAATGAGTTGATTCATGGTATTGTATGGCAAAAAATAGTTGGCAGCCTGCTTTTCATATCAAATTTCCTCATCACGTCAATGGATTTTAGCTGCATGCCTGGAATACTAATTTAATTGCACTAATTTGTGGTGGCAAATATAAAAATTACATAATGCTAGATATTTCCAGATCAGCTTATATTCATTAGTCTCTGGAAAGTTCAGTTAGAGCTAGCTGACAGTATTAAATTACTAAGCCTTTATTATATGTCTTATATTAATATGGGACCATTTCCATGATTCTGTATTTCCTTGCAAAAAATAAACTATGGCTTACCAAACTCAGACATAAAACTGAACCAAAAATGAACAAACCACATTATATCTTAGTGCTTTACTTCAACCTTTTGGCAATTCATGGTGATGTCTAACAAAGAGTTGACTTTGGCATAATCTTGAACTATTGGAAATTGCAGCCACATTTCCCCATGTAAACATGCCTATAACATCTTTCTATTACTGCATGAGAGCATATTTTTGTCATATAGTACTATCACTTGCTTTTATGTTGTTTGGCTTAGAACAATGTCAAGGTTACCAACGTAGGACTCCATAGCCAGGCCAGAAACCAACTGAAATGATTTCTGCCCATTAAAATGTTAAATGTATTATATTAGCAGCCATGTAGAACTACAGTAACAATTCAACTTTTTATTGTTTAGAGAAGAGCACTGCTTCAGGACTGAGGCCAAATCAAATATTACATTAAATATCTTTAAAGCATGTACACTGGCTACTTCTATGCTGTAGAAGAAGAAAAAAGCACCATTATTGACTTTCAGTGCAGACTATGCTGTCTTTGGTAGACAGAAAAGCCTTCCAGTCAAATATAATTTCCTATAAAATAATAGTCCTGGGGTTAGACTCAGTTCTTTATAAAACCAAGTATTCTAAATAGGTCATAATTTGATGAAAAAGGCCATTTCTTTGGACTATACTTGAATGATTAATGAAAATGCACCCAATGAGTCACTCTATAGATTCTTCTAGTTCCAATTCTAGTACAGTTCCTAAACATAGTTACTCAGAAGTAACTTTTTACAATCCAATTGAATTCTTTTTAAATTGTAATGTGACACAATGCATCTGAAGCAGGATCACAAAAGTCTTTTTAAACTAATTGAACATAAACAAGCCTGATGATCTTACTGACCTCAAACACAAATAAAACTATTTAGAATATTTAATTCTAACCCTAAGAGAAACCTATAGAAATATTGGGCATAACAAATTTTGTGACCGATGTTACAACCTATTTAATTAAGGGTAATGAATTATACACGTATTTTACTAAATTTATTCTGTATTACGCCTTCAAAACATGATTTGGGAATTCCAAATCCACATTATAGAACCCTTATAAAGTTTAGTATCCTGGCTTGCTTTCTCCAGTATGATTAAATCAACTGCTAGTAATGTCAGCATAGTACCCTAGCCTAGATAAGATGGATGTCATAATTTTGTCCCTATTTTCCTGTCTGACAGGATTATTATTTAGAATATAAAACACAAAAAAAGGTCATAGAGTTGTACAACAATAAATAAAATGCTTTAGAAATAAAGCCTAGTCTCAGCTGAAGTTAAGCCTTTTGTAAAATAATAAAGTTGTGTGTCTTTACAAGCTCCTGGCCTATCCTGCTTCATTCCTCCATCCAACTTAGAATGTCCTGGGCTTCCTTGTCTTGCTGGCCAAGTGCTGCCCCCTGCTGGGTCACTAACGTACATTCTTTCATATCTTCCATTGAACTTTGTCCTTGGTTTCTCTGAGAGTTGCTTCTTTATCTCTACTTGAGTCTGACTGCCTGCAACTTACTAGACATGTTGTTTCCAACTGCTTCAGCTTTTGGAATTCCATATCTGTTGTTTCATCCTTCATAGGATCTCTCAGTCCCTCTGCCCTTTCGTCATCAAACACCGTTCCTGGGCAGCAAAAACAAAGTCTTAAAGAAAACATGAAAAGCATATTCTTTTAATCTCCCCATGCTATAAAAATTTAGCTTTCCTGAGAAAGTCAACCTCTAGGAAATAAATAGAACCATTCTGTTGGAACTTAATATAGCAATATATATATATATATAACTGGGCTCCAGATATGGGGCAGAACATTTCATTTACTATCATTCTTTCAGTGTCTTATCATTTCATTCAGCTGATGGTTTACTTCGATATCAGCTTCTTAGCAGAATTTTTAATTTGCAGGGCCAGCCTTACATTAGGGCACTAAAAACTCCAAGTGCCTCTGCTTGCTTCCCGCCTTTATAAATCTAAAAATAGACTGCCAAATCTTAGGACCAACCCTGCAAATTGTGTGGAATTGTGTTAAAGAATAAAAAAAAATACATCATAGATATGAATGGATTATTTTGTGATGGAAAAATATGACTTTTTATTTGGCACTATGAAAGATTCATTGCTGTAAAGGGCTCTAAAGCACTGTGAAGCGGTATATAAGTCTAAGTGCTAGTGCTATTCAAAGGAAAAATATAAAAAATGTAATCTTATGAGGAAGGGAAGGGGAGGGAAGGGGAGGGAAAGGGAGGGAAGGAAGGAAGGAAGGAAGGAAGGAAGGAAGGAAGGAAGGAAGGAAGGAAGGAAGGAAGGAAGGAAGGAAGGTGCTTTTGATTAACAATATTAATATGCAGAGATTGTGCTTGTTCTTTACTACAATAAAATGTTAAGAATTGAGGCAACAAAACAAATTAAAACAATGCAAGAAGCAAAGCATGACTGTGGTTGTGCATTAATTTCGATGCATTCATGTCCATATGTGTATCTATTTGTGTCTTTCTCCTTGGCTACTTGTATGCTCAAGAAGTTAAATAACAATTGCTGAGTTATAAACTTTCAGGGTTGCTTTAGAACAACTGAAACATTTCTGTGATTAATTTGATTTCTACCTGAACTGTAGCAATTTAATTTTCCAGCTGCAGAACAGGTGATGGCCTCAATATAAAGAAATACATAGGAAAATGCATCTTCACTTCCAAAACCTAGAAAGTTAAGTTTCTTCCCCAGACCATATACTCAAATTCTTATACCAACCAAACAGACTTAAAACAAACATACTACAAAGTAGGTTAGAGCCAAAATAAATGTGACACAATCAAAATTGCCCCTTTACCAGAAGCTATTATTAAATCTCCCTGTGAAGTGGAACCCAAAATAAAAGCAGATAGAAAGACAAACAGTTGACTTCTTCCTTGGTAGAATTGGTACCTGCTGGGTGGAATTTCAATCCATAAACATTGGGAGAAAGACTGAAAATTGTCTCCAATTGTCCCAGAATTAGAATGGGATTTTGTATGATTAATTTTTGCTTTTGAAAATGAAAAATAAAATGTGTGTGTGTGTGCTGATCACTATTGGGCATGACAAATGGACAGGTCTAGAGAAAACTGACAAAGATCTGAGGAAGAAAAACTTATAAAGAACAGTTGAAAACATTGGGTGGGTTAGCATGAAAAAGAAAAGATTTCAGGGAGACTTCATAGCTATTATGAAGTATTTCAAGGTCTGTAGGTAGAAGATGGGGCAGAGACAGGAGACAAAACAACAGCTTTAAATTATAAGAAAAATGATTTAGCTTGGTTTTGGGAAAGTTTTTTGAACAAAAAAGAGCTGTTTTGTTCAACAATGAAACAAAATGCCCTTGGCAGTGGTGGATTCTCCTTTGCTGCAGATATATAAATAGAAGGAAGCTATCTGTCAGGAGGCTGGAGAGTAGATACCTGCCCCTAGATAGGAAATGGACAAAATAATTAACTAGGCCCCTTCCAGCCTTGTCAATGGACCATGATTTTATGGGAATGACTTTCCATCCAAAGTAGCCATGACCTTTCTCCTTTCCCATTTCCTGGAATTGATTTGTTGTTCTGGCTAGTTTTCCCCTTTCCCTGTGATCCATAAAAGATTTATGTAGAGATCAATAAACACAAAAGAAAGTACACAGTGTATTCTTCCTGCTTTCCCCCCTCTCCTTTCCTTAGTCCCTTCTCCCTGGCTAACTTTCGCTTTTTACTTCCAATTCTACCCCTCCAGCAACCTGTTACCTCAAAGCTCAGTATCATGACAAATTACTCTTACATTTCTACAATAACCGATCCACTTAATGATTAGTGTTTCTTATTTCCCCTGCTAGATTTGGGATGATGGAAAAAGCTCTCTTGACATATCTTGACTGTATCCTGGAGCAAGATTTTTTCCGACTAAAATTTGTTAAAATCACCCTTGGTGCTTCTGTTCTACTCTATTTATACCTTCTATATGGCTATTAAACTTAGCACCAAGTAAACTGGAATGGGCAAATTGTTTACAATATATTCTTGGTTTGTAAAAAAAAAAAAGCTTTTGGTCTTGGATGCCATATATTTATTTCCTAGTATATCTATTCTATCCTGAAAAACATACTCATTCAGACAAAATAAAACTCTTAAAATATGACAGTTTGATTAGGGTCAAGAATAATGATCATGCCATTAAAAAAAGTCAGAGACTTAGGAACTGATAATTTCTCTCTGACATAAACAATGTATTTTCCCTTCGTCACTCTGCTACAGAACTCAGGAAGAGTTCTTTGTTTAATGGGTAAATAAAACTAACATTACCTTATCCAGGAAAGACAGCTATTCTATTATAAAAGCAATTTCACTGTAAATATATTTTAGTCTGATACTATTGCCACAGGTGCAATGATTCGGTAAAGGACTAATTCTTTCTTTCCTACTTCAGAATGTGAAACAAGCAACAGACTGTCATCAAATCGTAACAATCCCACTATTTGCGAGCAGAAAATACATCCAGTTGCTAGGAATACTGCAGAGAGTAATAAAAAATGCATCCAATTGCTAGAAATATTGCCAGAGAGTAATAAAAAAGGTTCAACAAAGCTTTAAGCTTCTCATCAAACTACAAATAGCTGTTCTCTCTAAAATCTACAAGTTCACAAGGATAAATTTGGTATACAGAATTGTCCTGGTAGCCTATTGATTAATTAAGTTAAATTAATGGCTTTGAGCTATGGTAAAAGAGAGAAAACAGGGAAGAAAAGTTTCTACAGTAAATATCATCTATTTTTTATCTTTTTCCCTTTCTCTTAGGAAAATAATATTTATTCATTCAGTGATTAGATATTAGTATTTGCTTCCCTCTTATAAGTAAAGTGATATTTGGAGGCTTCACTTCTTTGTCAATGCATGTAGGATTTCCCATAGAATTATAACTATGGAACTGAATTTCCTCATTTAGTTTGAAATAACAAAACTCACTGGGACAATGCTGTTTAGGACTGTATAGGACTCAGCATTACAACAGCCAAGCCAATTTGTTCATTATTGTCAGTTTTCCAAATCATAGAATGTGCATATATTATCACCTGTTTAAATGGACAGTAGGAACGATCAAAGGAACAGAAGGGAAAGACACAACCAAGATAACAGTCAGACAAAAGAAACTTGAGTCCAAGGGAGAAATATAATTTGAGAAAGTGTCTGAGACTTGAGCCTCATTAGGTCTCTGGAAGATATGGGGAAAGAGGGAGGGAAGGAAGAAACACATTCAAATTTATTGTAACCTTACAATAAAAGTAGTCTTAGCATTCATTGCTAGTCTGAACTATCTTGTTACTTGTACACCTCAGTGAATCAGTTTCTGTTCATTGATCCATTTTCTCAAAGCCACTAACTGGTAGTGAATGTTGAAGGATTTGGTAGGCCATCTGGTAGAAAGGAGAATCACTGCCATAGAAACCATGTTAGTTGGGTTTTTATATTTCAGAAATATGGTTTGGCATGTTGTGAAAACCTTATCTTGTTATTGTCCCAGGAATCGACAATACGTTCTGTATCAAAATTTTGCTTTGTGAAATCCTCCCACATAATCTAGACTTTACATTACAAAACTGATGCAAGATGGGCAGGTGACTCAGTGACTCCATCTTTCAAGATATTACATTACATTACATTACATATATTATATTATATTACATTACATTATATTACATTACATTACATTACATTACATTACATTACATTACATTACATTACATTACATTACATTACTGAAATAATAAAAAGTTTTCTTAAACCAGGTAAAAATAATGGGCATTCTCACTTTAATATTCACTCTTCCTAAAAAATTATCATTCAAATATACTACCAGGTCAGATGTCCCCATGTTTGGGGGAGCTGGTGAAGAGATTTGGGGCTTTGAAGACATGCTACAGGCATGCCAATAAAATTTCTGCCATGGTTTCAGGTTTCAATAACAAAGTATCCATTTATCAGAAGGCAAACTGTTAGGACTGCTCTCCACCGCCTGTTCTAGCTTTCCAGGAATTTCTCTATCACCTAGTTTACCTCTGTATTTTTTTTCCTGGGAAAATTCTGGGCATATTGCCAAAGTACTGGGCTGTAGTCATCTGTTATTTTATTTTCTAAGAATGCTCCTGAATCTATTTGGAACACAAATATTTGACTGGAAATAGTGGACCCAGTGCTTTGCTCCGCTGTGTGTTAGTTAAATAACAATTATTTTATAATTAAAAGAACTGAGTGGGCAACAAGAGAGACAACTCTGGGCACACTGGCTCCACAAAAGCCACATAAGGCATCCACGAAGTAAGTTTAATAAAAGACCCTTTGTCTGTCCAAACTACCATGGAACAATCTTGTGTGCATTATTTGGGGAAAAAGTACTGTTTTTCATTTTCCCTTGTGCATAGCATTGCTACCTTAGAATTACCAAAGCCCAAATATTACAATTCTACTCCAGGAAAAAAAAAGTCATTTCTATTTTAGAGGAAAACAAGTCACTATAGCTTTAGGCAAAATGGTCTAAAGATGAATCTTGTCATGTTGCTGAATGGAGTTGAAAACCAGTTCTCTTTTTGTAAGAAAATTATTTTGTTATAGTGATGATATTATCAAACTGAAGTTTTTCACATAGTATTTCAAACTAAACCAAATCAAAGGAATTAATCATCATGGAGTGCAAAAGAGAAAGTCATCTATGCAGATTGCATAATTTAACCACAAAATCCAAAGATATAGAATCAGTCCAGGAATCCAAGATTTATTTATTAAATACATTTTTATGGCTGTTCAGCTCACACGCTGAGTCCAGGCTGTTTGCCCCAGTAAAAATACACAGCATAAAACACATAAATCCCCAATTTAAAGCAACTTGAAACTAAATAGAACTGAATCTGATCAGTATCTGAATAAGAGACACAAGTTAGGCCATGAGTTTCATTGTAGAAGAATAGGCAACTAAGAAAAATATTTGGATGTTGTAGGTTGTGTGTTGAACTTATTCATTGGTCAGGTGGCCTTCCCAGGAATATAATATAGGTGAAGGTGGTTATACTACAACCAAACTGGGTATTTAAAAATAGACAGAGAGCACCATTTTTAACTGTTACAAAACACAATTTGATAACTCATTATTAATTAACTGTGCTTAGATTAGTAAATAATGATAGCATGAAAAAAATCTCTATCTTTACTAAGCAATGGATAGCTACAAATTCCAAAAATAGCAATATAATATAAAAAGACAAATATAGGGACAGGGCAGTAAAGAATCATATTTTTATTCCGCAATCCATCTAATATTGTAACTTGTTTTCAATTTCTGTTTTATGTATTGGTATCTTGCTATATATTCCATATAGCTCAATGGCTGCTCAGATGTATTTTTGCATCCAGCTCAAGCTGAATTAGAAGTAAAAAGATAATAAGTGATATTTTACGAATTGATAATTCACATAGCCATATGAGAAATGAAAATAGCTGACAGACTTGGAAGTTACAGTCCTGTCAGTGGGGAAACTCATAAGAGCACTGAATTAGAATAGACTTTCTATTTTTCAATTCTATATATCAGTCTATTTAAAATCATCATTTATGAATGCATTCAGATCAATTTTCATATATGCCTCTTCTTATGACAACAATGCAAAAGAAAAACAGAAGTATTTTTTTTTGCAGAAACCATTATACTTGACTGACTTGTGCTAACTCTGTGACAACAGAGCTAATAAAACATCAGTTGCATCATGACTTGATAGTTTTACTGTAAGAACCAGATAAGCATGATAAAAAAAAGTGGCTTGTCCTCCAAAAAAACCTAACAAGAACTACAAAACAGCTTATGCAGTCTCAGAACCTCCTGACTTGGATGGAGTGACTTCAAATAATGAGCTATATGTGGGAAACAGAATTATATAAAATAAGCCAAGTGCATTTAAAAAAAAACACAGGAGTAATTAATACATGCATTTTAAAATAACGTATTTTGTAAGCCTAACAGTAGCTCTCTTTCTTTCTTTATTTAGTTTATACCCATCTAAAACAAACTATTTATTTATTTATTTGACTTAAGACTCATCTCTCATAAATGACTCTGGATAGTGAACAGAGATAAAGGCATCAATATAATCAAAAGGTAGCAATACTATATGCAACAACAACAATAAAAAGGTAGCCAAGACCATCAACCAATACTTATAACAACTTATAAGCGTATCTAATCTCCTATCCACAATGCCTGAGAGAACAGTCAAATCTTAAGGGCCTTCCAAAGGCCAGACTCAGCAACCTAAAAGGCCCACCAGATTTTATTTACTTATTCAGTCATGTATTAATCAAATTAATATAGCCACCCGTTCCAAAAGATAATACTCTTTAAGACAGGGGTGTCAAACTGCCAGCCCACGGGCCAGTTTCATCATACCAAAGCCGTGTCCACCCCATTACCGGCAATGCAAAAAGAGTCGGGATACGTCGCGATACGTCACGTGACGTGGCGAGTTTGACACCCGTCTTTAAGAGATGGAACAAAGTATGCCCCTCCTACCAGACATGATGGGATAGGTAGAGACAATTGAAAACGGTAGTCTCTCAGATATCCTCGCCCTATGCTATGATGGGATTTATAGGTGATAACCAACATCTTGAATTGCACCCAGAAGCCTACTGGAAACTAGTGCAGCTCACAAAACAAAGGTGTACTGAGCTGTACCCAAAACAATGAGAGTACTGAGGCCTACCCAAAATTGCTCATGGCACCTCATTCTGGACCATTTACAACTTCCTTCTTCAGACTACAGGGGAAAACTACAATATATTATGCCAGGATTTTTGTTGCAAAGATTACAAATTAAAAACTAAATATTTAGTGTTTCTTAGGGGAATTGTATGTTTGCATACAGAATTCAAATTGTGGACATGCAAATTAGTACTCTTTATTAATGCCCATATTTCTTGACAAAAATATTGTATCCAAAACAGAATCAAGAATAGGCTAAATAGCTTTTGGAAAACTAATATATTTGCTTATATTTCTCTCATGATTCTTTGCCTACATTTATTTATTTATTTCCTTTATTGTTTTTACAAATAACTCAAGACAACAAACATATCCAACACACCTTTCTCCTCCTATTTTTCCCACAAAAACAACAACCCTGTGAGGTAGGTTGGGCTGAGAGAAACTGACTGGACCAAGGTCACCCAGCTGGCTTTCATGATATAATCTCTCTTAAGGTAGCCTTTTAAGGCATGTATTTAATATAATAATATCATTTCCCCAAGAATATTGCAGCTCTTTGTAGCCTCGTACTCATTTTCTGCAGATTTAATTTATCCAGTTAACTTATTATATTGGCACAAAAATACTGTGAGTCCTTATATTTTTTCAATACTGGACTATATTTATATAATAGTAATCTGTTTTACATAATACTGTATTTGGTATAAAATGATTTGAGCCTGAATCCTAATTTTGCACATAAAATGATTTACACAGCTTGTGCTTTTTGCGGCCTTTATATGAGGGCTTCTCTTAGCCTTGTAGTTCCCTTTCAAACAGTTAGCTTAATGATATGTAATCTGGCGAACGTTTCACAAGCTAGTCCTACTTTCTATGAAATAAACTCTCTTAAATATAGTCAGATTTACTTTTAAATCATCATGGATGGGACTGTTATCATTAAAGAGGTAAATCAAGTCCATCAAACTAGAAACTTCCCTCATGAAATAGCATATCAACAAAAAAGCAAGCCTAAAATTGTTTGTATTGAAGTTTGGTTGTATGCTAAGATGTATTCTAAAAAGGAGATACTGTACTAAAAAGAAAGGTTCCCTTTTACCTGTCCTCTAAGTGATACATTCCCAGAAAATGCAATGCATTTTTTTAATGTAATGCTCAAATGCAACAACTTAGAAAACAGAAATTAACCATCGGACATCAAATTGCAAATTGTAATTATGATTAGGACATACCAACAATGTATTAGAAGTTGCATGTCATTAAAGTAATTTGCATTTATCTAGTGCTTTTTTTGTAAGAAAGAAAGAAAGAAAGAAAGAAAGAAAGAAAGAAAGAAAGAAAGAAAGAAAGAAAGAAAGAAAGAAAGAAAGAAAGAAAGAAAGAAAGAAAGAAAGAAAGAAAGAAAAAGAAAGAAAGAAAGAAAGAAAGAAAGAAAGAAAAAGGTGTCGGAACTCACACATGTGATACAACCCGCCTTGCCTGCCCTACAAGGCTTACCTTTGTAGTTGGAAAAAAAAATCCTTCAATTTTTAGTATATCTAAAAGACTAGGATTTTGTTCAAGGTAAGTTAATACTATTAATGTTATCATGCACTGTGTGGCTTTAAATTACAAGAAGGCATTTTATTAATCTTTTGGGACATTTACCACTGGCATACCCATTTAGTTTAATGAGTGGAAATGTCAGCTTTCTATGTGGAATGAAATTGGCCCAATAAAACAAAAGTTGGTTGCTTGTAAAAGATTGAATTATTTTTAAGAAGTTGTCAAACAAGGTGGAAAAATTTACATTTGGAGTTTAATATGGATATTGACTTGAAAGAAATTAAAGTTGAAACATTGTCAGTGAACAGATTACTTTTCATTTACCTTTAAGTTAAACCCAATTTAATAAATAGATCTGATTAAACCTCATACTGTAGGTCTACCTTTATATCTGACCAATACATAATTAATACATATTATTATTAATAATAATACCTCCAAATCACAAGACATTGGCTTTATTTTTATTCTTCCCCTCTGCAGTTTGAATATAAAGTATAAAGACTAAAAAGGGATTTTTGTAGACATCCCAGCCTTTGAACTACCCAAGGAACCGAAGCAGCAAAGTTCTGCTGTCGGGTAAGCTTCCACGCCAGCCGCCTTTCTTTCCTCTCGCTTCGCCTGTTTTTAACCTCACACCCCACCTTCTGTAAGGGAAGGCAAAAAGCTCACTCACCCTCTCGTGAAAGATGGCTTCCATGTTTATGTGTCTCCCACCGCCACCATCGGCTTCCACACCACATGGTCCGACCCAGCCAATCAAGCCACACTCTGGCTGTGGTGCTCCGGCACCTCATGGCTCCTCCTAAAGGAGGCGGACAGCACTGTACCACCACGGGGCATTTTCAAAAGTAAACAAGGATAGGAAGGGCAACAATAGGAAAAGAATGCAACTCTGGAAAATCCGTCGAAAAAAGATGCCGGAACTCCATTCTTGTGTGTTCTATGACAAAAATGTCTTGCATTTATCTAAGCAGAATTCTTCCGTTGCAAACAAGGACAGATTTGTAAAATAAAAGCATTTTGAAAGATAAGATTTAAAAATGCTTGGCATTTTTTTCCTTTTTATATAAATAATTCAACTGCAGTTAAGAAAACAATAGAATAACACAGTTTGTTAATTTAGATGGATTCTAAATTTGTAGAGTTACACTCGGTGAATTATTTTTTATATAAATAATGCAACTGCAGTTAAGAAAACAGTAGAATAGCACAATTTGTTAATTTAGATGGATTCTACATTTGTAGAGTTACACTCGATGCTTTAAACACAACAGAGCTTCATGAAGAAAATGGCTATATTGCACAATTGGCCCAGAAGTACTCAACAAGAACAGCAAATTGTCAGAAAGTTCCCATTATATGTTCAGTGAACTTATAATAGTAATCATATGCATATTATCTGCAAATATACCATCGTTTTATAAAATCTATTTCAGGTTCATTAAGATCTTATGGTCAATTAGAACGTGATCTTACAATTCTAATAGAGCTAATTGTTGATTAAATCAGGGTATGTAGAAATATTTCTGTAAATATAAATGGAACAGTATACCAGCTGCTAAATGATAGCAGAACTTCATTCTTATTTTGGGCCAGTCTTTTCCAATAAGAGGATAAGGGTTTCACGTGACAATTGTGAAAAGTAGCATCAGAATTGAAACATGAGTTGAATTAGAGGTATAGTTGAAGTCTGCTACATGAATGAATTCAAATGTCTTTGGTCAACTGAACTACATCCTGAGGCATGGGGAAAAAAATTGATAATTTGTCCAAGTATCTATTCATTATTGGATCTTGGAATTCAGAAAATGATGACTGAAGAAGAACAAATATTACCAAAAACAGGAAAAAGAAGGATCTCTGGAACTAGAAACAATGCAATTATCAGAAATTGGAATGGATTTGTTAACAAAAGCTATCTCAGGCTATTGTACCTGGGTTGCTTCCATACTAGGTAATAAGAATCCCATTGGAATAATAAATCCTCTTTTCAGAGAAACATTTGAGAAGAACCTTGATCTGTGTTAACCATCCAAGATTTCTCAGGTGGCATGATTCAGTTTAAGTCTGACATTGAAATACAACACAATTTGAGATTTCAAATTCTCTTGGAATTTAAAGCATTTTAAGCTGCTTATGCAACTATATTTTTAAAAAGTTTGGGAAGTGTATTATCACTATTACACACTATGTACAACATACACAATGATGTAAATAGCTCACAACAACCACACTATTCACACACTCTTTTTGTAGTCATAATAAAGTTGACTGAATAAAGTATAACAAAAAAAGTGTCAGACACGCTAAGAGATGAGCAGCACACCTTTATGGGAAAGATTTCCTGAGTACATAAAACTTATTAGCCAATGACTAAATAAGTATCAGAGAGCCCATCATACCACTCAACCCTCAACTGTTTGTTTTATCCTTATAAGGAAAGAAAGCTATAACAGCATTTGAGACTTGGTGACTCAATTAGCATCATTTTGACATCATCATTACAAAGGCCCTTGACTTGGTTCAATCTCTTTGTTTGAAAATATGATTCAAGGATTCAATTCAAAGGGATGATTTAACTAATTTTCTTCTAAATGAATCATTGTTAGAAGGTTTGCGCAGTCAAAGAATTATGCTTAGCTTTAGAGACTATACTTGAAGCATTCAGACAAACTAAAATAGTTTAGAGAGGAGGAACAAGGATCAGAGGACTGGAAAATAGTCCTCTGAGATAAAACTATGGAAAATTGGCATTTTCAATTCCTTAGTGTGGCATGAATTTCATTTGTAATTGTATTGAAGTAGAGGGCTGGGTGTTTGTTTATTTCTCTTCATTATTTTTATAAATAACTCAAGACAGTGAACATATCTAATATTCCTTCCTCTTCCTATTTTCCCCACAGTAACTCTGTGATTCCTCCAATATGCGAAGGATTAGACTCACTGTATTACATGGCTCTGTCTAATTCTATGAACTATATGATTTAAACTCATAATTGCTAAATTTTGTTAATAATTTTGTTAATCAGCATACAGGCGGGTGGATGGGTAAGTAAATTTATTACCATCTTTGACCAGCATATGCACATATATATGCATATGTACATAAAATAATAGATAGCTCATAGAAATAACAATTAAAAGGAATTAAGGGAAGCAAACTAAATGAAATTTTGAAAGTATCAAAAAATGCAATTTTATTAGATAATGTTTGTTGCCTCAACCTCATGGCAATGAGGAAAAAATGGCTACATTATAAATATCAGAGACATATCAACGATCATCTCTTCCTGGAAGTTCCTTTATGAAGGTTGAATTAGTACATCATGCAAGTTTGTGTAGAAATCACAATGCAACAGAACACGCTGTACATTCTCAATGGCATTGGAGTCACAGGAGCAAAATTGTTTGTGGAAAGGATTTCCTTGTATTTACCATCTGTGACTGCTGAAAGGAATATTTTAGTAGAACCAGGGCTTTTTTTCTCATAGAACGCTCAGAACGGAGTTCCGGCACCTTTTTTGGATGGAACCTTGTAGGGTAGGCAAAGTGGGTTGTATGACATGTGTGAGTTCCGGCACCTTTTTTTTTTTTTTACAAAAAAAGCACTGAGTAGAACAAATGCTTTATGATATCTGTGGTTTATTAGGGTTTGGCAATAATCAGTTGTCTTGGTGGTAAAAAACAATCTCCAAGACTTATGTTGCTTTGGTGCTAAGCTAATATCTTGTTGACAACCTGTGTAAAAGATACTCTCCTTTAGAGATCTTTTTTGCCTAAACATATCCTACCCTTGTACTGCCTCATTAGAGAAGCCATAGGCCCCCAGTTTTTCTATGATGGATATCTTCCAGGGATGCTAGTTGTCAGGCTGGTTCAATAAAACAATAGTTTCAGCTCACAGATAAATATAACAATTTAAATTTTGGCTTGACCTCTATCTTTGTAATTCCCAATTCTAATCTTAAAGCTGCATTTGAGATGCATCTGAGAATTTGCATGACCAATTTTAAAAACTTGAATGATACTTCTATTTTATCATCTATTTTTATTTTCCACGGTAATGAGCAAAGGATCTCCTAGCATCCTTACCACAAAAAGTGACCAAATAATCACATTGTTAGAATACAGGAGAATTGAAAGTATTGGCTAGCTTTGGAGGATAAAAGTTACTTTGCTGAGCTCTTCCGAAACTGAGTTTATGCAAAAGTTTAAAAAGTAATGGAGCAAAGATATATCCTTGCTTTCCTCATGCTGTAATGATTGAGTTAGTTAACTGCCTTCTGGACCATGCCTATCTCTGAGTATTACTATAGAATTTACATATTAGTAAAAGAAATTGTTGTCTTGATAGGCAGCAGCTTCTTCCACGGTAGCTCTCTCGATGTGGAATCACACACAGATCTAAGGTCTACAAAAGCTGCATCAAGAAATCCTTTGGATCCATAAGAATATACTTCTCCTAGGTGTTCTGCTAGTCCAGGGGTCTTCAAACTTGGCCCTTTTATGACTTGTGGACTTCAACTCCCAGAGTTCCTCAGCCAGCATGCCTGGCTGAGGAATTCTGGGAGTTGGTCCACAAGTCATAAAAGGGCCAAGTTTGAAGACCCCTGATTTAGTCTGTAGTAGGTCTCCCTAGCCTAAATCCTGCCTGTTCTTCAGTTAGGATAACATTATCTTCAATCTGTACAATTTCTGAAATAGACATTTAGCATAGATTTTGCTGATTACATTCACCGGACTAATTAGATGGTAGATGGCTGGATTTTTCTTTTGTCATTTTTGATGAATTGGAATTATGATAGCTGGGCTCCAGTCTTCTGGGATATGAGTGTTATTGCAAAAAAAAATGCAAAGAACTGCAAGAACTGGGGCCCTCAATCAATGTTATTTTTGAAAATCTCAGTGGGAGTAAGATCACCAACAGGGATGTTATGGGATTTCAGTGGTTCAATTGTCTTATTTCTCTAATGGATACAGATGGCCAGTGTAGTAGCATCTCAGAAATTCCAGTATACAATCAGTAGTACATATAGTATTACTGGAAAACAATCCAATGACAAAGTAATGGTCAATAGACAATTATTTTATCTGAATCTATGAAAGTCAAAAATCAATCATATGAACAAAAAGCTATATATACCATCCAGGGAAACACAGCTGGTAAGTTTAACAGTTCTGTTTAGTGCAAGAGATACTAATTAGTTGGGACAATGAAGCATAGCTTGTTTAATAAGAACAGAAAGAAAAATTTAGATTGATGTAGTCACATAGAAAACAGGTTTAAAGTTTCCATTCATTGAATATTCTCATTTCTAATATTGTATTTCTTTTACTTTTATAAATTGCAGATAAAGATACAGATGCTTGTACAAATCACAGTTTTACTAGATAAAAGTACAAACACTGAAGTTTACACAAGTTGAGAAGCTTTAAATTTCCTTCTCTTTTAACTGAAGAGGAGGGCATCTGCCCAAATGTGACAGTTATTTTGCTTAGGCTGAGAAATCATAGTTTGCTGTTATGTTTAAACTAAGCCAATTTGTATTGCTTCTAGACTGAAAACTCTGTTGATAGAGCCTTAACTGTAATAGGACAGGCATATAAGGGACTGAAAGAAACAACTATTTAATCATTAACAACCCAGATTAATTAAAAACGTTTGTGATTACTTAGAAGTAGCCGTAAATCCTGTGGCATTCCAGTTTATCTGTTTGCTGTACTGAACCTTGTTTTCATCATATGTGAGGCTCTGTAATCTCACTGTAGAATTTCTCTGTAGACATTTGCAAAGAAAACATGACTCAGAAAAACAGCAGAGTCTTCTAAGAGGGTTTTTTTTTTTGCCTCCTACTTGTTTATTGCTTTTCTTTTAATCTGCTGGATGAGACTAGTCAATCATTTGCGGCATGTTTGCTATCTATATGTTGATAATAGTCACTTAGTTTTCCCATTATATCAAAGCTACATAAGACCCCTAAAATCTGAAGTCAGTAATGGTTGGAACAAGGTTAAATGAAGATCAAGATATACATGAGACTTGATATAATGTGTGATTTGACATTAGTGTAAGCCATGGAGTTAAGGTGTGGGATATTTACGTGTGTTCAGCAGTTTCCCCTTGAAAATCTGCCAGGCAGCTGGTATTTTTCCCGTAAATGAAAACCTACAGATACATAAAAATTTGAGTGTTCTTTTAACCTATAGAGAACAATCAATAACTTTACCTCAGGAATACTTAATATTTTCCAGGAATACCTAACATGAAGATGCAGACCTCAACATATATCTCAGTCCAAGTTGTCTCCTCCTCCAAATCACTGTTCTTAAATTTAAAAGGTGTTTCTGACTCAATTGAAGGGTAGCTAGATACATCTTAATTCTTATAGTATCAATTAAAAATGAAATAGTGGTCCTTTTTCACATAATTAAATTAGAGGTATTTACCTGAGCATCTGAAAGAACTACTTATACTTAGGGGTTCTGGTCCAGACATCAGTCCTAAAGGTAAATGCACTAGCAACCCCATAATGGTGGGAGAGAAGCAGAACTAAAGCTTGGCCCCATATAACCCTCAACACATATGAATATGGAATTCACTTGTTGTTAGATTATATTGCATTTTCAGGAATACAATCTTCTGAAAAGATCAGGTGTACAGACTAGATTATAATCTGTATTCTAATAGAACTCTCTTTTCAACTGCTACTGGGGCTCAGAAATGAATAAGGATCGTGTCTCATTAAAACTGGAATGGGAATTCCAACCCATAAGAAAAATTGAAAAGTTGTGAGGGAAAAAAAATCCCAAAAACGGTAGTAGCAACCCATTTCCATATCATTACACCCAAAACTGCATAGACAAGTTCACATAATTACCAGGATAGCGTTCAGGCTTGACATAGGAGCCTCTTTATTTTTTAATATATCTGCATAAAACTACCCTTAAATAAAGTTTGTGCAGAATATGGTTGCTTGTTGTTATTCCACTGTCACTTCCTTGATGTATTTCTGCATAATATGTAAAATCAAGCTGGACTTTGGTCACATTGCTGCAACTGCCGTCTTGATTTTTTTGACATTGCTGGCAATCGAACGTTATTTTTTTAATTATAAATTGCATTCTATTTTATATTCTGTAAGTACATTTGTGGATACAACATTGACAATAGTAATAATATGATGCCCTCGCCCGAAGATTATTTGCTTCCTGTTTTAGGCAGTAGTCTCTAGAAAGTGATCTCTGGTCTATTAAACCTTTATCATTTTGAGTATACATTTAATGTATACATTTGCACTGAGTGTGTGCAGTATAGATGGTACATGGCAAGAAAAAAATAAACCTAAGAAAGAAGAATAAAATGCAGAATGTAGAAAATAAGAACTGGATTGTCTTTCCTGTGAGACCTGTTGGCTTCAGGTTATTGTTTAACTACCCATAAGTAGGTCAGGTAGTGAAAAGGGGGATAAAATGGAGGAAAAATAAGCTGATTTGGTTAGGGACAAGACAAAGCTTTTGCTCAGAAACACACACAGACACACACTTTGCAATATACATGGTATGTGCAAGCTTTCGTTAGGGTAAGGCAGGTGAGACAAGGAGGGAAAGGAAATAGCAAGGGTGCTTAGAGGTAACAGGACTGGGTAACCCCTTCCTCCCTTATGGCAAAGGCTACTCATCAGCAAGAGAAAAAGGAGACAAGGCAAGAGTCTTTGTGCAAAAAATTCTGGATTGTGAGTTGGCAGCTTAGCAAATGAGGAGGGTGAGGAGCTGGAAGTTCCACCTGTTACAAATTGCCTGTAGATTTGCAGCTGTGGTTTGGAGGGCTACCAGAACTAGACTGGAGGTTTAATTATGGAGAGAGCCTGAAAAAGAGTGAGAGAAGACCTGTCAGGTGGGACTTGACATTATACAAATGACAGGTAATGCTCAACCTACAATCACAATTGGACTGGAGCTTCCATCACTAAGCAAGGTGGTTGTTAAATGAATCATCACGTAACTATGTCCAATTTTACATTCCCCCCCACACACTCATTAAACGAACCACATGGTTGGTAAGCGAATCCAGCTTCCCCCTCTGACTTTGCTTGTCAGAAGCTGGCTGGGAAGTTCGCAAATGGCAATCACATGATCCTGGGACACTGCAGTCATTGTAAATACATGCAGTGACTGAGACAGTGCCGCAATGATCATAAGTGCAAGGACCCGTCATAAGTCAGTTTTTTTCAGCAGCACTGTAACTTTGAACGGTTGCTAAATCAATAGTTGTAAATTGTACAGTGAGAGTATTTGCAAGGGAGGAGGGAGAATTGATTTGCTTCAGAAATGTACTGCACTTTTAGGGAGATTGTTCAGTTGGTCGTGAAAGAATTTGCCCCCTGGAAAATTCATCCCAATTGAGTTCAATTTTGTTTAGATGTTTGAAGTTATAATCTACTTGCATGCTACTGTTTGTGCTATTAACATTTACCTCTGGAGGTAGGATATGTTTTCTTATTGGATTCCCCTGAAGTAAATGAATCACCTCTTAGAATCACCTCCTTGATGGTGGAAAGAATGGATGGAAATACATTGTATAAATGCTGGGGGGGGGGGGAAAGCCTGTTTGAAGATTCTTTGTGGGAAATCAGCACGTGAACTCGGGATTGGTCTTTGTCTTACCACAGAGGCTATATAAATCCATAAAAGGCTCCACTGGGATCACTCACCTCTTTCTCCCCTACCGGCTGCTGCAGCTAGGGGAAGGCAAAAAATTGACTCCCACCCCCCATACAGTACTGAACTATTATGGGTAGAAGTGAATGTTATTGCTCTTAAAAATTGGTATGGTAACATAGATGTGAAATATGTTTTTACAGTAAAAAAAAATTCCCTGAAGAGAAGTAACTTTCGCACAGTTGAGCAAGAACTGGAGAATGGTTAAACAACAGAAAAGTAGGGACAAGGGTTTTGGTAAAAGGATTTATGGAGCTAATTCTACAGAACTGAGGTATGCTTGGGAAATATGCCTTTCTCTAGGAGCCCAATACTTTGAGGAATAGAATAGAATAGAGCTGGAAGGGACCTTGGAGGCACAGAGTTTTTTTTTTAAACTAGAAGATGAAACTTTGCAGCATCAGAGGAGGAAGATAAATCAGTGGATTATTATTCTATACCGGACACTATCAGGTAAAAAGTAGATATTGGAAACCACATCATGATATAAATCTTTTTCTGGAGTAAAGTCCACCCCTGCATTTGGGGAAGAAAGGATTGGTAATGGATCAAAGTTTGTTTTGTTTTCGCTACTCAAATAACAGTAGATGAAATTTGTAGAGAGGGGAGAGAAAGGAATTGCAGGGGGGGGAATTAAAAACCTTGTCCTGGCTGTGGTTATGTCCCTGTCCTCTTTCCAGCCACATGCTGCTGCCCAGGACCTATTGGCTATTTGGGAGGGAGGTTATGGTGCAACAGAAAGTACAAAAGATGGCTGCATCAGGTTTAAAACACTACCCACATCCTGGTTAAAAGACGTTGAGACCCAACCTGCCTTTTGGTATTAATGAGCCAAATTAGGGAGGAAGCTCCTCTAGCACTTCATTAAAGAAAGAGTCCTCAGGTATTCAGAGATCAAAGCAAAAAATCTGTTGAATCTTCTAACTGAATAAAGTTTACTATACCCATTATATTACACTTTCAGAAGGAAAAGAAGGGGAAAAACCAGTCAAACCACAGTCAAAGGAGGAAATCCTGCTAGCCCAAATCCACAACTTAGAAATTCAGCTTAAATCACTTTGCTTCAAGTTGAGTGGATAATGCTAGTCAGCAAATCGGTAGAATGTCTGTATTGATCATTAAAATATCCACAGTGTTTTCAGTGTTTTCTTTGCCATTTTACTACCTTGGAGAAAATGGTAACAGTATGAATAGAGTTCTGTTATGTTGCTTAAAGAGTGAATGATCATTTCACTTCAGATTATCACTTGGATCTAGGGTTATTTTAAAAAATCAATAGTTTCTTAAAATAAATCCCATGCTGATTAGAACTTGGAGAGGGAACAATAGCAACAGCAATAGCACTGAGACTTATATACCGTTCCGTAGTGCTTTACAGCATTCTCTGAGCAGTTTGTAGTGTCAGCATATTGCCCCAACAATCTGGGTTCTCATTTTACAAACCTCAAAAGGATGGAAGGCTGAGTCAACCTCGAACCCCATCAGGATTGAGCTCCAGGCTGTGGGCACAGTTAACTTGCAGTACTGCATTCTAACCCACCAGGGCTCAGTGGCTCAATATCATACTGTTTACAATGGCATTTTAAGGTATTATCTAAATAAGAGAAAATATGTGTAAGCCAATTATAAAAATACTGGCATGACAGATGATTGCATGAGTAGACAATTTCAAACATTTTGAAACAAGATGTATGATCTAGGTAGGCATTACATTCATTAATAACTTCTTTGTTTCATACTACCTTCTGATATCCCAATATCTAGCTTTTTTATATATTCTAGTTTAAATAATTTAAGGAGGCAAGTGGCTTTTATTAATTTTGTTATTGATTTTCCTAAGATATTTCTTTATTAGTATTCTGGTAGCTGGGAGTTTAAAAAAAAATAATAAATAAGAGGCAGCAGTTAATTTGTTGGTTTACTGCATGAACCACTATCTGGACACTATTAAGCATCTATCTGTCTGTCGGTCTTTCTGTCATCTATCTAATGTAGTTCACCACTGAGAATATATATATCATCTAAAAAGGACTGTGTGATTCTTAGTCGCAATAAAGGTGGTTTAGAGCCAGTTTTGTGCAGTGGTTAACATGCTAGCCTAGAATTAGGAGACTGTGAGTTCTAGTCCAGATTTAGGCATGAAAGATAGCTGGGCCAATCTCTCCCTGTCAGCACAATCCACCTCACAGAGTTGTTGTTGGGGGGGGGGGAGGAAGAAGAGTATTATGAATTTTTGGTCTTCTTGAGTGACTCATAAAGTAATAAAGGCAGGACAAAAATCTAATAAATAAATTAAATGCTGCAGCTGATAGGACGACGGTGGCGACGCTTCCCTCTGGGAATCCAAGGCGAATGGTCTTCAGAAAGGTTCGGCACTAGGTCGTTGCACTGGACGAGGCAGCCCCACCCCCTGGATTAAGCAATTGGCTACCTTCCCTCCCTCTTTCTCTCCCTTCGACTTGCTGACATCTTCCCCAAAGAAGGGGAATCGGGAAGCGCTAGGACCAAGTAGGCTCGGAGAGACCGCTGGAATCTCTTCTGTGCAGAGCGGCTGTTGCTGCCGCCGCCGCCGCCGCCGCTGCTGCCATTTCTCCTGGCGTTCCCCGCTTAGAGAGAAAGGAGGGGAGCGGGAGGTTACAGAGGCTGACTGAACTCAAGCGCTTGGACTGCCAAGACTCCCACTGCCTGCTGCTGCTGCTGCTGCTTCTGCTGCTGCTGTTCCTGCTCTGGGCAAGCGAGGAAAGCAGAGCGAGGAGGGCGGGAGGCTGGGGGGGGGGGGGAGAGAGAGATAGGCAGAGGGGAAATCAAGCTTGAAGGAGAGAGGGAAGCCCCGAGAAAGAAGGAAAGGATCCGCTCTTCTCCTTCCAGAGTCTCCATGGCGCAAGGAAAGCGATCGAAGCTGAGGAAAGTGTGAGGCAGTGGGGGAAGAGACCGATTCATAACTTTCCGACGCCTCGAAGCCGTTTGTTCGGGCAGCTGGGAGGAAGAATTTGCCTCCTTCCATGCCCCGGTCACTTCAGCGCCTCGGGAGATTCAATGCGCTATTCCGGACTCTTTCTGGCTTCCTTCTCGAGGTAACTTTTGGGAAGTCTTGCAGCCACAGCTGATAGAAGTGCCTGGAGGAGAACGGAGAGCCTTGGAAGAAGTACCGAAGGAGAAAGTTTCGGGTGAAAATCCGGCGGAGATTTTCTCTCCCCCAACCCTTCCACCTCCTCCTCCTCCCCCCCCCCGCTGCTTGTTTGTGTGGGGGGAAACTAAAGCGCCGAGAAGATGATCCGCTGCTGCGGAGGTGTCCGAAGCGGAGGAGACTTTCTGTGCCTGCTCCTTCTGCTGATGGGTTTCTTATTGCCCGCCTGCAGGACTCGCTTGTACACCAACCACTGGGCGGTGAGGATAAGTGGCGGGCTCCCAGAAGCCAACCGGATAGCGAGCAAGTACGGCTACATCAATATAGGACAGGTAACCTCCTCCGGCGGAAGGCCACCCGCTCTCGCCCCCTGCTTCGCCTTGCAGCCGGCGCGGGTGACGGACGGGAGGGCGGGCGGGCAAAAGCTGCAAAGTGCTGGTGCTGCGGCAGGCGCGGGAAAGGGAGGCGGTGGGCGCCCTTCTCGCCTCCTTCCCTGTCATCTCCTGCGGAGCTTAGGGAAGCAGGCAGCGCGAAGGGCAGGTAGTAGACTGGCCAGGTCACGTCCGTTCCCCCCCCCCCCGATGCCTTGCTCTCGGGCCGAGAACTGAGCTAGGTGGCGAGGTCGGACGGCTAGGAATTGGGAAGAGGGAGAGCGGGGGAAAAAAACCAGCCGGTTGCAAAAGCTCCGACGAGAGAGAGCGCGGTTGGACGCCGAGGCAAGCGCACGTCCTGGGGCGATGACATAGTTTCGAGGCTTCCGAGCCCGCCAGGGGGGAGGGGGGGGGAATTGCTCGGCCGACGCTGGAGGAGGTTTCAGGCAGCCGAGCAAGAACCTGTTGGGGGTCGCTGACGAGCCCTGAGACTGGGGGAGGGGAGGTCATATTTAGGCAAGCGGGGGCTTGCAGGAGAGGGAAAGGAAAAGGTTTCCAAACTTCCCAGGGTTTAAGGAAGCCGAAAAAGGCAGAAACTTGCTACTTCGGGTGCTTGTTTCTTTAAACAAGCCAAACTACCTGACGCTGTTGTTGACTTGGAGGCCCTGTGGTGGACCCCCTTTTGTGCATGTTCAGAAGCGCTCATTACTTCCTAATTGCTAGGTTTAGAATGATAGTCCCTTGAGCTCAGTCTCCATTTGAGGATTCCTAGCGTTTCCACCACCACCACCACCACCACTTTTTTTTTTTTGCTTCATTAAATCTATATTATGGACTTTTTCCTTAATTTTTCGCTTCATGCCAACTTTATCAAGGAAGCATTAGGGTTTGCAGATACTTTGTGGGCTGGAGATGTAGAAGTGGGAGACATGGCATATACTTTGTGGGGTTTCCTTCATTGCAAAAGATGACCGGATGGATTTCCTTGTTGTGTTTGGAAACCCTGGCCCCACTGCTTGCTGGAGGAATTTAGTGTACTGCACTTATTCTGGTATTTGTTCTCCCCCCCCCCCCCCATTATAACTGTGGCATAGTCATCAAGAAGATAAAGAAATTTGAGAAAAGATTTAATAGCAAGATAAAACTTTACTGTCTGTCCCAAATATCCCCCAATCTCAAGTCCTCATCATGCATTGGAATAAAGTGCCCATCATCCCCAGCCATATTGACTTGGCTCCTGCCTATGACTTGAACTCTTCCCTTACTCTTTCCACAGTGAACTTTGAGCTCAGCAAATGGAAACCAAGTTTTCAACAAGCAGATGGTGTGTGTCCCTCCTCGTGCAAGGGCCAAGATTTTGCCTGAGCCTTTGCCAGAGTAACAGAAAGGGAGGAGACGGGGATTAATTTGTAACATAGCTCATCAGGGCCAAGACAGAGCTTTTTACTGCTGAAGTTGGCCCTTTCTGAAAGAAAGACAACCTTGAATTTAAGAGGACGCCCCTAAAAGAGATTAATGCTTTCATATACTTTTCGTTTTAAGATTGATATACGGGAGGGGGCAAAATTAAGGAACTAAACTTCATTTCAGGTAAAGAGAGAACGAGAAATAGGAAGGAAAGCATGTGAAGGCTGACTCGGGTTTTTTTTTTTCCCTGGAGGAGACATGAGAACCCTAACATTGCTCTTCCAAAGGTGCATTTCTAAAAGGCAACTGGGTTTTCTTGTTGCTTTTTTTCTTTGAAAATGTTTCGCTTCTCATCCAAGAAGCTTCTTCAGTTCAGTTCGCTTCTTGGATGAGAAGCGAAATGTTTTCAAAGAAAAAAACCAAGCAAGTCCAGTTGCCTTTGAAAAAGCACCTTTGGGACAACCATGTCCTGGATGATTGAGAATGTCTATAAACACCTAACATTGCTCTCTTGCTGGAGTTGATGCAGAACCTTTGGGCAGCTGACAGACTTAATCCATCATTCTTTCCTTTCATAAATTGCAAAATAGGAACTTATGTGAAAGAAAGGTAAGCAGATGAAAAAGAAAAGTTGCAAAATTCATGAGAACAAAAGTATTTTGGGCTGGATCGAATATAACTCCTGATCAGTCCAACATATTGTGTCCTGCAGTGGCCAATTAGAAACATCCAAGAAATCATCAAACATAGGATCAGTACCACAGACTGTGGTATTGTTTAGAAACATTTTTTAAAAAAATCTTGGAGACAATATTCATAACTAAATGGTTATTGATAGCTTTTTAGTTACCTATTTTTGTTACAAAATACTTTCTCATGCCAATTGTTAATGTTAATTTATTAACCTCATGAACACAAGTTCAGCAAATTGGAGAAATACATTCTGTTAAAGAGCATGTTGAAATCATAAGAAGTTATTGAGGTGAAAAGAAAGTAATGGAAAAGAAAATGTTCTGAGCTGATAGAAAATGTTCTGGGCCATATTTATTAGTGAATGTTTTACAGACATATTTTAAAGTGTTTTGGAAAAAGCACTTAGTGATATTGTACTGTTTTAATTCTATATAAAGGAGTGGATTAAGTTGTCTAATGCAGGTGTATTTGGGAGATTTAAATTTGGCTTTAGTTCAGATGAGTTAAATAAGTTGATGCTGATCTGGTCTGAGTCATATTAGCTAGTTTAGAAACACCTGAATTTGTAGAATCTACAGATATTAACAAACACCTGGATGTGCTAGACCCCAAACTATTAAATAAAAAAATTATTAAATATTCCATGTACACATGTGTCTTGAATTAGTTGCTCAAGCAATTCAATGAATTTAATGAGAGATTAAACATAAATTATATAAACTATATAACAGCACTACATATTTTCTAACATTTCTAATATTAATAAATATTTCTAGAGAATATTGTTTCGGATATCTGGACCGCCTGTTGTTTTGTTTTATTGTGATTTGTGCCATAAACGTCATCACTATCTTTTCTAAAGCTAACATAATTTGCAACAGTTAAGAATTTTTAAAATTAGAAATAATGGTCATGCAAAAAAGATTCAGTTATATAGTAAATTAAATGGATTCCAGTCCCACGTTATAATCAATGCTCTAGAGCAGGGCTTTTCAACCTTTTCACCAATTGTACCACTTTTAGGATATGGCAATATTCGAGTACCACCTAGCAAGGTGTCAAAAACTTGATGACCAAAAAAAAAAACCTGTTCAAAGTTGCAATTGCACTGAAATGACTTATGACCATTTTCACACTTATGACCACTGCAGCATGCCCAGGGTCATGTGATTTATATTTGGATGCTTGGCAACTGATTCATATTTATGATGGTCACAGTGTCCCAGGGTCATGTGATCCCCTTTTGCAACCTTTTGACAAGTAAAGTCAATGGCAGGGCTGCTGGTGGCGGGACTTCCCTCCCTCCCTCTTTCTCATGCCCACCTCCTTCTGAAGGAAGAATTTGAAAAAAAAACAACCATATTTTTTCTCTTCCATATATTCATCAAACAAGGAAAAGCCTCCAGAAACAGAAAAGACAAACTGCTGAGTGAACTAGCTTAAAAAGGCACATTCCCCTTTAAGAATTAGCTACTGGCTAGAAAGGAAAGTAAGGAAGAAAAAAAAATGTAGTAAGTATTGGCTGCCGGCTAAGGTAGCCTCCCCAAATGGCTCCATTCATAAGTAAAGGAATCTACAGGCAAAATCCATTCAGGAGAAAAATACTTCAAAATCCCTTGCAGCAAAACTTACAGCTAACAATAGCAGAGCAATAGAAGCTAACACCAGCCATCAGCCAAATAGAAATTGCCAAGCACTCCTTAAGAACACAAAACCCACATTGCACAAATCCCAGAACTTCAAAGTCACAAAAGCACATAAGAATCCTTCCACTCTCCATCTCCCTCCCTCCGTGCCTCACCTCCAGCCATTGCTACCTTTTTTCATTCCTCTTGGAGGGCGACCCCTCCCCCACTGCATTTCTTGCCTGTTTGCTGCTGCCAGCACAGGTGGCTGCCACAGCAGTTGCAAATCAGCTCATGGCCGGCCTGCTTGATTTGATCTCCTCTCCTCTCTCCCCCCCACCCTCCTCCTTCGGTGCAACTGGAGCTGACTAGGCCTCCTCCCAAGGCTGCTTCTTTTTTTCTCTCTCCCTCTCCCGCCCAAACTGCCTCCTTTTATAGCCTCTGTCTCCGCCCCCTTCCTCCTCCTTTCTCATGGGGGAGGGTGAGCCAGAAGTGAGCCTGGGGCCTTTGTCTCGCCCCACCCACTCTGCAGTTCCAGGGGACTCTTGCCTGTGCTGGCTCATTCGCTCCCCCACTACAATTGGCTAGGCAGGGCTGCGTACCACCTGCCACTTGTTAATGTACCACAAGTGGTACGCGTACCACAGGTTGAAAAGCCCTGCTCTAGAGCAGGGGTAGGCAACCTTGGCTCTTTTATGACTTGTGGACTTCAACTCCCAGAATTCCTGAGCCAGCTGGCTCAAAAATTCTAGGAGTTGAAGTCCACGAGTCATAAAAGAGCCAAGGTTGCCTACCCCTGCTCTAGAACATAAAATATTGTGCGGTGCATAGAAGATTATAGAATGTTTCCACAGCCTATTAACCAAAGATATGGGTTCTTTGTATTCCACAGAATAGCAAATACCCCAAGGATATATTTTGACTCATTTACTTTTAAGGACAAAATGAGAGGCCAGAAAGAGAGCAATTACATTGTTAGGATTTCTCCTTCATAGATAACAAGTTCTTCTTAATAATCATTTTTCTTTAAAACTCTACTCAGAAATTCCATATAAATTAGCATGATGTCACTTCAGTACATGAAATGCTGTGACTTTTTAAATAACTAATTGGATACATTGGTATAGGGCAGTCATTTACAACAAAACCTTAGCCATTTTTCTCTCTTGTCATGGTTATTTACTTTTGGCAAATTAAGGTTGCCTTATAAATTGAAATTTTTCATACTGTTAAACAAAGCATATCCTGGAAAAAATAGCATTGTAATAATTTGTTATTTTTATTCTATGGAACCAAGAGAGCACAAACAACCCATAACAAATGGAAGACTGCCATCTTTCTATATTTTGAAAGCTTTCTTTCCATAACCTGTGTTACATTCTTCCGATATTAAGGTTTCCCCTTTTTAGGTTTCTAAGCCAACAAGCAAGAATAATACTATATTTCCTATAATTGTTATACCTACATTCAATTCCTTTCAAGAAAAAAAGTACTGTACACACACACACACACACACACACACACACACACACACGAGACAGATGCAGACAGGCAGACAGACAGTTTCCATTAGACTGAATGTTATATCCTATATATGTTTTCTGGTACATATATGTGTACAGTTAGAGAAGTGTGGAAGTTTTTACATAAAACAAATGAAAGTATTTTGATTTTATTTTAGATAGACTTCAAAAACTGAATGTTTAGAGATTCCAAAAGTAATCCTCCAAAATGGACTTTTAGGGGCTACAGGCAGTGGTGGGATTCGGCCAGTTCACACCACTTCGGCAGAACCGGTAGCTATTTTTTTGTTGCCCAGGCCCAGAATGGACTTCCGGAAGCCCACAACACAGAGAACCGGTTGTTCACATATTTGAATCCCACCACTGGCTACAGGTGGTCCTAGATTTACAATTACAAATGGGACCAGAATTTCTGTTGCTAAGCCAGGCAGTGGTTTAATGAGTGGTGCCTGATTTTACAACCTTTTTTTTGGCCATGGTTGAGAAAATAATTGCAGTTAAATGAATCACGTAGTCATTAAGCGAATTCAGCTTCCCCCATTGACTTTGCTTGTCAGAAGCCAGCTGGGAAGATCACAAATGGTAATCACATGAACCCAGGATGCTGCAACTGTTGTAAATACATGTCAGTTGCCAAGCATCCAAATTTTCGTAAGTATAAGGACTAATGGCAAATCACTTTTTTTTAGTGTCATTGTAACTTTGAACTGTCACCAAACGAATAGTTGTAAGTTGAGGACTGCCTCTAGAGTGATAAATGTCAGCTATGAAGTTGAATAGTCCTTTTTTCTGACTTGATTGAAATTTTTCCTTCTATTTTTAAATGGATAAGAATTCCCTATAATGATCAAATGCAAATGGATTAGCTTTAAAAATGATCTTATTACCTTTAGTTTTTTTTTCCTGGTTTATCTCTTTAACCATAATATTATGAATGTAATGTGGAACTCTAGTAATTTTAAAAGTGGTGGAAACTTCCTATGTTCTCCTGTGGCCAAGACAGAAAATGAGAGGAGAAAGTAAAACTGCAGAGTCTAATACTCATTCACGTAATACTAAACTATGATTTAACACTGTATACCAATTGGCCAGCATTATCTGAAATAACAAAGATGCATCTTCATGTGCTGCGCTTGATACTTGTTCACTGAATGCAAAAGTAGCAACAGCTAGGAAAAGATCTTGCATTTTTGGTAGCCAAAATAGAGTTTAGTTTCTCTGTGTATGTCTATATTTATATTCCTGAATTAAGAGCATTCATGTAATCTTACCTGTGATTGCTTGAGACTATATGAGACTATATCCTACAAAAAGAATTTAACTGGGGATCACAATATACTCTAAATCAGTCAGTGATTGGTTGGTGACTTTTTCGTTTACTTACTAACCTCTTCGTGTTTCTGGGAATTGATGTGTTTTATTTTATGGAACAGAGTCCAAATAAAGTTACATGAGACAACTTTAAATGAGAGATAGCAGATTAATATATGTATGCCCAATTGGTATCAAAAGTATTCACTGGAGTATAACCAGTGTTATATTAACTTAAAATATTATTTTCTTAGACTTCTCTCAAAAAACAATAGGTTAATTTTATATTTTAAAATGTTAACTACCATTGAGCTGTGATTCAGTGTAATGAATGGCATTTTAAAGAAAGCCTAGCAAAAATCTCTTGCTTGAAACTGTCCAGAACTGCTGCTAGTCATTATAGATCAGGAGTAGCATATTCTAGCATATTTCATCGTAGGAGTGCTGATAGGTATAGCTCAGGAACATCTACCATAGCACAGATTGCATAACCTTGGTATAGATCAGGAGTAGGCAACCTTGACTCTTTTATGACTCGTGGACTTCAACTCCCAGAATTCCATGTTGGCTCAGGAATTCTGGGAGTTGAAGTCCACGAGTCATAAAAGAGCCAAGGTTGCCTACCCCTGGTATAGATAATGCTGAACTACATTGATCTGTAATCACATTACAGAGCAATTCTCCAATATGGCACTCTCCAGATACGTTGAAACTACAGTACTCAGAATTCCCCAGCCATGATCGGAATTGTGTTCTCTGCTTCCTCTCTGTCTCTCTCTCCTTCTCCTCTATCGCGTTCTCTTTTTCTCTCTTCTTTCTCCTCTCCCCCCCCCCCATCTCTATTGTCCAAAGTGGTTCCAGGGCGTTGTAGGAACATTCGAGGCTGTAATTCCTCAACACAGTGCAACCACCTGTCAGTTAGACCCTTGTCCATCGTGGTTGGTGAAAGCCTCCAGGACAGTGACTAGCAGGTTGGTTCAGGCAGTGATGAATTCATTACTGCAGGAGGGGACATTTCAAGGGGCTTTTAACGAAACCCTGGTTCAAATCCCTCCTTATAAAACCACCACTTGATCCCATCTGCCTGGAAAATTTTTATCCCCTCTTCCCTTTTTAGGAAAGAGGGTAGAAGATGTGATTTCTTGGCAGCTTCAGAAGGTCCCAGGTAAAATGGATAATCTGGACTCCTTCCAGTCAGAGTTGAGGTCTGATTATGGAACAGAAATAGTATTGGTCACACTTGTGGATGGTCTCTGGCAAGGGTAGTACAACCATCTTTGCTCTCCTTGACCTCTTAGCAGCCTTTGATACCATCAAGCAGCCTTTGATACCATCAAGCAGCCTTTGATACCATCAAGCAGCCTTTAATACCATCAAGCAGCCTTTGATACCATCAGTCAAAGGCTAGGGGGTCTGGGGCTGGGCACCACACTGGTTTGGGTTCTTTCTCCAATTAGTGTTAATAGGGAGTGAAAGATCCAGTCCATGGCTGCTCTTTTGTGGCATGCTGCAGGGCTTGGTACTCTCTCTACTCCTTTTTAACATCTACATGAAACTCTGGAGGTGGACCAATAATAAACCCCACCTTCCCCTGCCCACACACCTCCACCTCCCTCTCACTTTTAATCATAACTTATATTATTACATGTACATATTTTTTAGGATTTTACTGCTTTTAATGTGAGCTGCCCAGAGTCACCTTGCAGTGACATAAGCAACAAACAAATTTAATAAATAAATAACTCCTAAGCTGGGAGAGTGGCTCCGGCAAAACCCAGAAACAGCATCTGAGCTCTCTCTCCAAAAAAAGTGCAGTGCTAGAATCAACTAAAATGCTGCGCAGAACCCTCAAATGAAATGAATGAAATGTATGAATGAAAAAAATATGTTTTAGGAATGTATATCTTCAAACTGCAACCTTTTGAAGAGATTCATTAAAAGTTTGTCACCTAAGCCGTCTTGTCACCAAAATTTAAACTGACACAAGTATTGCAACAGTAGAAGTATTGGAATACAGCCATGAAAATATATACAGTATATTGATATATCCTTAAGCCCTGTGGCTTCCCCCATTTCCTGTAAACACTGTTTTGTGCCAGAAATACATTTGGGTCTTTAAAGCTTTCCTGATACATAGCACATTGGAGAATAATTTAATTGAGGAGCGTTACATTAATGTCACTATAATATTCCACAAATCAAGAACTGGTGTAATTAGCTAAGATGCAATATCTTTGATTTTCAAAAATAAAATTATTTTGAAGACTGATGTATTAACATGAAGAAAGATAATTAAGTCCGTGTTTTAGACATGCATTTATCTGGACTAGTAGTCTTCCTGGTAGGCTTGCTTCTACTCATAGTTGTAAGTGAAGAATACTGTAATGTAATCTAAAGCTAGCGCTAATCTTGCATTCAGCACTCTGTCTATCCAGGTTCTCCTCTACTGTAAAGCAGTATTTGCTGCCCCCAGTGGCATCTGCAGCAAACTGCAATGATGTCAAAAGTATGACCACCCATGAAGTCACATTGTCAAATACATCCTCCCAAACTGCTAAATTGTTTCCTTCATGGTGCAGAATAGAGGAAGGGTCATCTCTGTTCTGCTGCTGTTATGTACATAAAAGGGTTGAAGTTAGAAAAGGCCACTGCATTAGCACTCTCCGTGCTACTTACCCACGGTATTGTTTTCAGTAGCTCTCAAAAGTTCTTTGGATAAATAGATAATGTAAATTCTTGCCTCTTTATGTTCCTTTCTCCTCCTGCTTTTGCCGTGCATTTGTTCCTCTTTGACAGTTCATTTTTTGTGTGTGTTTGCTGATATTTAATAAATACATTTCAAGCTATTTTTTTTCTAGCTGTACTGGGCGGTGTGAGGGTTTGCTCTGACCTTGGTATAGGGCTGGGATAGGCAACCTTGGCTCTTTTATGACTCGTGGACTTCAACTCCCAGAATTCCTGAACCAGCCAGGAATTCTGGGAGTTGAAGTCCACGAGTCATAAAAGAGCCAAGGCTGCCTACCCCTGGTATAGGGATTCACCAGGAGTCTGCTGGGTGCACACTAAACTAGAAATTATCTACATTAATTTTCCAACAGGTGTCACATAAATGCTGCAATTATATACTTGTCTTATCTTCTGATACAAGTCCATAAGTTACAGCATTTATGTAAAGACATCATCATGCCTATTTGTAATTTAATTACTGTACCCACCCACCACCACCACCACCATCCATGGCTATATTTACTTGGAAGAATGTCAAGCAACACATCTTAATAGATGCCATTAAGCAGGCACTCATTGAGGCAAATGAGCTAAAACTCTGCTGTTACCAATGGGAGTATCGCATGTTGTCATTTATCAATCTCATATCCTGGTTGCCTAACTAAAATTAAAATTCTGTTTCACTTCTCACGTTCATATGACATGAAACATAAAGGCAAAGAGTTCTTTCTCTCCCTTTTAACTCTGCAAATCTCACAGAAAATGAGGATCCATTTACATGTGTATTGGTTGTTCATTTTGAGTGCTTTTAAGCTGCTTCAGTTTTGTGACTAAATTTTCTACAAAGCTTTGAAGAAAATTCTGAGCTGCCAGTAGAGTTTTTAAGATACAGAACTCTCGTTGCTAAAACTGTGTGAGCTTGTGTACATGCAGGGTATTCAGCAGAAAGCTTGGATTACGGTTTCATGAGAGGTATTTTGACTGTAGTATCTTATACTACAGTACCAATGAGCAGAAAGCTCAGAAATCAGGAATGCTTTAATACTGTTCTTAAACATTTTGCTATTTGTTAAAATATCCTATGATTTTTTCATATCATATCAGCGTAATTAGCAAAGATCCTTGCTACTTAGTGAAGTTCTATATATCTTTATTGGGAAACAGGTCTACTGTTTCTTACTTCTTAGAGAGTGATGCTGATTGACAACTAGGACAGAGTCATTAAAAGCAGCCTTCATTGGTGAAGCTATATTATACATCTATGGGATAGTATCACACATGAGAACGTATTACACGTTAATCCACTGCAGCAGCAACATATTGGCGAGAGTTCTGAGGGATAACTTCAGACACGTTATGAATGCCATATAAATTCATGGAACACACATTTCCCTGCTCAACTAGCTGTTACAGGATTTAATGGTAATAGTTTTTAAAAAGGCAGACTGAAGTTTTTAACAGAACTGAAAACCAGCAGTAAGGTTTTATTTTGTTTAGTGGGTTTTTTTGTTTTTTGTTTTGGTGGAGAGTGATGTCTCACTCCCAAAACGTTGCTTTGCACACACATTTGTCTGTTCCCCAGCAGGAGCCTAGAAAACAGAAAGAAGAATCTACTGAGGCAAGTTAAGGACCCTTGTGAATGCAAAGCAAAGGGATATTTATGGAATCTGAGCTACAAAGCAATAACAGTGCCTTGAACCTGAATTTGTCTGCATCACAGCAGGAGTCCAGAGCATAGAAAAGATCAGATGTAATCCTTTAAGCTCACATTTTTCTACTCTGCAGCAATAATCTATTATCAGGCAAAGGGCAGAGCAAAACAAATTACTTTTCTTCAAATTTAATAGTGTCATTTCCCCTAATTTAAGCAATAATGCTCATTTATTTTTGTTTAAAGCAAACAGAATGATCTTTTTAAAAAAATTTCAGCTTATATGTTTTGATGTAAAACAGACATCACCGTGTTAAAATTTGTTTTACCTCCCTTCTCCATTCATTTCTTGTATACAGATGACCACATGTGAAACATACACACAAAGTAGAAATATTATATTTTGTTGGCTTTCAGTTCCTAGACTCTTGTTCTCTTTTATTCACCACTCTGGACTCATTAAATGCACTGCCCAAGTCTTTACACTGATAAACTAATAAAGATACGCAAGCCCACAATTCAGCTGTATTTTTCTCAAGGTATTTGGCTTAATAAAGAAAACACACAATATAGAGAGAGGGTTCCGTTAGTGGCAGCTACTGCTGACAGTATCCACCCATCCATAATCATTAACTCCCAAACTAAGATCAGTCTTGGGCTATTCTGCACAAGAAGAAGTTAAAATCCAAGACTGTCAAGGAACGGTGAGAATAAATGCCCAGTTTATAGATATAATAAAAGAGGATTTCTGGGGTTCTGGTTATTTGCAGGAAGATGCCATTACCAGGCACAGCACAGAAGCAGCTGAGCCCTCCTGAACCTTTTTGCTGGCATGTCCTGTTATTAGGCTCCGGTGTTGTAGGATCAAAGAGCATGCACAAAAAGCAACAGAAGCCCCTATCTTTAATCAGATAGCGAATCATCACTGAGGATATTTGGGAGATGAATTGACTGGATTAATAGCAATGGGCGTATATTTATATGTGAAATTTGCTTAGAGTTTGATATTTTGGTGAGAACTTAGAGGCTGAGCTAAGTGAGACAGTTGTTAAGAGACTATTGCCCTCATTTTACAACCTTTCTTGCCACAGTTGTTAAGAGAATCAGAGCAATTGTTAAGTTGGTAACACAGTTTTTTAAGTGAATCTAGCTTCCCCACTGATTTTGCCTGTAGGAACGTCACCAAAGGTGATCACATGACCCTGGGACATTGCAACTGCAGTAAATATGAGTCAATTGTCCAGCATCTGAATTTTGATCACATGACCATGGGGATGCTGCAATGGTTGTAAGTGTGAAAAACGATCATAAGTTACTTTTCAGTGCCACTGTATTCTCGAACGGTCAATAAATGAACTATTATAACTCGGAGGACCTGTACTTTCTTTTCCATCGGGTACTGTTTCCAATGCTTCACACCAGTTCCAATAAAATTATAATAATACAGACATGGACTATAAAGAATAAATCGGAACAACAAAGAAACCTGCAGAATGTTGATATTATGAGGAGGCTAAGCACTGAATTGTAAGTGACATTTTTTGCAGAATAATTCATTCTTGACCAAACAAACGCCCTAAGGTACAAAGCCCCAGAATGTTTTAAAAACTTTGATTGAGATTTATTATAACATAAAATTAAATTTAAGTAAATATTAAGAAAGAAAAAAGGGGGAGTGCAGAATAAAAAATGAGAAAAGAAAAAAACTGTATATCAAATCATATTCAAAGGGAGTTAGGAAACCCTCTGTCAATAAGACAGCAGTTAGTGGTCTTGACTTCATTCGGGGAGACTGATCAGAGTTGGTTGCCTGATGAATAATGTATTGATTGATCAGATATAGTAAGTTGGGGGAAAGTATTGAACATAATAGCATTTGTTAAAGTTGGATAGGTGGGGATTTGTTGTTGATGCCAGTCTGGCATAGTTCTGGTAAAATGGCTGGCACTTTTGAATGTGAGTAGTAAATAATAGTTGAGGATAAGTCATTTATGGAAGTTTGTTTTGGACACTGTGGGTTAAGTCAAGTTGTGGGTATGAGTTGTATATAGTTGTGATTTAATTACTGTGTGATTTAATATTGTAGTTCTTAATGTGGTTCTTCAATTTTGGTTGGAAGGTGCTTAGTTAGTTTTAATATGGGTCCACAATTTGGAGGGCATAGGTAGCATGATCCTAGTTATGATCAGGTATCCCAGGTACCTGGAAGATATGGTAGAAGGTGCTTGGTCATTTCAGGGAAGAAAGATCAGAATTTATTGTGAACATCCATTTCCGGCTTGGAAGTCCCAGTCAAGACCTGATGGTTGAAACATTCATAACTTTGGATTTAAGTTGCTGCTTTTGTTAAGTCGCAATTGTTCACACATCTTAAAGTTGCTGAGATTGAGAAACACCACTTTAGGTGTTGATTGACTTCAGGCTCCATGCCAGAGGTCTGAGTCAGTTATATTTTGGCAGTCACGGACTTGCCTCAAGTCTTCTCAAGCTTGACAGTTGCTCAGAGAAATTGCATAGAATGTGATGAGATTAGATCTGCCTCATTGTCAAATTGGATCTCTTTCTGATCCAATTAAGATTAACTGCTTTGAGGACCTTTGCAGAGTGGGATCTGTTGGGGTTAGGATGTGTCTTAAATACATGAATTCAGATGGTTTCTTGGAATTTCCCAATTGCGTCATAGGTGAGTTCACCAATGGCTTTGTTTTCCTGTAGCCCAGGCTCTCAATGAATGTTCTCCTAGGTCAGGGGTAGGCAACCTTGGCTCTTTTATGACTCGTGGACTTCAACTCCTAGAATTCCTGAGCCAGCTAGCTGTCCACGAGTCATAAAAGAGCCAAGGTTGCCTACCCCTGTCCTAGGTGATCCCCTTTGGTGTCCTGATCCTGAGGCACAGATTGGTTTTCTGAGCAGTTATGGGAGCTGAACCCCCAGAAATAATATCCAAAGCACTGGTGGAAAAAGATCAAAAGTAAATGTGACCAAGCACAAGTTCAAATTCAAATCATAGTCTATAGCATCATTATTTTTCTTACCTGATTGAATTAGTAAGGTGGGTCAACAGCCTTGCTTTGGAAAAAAGTGGACAGTATGATCACTCACATTGGATACATTTTGCTAACAAAATAGATTATCTGGCCTCTTTTCAGGCTTGAATACAGAATGGATATGACTTTAGTTGCTATAGTCGATAAACTTTGTTGGGATCTTTATGGAGATCTTTAAATCTCCTGGTTGCTTATTAGGCCATTAACTATGGTGTTCCTAGGAACTGTCTGTGGGGGTTAGAGATGAGTGGCAGTATTTTATGGTCATTCTATTCCTACCTCAGTTCCAGTCAGTAGCAGTCAGGCAATTTGACCAGGTGGTCACTTCCTTGTCAGGCATGAAGAATCAGGACCACACATAAAGTTCCAGTTAAGTGATTTATTGATCATGCCTATTCACAAGAATCTAGCCAACTAATGATCAACACTAAATTGGCGCTAGGTAAGAGTCAGTGGAACGCGAGAGGATTAGACTTACACCATTTGTGGGAACATAATGGACTCCAGGTTGATGACTCACTTGACTCTGCCCCCAGGTTCTGTCTGCTCTTGTCCTACAGTACTGTGCCACAGGGGTTATTTCTTTCTCCTTTACCATTCAGCATAGTGTTGCTATGGGAAATCATCCAAAAGTTCAGGGTGTGATACCATCAGTATGCTGATTATACTCAGCTTGGTACTGCAATCTCTTCCTCTCACAAGGCCCACCAGGAGACTGTGCCAAAATTCTGTCCCATTGACTCGAGGCTATCATGGTTTGGATGGGGTGATGCCATCTAAAGTTGAATCCAAGCAAGATGAAAGTTACATTTTGTTTATTGCAGTTGAACTCTTGAAGGGATGGCACTGTCCCAAGGAAGTAAGTCCACTAATTACCAGTCGTTTTTGGATTTGTGGCTATTGCAGGTAGACATTGTGGCAATGTACACCTTTAATAAATAAATGCTTCTTGTTAATTGCATTGGGTGATTGTCTAGGTAAATTGTTTACTTAAATTTTCTTCTGAGGTTAATAAAATGAAAATATTGCATTTATTCTGACTAGACATTTGGAGTGATAGGAAGCCAGTTAAGACACCAGGCTAGAACCCAGGAGACTATGGATTCTAGTCCCACCTTAGCCATGAAAACTGCCTGGGTGACTTTGGACCAGTCATTCCCTCTCAACCCAAGCCACCTCAGAGGGTTGTTGTTATGGGGGAAATAGGAGTATTAGGTATGTTCACTGCCTTGAGTTATTTATAAAAATAATAAATGCAAGTTAAAAAAATAAAATATTTATTGATAGTCTATTGATATTATAAAGTGTTGCAAGCAAAAAGGATTATTTTTGTAGTCTACTGTATCAATTACAATGAATGCTATAAGCTTGTTTGACATGCAAATACAGTTAGTCCTCAACGTATCACCACAATTGAGCCCAAAATTTCTGTTGCTAAGTGAGACATTTGTTATGTGAGTTTTGCCCCATTTTACAACCTTTCTTGCCACTGTTGTTAAGTGAATCACAGAAGTTATAAAGTAAATCTGGCTTCTCCATTGATTTTGCTTGTCAGAAGATTGCAAAAGGTGATCACATGACCCTGGGACACTGCAACTGTCATAAACACAAGCCAGTTGCCAAGCGTCTGAATTTTGATCAGATGCCATGGAAATGCTGCCATGTTCATAAGTGTGAAAAAAGGTCATAAGTCACTTTTTTCAGTGACGTTGTAACTTTGAACAGTCACTAGGCAGACTGTGTAAGTTGAGGACTATCTGTATATATCTTATGGTGAAGATAAAATAATAAATGAATGCCTGATTATATAACTTGTTTTTGGTTATTTTAACTTTGATTCACATGAAAATAGATACAGAGTTGTTGCTCCTCAGTGTTAAATAAGATATATACATGCAGTCAGGGCTTTTTTTCTCATAGAACACTCAGAACGGAGTTCCGGCAGCTTTTTTGGATGGAACCTTGTAGGGTAGGCAAAGTGGGTTGTATGACATGTGTGAGTTCCGGCACCTTTTTTTTTTTTTTACAAAAAAAGCACTGCATGCACTATTTCATTCCAGAGAATGAATATATCTTTTTCTATGGGATGAACAAATAAGATCTCTAAACAAACTGCACACTGTATTCGATAATATTGAGTTGAATAATTCAGGATTAAAGAAGTTTTCTTTTTTAATCTAAGGCTTAGAAATATCAATTGGTCTGGTTAGGACTTAAGATCAGTGACCTCCATGAAATATTGAAATATTTATTGGAAGAAGTTAATGATAAGCCATGGTCCCACATACAGGTCCCCATCAGGTACTGGGAGACAAACTTGACTCATTATGAACCGTCACAATTTGTGGAAATTTTACTCTTATGTAAGGAATAGAAATGAAATCTATAGTATTTGGTAGTTAATTACAAAGTCAGTGTTGACGTTGGTACAAACCCCCTATTTTTCTTTTTAGCTGCTTCTTCAGTAATATCTCTTATCAAATGGGTTAACTTAGGAGAATATTGTTAGGTAGTAGGTAAACTGCTAACACTTTTCAAACCTTGTTTCATTTGTAGTAATTCAACTGGGGAAAAAACACAGTGACATGGAATAAACAAAATCCCAGGGGGGGGGGGGGAATCTGCCCAATTTCTTGTCTCTCCTTTTATTTAATGTAACAATCCTTTTATTAAAAATAGATCCTGTTAATAGAATATCAGGCAATGATTTCTGTAGCACATGGTAAGATCAACCAGCTACTGTTTCATATTGTCTTGCTGATATAAGTTGTAGGTTTTGTGTTGTGATATGATGCGTCATTTGGCTGTTCTCCCTTGCCCTGCTGATGCCTATGAATGCAATGAATTGCAGACCGAATGGTTTTTTCCAATACAGAAAAGGTGGATGTGCAACTCAGAAATTATGTCTCCATTTCCTAATTCTTTTTAGAAAACAATAAGTCTTTAAAATAATTTAATCTGCTTTCTAAGATCAAAAGTTCTAAAAGGCACTTCTTCAAAGTTGAGATGAATTTTTCTCATGAATTAAATATTTACAGTTTTACAATAAATATCCTTAAGGTGAATGATTTTAGTACCATATTAGTGGGTTTGAAAAGCTAATTTGGATCTTGATTGGTACATAAAATGTTGCCTATAAATTAAACATTTAAAAGATGGATACAGACAAAACAGCCAGTTCAGTTGTTATCTCCAGTTACACAGTTACAGCCCCAAGGACAGTCAACCATTTCATATTGTATCTTTCTTTCTGAAAGATGAGTACTTAGGTTCAAGTAACATTTCAGCCTAGGTAGTAATTGCATAATTTATAGACCTTTTGAAAAAGAGATAAACTGTTTTTCATAAATTCTGCCTCTCTTTTCTCCTCACCCCAAAATCATTTTTCTCTTACAGATTGGAGCATTAAAGGATTATTACCATTTTTACCACAGTAAAACAATTAAAAGGTCGGTTCTCTCAAGTAGAGGTACTCACAACTTCATTTCCATGGAGCCAAAGGTAAGCTAATCTAATTAGTCAATCGTGTCTGATGCAAGCCTTTGCATTTTTAATTTGCAACTTTATGCCAGGGGATGTTTACCTGGATAACATCTACAATTACAAGAATTGATTGTCATTTGTTCATTAAGATTCCGTTTCATATGAGAAAAGAAGGTAGTAGTCTAATGTTTTAAGAGTAGTGTGTCACCATTATTTATATAATATAATATTAATGTTGTGGTGGTTTGCATGTCAAACCTATATAATATAGCAGTGACACTTTCCTAGAATGAAGAAGGTAGTTTGACTAATTTCTACCTCAAAAGTTCACTATTGATTTGTGTTATTGAACAAGGATATTTTTTACAAAATGTATCTTTTCACATACATTAATTAGCTTAATTGCTATTATTATTTATTATTAAACTGCTTTTATTGAATTACTGCATGCCTCATGTTAATGGTTTATAATTTTTGTTTTTCATTTATAACCTTCCCCAAAATAAAACCTTTCAAAAATACTGCCTTTTGTATATAAAGAATCATGCTTCTTTTTATTGTAGTGAAACAAATAGATGTGAGTATAACAAGGATATATCATCACTGGATTTCTTCTCAGGGCAACAATAATATCATAATATTTGATTATTTAAAATATATCAACTTAAAACATTCTTAATTTGCATCTTAATTCTATTGGTATGCCAACATGATGTATCTGCTTATTATAATCATATGCTGACGGTGGTGATTGAAGAAGATACATTGGTGCACTGCAAATATTAGCTGGCTATAAAGTTGGCTGTGTATTATTTTTTGTTCACAAACAAATGCTAGGACACTTTTATGTTATTTGATGTTATAAATGTGAGAGGAATAGGCTCACATTAAAAGTTAGATACTCTCATTTTTTGGCAATATATGAGCAGTTGGTCATTTGTTTTATGGATATTGCTTTTTGATCATTTTGCTATATTTTTTATATATTGTGATACGAAAATTAATTAATAAGCAGGTAATTTTGGTCAAACTACATTTCATCGTAAAAGCTTCCCACATAAATTAATTTAAAATTTAATTTAAGTAAGATATGGATAACTGACACCTTATACATTTTTAAATTTTACTTTGGTGTTTTCATTTTGATTATAAACAAATTGCCGTAAACTAGAAATAAAGTCAGTATAGTTTCTTATGACAAATATTATTGGCAAGATAGGAATGTTGACAGGAATAAATCAGACAAATTTTAGAAAAGGTAATGATTTATCGTACTAAAAATGCTGTTCTGTATTACTGAGCAAGAAACTTTACACTTATTCTGTCCATATTAGTATAACAACAAGATTGGCATGTAAAATGCAGTCGTGGAGGTGTAAACTTTCTTTTCCCTTTCCCATTCCCCTTTCCCTTCCCTTATGCTGCTTATTCGCCTCATTTGCCATTTTTAGAATGGCAAAATTCACACAGCTGCTTTTTGTTGTGGAAAAAGTAGTAATGATACCTACTTGTCCACCTTATCCTTATTATCGGACCATCTTAGAAACCTAAGCTCTAGAAAATAAGCAGGTATCATGTTATCACACATTACAGTGTTGATAGCAGCAGTACAGCAGTACAGGAATAAAGCAGTGCAGTGCCGATAGCAGCAGATTAAGGTATTTGAGCTTCAAGCTAAAGGAGAACTATGGCTTCCACCAAATGTAATAATATCCTGATGGAATACAGTATAAACATTTAAGACACAGATGTTGAAGTGTTTTATTTTGCTTTTTCAACTGGGACATACTGGGTGTCACTCAGTATACCCCACTTCAAAAAGCAAAACAAAGTTATCTCACTTTTGCTCATTATTTCAGCACCAAGATAACAAAGTACGTATATAACATCTTCACCAAGTCCTCAAACTTAAAATCACTTCACATACTGTATGTTATGTCTGTTTTTATAATAGATCCACCAACTTAGCTAAGTATAAGCAATATTTCTTATACATTATACATATTATAGTATTCAAGTAGAACCTACTGACATCTAGAATTTATATTAAAATGATATTTGAATAGGAAATTCATATTTTGTCTATTGTTTTAATAAAGATATACTGCCCATATCATATATATGTTTATATATAATGAAGTGCTATGATTAATCATTATTCACACATAGCTCTAAAATTTAAATCATGATTTACAATATACAGTGACTATTTTGACATATCAAACTGAGCTAAAACCGAACGGGCTAGCACAATATGTGAAAATATAAGAGAAACATCATATTTTTCAAAGCTCTTAATTTAGAAAAAAAGAAAATGTCTCATTGAAGAAGGAAAACAGCCAAGTATTGGCCACTCAAGATTGAAAATGTTATATATTCAAAAGTTGGAGACTGGCTTCTTAGCTAACTGTTGGATGTCTTTCTCCAGATGCAAAGATGCTTTAATCTTTGCATGGACTTGTCTAATACTGTACTTTAGGAAAATCCTGATTCCCATTATTATAATTTATTATCCACAAACCACACATAATAGAGTTGAATTGTTTTTGTTTCCTAATGACCATAATACTTGGTAGGGTCAGTTTTGAGCATAGAAGTAGTGGATAAAAGGTATTCAGTGAAGAAGTCCAGTTGCCTCTGCCCAAATGTATCTGAAAAAAAATTTGAAAGACAGTTTGTATCAGAGAAAGGGTAATCAGAGAAAAATCAAGCATCTTATACACTACTATTCGCCTCAACATCCAAAAATTGCTTTTAATTAAAAATTAAAATAAGTATCAAAAATAATTATTTCTAAGTGGTGCACATTTCTGCAGCTACTTGTTTAATGAGCATTTGGATTTAGCTTACACTTTGCTAGTAGAGAAAGTAGATGTGAACAAGCACCATAGACTGTATCAAATTTTTGGAATGTTGCATTCTGTTTTGGAGGTCACACAAGAAGGGAGAAGGAAATTGGATCTGTTGATGGCAGACCTGGGAAGGTTCAGGGGAAGGATTTAAAAGGATCTGGTACCTGCTTTGCCCTTGTCTCTAGTTGTGTGTTGCTATGTAGAATGCTATTACTACTATGAGGAATACTATGAAAAGCAGTGCTACCAACAGCAATTGTGGAGCTTTGAAGTAGAGCTGTTATCACCATCCTTAGAGTATGAAGAACAGTTGCAGACTAGACCTCAGCTTCTGATCTGTGATAATCTGGCTCTGGATGTGGAAAGTACAGATGTTGGCTGAGACCAGTAGAATATGTGTTAAGTTTCAGAAATGTGAAGACAAAAATGAAGAAATTATTGTTGGTTGAGATGATGCAATGGTTCCCAAATTGGGACTGTGATGGGCAGGGGCACGAATAGTGGGAGGGCACTAAGTAAGCTGTTGTAGGAGATCCACATATTCATGCGTGTCTCTTCTTCTAAGTCAGTTTCCCCAGTCCTGGTTCAGGTAGAAACATTATCAGGTGACTTGGTCTCTAAGATGGTGGTAAATATCAGGTCTATGGCATTTAGATTATATCCATCTACAACATGATGGTTGATGAGCATGTAGACCTGTTGGGTATTACTGAGTGGGAGCAATGGAGATGTAGCTCTCCCTGAAATCTGGTTTCATATTTTGTATCCTGCAGCAGCAGAACATAAATTTATGTAGAAAACTTGCAATGGCAAGGAACATTGTGTAATGGTGTGTAGGAAAGACCTTGGGAGACAGATTAGACAACTATCATAGAAAAGGTATTTCAGGCCACAGAAGCAGATGGGAACCATTTCAGATCAGATCTTCAAATTACACATTGTAGGTGCATTGCTAGTGGGACCCTGATGATGATTCACTAGTCATGAATTCAGGGAGATTCAGAGATTTCAGAGACTGCTTGGAAGATTTTTTTGAGAATTTGGCAGGTTGAAGCTGCTGGGAGACATCATCTGTCAGTTCAAAATGAGGAGTCATCGGTATGATGATTACACCGATTATACATAACTAGCCAAGATAGACATGATGCCATGGAAAACCTGAACCGATGTCTGAGAGATATCAGGTAAAACAATCCCAAATTAAATCCTACAAATACCAAACTGCTTTTTATTTTTATTTTTGCAATGAACAAACAGGGCAATCCAGTAACATCAGTTTGGGATTACTGAAGATGGGATTGTAGTTCCTCTGAAGAAGTTGTATTTTTACAACCTTTCTGTTGCAACTTGGTTGGACTGCTGCAACATATTCTACATGGAGCAGCCTTTGGAGAAGCTTTTGTTGGTAGAAAGTGTCTGTTGATATTTGAGGATGAAAGTCCTGATTTTTGCAAGGGAATGAAATGCAGAGGGAGTCAAGCAAAGTGTGTTGGGAAGTGAGCATTGAAAAAGATTATGAAATAGCAGCTAGCTTTCTTCCATGTATACTCAGAAGCTGTGACTATACTGCACTGTCTTATTAAAACGTGTGCACTGTTGTTGAAAACTGCTTAAGACTAATTGCATAACCTGACCTTGTCAAGAAAAAGTACCTATCTCTAGAAAGTCCTATAGTGTATGCTGAGAGTACATTTAGTACACTTAAAATACAATTTATTTCCTAAAAAATAATACTTTCTTTTAAAACTGCAATAACATATACAAGAATACTGGATTTGTTTTCTCATAATAAGACAGACTATTGTTATCATTTTCTACGCTTCTTAACTAAACACACAATCCCTAATAGAAAGAACTGGGACCTTCAATATACAAAGAACGTTGCTAAACTACAATACTTACTCAAGGGATAGCCTTGCTCTATTTGCAATTTTTCTTATCATCTGCACATTAGATATAAACATCTGAAATGGACTGTCCATACTTGTACAGTTGTCTGTAGGAGTATAGATGGCAAAACTACAATAACTAAAACAGTTACAGTTATAATAATGACAGTTGGCAAAGTCTACTTTGGTTGAATATTTTTTGAAATAAGCAGAGGCTTTGGTTCAAAGCTTATATTCCCCAGATAATTTTTTTTTATCAAGCTTTGTGTTCTGAAGGTTAATATTTTTATTAGTGTGGGTTACATTTGATTTTTAATTAAAACTTTATAATAATAGTTTCATTGTCATTGGTTAATGAAAGTGAGATATCATATTCAAAAGAAGAGTCTGAGAGGAGACAGACAAACATGGAGAGATACTGCCTGGCCTTGTAGCAGGACAAAATAGGCAGTATCTGAACGAAGTGTAGATATGATGTTCCAGTGAGAGAGAAAGAAAGAATTCTCAGTAGAGAAGTTGAAAAATATCCTGGGAGAAAGCAATGAGAAACCATTTCCATATTATCACCAAGAAAACTACTTAGATTCCTGAAGTCACAAGAAGTCAAGTTCAATTTACAGGACACTCATTATTGTGTAATCCATCTACTGAGCTAATAAAATTATACATTAAATGCGATAGACCAACATAATAAAACTAATAAATTAAACCCTGAATGTTGATTCAAGTGTTATAACTACCATATAGACATCATAAAAGAATTCCTGAGCCATACATGCAGTGTAACTTTTGAAAGGCTCTTTACTCCATATTAATGTAGCATAACAGTAGCTGTTTGGTTTGGGCCCTCTATAATACAGGCAAGAACATAAGCAGAAAGTCTTCACAGCACAACATGCATAACTACATTTTGATAACTTTCATATGGCCAGAGTGTTCTTAAATTGGACTTAAAAGATAACCAAAGAAGAGACCATACTGACAAAGATTGCATATTATTTCAAGTAGACGGGACTAAAAGACAACCTGAATTGAGTTTTAATGCCAGTTTGTAGAAGATAATGTGTATATTACAGTAACTTACTGTTGCTTTTAGAATTAATAGATAAGGGAATGGCTTTCTCAAGGGAGCGTATAGCACTGTAGGATTCTTTGAGATGTTCTTCAGTCCAATCTAGCATAACATATAGGCTTCCCACTCTTGGTAATAGTGCCTAAGCCAAACAGATGAATAATGATCACTGCTTGCCAAATCTTGTTATTCTTGGGAGCTTAGTAATGGGCAGTGTTTGTGTTACTGTTGCATTATGCTTGCTTCTTGAACCAATTAGTTACTGGATTTGAACAAGATATAGGACTACATTCCTAACCACAAGGACATCAAAATGATAAAAATATGCACCGTAATGTATTTTGTAATGTGGCTACAGCAACCATATCAATTCCGGTGTGGCTTTCCCGGACAGCAGCAGGTGGTGATTATGGGGCTGTGACTGAGCTTTTGGGCAGCAGCAGGATCATATTAGCAGTTAGATGAGACTCTACCTAATTCAGTCTCCTGGTTCGAGCGTGGGATGGCAGAGGGCACAGGAACAAACAGGAGGTTTCATTATGGGATCAACCAGTGTGGCTACCATTGGATTGGCCACATGGAGTAGCAATCTATACATTTATTTATTTGTTTAAATTCATATGCCACCCATTTCACTTCATTTGACTCTGAGTGGCTTACAATCTGATAAAACAATGTTGTAAAAGATTAAAATAGTAGTACAACAAATATAATATTAAAATTGACAGAGAAATAGTTTAGGTGGCGGTGGAGGGAATACAGTGGTGTGGAGGTGGAAATTTTCTATTTAATCCACCTCTAAGATGACACATCCCCATCTGGGCCCCAGGCCAATCAGCAGAGCCAGGTTTTAAGGCCCTTATGGGTTGAGTGGGAATGGACCTCAGCTCAAGGCGTTTAGTGTTCCAGAAGGTGGGAGACATGGCAGAAAAGGCTCTTTTCCTTGACTGGCAGTCAGAATTCCTTAGCCAGTGGGATCCTCAGCATACCCCTTCTCCCGACATGAATGGGGTAGGCCAATCCTATTGGGGTGAGATGGTTACTCTGGTAACCTGGACCCCTGCCATACATTTTGTCACATTCGCATTCTTTGCCAATTTCATTCATGTTGGTAGATTGCCATTACAGTCAGCTTACTGAACTTTAATTACAACTAAATCCAGCATTTTCCTTTCATCATTGTTTGAAGAGTTTGTACATATAAGTATTGTCGTTTGGATTGAAGGTTGTTTGATCAGGGTTGTGGGGGTGTCTTTCTGAGGCAATGTTACTGTTTTCTCCCTGGGCAAGAAACAAATTTGACAGGGACCCTGAGTCATTCCTGCCATGTAGTTTGGTGTTGCTACCCTTCTCCACTTGGGTTAGATTAGACTGGGTGAGGGTAGAGTGAATGCAGAGAGAGGATGGTTGGTGATCTGTTGTTTAAGACAGGGCAGTGAAGTAGCTGATACTTGATCTAAGAGATGCTGAATTTGAGGCCCAGGTATGGTAGTGTGGAATGGGCAGTCCTATTAGGATGATGACAGGCAAAGAAATGGCAGAAAACTAGGAAGAGCCAATTGTCTTGGACATTGACTGTATGCATGACTGGAAGCAGTGGTGGGATTCAGCTGGCTCGCACCACTTTGGCAGAACCTGTAGCTAATTTTTTGTTGCCCAGGCCCAGAATGGACTTCCAGAAGTGGCATCCGCACAGAGAACTGGTTGTTCACATATTTGAATCCCACCACTGACTGGAAGTCACCTCACCTCATCAATCCCCTCCCATCCAAACACACTCTCCTGCTCAGGTCTGTAAAACAAGAGAGAAGCATCCACAGCTCTCTTTGTCTCTGTCTCTCTCTGTGTTCCCCCCCCCCCCCCAGTTGATGCCTAAGTCACCCAATGCTTCCCTGGCCTCCTCGCTATCCCATGTGCCCACTGCAACTCCTCTTTTTTTTTCTTTGCCTGCCCAGAAAAGAAAATCCTTGCCCAGCAGTTTCTGTAGGCAATCCCTTCTATGCTTGACTATTCTCTCCCCCCAACCCCACCCCACAGAGCAGAGAGATTGGAGAGGAAGAAATTACAACAGAATGAGTAAGTACACAACGGGGAATACACTAGACTGTTTGCTGAGTGCACTCACAGCTGTGAGTGCCAGTGCATTATTTCAGTGTGTATTCCCCATTGTGTGCCTGCTTACTTTCCTGTAATTTCTCCCTTTCCAATGAAGAGCAATGGGGCCAAGATGAGCTTCTCCTGACTCACAAAATATAAATTTGTATGCTCTGATCATGTATGTTTGCTTGTCATGTTGATTGTTACCCATTTCAATTCTTGAGTGTATTTTAATTTTGCAGCAAATTTTAGATAGAGTATATGATACAATAGGATGAGTCTGAAAATTAATGCAGCAAAATCCAGAATTGTGCTTGACAGGAGAAATAGGATGAACAATTTCAAGTTATATGAAAAAGGTGAAAAAAGATCAAAGCAAAGAGATAGCTTATCATGGCTAACTAAAAAAAGGGAAATGGACAGAGAAAGTTTTTTAAAAATCAAATTCTAGTGTAGTGGATAGCATATTGTGAGGAACAAACATTTGCCAACAGAAATGAGAATTGAGTAGGTCAGAAGAAACCTAGAAGTAAGTTGCATGCAATTGGAGTAAGTAATTTAAGAAATGTGCATACTAAAACAAAAAGACATAGGATCAAGAATCAATGAGTGCTGAATGAATGTGGATTAAATATAAGAATGTAATGAGAGACTACTATAAATAGGAAATACTTTAAGTTGTTTTGGTCAAATGGAGAGAATGAATGAGGATAAAACCTCAAAACAAATATAGCAAGTCTCCAGGTTAAGGATGACCCATAGTTAAGAACAGAGCAACATTTGAGTTAAATACACAATTCAAGTTAAATACATAACGATTCAACTTCTTTATACAATACTTATACAGTTTTACATAATAATTCTGTTCCATTTTACATATAAATTCGACTTAAGGACAGATTACGCCTATTGGCAATCTCTCCTGTTTTGGGGAGATTCCACCTTGGGGATGGAACTTGTTTGTAAACTAAGACTGACTGTAATATGAAAGTAGAGCAAATGGCTACTGAATGAGTGTGGATTGAATACAAAAGTGACAAATAAGAAAGCTTTGAGGTGGCTTGGTCTTAGAGAGAGAATGAATGAGGGTCAGTTTACAAAACATTTGCTTTTATTACTATTACTTACTAGCCTACTTTCTTTCCACCCTTTGAATTATATAATTAACCATAAAAAAGAATGGTGTTGGATGATATACATGTATGTGGATATATGATGGGTGCATATTCATGTAAGTGTAAATTATTATGCACAACTGTATTTATCATTTTATGACTGAGGAATAAATGTAGATAATTGTACTTAACATTTTTATTTTATGAAAGATGTGCACATACGCTCTGCAAAGTAATTAATATTAAACAATTTTAAACCACATTAATTAAAAGTATTTCATTTATATTGAAGGATAGCTTATTAAAATAAAATATTGCATGCTAAATTCCATTTATATAATGTGTTTAACATTAGTCATGTTTATTGCAGTGCTGTTTTTCATGAAAACTATATAAAAGTTCAGGTTGGCATTAAGTTTTTTTCTCCTTATTTATAAATTATTTATTAAAATTTTTAAAGGAACAGGATAAATATCTATATAAGAAAGAAGATAGGAAGACACATAGTAGATAAAGAATAAAATGTCAGAAAATAAACAAAGAGTTTACAATGATCATAAATTTTATATTTTATTATATAATTAATTCAGTGTGTTAGAACCACATTGATTGTAATCTTAAGAAATAACTCCAAATATATTAATATTGATGTCAGCAGTGTTTGTTATGTTTCAAAAGTAGTACATAGTCATGTAAATGGAAAACAACAAGGGAAAAAGGGGAAACGAAGCAAGAAAGAAAAAAAGGAGAGAAAAATCAGTAAATGCAAAATTAGAAAACTAAATAGTTTTAAATTTCTTCCCAACTGGTGATTACATGAACACATTTATAAACATTGAAATTGTTTCTAATTACTGCTTTTCTATTATTTTCCCCTTTTCCTTTTGTGATACTAACTTAAAAATTATAACAATTGTAACAGCTTCTAAAAATGCCATTTTCAATGCAGCCAGCCTTTGACTTATGACAGAATTTCTATTGATACGTGATGCAGTCTAGATTGCTTCACAATGACAGACCCAGTTACCATTGTTAATCAAATTTGCTGGTCATTAGACAAGGCAAATTCCCGCCAATTTCCTATAATGAGTCAGTGGGGAAGCCAGCAGGAAATTGCAAGTCCCAGGTAGCTCAAAAAAAAATGAGGGGAAGGCAGTGGGCAGGTAAGTTGCTGGTGGTGGTTGGGAGAGGGCATGATGAGAGGTACGCAGTGGTGGGATTCAGCCAGTTCACACCACTTCGGCAGAACCGGTAGCTAATTTTTTGTTGCCCAGGCCCAGAATGGACTTCCAGAAGCGGCATCCACACAAAGAACCGGTTGTTCACATATTTGAATCCCACCGCTGGAGGTACAGGCACAGTAAGGCTCTTGGGAGTCAGTGAGATAGTGCAAAAGCATATGGGGGAGATGCAGCATGGGTTGTGGAGGGTGCGCAGAGGTGCGAGGGAGGACTTACTCCAGCAACTTGTGACCTTCCCTGTCAGCTTCCCTGTTGACTTTTTGGATACACTGGCAGGGAAGGTTGCAAATGCATGTGATTGTGGGGTGCTGCAACTGATTGTAAGTGCAGAGCTGTTTTCAAGTTCCCAGGTTAGAATCAAATGACTGCAGGAATTTTGGGACAGCCAGAACTCTAGGGATTGGTCAACAGCCATTTGTTCATGGTCATAGGTCAAGGATTCCTGTATACATACACTAAACACACTTCATACCACCCCAAAGTAGTTAAGAATCAATAGAATTACTCTAACAGTAAACAATTTAAAAATTAATATGGGTTGCTGTTCATAATTTTTTGCAGTATAAAATCTTCATAAGATTCATTTGATTCCAAAGTTCTTTTCTAACAAGCAGGCTAAATCAATAAATTGTTCATCCCGGGCAGCTCATATCATCCAGAAAAGGCCCATTTCAGCCCTTAAAAAAACATAACACTGTAATCTAATTAAAGTAATGTTGCTACATTTTTATTTACAGAAGAATTGCAATCCAGTTGTTAATTATTTTCTAGGAACATTTGTCTATTCCTGTTCAGAAAAAAAGTTTTTTAAAAAGTCACCATGTAGTTTGTTCCTGGGGATTGACCCTTTTCCTATGCCTCTCTTGTGGAAGGAAGGACGAAAGCTTTTTAGTTCTATGTTTTGATAGCACCGACCTTAACTCACATCAGGGAGTCCAGAGTTCAAAAGAAAATAATGTGTAACTGGACCTCAGGTCAAGAAAATCAAATGAGGATAAAGTCTGCACTGGCCTAGAAGAAAAGTGGGCATTGTTTTCCTTGTTAAAGAGCTTTAATTAGATGTGATAGCAATTTTGCAGCTAGCCTGCTAAGCAACAGGAAATTGGGAACAACAGAAACTGGCAGTTTGTTAGTGATAATACACAAGGTATTCAGAGGAAGAAAATACTCACTTCAGAAGAAAGTAATTTTAAAATAAAAACTGGTTTTGAACCATGAAAAGTGAAAGATAAAGTAAAAAGTAAGGACTCGAAAATTCATATTCCAAAATATAACAACTGCTATTTTTTTTCTGCCTATCTGTTGTACGAATTCAGTGCCTTTATTTTGAACGATTTGGCCATGCATATGTTTGATCCACTGAAGAACCAATTCAGATTAAACAAAACAATTATTACTTCAGTCACCAACTCTTCAACATGATTCATCCAGGGTTGTTGAAAAAAGCCTAAATGTGTTAGATCTGGGGAAACTGTTTTATTTTTTTTATTTAAAGTAGAAAATATATTTCCATATCATTAATCAATCAACTGGAAATTGTTGCAGTATAAATTTCAGATATGTACTGAATAAACTGCATATGAAATAAAAATAGTCTATACATCTGTTTATAATTTCTTTGAACATCTTTAACTTAAAGTGATTTTCTAAGCTAATGCATTTGCTTTAGAATGTTTGATGTCTGACTTACAATTTTTAAAATGTGACTCCTTATTATAAACTATTCTAGAGGGAGCTGTTCTCACAGTTTAAATAGAAAATAAAAATTACATCTCTGAGAAGGTTACATTTTCCTTTACTTCATGATCTAACTGCAAGTTTACACATCAAAATTCTGATCAATGGGAAATGGAGACACATAAACCAAAGTTCCTTGCACAGAAGACAAGGCAGAATTTATTTTATGTAATTTAGAATGCAACCTAAACAGGACTTTCAAATTTATTTATAGCTAACTACAATGTAACTCATACTTTATTTTTTCTTTCTTGAACATTTTAAAATTCTACATAAAGGATTAAACCATACTTCTGTCCAGTATTTCTCCAGATAATCATAGGGTTTTCGAAGAATGTAAAGAACCTGTGTGATTTACTCCTACCTACTATTGTTTGAACAAATTTTATACCCTACCTGAATCCACTAGGGCAGTGATGGCGAACCTTTTAGAGACCGAGTGCCCAAACTGCAACCCAAAATCCACTTATGTATCGTCGGGTGCCGGGTGGGTGTGGCCCATTGGGTGGGCATGGCCCATTGGATGGGCATGGCCCATTGGGTGGGCGTGGCTGCAGTGTTAACGGCAGACTGGGTGGGACCAAAAAGTTCAATCAATCAATTCCAACTTTGCGAGATCTTTTTTTTTCCTGTGAGAAGTTGAAATTGATTGATTGAACCTTTTTTTTTTTTTTGCACACGGCGGCGGAGGCCTAAAGCGAAAACATTTTATAAAACCTAGCTGAAGGTCTAGGACTGGGGCGACGGCATGCGTGCGCACAGAGAGGCCTCTGCGTGCCACCTGTGGCACCCGTGCCATAGGTTCGCCACCACGGCACTAGGGCTTAATAGTAACAGTTTTTAATCACTCTTATTGTGGGAATAATTATCAAGAAATAAACCTGTGGTTTCCAGAATTTAAGACATAATAATTTATTCTAATAGTAAAGTAAAATATGATGTGGTATTAGATCTTTCTCCAATTAAACAAAATACTTTTATATTGGGATTATTGGGAACAGATCCCATTGTCTTTATGAAAAATCATAGAAAAAGAACTGCAAAGAATAGTTATTGGATAGTGAGTGGACTTGAAATATTGCTAAAAGAATCTTTTCAAATCTTTCCAATAGCCAGTTAGGACACTTTGTATATTTGTTTTTATATTTTCCCCCACTGTTCCTTGCAGAACTCTTCTAGCTCAGAAATATTCTTAGTTCCTCTTGCACCCACTGCTGTTTGAGATCTCAGAGATAATATTCAAGTCTGGGAAATGGGAAGTCTACTCCAAAACCTTTATCTTTCTTCCCTAAATGTTTAATGGTTGATTTGGAGGTATCTTTCAGATCAACATTGTGGTGAAGCATCCAAACGTCCAACTCTTTTCAGCTTCATTTTCTTCACTTACTGTAAAACATCCTTCAGGGAATAAGTAGTAGGATGTATATAGTTTGAAAGAGAAGTACTTTTATGTAGTACTGAATCTTTTTCATACAGATTTAGACTATGCCAAACATACCTAAGTCAATACATTCTTGAAATAACCCAAAGAACTCTTCAAGCCCTGCTATAACATTAAATCAGAACCAATCTAGAACAAAATACTTTTTGCATTTGTTTATTTTTTAAAAAAACAAAATTCCATCTTTCAATAGGTGAGTATTCAAGTCACCTAATAAAGTATAGAAACCAAAAAGCAGATACAAAAAGTTAAAAACGCAGGTCAAAATCAACATAGGTACTAACATATTTTAATAATTAAAGCCTGGCGAAAGAGAGAAGTCTTGACAGATTTCCTAAATATTGAGAGATTTAAGGCCAAATGCAACTCCCAGAGCAGGACGTTCTATTAGCTGGGCGCAAAGCAGATTCTATTTGGTGTGCCAGAAAGTCAGGCATCGGCATCAGGGACATATTCTAAAAGCTTCTCTGGCAAATAAGAACATCTACACAGCTTTGTAATCCCTTAGATCAAAGTTTACAAAGTTATGGCCCTTGTGCAGATTCCACATCATTTTCTGTGGCAAACAACAGTATTTTGCAGGTAGGCAAAATGCCCAGGAAGCCAGGACACTGAGTGTAGCATTGGAAAAAGTATTAGTGGCCTCACAACTCACCAGTGAACCTGATAGGTCAGGGGTAGGCAACCTTGGCTCTTTTATGACTCGTGGACGTCAACTCCCAGAATTCCTGAGCCAGCCATGAATTCAGGAATTCTGGGAGTTGACGTCCACGAGTAATAAAAGAGCCAAGGTTGCCTACCCCTGTGATAGGTCTTCCATAGCTGTGATTTTGAGGTTTCTCATGTTGAGGAATCTCTCATTCTGGCAACCTCCACCCAATCTCACATTCCATGGCAGGTTGTATTTCTGATGCAGCACTTTGGCAGGGAGTCAAGAATGGGCCAGGGAAGACATATGCTGGAAACATCGGCTGCCCAAAGTAGGAAGGAAGCTTGGATGCCACTTGAGCAGAGTCTGCTATGATGAATGAGTCAATGACTTATGCTGTAATGTGGGAATCTTTTGGTCTCAAAGAAGCCCCATAGTTTTGTTCCGGTATTTGTCTGGCTTTAGTTTAAATTAGTTTATTAGGTGCTTGAATCCTTACCGTGTTTATTTGATCATTGATAATGGCATTTTAATTTCTTTGTTTGTTATTCTTTGTTATTTCATTGTAACTTACCCTAAATCAATCAGAACTGGGATGGGTTAGAAACATTCTATAATAAATAGTTTTATAAATAATAAAGCAAACATTGATGTTCTAAGTAATGACTAAGTTTGGCTGTTATAAGTAACCAAAATGAAATTGTTGTTTTGTAGGTCTGTTTTGCAATGTTTTACCTTTGTTATTTTTAACTTAATATATCTATGTTTAATGGAATACCATGATACTCTTCATTTCTTCATTTATTTTACTTTCTAAACACTTTTGTATCAATGTCTAAAATAGTTAGCATTGTGCTCTTGAGGCTAATGACCTTGTCTTCAAGAAGCATTGATTATTTCAATTCGAGATCTCTAAATTAATTACTACGTGCCATCAAGTTTATGTTCAATTCTTATTGGCCATTTAGACAGATTTTCTCAGAGATCTGCCCTCAGTTTGGCCCCTCAAGTCTTCCAATGGTACATTCATGAGTGCTATAACTGAGTCCACCACCTTGCTATAGGTTGTTCTCTTTTTCTTTTTCATTCCATGTGTTCCAGAATTATAGATTTCTCTAGTAAACTAGTGTTATGACCCAGATGGTCAAAGCAATGCAGGCCTCTAAAGAGTTCTTTATTTCTTTTAAACAATGTTCCAGCCAATGGCTCTCTAACAACCGTAAGGCTCCACCCTCATACTACCCTGAAGGCAGCCACCCTCAGTCCCCCAAACAACAGCTCCTATAGTACAAAGAAAGCCCCCAGAGTAGGAGCACGCTTACTGAGCAAGGTCCAGGGTCCCAAGTCCAATCCACCAGCCAGAGTCCAGACACAAGACCAGGGCAGTCTTCAGGACAAGAAACAGGTCCCAGAAAAGAAGCAGTTCCAAAGCTCCAGTGAATCAAAGGCCAAACGTAGCCACCAGAGAAGGGCGAGGTCCAAAACAAAATGTGAAGTGCAGTCTTCCAAGCTAGGCAAGGCAAATAGATACGAGTAAAAGCCGGGGGAGTGTAAATCAAAGCAAACAATTGTTCCTGGCAAAGACTAACTCCCCATGGCTTCTCCTTAAGTTATTCCCTTCCAGGTGTTCCTTGTGAGGAGGGGTGGGGCAACCTCCTCCCGAATAGCTTTGCAGCCCCTCTCTGGGCTTGCCTACGCCCCACTCTCCTTGCCCTTTGATCGAGTGGAGTAGGCAGCTGTTCCTTCTCAGAGGAGATAGGCTGTCTATCAGCACCATTGCTGGTCATTAACCGATCTTCCCCTGTGTCTGTATAGGCAGGCAGCTCTCTGTCTGCTTGACCACCTCCCCCAATGCCTGAGGAGCCCAGGACAGCATCGTCCTCAGCCCCTGGTGTGCCTTCCCTGTCGGATGGTCCCAACTCAACTCTTTGTCCTCCTCCTCCAAGCCAGCCTCTGAGGGGGCCATGACAACTAGGTCCTCACATTATACATCCAAAGTATGATAATTTGGGTCTGGCCATTCATGCCTCAAGTGAGAACTTTGGGTTGATTTGTTCAATGATGCATTGGCTATTGATAGTATTCCCAAAAGTCTTCTCCAACACTAAAGCTCAAAAGTATCAATATTTTTTCTGTGCTGTTTCTTTTAAGTCCAATTTCACTTCCATAGAGTGTCATAAGCCAGCATTTAAATAGCTTTTGTGAGGTCTTCACTGCTGCCGTGTGGTGTATTTCTTGATGGCTGGTTCCTTTATTGTTGATAGTTGAACCTAAAAGGTAAAAGCTATCTACTACTTCAATATCTTGTTTGTCACTTCCTAAGGTTGGCTGCTGTATCTGTTGTCATTACTTTAGTCTTTTTTACATTTTATCTTACATTGAGTTTTTCACTGTGTTCCTTGACTTTCATTACTAGAGCTTGCAGATCATTACATTGTAATCACTACAGCACAAGTTATTGAAATTTCTTCCTCTACTTTTAAAACCCCACATAGTTTTCTTCCATATATATTCTGGCTGAGAACCTAACCAAAATAATTAGGCCTACAGATTATTATCCCTTCCTCCTCCTCCACATTGGGACGAATGACACAACAAAGAACCTGAGTACAATAGTGAGAGATTACAAACAACGAGGCAATAAAGTTAAGAAGCTAGGAGCACAAGTAATGTTCTCATCAGTACTCCCAACAAAAGGCCAACACCCATTGAGGGGAAAAAGAATTTTAGAAATAAACCATTGGCTAAAGGGTTGGTGTTGCCAAGAAAACTTTGGTTTGCTGGATCATGAACTGCATTTCCTATGCAAAGGATTCTTGGCAAGGGATGGACTGCATCTCATGAAAACAGGGAAAAATGTACTCAGAAAAAGACTGGCCCAACTCATCAGGAGGGCTTTAAACTAAAATTGAGGGGGAAGGGTGACCAATCTCTAGAATCTCTAGAACCCAAAACCAATCACAAATCCCAAGAAAACAAATCAAACAATGAGGTAGGCAGTGATGAGAAAAAAGAAAAACTCAAACAATAATCAGGAGATGCAGGAAACATACCCACGGACAGGCATAAAAGCCTTAAATGCTTATATACAAATGCAAAGCTTGGGGAACAAACAGGGTGAACTAGAAGCAATAGTACACGAGGGAGGGTATGACAAAGTTGGCATTATAGAAACCTGGTGGGACAAAACCCGTGAATGGAATAGACTGATGGATGGATACAAATTGTTCAAAAGAAACAGGTCTACAAAAAGAGGAGGGGGAGTTGCACTGTATGTAAGAGAACACTACATATCTACAGAAATACACATGATCAAAGATAAAACCTCTCCAGAATGTATATGGGTCAATATAAAAGAGAAAAAAAGTGTGTATATTACAGGCCACCCAACCAATCAGAAGAAATATATTAACTCTTTGCCAACCAGTTAACAAATGTATGTAGGAAGCATACCACAGTAGTAATGGGAGACTTCAACTATCCAGATATCAACTGGAAGACAAACTCTACAGCAAACGGGAGATCAAACAGATTCCTAACCAACCTAGCCAACAACTTTGTCACCCAAAAGGTGAAGGAGGGAACTAGATGTAAAGCTATATTGGACTTAATACTGTATAGGTAATAAGCAGGCATCAAAAAAAAATATTCTTGGAAAGAATTTTTGCAGAATGTTTTAAGTTACTGTGATAATTATCCAAAAATATTTTTAAAAATATGTCAAATAAACCAGCGATATCTGTCTTCAGATGCTCTTTATGTTCAACATCATAGTATTTTATTCACTGTATTTTTAAATATACAAGATATTGTTTTGATATGTGGGTTTTTTTTTCTTTTTAACAGGTAGAATGGATAGAACAGCAAATTGTAAAAATAAGAAGAAAGAGAGATTACAAACCTGGTAGCATCCAATCCATGTATTTTAATGATCCTAAATGGCAAAGTATGTGGTACATGGTAAGTCCATATATTTGCATAGAAATCTGTCACATTAAACACACCTGTCTTCAGTGCAACTTGTTTAGTAAAAATAATAAATATTTGAAACCCAAACATTTGATGTTGCCAAAGTAAGATGTACTCTTATAGTTCTATAAATTAAATCTTATTATGGTAATTGGTAAAGATAATCTATTTTTTGAAAGTTCTATTTAATTAAATACAGTATATAGCTCTTTCATGATTTTTTTCTAGTATTGGAGTAAAAATATTAATGTGCCTTTTGTAATCAGTATTTTCCCATAACTAAAATATTAATAGTAATTTGGGGAAAAATGAACTGAATCTGATGTAAATTATATTACTACAATAAACTTAATGTGAAGACATTCTAAAAATCTCTGTTGGCCAGAATGTGGCTTTATAAATATAAAAAATATAAGATCTAAAACCAAACAAAGAAATCTGGAAAACAGACTACATGAAAGCCAAAGAAAGAAACCTCATTTGGAAGTATTCATAATTTTTTTTGTAATCTGAAGGATAGATGCATTTTAAATATCTATTTAATATTTCTAACCAAAATTGCATTTATTTGTTATAATACATTTTAAGTACTGCTTGTCTCAAAAAGGAATATACTTAATTTATCAAGTATTTTTCTATAGTAAATCTGGCAGCTAAGGACAAAAATTGAATTTGTTTCTTATATAAAAACTATTTTTACATCCTGTGATAATGAATGAAGCTAAATTAAAGATTGTTATGTAATTTTTCCAATTTCCTCAAAAACTTTTAAATCAAAATGAGTAACAAAATGTGCATCATATTTAATTAATAGTTACTAGATCAGGGTTTTTTTTTCTTTCCAAAATTATGTGTGATTTGGGGGAATTGGGTGATCTTACACTTGCTGATTAGATTAAAAGAAGCTGCTGGAAAAAATAGCATAAGGTGCAAGTAGAAGTATTTTTATCACTTCTTCCACAGATTGGTTCAGTCTTCTTTCTCTTCTGAATGATTTGTACATTTCATGTCCTAAATATATGAGAGTAGCCTACAGTATAGATGCCTAGTTGTAGCTAGACTTAATCACCATGTTATGTTCTAAATCTTATCTGTGTGTGTGTTTTGTTTTGTTTTTTGTGCAAGCAATCAGCCTCAGAAGAGCTTCATTATAAAAGTTATACTCCTAATTGTTTCCTTTTCCATTCTTTAACACTATCTGCTATCCAACAATTGTTACTCCATTCTCCATCCTGATTTTGTTCATTTGAGGGGGGGGGGAGAGGTAGTACTGAAAGGAAAAAGGGGTGGTGCCTGGTAGTGGTTTGTGTGTAAAGAGTGGAAGATATATGAACATATGGATCAATTAATTTAGTAAATGGCATGTCTTATTTTACAAAGAGATAATTGTATTTAGTAGTTACTGATTCAATGTATAAAAAAATATCCTTTATCTTGGCCTGAAGTTATTTTGGAGAGTGGCTTGTGCTACCTTATGTGCATACATTCAAACATACACACACATATACACACAGACAGATTTATATGAAAGTTCCATTTATTAAGCAGGGGCCAGGAGTTTCCAAACTGGTTTTAGCTATAGTTGACAACCCTAGGTTGACAGGATGAGGAAGCTGGGAATTATATAGGATTTATTTTGGTCCCTTCTTTCATTTTGCAGATATTATCTTAAATTCAGTACCATTCTTTTGAATATAAGGATCACCATCTGATTATAGCTTTGCAGATGAATTAAGAAAGTTTCTCAAATGACCAAATCTAAATCTAGACTTTATTTGGTCCAGTACTGTTTGATTAGTTCTTGCAGTTTATGTTGTTTTTAGTAACTGTCCCCAAATCCCGAATTTGAAATATTGCTTGGATGCAAAAAGGGATTGGAAGAAAGGGAGCAAAAAAGTTCAGTGTTAATAAGAGAGAAGTTATATTTTTAAGTGTGGAAGCTAATCCTGGTTTGAAGTTATAGCGTGTTCTAGTTTGGGAAGTACTGTTTTGGAAAGATAAAATATGTCATTTGAGGGATGCTTTGATATCTAGTGATGGATAATAGGCAACGTTGACAACTAAAAGTTTCATTGTACATGCATGTCTTCATGAAGGTATGATGTGCCTTTATATGGTTCTCCGGCTGTGACCTTCCGTGGGAAACTAGGATAAAGTCAAATCACTTCTCTGCATGTTGTTTCAGAATATTCTTTACATTATAACTGGTTCAGTTATGGCTTTTATTGCTCTATAAGAATTTCTTTCTAATTTCTCAACCTTCAAATTTTCTTGCATTCTTTTTGTTCTTATGTCTTGATATTTTTAAGTTCCATCATCTTTAGTGCCTGATGAATGGCTGATACGATATATCTTAAATTCAGTGTAATATTTCAGCAAAGGGCTTCAAAAATCTCAGTATTGCTATATAGAAATGCAAATATAATTGAATTCCTTTATTAACATTCTTTAATATATTCTTATTTATTCTAAAATATATCTCTCTCATTAAACTATCAGGAAGAACTGAAGCCAAACAACAAATAAAAAGCAGTGGTTTTTCTTGTATCTTTGAATGAACAATAATTAAGTATCTTTGATAGAATTAATAGTTATTCCATAACAAAAGGTAGTTGTGCATGAAAATAAATAGAAAAATACGACAGTGTATCTTTTAGGATCTAGATCAGTGATGGCGAACCTTTCAGAGACCCAGTGCCCAAACTGCAACCCAAAACCCACTTATTTATCACCAGGTGCCGGGTGGGCATGGCCACGGTGGTCATGGCAGACTGGGTGGGCGGGACCAGGGTGGCAGGGGCCAGTCCCTCGCCATCTCCGGGGCACGGCATGGGTGCCCACAGAGAGGGCTCTGAGTGCCGCCTCTGGCACACGTGCCATAGGTTCGCCACCACTGATCTAGATTAATGAATAACTTGGCAATGATGATAAACTATTACCTTTAACCCCAGAACAGTTCTACATTTACTGCTGAATTCTGATTTAAAAATTTCACACTTTCAAATTCTTTTCTCTTTGTAATTAGATCCTTTGTGCTACCTTTACATTTTTTTCTGCCACCCAATGACCTGAAATGCTTAAAACCTTTAAAAATTATCATTATTAGAGTTTTATCTTTTATTAAACTAAGGAGGTTAATCATTTCCTTGCTTCTTGTTTTGATAACTGTAATAAATATGATTGGTTCATGTAGCTATATCATACTTTTACTTTTTTTTTTAAGGAATCTTATTCATTTGAATATTTTTAGAATCAAACATGAAATAAGTTCCTCATTCAAATGAAGGAATTCTTAAGAGGGTTTTGAATGCAAGCTTATGTAGATCCTGCATTCAAATATACATGGCATTTTGCAATCCTAGCATTTCCTTCCTTCCTTAATATTTATAACCTGCCTTAGTTCTAACAAAATCTGGTTAAAGCACAACTATGTCGAGCTAAAATACAAAAACAAAAATAAAAGTTGCATGCGCATAGTTAAAGTAATACAATCTCTTTATATTTTCCTGAGGGGACAATAGATAACCAGATGTTATTAGCATACGATCCTAGCCTCTAGTGCAGGGGTGTCAAACTGCCGGCCCGCAGGCCACACCTGTCACATGGAAGCTGCACCCATCCCATTGCCGGCAATGACAAAACAGTCCCGATACATCACGCGATGTCATGTGACGTCACGAGTTTGACATGTTTGCTCTAGTGCTATCATATTATATAGTATGGAGCCCCTGAGGCATTCCACACTGGATTTCCTAGGGGCTTGAGTGTTTAAAGCCGTTGACCACTGATTAGAACCACCTACTACAGTAAAAATAAAATCACTATGCGACAACGTTCCCATCTTCGAATCCCTTCAAATGGCTCCAGAGATATGCCATAGTCCATAGATTGGACATTTCCAATAGGTCCTTGAGGGGTACACTCATTTTATGTGGGTCCTGAGGAAAGTCATTGACCAGAATGAGCAGAACTCTCAGTTGTGGTTGCTGAAAGCTCACCAAGCCATCCGAAGAAGCCAGGAAGCACCTGACTTGATCTTGTAGATGGAATAATTCAGTCTGTCTACTTCAGTTTTGACAAAGTCAAAATAATCCAGATTAGAACAAAAAAAGCCACTTCTCTTACTCTGGCTGCTATCCAGCCCAGAATGAATATAAGCAAATTTATTTGTTGTGCTACAGATATTTCATCATATCCATTTTTCCCTTAAAAGATCTTGGCCCTGCTAAACAGCGATATTGAATAGGAAAGCACAGATGCAATCTGCCTGGAGAAGACTATACTTTTTCCTGATCTTTAGACATGAGCTCTTAACAATCATCAGTTGTTTCCAGTGGTGGGATTCAGCCAGTTCGCACCACCTCAGCAAAACCAGTAGCTAATTTTTTGTTGCCCAGGCCCAGAATGGACTTCCGGAAGCGGCATCCACACAGAGAACTGGTTGTTCACATATTTGAATCCCATCACTGGTTGTTTCTACTTCTTTTTTTGCCTTTGCTTATTTTAAATTGCTTCATATCCCTCCACTGTTCAGTACAGGTAATCCCCCAGGTACGAGTGTTTATTTAGCGAGTTTTCACAAAAACGAATGAATTCAGAAATTACATTAGAAATTCAAAATTGCCACCAAAAAGAGACCTTTGTAGCCATGTGACTTGATTTCAGTCTCTACTGCAGCAGCGGCCATTTTTATCTCTGTGACTTGCTTGGGCCGTTCAGGGCTACGAGAAGCCAGAAGGGTTTTTTTTTTCTTTTTGTCCCTGATCACATGGCCAAACAAGAGCAGAGCCGGGACCAGTTTTTGCTTTTGCTGCAATCTGCTACTGCCTGGGCTTGAGTGCTACAATTACTTCTGTAAGTATTTTAAAATATATTTTTTTGTTACTCTATAGTTTGCAAACACAATAGTTTGCAAAGTACAGTACTTCAAAAGAAGAGCAGTTCCAAAAGTTTGCAAGCAGTTTGGGAACTGCTCTGTTTTTTAAGTACTGTACTTTGCAAACTATTGTGGTTGCAAACTATTAAGCTTTTATTTTGGAAATTAGCATATATTACTGTAGTTTGTAGGTTTTAAATTTAAATTGCCTCCAGAAGTTGTGGGTGCCCCATCACTGGAAGCTTTTAAGAAGAGACTGGATAGGCATTTATCAGAAATACGCTCTTCTGAGAGCATGGGTTAGACTAGCTGACCTCAAGGTCTCTTCCATCTCTGTTACTATTGCAAGCCGAGAGTTCTGCAAATCCCTCCCCCATCTCCCTGTGGGTGCCTGGCTGGCTCTTAAACTAATGTTTTTTAATAAAGCAACGCCCCCACCTCCCCTCTGGGCAGCTGAAGACGCTTGAGCTGGCTAGCAGCAGGGTTTTGTTTTGTTTTTTAAACTGATGGCTTGCAAGCCCTGCTTGGAGGCAATTTAGTTCCTGAGACAAGCTCACTGGAAACAGCTGATCGGCGGCTGGCGGGGAAACCCTCCCAGTTCAGTTAACATGGCAGCTATCGGAGGAAATAGTAAGTCAGATCTTCGTTCATTTAACAACCCATTTAATGAATTTGATTTTTAAAAATTGTAAAATTAAGTCTGATTCATTTGATTAGTTTTTTTGACTTATGAGCCTAATGGCAGGCCATTAGGTTCATACCTTGGGGACTACCTGTAAACCAAAGAGCTGCATCAGATCTCCAGGCATACGTCTTGTGGCAGCAATGCAATTCCCCCTCTCTCACCTCTGTATTTCTCTGGCATTTTAAGAACACAATGCTCTTTTCAGAGACCTCTTAGTGAAAACTGTATTAAATCCCAGATTGATTCTGTGGAGCTATACAGCTTTATGTCCTTGTCCTCATTCTCATCCTCTTCCCAATCTTTCATAATCTCCATTTTCACCATGTACTTTGCAACCCATCTGCTGCCTGCATTCTCCCACTTTTGTTTTCTCATTCTCCCTTTTACTTTTTCAGTCCCTTCATTTAATCTTTCCATTTCCTCTGTACAACTAACAAAATATCCCCAAAGCAAAAGCTTATACTAACATGCTAAAACTAATCCTGGCTCTAGCAGACTAATTAGGAATTATTTCTTCATCTCTCATATGCCTAGATTAGTGGAAAGAGAAAAGAGTACATTAAATGATAGAGTTTATGCCTAATCTCCATAAATCACAGTATAGGATCAGTAGAAAAGATACCTGCATATAGTCACCGGTTGTTCACATATCATATTAGAGTATCATATGCTAGCTTTGTTTTGTTTTAATATGATATACCAACTTAGCCCTGCTGATTTGTAAGCAATGATTAATTTTATTAATCAGCTTTTGATACTGCTTTTCACTTGACAATATTGAAGTATCTTAGAATGATACAACAAAATACAGTAAAACTACTGCAACATGCTCTACCTGGGGCTACCCCTGAGGAGCATTCTGAAACTTCAAACCAGTGTAGAACGTGGCTGCATGGGTAGTAAATGGTACCAGATATACAGCACAATAACACCACTACTCCGTAAGCTACATTGGTTACCGGTATGTTTCTGGATGCAATTCAAGGTGCTGAATACATACATACATACAAACAATTAATTAATTAATAAAATACAATGAAATGATGCAATATAAAAATAATAACATTTCAATTATTCAGCAATTTCAAAATGAAACCATGATTAGGGCAGGTAATAAAATCAAGGGAAGACCTGAAGAAAGTTTAATTGCCAGTGGAAGGGTAGAGTGTAAATCAGGCCATTACACTTTATTGGGATGTATATATATATTGACTTTACAAACTTATTAAGTGAGTTTGGTTGAAAGTTCTTAAAAGCGAACTTTGTATTTGTTATTATGTTCAGCAAGTCATACTGCATCAAAACTTCCAATAGGAAGTAATGAAATTTTATATACTACTACTATATACCATTTAGTTGCTACTAATATATAATGAAAAATAATTAATTGCTGGACTAAGTTTAAATATGTCACAAAATAGACTAATTACCGTAGTTATATGTATAGAAATAATTGACTGAAATTAGCCATATCCTATTAGCTATAAGTAAAAGCTACGTTATTAGTCATACACCATTATTCTTTTTTCAGGATGAAATGAAATGGGTGAAATGCAAATAAATATGTGTGGTGATGATATGTAAATCACAACATCATCAGAAATGCTACAACTCACTAAATGAATCCGACATCAGGATATAAGCATAAGAACAGTATTTGCATGATAATATAATTCACACATATTGGCATTTTGATGTCACTGCAGTTGGTTATGGACAGTGCAGAGTAAATATAGCTAATTATCCAAGTAGCCAACTGGCAAAGGGTAAAGGACATAATTGTGATTACATATGATTTATAGGTTTCTTTGAAGAAAGCATAATATTAAATATTAAAGAATCAGGGTGTTTGTTACCCAGCATCATTAATTATTACCATTATGCAGAATTTAATATTAAACCCTAATATTCAAGAAGCAGTATTATTATCAGAATCAATTTTGAGCAAATACAAGCTACCAGCATGGAACTGTAGTAAAATTGACTGAATCCCAAGTTCAGTGGCCCAAGTTGTACAAATTTTATGTTCCATGAGGTGAAACATGACTCCTATAAAATGACTCAAAACGCATATAGTGCTTTTAAGAAGGGCATAAAAGTAGACAGAGTAGATTCAAATACTGAGCCATAGTTTATTGTACCGTGGTTATTTGAACAATCATAGTGATCTGATTCACACAAAATGATAAAGGTTCCACTGCAAACTGGATCATATATGAAGTCAAAATCAAACAATAGTGGGGTAATTGGAACCCATCAATAACTTATTTCAGGTTTTTTTTCTTTTTTGGTAATGAGAGGACTGAAAACAAATTTTCTGATCACAAGGAATTTCTAATCATGATATTTTAAGGGAAAAGTATTATGTCCTTTACTAGACATTGAGCTTGATCTCTTTGATGAAGCAATTATAGACTACAGGCATTATCTAAATCATCAAAAAACAAAATAATTAACCTATGTCTCCCTTTTACTGAGTTTAAAAGAATTATCTGAGAATGGGGAGATTACAACTTTTTTGAAGCATCTATTTTGCTTCAGCTTTTATTTAATATTGTTAGAAAGTAAAGAACAACAAAAGGAGTCAATTTTGAGTTTAGGTACTAGTTAATTGGTGACAAGAAACTTTAATTTCCTAAATGATATCTCTAATTTGATGCCTTGTATCATTTGGTCCAAGTCAATTGAGGGTTACCCACTTTCTAAATCTTACTAGTATATTGTACATCTCTAATTTTCAATTGTATGTATTTCTTAAATTATTTTAAAGGAAAATTCTTAATTTTTTATACCAAAGTGTACAATACAATACAATAACAGAGTTGGAAGAGACCTTGGGGGTCTTCTAGTCCAACCCCCTGCTCACGCAGGAAACCTTATAACATTTCAGACAAATGGTTGTCCAATCTGTTCTTTAAAACTTCCAGTGTTGGAGCATTCACAGCTTCTGGAGGCAGGTTGTTCCATTGATTAATTGTTCTAATTGTCAGGAAATTTTTCCTTAGTTCTAGGTTGCTTCTCTCTTTGATTAGTTTCCATCCGTTGCTTCTTGTCCTGCCTTCAGGTTCTTTGGAGAATAGCTTGACCCCCTCTTCTTTGTGGCAGCCCCTGAGATATTGGAACACTGCTATCATGTCACCCCTCGTCCTTCTCTTCATTAAACTAGACATACCCAATTCTAGCAACGATTCTTTATATGTTTTAGCCTCCAATCCCCTAATCATCTTTGTTGCTCTTTTCTGTACTCTTTCTAGAGTCTCAACAACGTTTTTTTGTATGAAGCTTTGTTTTATTATTCAAAAGCATACCTAACATAAAACATTAGAAGACAGACATGCCAGTCTTTTTTGTTAATTGGCAATATTGCTTGCATTTTTATTTACTGATGATCTATAAATAACTGTAAAGACAGTTCATGTCTTTTCATATGGAGTTGCATTTGGTAATATCCCACAACTGGAAAATAAATAATTTTCATTGATACTAAGATATGAAACCTAGCAGCTATGTGATTTTTTTTGCTTCTCAAGGATAATATTACCTCCCCAAAGATTCCTTTCTCCCAGTATTGCATCAAAATATCTAAATATATTTTATTCACTTACTACTATTGATTTTGTTACAGCAAAATTATTTATACTTTATAAAATAACTTGTTTATTCTGCAATGGTGGGCAAAGTGTCAGAATTTGCAGGGAGTTTTTGCATCTTTATATTTCTTATGTCAGAGATCAGTACCCTCTGGGTTTATGTATGTCTCTAACAAATAAGAATCATACATATGTAATATTTTAAAATTCTAAAACCAGAAACAAACATTTCTTTATCATTTTCTTTAGTATGCAATGAGATTGTAGAAAAGAGATTGATGTTGCTATTATAGAAATGTGACAGTTTATGTTACATTTCAAGGTACAATTTTCTATGAGTTACAGTCTATGTTCTTGGCTAATACTGTTGGCTAAGAAGCATATCTGGTGGGGTCCAGAAGGAGAGTCTTCCCTTCCCTGCAGAGATTAGACTGGCCCCAACTTTGCTGGCCTTTCATAAGGCCTTAAATACCTAGTTTTGTGTTTGAGCCCCGGACCCCAGGTGTGGGAATGAACCTGTTTCCTGGCTGAGTTAATGGCTGCGATTTCTTTTCCTGGCTGCTCTGTATTTTATTTGTTTGATATGTAGTATTTTTATTTACTTGTAATATTATTATCTGCCTAGAGTTATTTGTTTGAGATGGGCAGCCCTAACAACCAAATAAATCAATAAATGACCATTCATTTTGAAATATATGTTATATGTAATGTTACTGTAAATGAGACATTTACTATTAATTCAAAATAACTGTCATCTTAACAGGATATAAATGTTCTTAATGTTCTATTGTTGACCACTTACTTCTCCAGTGGCATACATAGTGTTCCCTTCTTCTATTTTTCCATGCTACCATCCTATGACACGGGTGAAAAAGAGCGATTGGCCCAAATTCATCCAGTGAGATCCCATTGCAGAATGTGGGCTAGAATTTTTATCTTCCAGTTTCTGGGCCAGTGCTTTTATCATCACAGCACAAATGTCCATCAGCTGAAAGATGGTACTCTAAAGTCAAAACCAGCATAAGAACAACTTCTACGTCAAACTCTCTTGGCATGGATAAAACATTTAGACAAATTTGGGTGCCAGATCCTCAAACTTCCAGAGTAGATCTGGAGCTAATCATGTGACCAAAATAAAGATGCTACGAAGTCTGGTTATTGTAAAGGAATTTAGAGATGGGGAAGATTGATTGGTAAGAGATGAGACGGACAGAAATTGAACAGACTTTCAACATTCTGCTACTAAACCCTACCATAAGGAAGAAGCATTCCTGGAGTCTCTGCATTGTCTGTTTCTTGACCTGGCCTATCTCAAAGGGTGGTTACTAATGTTGCCTGAGTTGACGTGCAAGAAAAGGACAGAGAATGAAAGCTTTGGTCAACAAGTAAGATTTATGAGAAATGAATGCAGATTCCAACCACAGATAAGAAAGGTCAAAGAAAGATACCTCAATACGGAAAGTCAACAAATAGAAGAAAATGATTGGAAAAAAATAACAGAGGCATATGTAGGTAAGGTGGATTACTCAATAGTAATTATGGGGGGAAAATCTAAGAGGCAAAGAAGATTAAAAGAAGATGGAAAAAAATTAGAAACTCTTTACAAGTGGGTTTATAGAAACATTTATAGAAAGAGAATACACTTAGAAACTAAATAATGGATACTAAAGAGGCAACAGACCATCTGTCAAATAGGAAAGCATCAGACAGAGATGATATACCCATTGAACTGTTGAAAGGTACAGGGAAAAGACAAAGTGATAATATCTCTGTATTATTAAATATGGACAAAGGAGTCTAAATAATGGAAAATATGGGTTTATTTGCTTACACAAAGAAAGTTCATATTCCCTTACTTCTAATTTTATACTGAATTAACGTTTGACTTAAGATGTAATAAAGAAGAAAATAGTCATAAGAGAGAAGAATACCAAATGAACAGAATTCTTTTCAGAAAATCCAAGCTTCAGGGATATGAAATATAGTGAGCATAAGATAGATAATGCAGAGACCAAATGAATGCAAGAGGGAGATTAGTCTATATTTTATCAACTACAGCAAGGCTTTTGATTATGTACAGTAGTTCATGCCAGAAAGTGGAATATATTAAGACAAGTAAATATGTCAGAATACCTGATTATTTTTCTGATGAATCTTTAAAATAAACTAGAAACTATCATAAGAATTAAATTTAGATAAACAGAATGGTTCAGAATAAAGAAGAGCATAAAATGTTTATTGTTTTCTTCTCCTTAACCTGTATAAAAAAACAATTTAAGAATGGCATATTTGGAACATCTGATATATAGAATCAAACTTGGAGAGTGAAACACTAATAATTTGAGATATACAGGCAATATCACTTCATTAATGAAAATAAGGAAGACTTAGAAGAGTTAAATAAAAAGTAAAATATAAAGTAAAATATCTGTGTTAATATTAAATATTAGGAAGTATTAAATATTAAGAAGGCAAAAGTGAAGTCAACCACTGAGTTTACCATTGATGATTGAAGAAGGGAAGGTAGCTTTGTTGTGTTTGACTAGACCATGCACTGGAGAGATAAAGAAAAAAATATTCCCAAAATGGAGGACAATGGCAAATTTAGACAGGTTTATGAAGAATAAGGATATTTTCATGACAACACAAAGTTACAGTCTTTCCAGTAGTAATATCCAGCTGTGTAAGCTGGACATTAGGAAAGAAAGCAGACAATTTCAAATTATGGAATTCGAGATAGTTACTAACAGAAGCATGGATTACAATGAAGAACCAAACAATCAGCAACTAAATAAAAGACAGTTGCTCTCTATTTGGCCATGTGATGCAAGTGGAACAAGTAAAACGTAACTCTACTTAATGAGATTAAGAGGAGTAGAATACTAAAGGAAAAAACAATAGCTAAAGAATCAAGGATATCACTGGAATGTGATAAGCTGTGGAGTATGATCAAGGATAAATTGAAATTATAAGCATTTATCCATTCAGTCATCTGTGGCTCAGATTTGACTTAGTAGCACTAGCTAACTTTAGATTTTGCCATGTCTGCCCCTGGAATTGCCTCTTTTCAGATCTGGAATTTGATCCTTCAATTAAAAAAAGTTCCTCGTTTTTTGTCTGCACAGATTAACAATGGATCTCCAGTATTTCAGAGTTACATTGTTCTCAGCCATATACCAAGTGTTTTCTCATTTGCACAAAAAACATATATGTTTTGTACTAAAATGAACCTTTTCACACAAAGGCTTCGCTAGTAACAATGATGATGTCTTTTAATATGAATGGTTTTATTCTAACATTCATGTAAGGCAGACATGTCAAACTCAAGGCCCGTGGGCCAGATCGGGCCCATGATGTGTTTAGATCTGGCCCACAAGCAGACTAGTAGGAAGAGGTGATTTACTATGTAGTGGGGGGATGAGCTGAAGCGCAGCAGCACCAAAGGGGCTTGGGGGAGAGTCAGCTGGAGCTGGGGTGTTGATGGGGCTCTGCTGAGGCCCCGGGACTGACCCGCATGGCTCCAACTGATCGGGGCTTCTGGTGGCCTCAGGAGTGGCCGGCAGCAACACACAGTCTTCGGGCAGAGAATCACCTGGAGCTGCGGGGCTGCCAGAGACCCCAGAATCAGCGCATGCAGCTCCAGCTGATGACCGCTGCATGAAAAGGCCAGCCGGGCAGTGAGTGAACGCATGGGGGAGGAGAGGATATAAAAGGGGTTTTGGCAGGAAGGAGGAGGAGTGAGGGGGGAGAGAAGGTGATAGAGGAGAAGAGAGATGTTGGAGGGGCAAGCCTGAGAAGGGGACAACAACTGGCCCTTTGAGGGCAACCATAATTCTGATGCGGCCCTTAATGAAATTGAGTTTGACACCCTTGTTGTAAGGTAAATTATTGTAGCAAATTTTCAGAAGCTGTATTTGCAGGGTTCATGACCTTTGAGAAATGATTTAAGCAAAACAAATTTTGTAAGGAGAAAAAAACTGACTGGGAAGATAGATTTATAGCTTATCATAGGATCAGCATACAGTATGGATTACCAGTGATTCTTTTGGTACTATATATAGTTCCATAATGAAAACTGTGCGCTAAAATTGAAAGAGCTGCTTGTGTTCACAGAAGAGGCTTATCATAAACCTGCTTCAAAAGCTGTTTGTCATGAAACCTAAGTGGGGAGCTTTTTTTTTTTTTTTTTGAGACAAATAGTTGCTGAATTTAATTTTCATAGTCCATATTCCAAAAAATAAATCCAGCACATAGAGTTATTGTTCTGTTTAGTTCTTGATAAGTAGGTTTTCTCAGTAAACATCTTAGTTTTGTTAATAATAATAATAATAATAATAATAATAATAATAATAATAATAATAATAATAATAATAATAATAATAATAATAATAATAATAATAATAATAATAATAATAAAGTTGGAAGGGACCTTGGAGGTCATCGAGTCCAACCCCCTGCTCAGGCAGGAAACCCTATACCATTTCGGACAAATGGCTGTCCAGTCTCTTCTTAAAAACTTCCAGTGTTGGAGCATTCACCGCTTCTGGAGACAGGTTGTTCCACTGGTTAATTGTTTAAACACTGTATTTTTTTTCTAAGTACAACAGATCATTATGTACTCGTTATGGTTGCAGCCAAATGGAAAGTTGTACATTCACACCATTTTCTTGCTTATATAGTTCTAAAAGTCCCAATAAATAAAAAGTGCTTTTTAAGTGTTCCTAAATATTTGCAACATTGCTTTATTCCCATCAATTTCATGTTTCCTCTTTCTGTTATAACAATGACCCTTTTCTGTTCAGCATTATGTATATATTATTTCATTTAATTGTTTATACGCTTAAATGTTCTTGAAAAGAATGTAGACACCTAAAAAGGATCTTTTAAAAAAAAAAATCCAAATACGACAGAGCTATATTAAGATGTGAAACCAATAAAGGAGATGTGAAAATTATATAAAATTACTATTTAAAGGTACTGTAAGAGAGTATGTATATGTGTGCATAATTTTCCTATGTTTTTTCCTGTGGCAGAGCATATTTGTTGTCCTTTCATAAAAAACAGAGCATTTCTAAGACAAGAGGTAGGGATAAAATGCTATGCATAAGGAAAACATTTCAGTATTTTTTCCCTAGACAAAACAATAAGCGGTTTAATTATTAATATAAGTACATATGTTATTAATGATATGTGCTAGTTTGGACTTCTATTACAAATTGCAACACATTTTCTTATTCAGTATATTCAGTGGTGTAAAGTTGATTGTTTCACCATTCTTCCAGGCTGCTCCATTGGCATCCTCCTGAAAGAAGTGAATTTGGCGTGTCAGACAATAAAAACATTATCTTTTCACAGGTGAACTTTATGCCCAAGCAAAACTGTTGAAAAGAAAACTGCTAAGGAATTTTATTCAGCTGACTGTTTTAAACGGAGACTAAATATTCTGAATATCCATTTCTTAAAATAAAAAAGGATAGATAGAGGTGCTCAATAGTACAAGGAATGAGAAGTGTCAAATATACAAGCTGAATTCAGAAAAGGCAGAAGCCCAGACACATATTGCTAATGTCCACTGGGTAATGGTAAAGGCAAATGAATTTCAGCAATTTTGGCATATCTGTTTTTTGATTGATTTTTTGCTTTATTGACAATACAAAGTCTTTTGACTTTGTGCAAAACAGGTGGATACCAAGTGTTGTGAGTCCTCGCCTGCCAGCAGATCCAGCAGCCGAGTCAGATGAATCGGATATGGGGGAAGGGTTGCCTGGAGTCACATCAGAATCTGTGGAAGGCTCTGAGGAGCACAAAGACTCAGAGCTAGATGTGACACCGGGCCCATCTACTCATGCTCAGGCAGAGAGACAGCTGAGTTGGAGGCCTGAACTGAGCGAAGACGAGGAGCAGCTGGGGCCTGTTCCAGATGCACGGATGCGCAGGGAGGAAAGGCGTGCAGGATAGCGGAGGGTGGTAGGGCAGCTCTCCAGGAAAAGGAAAAGACGCTAAGAAGCCACGCCCTGGCTGGACTATAAAGAGGAGAGGCGTGGGAGGGGCTGGTTGCTGAATGCAACCGTTCATGCTACGGCTTTGTGCTTCTGTCGTTGGATTTCTTGCCTCAGGATTCTTGGATATTTAACCAGGTTTGTCAGCTTTATGTCTGTTTAAACCTCCAGCTGAGAACTCAGACTGATCTTGTTTGTTTCAACAGCTAAAGGACTGGTTGGAGTTTTGTTCCATAAAAGCTGTGCCAAAATAAAAGGGGTTTATCTTATCAAGTCCTGCCTTGTTCAATGCAAAGGGGTTTTTCCTCGTGAGTAAGCAGTTGAGTAGTATTCGCATAGGCTGGGACAGAACATCAAGATACCTGATATGTCTGTTAATGATTGGTATGATGACCAAAATGTTGGAACAGAATATGGAGCAAGTAAATTGTTCAAAATGAAGAAAGAAGTGTACCAAGTTATCTTCATTTAACATATGCAGAAGAAATGCTGCATTAGAAGGAATCAGATTGGAATTAAAATTACTGAGAAGTGCCAATGATATCATTCTGATGGCTGGAAGTGTGGAAACATTAAATTTCTTGTAGAAGATTTTTTAAAGAAGTACAAAAACCAGTTAAAGGCTTCCAAAACATCTTAAATTAGCCAAATGATGACAGACAGATAGAAGACTGGCAGAATCAAATTCAGGTAATCCAATTCAGATCCAACAACTGAAGATCAATGAACAAATTCTTCCTTTGAAGAGCAACACAGTAATTGCAGTAAATAGAGGCAATTCTCTATGTCACGGGTGTCAAACTATGTCACGGGTGTCATGCTGAAACCGCGCCCACCCCATTGCCGGCAATGGAAAATAAATCACGATACATCACAACATGTCACGTGACGTTGCGCATTTGACACCCCTGCTTTAAGTCATTGTTTTGATCCCCTCAACTCTGCTGAAATTGGACCTGGATTCCCACTATTTGATTATGAGTTACTTCTTCCTCCCTACACAAAAGTTTCATATCTGTTTGGGCATCCAAATAGCTATGGAAAATCAGATTGATATCAAACTTTCTCAGCAGCACTATTCCAGGATGAAACACTGATAGAATTGATAGAATTATTGACAGAATTATTCCATCAGTTTAAAAACTGATGTGCTACTTAGAGCTTTACATCTATCCTCTGTCTCAATCTCTATAAGGCATCATGAATGCCAGCCAGGATGCACATAGAAAAGCCAGAATAATTTCATCAACCAGTACTCAGAATCTTACTATACCTCTTAAGATGAATCTTACATCCTCATGTATACTTCAAACAGATAAATTTCTTATTGTTAGCAACAAAGAACAAGTGTAGACAGACTTCACCCAAATCAGCCACTTTCTTTTTGAGCCAATTTTTGTTCACGCCAGGTGGATCTCAAAGCAATAGACTGATTTCCTGCTCTTCAGGGCAGCTGCAGAATTGCATTAAAAATCCTCATTTTAATTATCTTGCTTATATTACTTAAAATAAAGAAGCATCTTGTTCTATGCCAAAATTATCCGAAATGAATATTTCCTGACATGTTTGTCAAGCTTGGCTTCCTAGTTCTGTAAGCTGGCACAGAACCAAGATGTGTAACTACATATCAACTGCAGAGTACTTCCCCTATTGAAAAGGCAACCCTGAAGCTTGAATAAGCAAGACTCAATTAAAGAACATCTAACCAGAAGAAACCTTTGGAGAGAATTGCTTTTTCATCACTCTCAAGAAATTAACAGATCATGAAAAATTAACTATCATGCAAAGACTGGTTAACCTAAAATAGCTTTTATTACGTTCATCTCAAAGCTGATCTGGATAATTTGACACCAACTCTAGTGTTAATGAAAAAAAGTGTGAAGAAATTGCACCCCCAACCTAAAGTTGCCAAAATCACTAATGTCTCAGAATTTAACAAACACTCCTCACAATTGATACAAAAGCTACGATTGGCGCAAAGAGCCATGGAAAGATAAATGCTCAGCATCTCAAGACAAGATAGAAAGACCTGCACATGGATTAGAGAACAAACAAAAGTATATGATATCATCATGAGAGTAAAAGAATTGAAATGGAAATGGACTGGTCACATAGCAAGAAGAACAGATGGCAGATGGATCAAGGCAGTAATCGAACAGATCCCACTTGATAAAAAGCGTCCACGAAAGATACATAAAACGAGATGGATTGATGACATCTGCAAGCATTGCAGAACCGTATTGGTTGGAAACATGCAGAAAAAGCCTTCATCCTGAGGAGGAGGAGTAGGAGGAGGATGCAGAAAAAGCCTTCATCCTGAGGAGGAGAAGGGGAAGGGGAAGGAGGAGGAGGAGGAGAAGGAGAAGGAGAAGAAGAAGAAGAAGAAGAAGAAGAAGAAGAAGAAGAAGAAGAAGAAGAAGAAGAAGAAGAAGAAGAAGAAGAAGAAGAAGAAGAAGAAGAGGAAGAGGAAGAGGAAGAGGAAGAAGAAGAAGAAAGTAGCTGTGCTGGCAATTCTTGGGTTCCCCACAGTGGTCAATGTTGCACTGCTATTCCGTGAGCTGCACTAATTTCCAATTTGCTTCCTGGTCCAAACTCCATGTATGGGTGTGCCCTTGCTCACTGAGATATGTGAAGCTAGTCAACCAGCTCATATTTTCTAAGATAGTATTATATTGACCATTATTATTAGTAGTATAATATATGGTCAATATAGTATTATATTGACCATTATTATTATTATTAGCTTGTTTCCTGTGTCAAAGTAAACTTAAAAAATATTAAACAGATTTATGGATATATTTTTATCCATATATTTATGGATGTATTTTGCCTGTTGGCAAGCTTGTTAAGGAAAGCTTACTAGTGGCAGTAAAGATATTGCTGAAGAAGAAACGGTTCAGGCAAGGACAGTCTGCTGACATCACAAAAGAAAAAAGAAACTGTCTTCTGGCAGGTTTCCAAATCCTTTCAAGGAAACAGGGTTTATAATCTCACACCCTTCTCTACAAATCAAAGCACAGGGCTGGTCTGAGGCAAAGAGCAGAAGTGTGTCGTTTTTCTTAGTGAGCTCCGATAGGCAGTGGGTTTTTTCAGTGTAAATAAAACTTGGAAGCCAAGGCCAATTTGGGGGTGAAAAACCAAAGGAGATTTCTGCCTATTTCCCTTTAAGATAAAGTATGGGAAACCTATTCATGGACTGGAAACTGAGTGTGGCTTTCTTTCTTTGGGGAATAGAATCAATTTGGGAATCAATTTCTGTGAAAAATGAGGGTGCAAGAGAACATGTAGAAGGATTGTTTTAACTTTATGAGAGAGAGAGAGACAGAGACACATTTATTTTAATGCTTACCTCCATGGTATAGCTAATAGTAACTATTGGACTACATCTTCAATAGTTTTGCATCTATTTGTTTTCGAGGGAGGGAGGGAGGGAAAGGAAGGAAGGAAGGTGTGGTTCAGTACAGTGTGGTTTAATACCTTCAGTAACCATGGATTTAGCAATTGTCTCACCTAATCTGGCTTTAAGAACCTTAACAACTATTGTCTTAATTGTTGGTCTCACAAAATGTATGATAACTATGTATGCTTTTAAAGTATTTTCTCTCTAAAATCATACCTTACCCTCTCTATAATATTTTTTTAGAAACTGGGAGATTTCATGGAAAGAGAAGGCAGAGAAACAATTCATTTAGTTAGCTCATTTTTAATTTGGCAAAAAAACCCAATTAATACAATACAGTTACGTATACGTTATTCAGAGACATTTTCAATAATCATTTTGGAAAAGCATTAAATAACTGAACTTATTGATTGCATGATATTGTAGAGAGGAAAGAAAGAATGGAGTCCAATTGCCTATTGGCCACCATTACACTTTGCAAAATACTAGCATATTCTACTGTATAGAGCTGTGAGTGGAAGCCCAAAAGGGGATAGGAAAACAAGAATGAAGGAACTCTGAGAACTCTTGTAGCTAGTATGTGTTGCTATGATACTAGTACTAAGAATTTTTTTTCCTTTTCCTGCTTATTCTCCTTGAGTCCAGGGAAGCTGAAGCAAAGCACGACCACCGAGAGCCTCAATGGGATACTCATTAAAAGGAGTCACTTTCTCTACAGGGTTAAGAGATAGGGTGTGGATAATGAGTACACAGTTGTCCGTTAATTTCTTTGTAACTGAGCACCATATAAAATAAAATACAAATGGTTCAATTTTCATTTAAACTAAAGTAGTCTTCAGAACTTTTGCTATTATAGTCAGCTTCAGCTCAACAAGCTATTTAAACTGTAGTTTTACACAGAAATTGTTTTGGTTATAGGTTTATCTCTTACTGCCGCTGCTGCACTAAACATGCCAACATTCCTTTTTTTTTTTTTTTTTTTGCAAATATAAGATTCTAGGTAGCCATTTCATAGATTATACAGTACATAACTCTATCCATACTCTCACATATATCCCACACATAAGCATTTGTACCTGAGTTTGTATATGTCTGTGCATGTTTGTATGTGTTTCCATGCTATTTTGTACAGGCATTTGGTCTAGTTTTGCCATGTTGAGTGCTGAAAAATTCACATGCAATCCCAGAAGGGTAAGGAAAACCCAGAAAAGACATTTTATAACTCTTGGGATGATTTCTAGAAATGTATAATAACAAAATATTATCTAATAACTATTTCTCCATATAAAAAGGATTCTCAAAAGAAGTAATAAGTTTGAATCATTTTCTTTTCATTTGCCATTCATTAAAATTACCTTGCTGCTTCTTAATTAGGAGATTAGTTTTCGATCTCCTGTTTAATAAGTCAATATGTTGACAATTTATTTAGTTATGCTAATGAAAATAGGTTTTTTTATCTTGCATTTGTGACTAATCACTTACATGCAATCCTTATTTTATTCTCTCCCTTTCTCTAGCATTGCAGTGATAACACACACCTTTGTCAGTCAGATATGAATATTGTTGGTGCCTGGAGGAGAGGCTACACTGGAAAGAATATTGTGATCACTATTTTGGATGATGGCATTGAAAGAAACCATCCAGACTTGATGCAGAATTATGTGAGTGCCCATGTTGCTTCAGACTGCAGAACCTGTTGCTAATTGATAATAAACTGCCTCCTATCTGTGATCCAAAGACAGTAATAAAATGCACAACTTGCCTGTGTATTTGTAAAACATAGAATCTTTAGGAAAACAAGTGGAGATGCTGAGTTCAAAGGCAGAGGTTGAAATCCAAGAATCCAATCAAACTGTATCTGTAGACCAGACATGTCAAACTCGCGACGTCACGTGATGTCGTGCAACGTATCGAGACGGTTTTGCCATTGCCGGCAATGGGGTGGGCTTCCCTGCTGTAGACCAAGGTGTAATGCATATAATATTCTGGGGCAGTTACTAAGAAATTCTAAACAACTGAACTATAAGCAAGATCAGGGATGAGCAACCAAGTGAAGTGATCAATTGTTTATATTCCATGTAGACTGAGTTCTTTAATATTAATATCAGGCTCTCCCTTATTAGCACATACTATATTTTGTGCAGTTATGTCCTGTTTTATAAGCCAGTTGACTTCAATTTATTCTCAAGCTTATAAATACTAAGATTCTTCTTACCCAGGGGTCTTCAGACTTGGCCCTTTTATGACTTGTGGACTTCAATTTCCAGAATTCCTCAGCCAGTGTGCCTGACTGAGGAATTCTGGGAGTTGAAGTCCACAGGTCATAAAAGGGCCAAGTTTGAAGACCCCTGCTCTTACCTATCTACTGAATGTATCTTAGAATATAGCTGCAAAATGTATTTACTAGAAAGCTATATATATTCCATCATGAATTTATCAATTAATATTTTGAGGGGCTAAATCATGTGATTTAGTACACATTGCCAATGAACATTTTATTTCAATTTTAGCACTTTGTTTAGATCAGAGTTTTTTTTTTACTAGCATTTTCTGATTCAATTATGATAACTTATCTCATCCTACCTATCAGATTCTTAACTGTAATCTTTATAATGAGGATACAGTTTCCTCTTAAACTCACATTAATCAAGCTGTTTTTAGAAAACAGCTTTGGCTGGGTGTTTACATATTAGACTTAGGCATAAATCATGGTTTAAAAAACATAATGGTTCGGTTCATATAGCACATTAAGCCAGAGTCAAGCTAACCAAATCACTAATTTACTACAATGAATGCTTTAGAAATGATTTGACATCAGGTTCCTAAAATTGTCTAGAGAAAACGTGAAAGATTGTTTAGTTCTGGGAAACTATCTTCTTTTACAAGCACTATACCTATATGTATATATGTAGCTAAATAAGGAAAAATAGAAAAGAGGGAAATATTATAGATTTAATGTGCCATAGATGCTTGTAATAAAAAGCTTATACGTTTTAAGTCACATTTATGCCAAACACCCTCCTAGAGTAACTCATTCCTCCTTTAGGCAGTCCTTGAAAACATCCAGTCCTTAGCAAAAAAAAAATTCCCAATTCTATTCTCTAATATTGAAGACTGTTGAGAAAAAATGTTTTAAGTATATAAGAGAATTTTTAGAAATTCTAATTATCAGCAAGTTAGGAGTTTTTTCTTAATATTTGTTAAGTCCAAGAATGGTTAACTTTCATTACCAGAGTTTATTAGTCAGGACACAAATAGAATTCAGTAAACAACCAGAAGTCAGAAACCAGAAGATCTTCTTTAAATCAGAAAGCTCAACTGTGTGGCTTTGAAGCATATCAGTGGTTTTTTTTCATTGCTCCAGTTCTGGGGCTGTTATATAAATAAATAAGGTAGCAACTAGTTTTAATTGCTTGAGTAGTTACTTCTTTTCCACAACATAAATATGGAAAGCCCCTGCTCCCATTCTTTTTTTTCCCCCCAATCCCCAAGCGCAGAAGATCAGTTGCAGAATTTATTCTGTACACCCTTCTCCCACACACACATACACCATTCAATTAGGGGGAAATTAAAGCTTCTTGCAACCTAATAAAAATACAATGTAAGCTGAATTGCACAGTTGTCTCTTGTTATGAAGCGCACTTTGCAGAAAATAGAAGAGGAGCAGGAAGCACAATGCTTGGGCTACGTCAGGGGTGTCACACTTGCAAAGTCACGTGACGTGTCGTGACATATCGTGACTTTTTTCCCATTGCCGGCAATGGGGTGGGCACGGTTTCAGCATGAACGGCCCGTGGGTCGGCCGTTTGACACTCCTGGGCTACGTGGAATTGACATGTAGACTCATCTCCCTGACCCAAGTAATGTTTCAGGAAAAGCCAAGAAAGTTTTATAACCGATTTGTCCAAACCAACTGAATAACATTCATGCTTATTATAGTCAAAACACAATGTTGTAACTTCATTTATATGTATGGAGAATACTAATGAAATTTGAGTAATATGTTAGACTCTCCAACACTTACCCAAGTAACTGACTAATCAGTTTTATCACTTCATTTAACTCTGCCTTTATCACAACAATATCGGCTGGCAAAAAAAGCATTGCTTTGGGTCTCATTCCTTCCCTGTTTCTTGAATGCGACTATGCTTCATTCTTGCTTTTTCAAATGGAATTACATGTGTCCATGCAAATATTAGCGACATAACTGATTTTAAATTCAGTTCTTAGCACTTGGAATATACTCTCTTAGCTCGAGCTTTATTTTTAAAGTCTGCATGAAGGTCCTCAACAGATACCAAGCTGACAAATACAAGCTTTCCTCTTTTTAAGGCAAGGCTATGAATGTTATTTTCTCTGTGGTTTGCCAGTCTCCGTGGCAATGTGTCTCATCATGCCAGCTACTTCTTTTGCCTCTGCTTAATAACTAACTATGCCTGCAGGTCACAACCTGCAATTGATGAGGGGCCCTTTCCAGGGCAGCCCAAATTTGCCAATTAACAATACCAGTCCTCCAGATATCCACAAATCCAATGATTCTACATAACAAACCACAGTCTCTCACCAGGCCAAGTCACTGAGTATTCTTCAATGTCATCCTAAGCCTGTCATCCTACAAAAAGCAAGATGAAAAAGAACTTATTTTGTAAGCAGTTCATGAAAATTATTTTTAACTTAGAGCAGGACATTTGCTGCATTGATTCAGTGCAACTCAGGTTTTCTGCTGATTAATTTAAAAGCTGTTATATTTTTCCTCTCTTTTCTGCTACTTATCTTTAAAAAGATGGAAGGGGGACATTTAAAGATAAATTAAGCAATATTCTACACTGTTCTGCACTTCCTACTTTAAACTGAATATTCTGACAATATTTAGCGAAAATATTATTTCTCATGCTACACCCACTGCATACCCTTAAATTCTGTTTTAGACAATCCATTCACACTTTAAGTAGAATATGAGAGCATGGAGAAGGCAGCAAAGGGAGCAAAGGGAGAAGATAATGCTTCCACAGATAGGATATGATCTATCAGCAGAATAACATTTTCAATTTTATTCAACATCAAGGGCTTCCTTGGGGAGGGAAAGTAACTTCATGTGCATCATGACCTAATTTTCATCATTCTTGAAAAGACATCAAAATGCACATTGTAGTTTTTATTATATCCACAATTATTTTGAATTTTGAATACCTGGTCATGCTGAATGTGATCGCCTTTTGGACATTTGACATGAGCAGCCAATCACTGAATTGATTGATTTTGTGCTATCAGGTTGTTTTCATCCTTTAGTGTTCACATATATCTTCTACATGATGATCTATTCCTAAACTTTTTTTTCAAGTCTCCCAACTGTGCACTCATCACTACTATAATTGAGTTCCAGCCAGTTTGCAGCTGGTCGTCCTCTTCTCTTTTCTAATCACTGAATTGTATCATCTTATTATACTGTATGTATTGGAACTCTTTTGAAATGAATGCTTTGTGCTTTATTCACTTTCTCATCTTTCAACATTTTTAATCTGGCCAGTTTTAATATTTCACTTACAGACATTTTGATGCTTTCTCATTATAACTGATGACATTAGTAAAAATTTAATTTCAAACTTTTGAATTGAAGTGGTTAGCCCTCAACTATTGAATCACAAACTCAAATAAAAGATTCAAATCTCCTTGAATCTCAGATCATCAATATGAATCAAATCAGGCCTGAACTGCACATGCATACAAATTCAGCTGTATCCTTTGACTGGAATCAAAAACAGCTGTTTTCTACAGGAAAAGTGGAGAAAATAAAATCAAATTTTACACCCATTATACCTATTAAAGATATGAAAATGTGTAATTGATACATGTATAGTATCATTTTCAAAATGGGCTTAATAATTGAAGTTGTGTTTGCAAATCCTTTTATGAACACATGGAGATATTTACTTTAGGCAAGTAATGTTCTTTTAGAGTCACCTAAATAGCTATGTCTTTTAGCAAGAATGAAGGTAATCCAGGTTGGAAATAAATATGTGTTGAAAAGAATTTATATGAAGAAGCTTGGCATTATTAGAATCACATGAATTTATTTTAATTAAGGCAATTATTTTTCATAAATAGAAGTACTTAAATACAGGAGTTGCAACACATGGGCATAATGCAACCCTCCTTCATTTTCATTCTGCAACCTGAATATGCTTTATCCATTCATGCCATGCTACTGCCAAAAGCTGGCATGAACTCACTTATCCCCAGCACCTCATTCACAACTTTTCCTTCCAAACATGTATGATCACTTTCTATAGAGGGGATGGGCAGATAGTCATGGATCATGAACACGAAGAATCTCCATTGATCCACTTCTCTCAGCACACCTAGGAGAAGTCACTAGGAATACGTTGGAAGGTGGACAAGTTGGAATGCCCAGCATTAGCATCTCAGGGTTTAGTTGTGCACCAAGTTATAGGGCTAAAGAAGGACTGGCCAGCAGAGAGAGAGTTGAGGTTGCCATCACTGCAGCATTCTATATCTTACATTGTAGGAATTGCAACTGTCTGGCTGCTGAGGAAAGCAGAAACAATGGCTGAACTTCCCCATTTGTTCACTATAAAAGGGGTGGAGATGAAGTTACAATGAGGCTGCCAGGACTAAACATTGCCTCTGTCAACTCTGCAACGAACCTGGCTGAAGCCATCTTGCTCGTTTTCAGTTGCCACAAGATTGGGGGGAGGAATGGGGAGTTTTATGCTAGTCTAAACAATTCTCTGTCCCATGGGAACCAAGGTCATTTCTGTTTGTTAGACTGGGGGTTGAGCCCAATGTTTGAAAGCCCGCCAAATTATTCTATTGGGAAACATAGTAGATTGCATAGATTCTGGGGTGGGAAGTTTAACTTTGTAATGCTGTTACTTTTTGGAGGGAACTTTAGTCTTGGTTTCACTTTTGACTGTGCCGATACTTTGTAGCCAATAAACATGTTCTTAGAGGAAAACTCAAGCCTCGGATTTCTGCTTTAATTGGTCTCATCTATCGGAACCATGACATTCTCTTCACTAGATTGGTAGTTATGGGTTTCTCAAATAGGTGCCTCTCTTTGAGTTCTTTTCTGTCTCTTCTCTGGCAAAATAAAACAAAAAATCAGCTGGGAAGAGGAACAAAGTGTGCCCCTCTTTGTATACCTTCCTTTACTTGGGCTTTGGGAGAATAAAACTGTGATATGAAAAAGTCCATATATTCCAAAAAGAAAGGGAAAAAAAAGCATAATCAGAGAAGGAAATGTGATGTGCCATCCCAAAACAGCCTTCCTCCAGTGTGGATTGATAGAAGTGGTGAGTAGGGACTAGAGAGTTGTCTTGGTGAAAGCTTAGCAGCTTTCTGTAAGAAATGTAGCTTAGCAGCTTTTTGTAGGAAAGATTGATCCTGCACGGCAACAACTGGAAAAAGACTGGGGCTACCATTAGCACTAAGGAAGCAAAAGTAAACTGTAACGACCTCATGTTGGATACCTATCAAATGTTGGGGTGGAATGTGTGCAAATTTCTGAGCTGATTCCACTTTTGCTTCTAGGAGCAAAAGGCTTGGAAACCTGACCAGGGTGAGTGGATAGGGAAGGGGAATAAATAAATTTTTATTAGAAAATGAGCTTCCATCTGAAAGATATATTGTCTGTTGTGATCAACCTACACCTTTCTAATGATGTTAGAATGATTGCTGATGCTTCTAGAATGCTTCTAAAATGATCCTAATGCTTCTAATGATCTCAGTATCTATCATCCTTGGCCAAATTTTCTGAAATTGCTGGGAGTGCAATATACCATATAAATATAAATTAAAGTGTAATTATTACAAATAGATTCTATATTAATGTATGGCATAACTTCTGTCTTGCAGTCCTCAAAATATGAATTCGTTCTCATCTAGCTCTTGTGATGGCTTGATTTTGAGACCTATGCTTTAAGAACAATTTTATATCCTAAATACAACAGTTAGTTTTGGACAAGCATCCAATACAGAACCACAGGAATCTTAGTTAACCTAATTACATGCCTGTAAAATCCTGCTAAGGAATATATGAATTTAGATGAATCAATAGCTAATTAATCAGGTTCTGCTGTCCCTTCTTTTTCCATCTTACTTCACTGTTGGTTACAGGACCCAGATGCCAGTTTTGATGTCAATGGTAATGATATTGACCCTATGCCTCGATATGATGCCAGCAATGAAAACAAGTAAGTTCAGTGATCTATATTGTATAGATACAGAATGTAGATATTAAAGCTGATGATTTTAAATTAAAATGTGCTTCTGGATAAATTAAGTTACATATACCTTATTTTTAGATAGATATACTTAATCTACAGAATGAATTGCCTGAGCAGATGTTAAATAACTTAAAGATTAAAACATTAAATTGTTATTTATTTTCAGCATAATTATTACCTCCTTGGCAAGTTTTTATTTTATTTTTGCTAATGATTTTAAAGTTTATCCAATGGTAGAATCTCCACAGCTAGAAAAACATTTAAATCTTCCCCTTAAATTTATTCTGAAAAATCAGTGACCTTTCTGAGCAAATTTGCATAGTGAGTTATAGAGGGGGGGGGGAAAGGGTTATAAAAATTGCTTCTTATCCTCAGTATGGTTGCCACTTTTCCACCAGTCACAAAGAATTACTTTTGAAAAGGTTTATAATATTCCTGTTATGAAGTATGACTGCCATTGTAGGAATAGAAAAGTTATCAAATAAATAAATGCTGACAGCATTTGGATTGGTGGGTTATCAGCTGAAGAGGTATGAGGTAGAATGAAATAGAACTGTGATCTTACCATGTTTAATAGATTCCTACGCTAAACTGCTTCTTATGGACTTGGATGAGAATCTGTATTACCTTCTGAAGGGTCGGTTATTACTTTTTGTTAGGATGGATATTTTTTTCCTATCCTTGTACACGTTTATATATTCACATGCAAAAAGATTCTAACTTGGTTTATCACGTTTTTACCAGAATTATTGTACAAAAGTGAAGCAATAAAACCTAGTGCAAATAAGTTTATCATGATGACAGTTCCAAAGAGCCAGAATAATATTATCACTTAGGATTTTCGGCTGATGTAGTGCTTCAGATATTAATATAAGCTTATGTCATAAAATTTAGGAGTTGGACCATAAATCATCAAAATATTGATGGATGCCCAACATGTGTATGCTTGTGTTGTATTATCTCAGTTTAGCTAACTTAATATATGTGGTGATAGACATGACTTAAATTATAGACTAATCCTTCTTTCTCCAAATTCTATCTTTGTAATAAGTAGCAAATTGTATCAGCTTCCTGTTGTGATGAATGCAAACTTATAAAAAATACTGTTGGACTGGCAATAGGGAAATTCACATTTATGTTTCTTTCATTCTCATCCCAACCTATTTCACAAATTTGTTTGTGGATAAAGTAGGAAGATGATGCACTATTTGTGCTATTTTGAAGTCCTGGACAAATGGTGGGACATAAATTGCATGCATATATACAGCTAATTTATAATGCTTGAACTTAGTCTAGAAAATGATCATATTCTTACCTGTTTCGGTAAGATTAGTATTTAGTACAATTTCTGGCAATTTTTAACTGCCTGTAACACAATCCCGGCCCCTGATAGGTTGCTAGTCATCAGTATCAGAAATATTTCTTTACTCTTGAAATATCCTAACCACAGCTTATTTTGATAATGAACACATGTCGGCTTCCAGGGAAACAATGGTAGATGATTGCTGCAATAAGAAGTGCTGGAGAACTAATCAAGTGCTCTCCATGTGGAGGAGAGGACTAGGATCATCAACAAGTTTGCTCCATACAGAGGTTGACTATTCCGAGATCACAAAATAGCCATCTCTGGAGGATTTGAGAGCTCTGGAGGCCAAGGGGAAATTAACTTGCCTAAGTCATGGTTCGGTACTTTCAGATCAGATCCTTCATTCGGCTACTTCCTCACTTACCTACTTAGGAAGTTGCTTGCTATTGATTTATTGAATATTAAGAACATTCCGAAGGGCAAATTTCATCATACAGGATTAACTTCTTTTTATCCTGGATGAAAGAAATTTATATAAGTTTAAGGATTAAACTTTAAGGATAAGTTTAAGGATTAAAAAGAAAAAACTTTGTAATTTTTGGAAAACAAGAGGGACTGGAAGGTTAAAGTCTAAACAAAAGGACTAGATGCACTTGAAATAATATTTTCTGAGGAATGCTTAAAATTTTATAAAAGACTATGTGAAAATTTTGAAATTAACCGTAATAAATCATCCCATGGGAAAGTTTTGCTGATCAGAAGATAAACATGATAAGAGGGGACTTTGAAGGTTGATGAAAGGAAACCAGAGAAAACTAAGGATTACAATTGAAGGAGAAGAGACTCATTGATACAATGGGGCAGTACTATTTGTCTATAGAAGAAGTTAAGGCTGTTTGGGAACAATATGCTCAGAAATTACTTACAGGATTGTCTGATACTATAGGCATGGATTTAACAGAGGATATAGAAGATGAAAATATTTTATTGGATAAAACAGACTGAGACTGATTTGAATGTGGATTTGTAAATAGATTTTTTTAAAAAAAATCCCAGACTCTAAGAGTGATATGAAAAAAAATGCCACAATGGATTTACATTTGAAACCAACTGATGTCTTAGTAACTAAAAAGAACATACAATAATAAATCAGAACAATAATTTGGAAAACCTTCTTATCTTGAATTTACAAAGGGCACATGTTAAACTACTGAGGTTGGGGATGGATGGAACTATTAGTCCAACAATAATTTTTAAGTTCCTGCCTGCTTAATTATATTATTAGTTTTTTTTATCATTTTTAATGGAACTTAAATTGTTTGGGGTGAGACGAATGTTAAGGTAAAGGGACAGATAAAGGACTTGTTGTGGACCTGAACAATATGGAAAAAAGAAAGAAATGACATGTCACCAGCCCAGACTCTCCCCCTTTATTGATGTCAGCTAAACAATCAAAAGACAGAAGAACACTTCGCATGAAAAGGATCTGTAAGTAAAACAAATGCTCCTTTAAACAAATTTGATGCACTGGAATAGGATCTTCAAACAGAACTGAAAACAACAACTGCTCTCTTTATCTGACAGGGATGAACTAAATAGGAGTCAGGTACTTCATGGGCTTTCATTTTGTTTCACCATTGCAACTAATTCTACCAGCCTCAGGGGAATTGAAAATAAGCTTAAAGACCAAAAAAAAAAAAATGAAATCAGAAGAGGGAGAGGCTCTCTTAGGAAAACTCAATAGAGTTTATGGCAAAACATGCTGTTCACAGTTCAATTGTGATTTTGATATTTGAGTAAATCTCAACCATAAAATACTAACTGGACATGGCAAAAGGTGAAATATATTCAAAAGCATGAAACTGGACTTTTTACGCCTATCAAAACTGATGTAACTGATTCACCTAGTCGTCGTATCTTGGGCACATGGACTGTAAAAGAGCAAGCAATTAAAGAAAAAGTAAAACAATCTGACACATGCCACAATACCCAAATGCTTGTTCTAATAACTCTGTAACTCTTGATAAGACAAAGGAGATGCTCTTCACATATATAAAAGCTCCTTCAGATGCTGAAATATTTTTTTCTGGTTCATATCATTTATTGCAGACATAAGAGATCACACTCAGCATTTTTTGGGGGGGATAGTTATAATAGCAGCTGCTAATTCTAGGAAAACACTAGTAATGTCTCTAGGATAACTTCTTAATTGCCAATACAGCTAGATAGAACTATGTGCTCTTGAATGGCTCCCAAATGTCTTAAACTATAAACTATCCTTCTATCTTTGAAACAACCTACCATCCCACTGATGTTATTTAAGATGAGTGCCTATTTAGCTTTGTTTGAATCATTCGTTGAGCTTTTTGTGATGAAAAGATCGAACTTTTATTTGACTCTATGTCAGCTATGTCAAATAACCACTTTAAGTCAATCCCAGATGCCTCCAAGGCTCCTGCTGCACCACCTCCAGATTTGAGAAAGCGAGGCTTTTGTAGTCAGTTAGATTTACTAAATGAAGACTCTTCATACCCAGATGAACCTGGCTTCATTAGTGTTTTTGATTGTTTACCAGGGGATGAACAAGATAATGTACTACATAAGTTTGAAAATATGAAGACAACTCTACTGGTTACAATGGCTATGGCACAGTTACTGATAGACCTTGTTTTTCCAACTGCTGATACTAAATTGCTGACCCTCTTGGTGGAGAATGGAATAGCTGGTTATCGTCGCCCACACTAAAGCTCCCTAGATCCTTATGAGCCATTAAGCAATCATGTGGGGCCAACCCAAGCCACCATTATAGCTGATGAGAAATATTCTTACACACTGAGATATCCAATTAGATCTGTAACTACTAAGCAGGGATCAGGAGGCAGTCTTCTTGCCAATTCAATCATGCAGAGCAAAAACCATCAATCTTGTACCCAGTGTATTGAATGAAGTCTCTGTAATGTATACTCTATTGGACTGTGATGATTTCAATTTCTCAGAGCAAGATTCCCAGGACCAGTTACAGAATTTGCATGAGATAAACCAACCCCTAGAGGAGGCCTGATTGCTTGCCATTGATTTTTCAACCCAACACAACTATTTTACATCATTGATTTGCCAGAATCAAAATCAAGCCACATGACTGCCTTCAAATGATAATATAATCTCCTTTTTAACCTGGAATATTGCAGGCTGGTCAGCACCATTAAAAGATCAACCTTTTCTTTTGTTATCTATCACAATTTGATATCCTTTTCCTCCAGGACACTTGGGCTGCATCAGAAGTTGAGATGGATGGGTCAACTAATTTCGGCCACTCCAACTAATGCAGGAAGGAGACTTGAGGATGGTATTGTGACAGCTTTGTCCAGCTTTGGAATTTAAATGTGTTTCACTGCCTTCTTTGAAGCCATGGCACGAAGCCTCTTTGCTTTCATCCAATCAAGTTGAAATTTTACTTTTAATGTTTATATTCCCCTTTTTATCTATGAAGATTCTCAGTCATCCAGGTCATAGTTATCCCAAAGGTGCTTTTTCACGAGGCAATTGGACTTTCTTATTTTTTTTCCTTGAACACATTTTGCTTCTCATCCAAGAAGCTTCTTCAGCTCTCTCGTGAAAAAGCACCTTTGGGATTCCCCTTTTTAAAATAAATGCTCACTTGGGTACATATAGAAAATTTTATCTTCACTTGTTTAGATAAATATCCAGCAACATCAATAATAATCAGTGGAGACTTAAATGCAAGGATGTGACCAAATGACCATGCTTTACTTCATCATTTTGAGATCTTCTACAAGAACAGTTTCTTCAAGTTGTTCCTGAAAGGAGACAGAGAAATCAACTTGTGGGATTAACTTTGAAATCAACTTTAATGGGATTAAAGATCAAGCTATTTAAAAGTAAATGGAAGAAAGATAAAAAGAATTTATTTGTCCAGAGTTAAAATTAAGTTCCAAGATGACAAAATATACATTTAACTATCAGAAATAGATTCAATTTATTTTTAGTTTTTTCTGAGAAAAAGAGATGTGGCTACTTGGTGTTAGTATTACATTAATGTATCTTCTTCCCAGGAAACCAGTAAGGACATTTTCATTCATACTTAGGACTGGGTAGATTTAAGCTCACATGTTGTTTTATTATTTCAGTATTATTATTTGAATGATAATTAGAGAAGAGATGCATATTTTCACTTTACAAATCATCTAATTTTACCAATGAATCTAATTTCAATTCATTTATTCCAAGTTCTATCCTGATCATTCTATGCATGGAGTTCAGTCAAGCTCACAGAGCACAAAGCCTTTAACAGTTCAATCATGAGCTACAGATATTATTGCATTCTCTTGCATTTTGTGCATCTGAGAGCTCACAGTTGATTTTTAGACTTTTTTAAAATTAAAAAACCATTTAATATAATGCATTCCTTTAATCGAGATAGATCAAATCTATTCCCATAATGTGAATTGATTCATTTTTCATCCAAAGTAACAGCCATTAAAATTCTAAAACTCTATTAGAAAAACAAATGGAATCTGTAACAAGATGTGAAATATATGCACACCACATAAGTGATACAGCGCCATATATCCTGAAACAAAGTTTTATAGCACCATTAAAGCTTCTCAATAAACGAGAATTTCAGAATTTGGAAAAAAGGCATTTTCCCTATACTTTACTCTTGCGTCTTGTAACAGAAAAACCAAAAACTCTTGATCTTGGAACCAATAAACCTATTTTATAAAATAATACGGTCAGTTCCAGAGATGAGAAAGATCTCTTTTCACTAATACAGATGACTGCAGTACATGACTTTTTTTCCTTCTTTTGAAAAAGCATTGGAAAGATTATATGCATGCAATTTAGTTGGATTCTGTTTTTTTTTCCTGCATAGATTTTGAACTGTAATTCACTCAAAAACTTTTAATTCACTTAGCAGTTGTTACATTATTCTTGCCTATTAAATAACAACAACAAAAATCAGCTGTGTTGAAGCATCATCTGAAACTAGCCATTGCTCCATTCTCTTTATTTTATCAATAATGACAGTGGACTTTAATGTGTACTTAACTGTTCCCACAATGTGTCATGCAGGAGGCTAAGATTGCTTTATTACTATTAAATGTGGAAAAGTATGTGTAGAGAATTAAAAACAACAGTTTGGTATGTCTGTTTATTCATTATGCAATTTTAGAGAAACGTGTACTTTTTTCTGGTTCCCTTAACTAAGCTTGGTCAGTCTGTTTATAGTACATTTGTAAATAAAACATTTTATCTCTTTCTTCTTCTATTTAGCGAAGGAAATGTAACCAGGATTCAGCATGAATGCTGGATTCAGAATAGGAAAATGAATATTTAGCAACTTTAAAATATTAGTATCCAATTACAGAACATTTTTATCTGTTCATCATTAGCAACACTTCTACTTTGAACATGCATGTCCAATTTTTTCATTTCAATTTTGTTTGAAATAATTTTATTACTATATTATCAAAAGTTATGGTATCTTTTTCATAAACTGTAAATAAAGCCCTATTTTTTTATTGTGAGTTGTTGCTACTTCTAAGAAAGTTATCATCCAAAGCAGCAGGTGGATCAATAGATGAGCAGAGAGGACAGAAGAAAATAACATATAATCCCTTGAAATTCTTTCAACACAGCTGCACAAACATTGCTGACGTACTTGGGGTAAATGGCTAATAACGTGAACATTTGTGACTTCGTTTTGCCAGCATTAACTTCCACAGCGTAACAAGCATCACATTTTAGTGTTTTGTTTAGTATATTATGTGGGAATATCTTTATTGCAGAAAGAATTTGAAAAATAATCACATCAACATAAGAAAATATTGATCTTTGCTATTGACTAAGTTTATCACATCATTATGAGCTTTATTTATATTGCCAACAAAACCACTAGTTTTCTGGTTTATCTAATAGAAAATTCTTACCTCTACAATCTACTCTTTCATCATTACATTCATTTTTACTCTTCATTTTCATTTCTGATTTCTCAGCTGAGGTTTCCTGTATGTTGAAGAGGCTTAAACTCGCTAGCAAATTTCAGGGACAGAGAGAAATTGAATAAAGCTGTATTTTGTTTTGTTTTGTTTTAACTTTCAAAAGACAGTGGAGTGTCAGACATCAGAAGCTGTAGAACTGCAATTGAGGAAAGATTGTGGAAGAAGAAAGAGATATTCAGTGTAAATCTCAGGAAAAATAATATGAGGGATAGAATACGGTGAGCAGCATTGAAACAACAATAATATCCTGTGAGGAAATTGTTATAAGTGTACGCATGTTTGTATTTATACATTGAAAACAGATTAGAATTCTGTATTGAGAATGCCATTACTATGTTCAGATTTATGGATGAACACGTGTCAGATTTGATTTTATATTTTTATTATTTATTATCCTCTTTCAGGATAATTACAATTCTTTAAAAGAAGCCTAGATAATGTCTTTTCCCAATACTTCAAGAACTAGTTTATTGGTACTCTATGATATAATCTAAATTCCTACAAAATGTAAACAAACAAAAGGACTAATTACTTTCTAAAGTTTAAATATCCTTTTAAATATCCATTTAAATATCCTTTTGATAGCCTTTGAGATTTCAGTTCTCCAGCTTCCTTTAGTATAGAAGTATGTACATTGCACTGTACAGGCTCAAAGTTTTGATTATGCACATTTGAAATGGGTAAAGTTTTATTATTACAAAAAGATTGCATTGATTGTTTCTACATATTTTTTTCATGTAGAAAAAGTGATTTTATTTACTATTTGGATACATTAATAATAGATTTATAATTCTATATTACATTAATTTTAACTGGTGATGAGGCATAGCTACAAAATTGATATAACTGATTTTATGAGGAAAGTATGCAAATCTTGTATACTCCCTATCTTTTTCAGATCCATTTTTTTTGAATGCCATCATTGCATTTCAATATACATCTGCTATTTCTTCCATTTATGTTTTTACTAATAAATAAAGGGGGAACTAAATAAGCAAAATAAATACATTGGACTGAAATATATTTTAAGACAAAAAATACTACCATTTGTAATATTGAAGATTTTATTCAAAATCCATCATCAAACATTACAAGAATGGCACATATGATTGTCCAGTTTTGTTTTACTAAAAGTTCAAAGAAGAGTTATGTTCGTACAGCAGATAGTTACTAGGTAACTGTATTGTTATAATGTTGCCAGCCAATAATAACTGGCCAGCCAGTCCAGTTCTTTATGTCTCTGTGTAGTTCTAAGTTTGTGGGTGCTTTACTTGTACAAATCTAGCTTTACAAAAATAATTAAAACTGAAGTAGATCACATAGTCAACAAGATGTGGCTCTTAATTCCTTTCCAGCCACCAGAATTTTCTTCATGTGTGACAAAAAGATATTAAAGCTATTGCACAGCCTTATACCTTAAACTAAAGCATTTTTACAGAATATATGTGGGCTTTAATTACCACCTGAACTGCATAAAAGCATTTTCTTAAATTGCTTGATAATGATTCTTTACCTCATCAATTCTCAGTGTTATGTTCCCAATTCTTATGTTGTGTTTCTGCTACATTTAAACAAACATTTATGGATTAAAATATGATCATATATAGATTCCAGTTATATTTTAAGATGCTTTTCTATAAATCAGTACTGTTCAGTTGTCTTATTTGGCATTAATATGCCTGCAGTGACACCTGATCATTAGTCTAGTCTTGATTCCTGAAGAAAGAAAGGCAGCTGGGAACTAGCTATTCTAAGAGCAAAGTAAAGTGACTACATCTGACTTCTTCAGAACCCAAACCCAGCTTTTCCTGCAGAGTTCACACTATCAAAGAAAGGTGAGGGGAACCACCTTCAGTGAATCCTAAAGTGCTTCCAGACTCTGAATGATGCCCAACCTGGCCTTGGAAAGCCTTAGAAGAGAATCCATAGAGATTCTCAGTCATCCAGATCATTGTTGTTCCAAAGGTGCTTTTTCAAGAGGCAACTAGACTTTCTTTGTTTTTCCTTGAAGATGTTTCGCTTCTCATCCAAGAAGCTTCTTCAGTTCTGAACTGTGGATGAGAAGCAAACCATCTTCAAGGAAAAACAAAGTTCCAGTTGCCTCTTGAAAAAGCACCTTTTGGACATTGGAAGTTGCAGCATAGCCTGAAGAGGTCAAGTTGAAGGCCACCAGAATTGTTCCAATGAGGCAAACCAAATCATTGCTTTACTTCATCAAAGTGAATTATTTCATCCCCACAGTGCAAGTCATTTTCTTGAAGTAAATTTAGCTTGCTTCCTATTTGAATTGTTAAAATATTTAAAAAATGCTTCTGTTTGCATTAATGTCACTTAATTTAAAATATTTTCCTTCCTATAGGCATGGAACCCGTTGTGCTGGAGAAGTGGCAGCTACAGCAAATAACTCACATTGTATAGTAGGAATTGCATTTAATGCCAGAATTGGAGGTAAGTGTAATTATTATTTAAAAATAATACTTAAAAATTAATAAAGCAGTATATAAGTCAAACGAAGTCACTTTGTTCAGTAACCGTGTCAGTTATCCCTGGTAAATATGTGTATAGTTATAATGTTAAGTTTATTCTACAAGACATTTTTTGTGCTTATTTTTGCATTTAACTGTAACTTAAAGGTGCTTAAGCATAACTGATAAGCCTTCCTTTTATGGTGGCATACATTCTTTGAAAAAAAAATACCTTCACTATTACTTCACTGCAGAAAAAGTGAAACAATTACTATAGCTAGTAAAAACATACTATAGCTAGTATGTTACTTTTATCTCCCTTCTACAATTTTTAGGGCTGTATAAATCTTTGGGGGGAATGAATGGCTTCAACAAAAGTTTGAAAGAAACTTCATGAAATAATATGGTCTTTTAATTTTAATAATAAAATGATTCACTTTACTTTGAGATCTTCTCTGAAGTTTTCTCTGGCATTTAAAATAGCTGGCATCTTCTCTGCATGTCTAAAAGCCTTTTCTAATTTTTATGTGCTGAAGGGAATTCCCGTCGCCCCCCAAAAACTGTTTGATTTACTAAAAGTTCAGACCAAAGAGTGCTTGTTGACTTGAAGCAAATTGTGTTCATTCTTTACCTAAACTATATAAAAAGCATTGCCTTTGCAAAATGAAGTGTCACTTTGAGGCAAATCTCACCCACCTCACACAATCCTAATAACATTCCACAGCAATAAGCTTTATATAGTCTTTATTGAATTTTAGCTATCTATGCATGGACGCTGTCAAAAGTTGATATCATTTTACATGTTCAACAAATGTAAGAATGAACCTTTGCATCAGAACATACACATTTTGGGAGTTAGTGTAGCGCTTAAGGCATAATAGTAGAAACTGGAAGAAGGTGACTAGAAGTTGAGTCATCGCAACAGGACTTCGCTTCTCTTTTCTTCTCTTCTCTTCTCTTCTCTTCCCTTCTCTTCCCTTCCCTTTCTTTTTTTTTTTTTTTGAATTGAGTTTCCATGACTCAACTTCCAGACAATTCTACCTGGATGACTGACAATCTTCATCAACATGGGAAATGGTGAGTTCTAGTCCTGTCTTAGGCGCAAAGCCAGTTGGATGACCTTGGGCCAGTCACTTTCCCTCAGCCTTAGGAAGAAGGCAATGGAAAGTTATTTTAGAAAAATCTTGCCAAGAAAACTGCAGGGACTTGTCCAGGTACTCTCTGACAATCATGTACAACTTAATGGAAGGAGGGAGGGAAGGTATATAAATTTTGAGTTTTTATCTTAGTACCAATATATATACTGATTGATTATGGATCACACACCATATATGCAGCTAAATGTGCTTCATGTTGCATGTCCTTTCTATTCATTAAAAAGTAATGAATACTAGAGATGTCCCCCCCCCCAAAAAAAAATTGCTTCTTTTTTTCACTTCATTTGTGGGCTAAATATTTTAGCATCAACTATCCTGAGAGCCGATTTGTGTATTGGTTAAGGCATCAGGCTAGAAACCAGTATGCATGTGTAAAAAAAATAGATTAATAGATTTATTTATTTTTGTTCTTTGTCTCTCTATTATTTTTGATTGGAATAGATTTATGATGCAGAACTGGTATGAGCCAAACCAATCTGCAAAATCTACCTAAGGAAAATAAAGCAAGCTATACATGATGATTTCATTACCCATATTAGCTTGCTAATACAAATAGTGTGTCAACTCTGCAACGAACCTGAATGAAGCCATTTTGGCTTGTTTTCAGTTGCCACCAGACTGGGAGGAGGGTGGTATCATTTTTGTGCTATCCTAAACAATTCTCTGTCCCATGGGAATCAAGGTCATTTCTGTTCGTTAGATTGGGGGCTGAGCCTAATGTTAGAAAGCCCGCAAACTATTCAATTGGGAAATGTAGTTGATTGCATAGTACTGGGGTGGGAAGTTTAACTTTGTAATACTGTAACTTTTTGGAGGGAATTTTAGTCTTGGTTTCCCTTTTGACCGGGCCAATACTTTGTAGCCAATAAACATGTACTTAAAGGAAAACTTAAGCCTTGGAGTTCTGTTTTAGTTCGTCTCTTCTATCAGAAGACATAATGCTTATTGAAAGAGTGTGGGTGTGGGTGTATGTGAGTGTGTGTATGATTTTGAATGCCTTATAGTTATTACAAAATAATTAATCATTAGTCTTTAACCACACACATCCATGTGGTTAACCATTTCATTTTTGCTCAAGTTTAAAAGCCACATATTTATAATTAACAGTCGAGAGAGATATTTTCTAATCGTGTGTTTTTTTTAAAAAAAATAAGTGTTATTAATTATTAATATGTGAACTTTTTTAACTTGAACAACAGATGAAGTGGTTAATATTATTAGATGTATCTATGTGGTCATTTGGACCTGATGGCATACAATCAATACATTTATTCCCATTGCTCTTGTATATATAGATATTTATTACCCATTTTGGCTTCTTTTGTCATGTAAAGATGGTAAATAGCTTGCATTCAAACCAGACAAATATCCATTTATTCAAACAATATCACAGAACTTCTTCAAAGAACAGTAAAATGTCTAAATTTAGATGATACATTGCAACTGGTTTTCCTAAAAGTAAAATGATCACAGCTTTGGAAAAATTTGGATTTTTCTTTTGATGTCTATAGGGAACATTCTCCAAATATCAGATGAAAAAGGAATTTCAAAGAACAAGAAGTTGGGCAAAATATGCAATTTTATGGCTAAGATTAGTTCAACCATTGTATATTAAGCATGATAATTCTTTAAAGAAAAAAAAGAGAATTGCCTTATTGAAGCTCTTAGTATTTTGTACATTTCATTATTAGGTTTGTATTCTGCCTTTTTTCCAACAGTGCAGTAACTTATACTGTATCTAACATTACCATCTTCAATTCTTCTCCACAACAAAAGATCTATGTTGTTAGTGGTGATAAAATGTAGTGACTGGGCTATTATCATTCAGTAAGCTTTCAAAGATTGAATTTCAGTCTTCCAAGTCCTGGCCAATACCTTAAGCACTACATTGCAATGGTTAAGCACTAGTATGACAAAACTGGGGATTCTTGTAAAGCCCGTAACTATATTAACCTTAGTGTGGCTGCCAGCAAAGATGAGGCCAGATGGTAGTATCTGCACCCTACCTCATCCATTTAAGATATTCAAACCTATGGAGTAACTAATATAAAATGATTGGGTGTCAAGTAGATTTTCGATTAGAATTATGGAATTTGTGGCAAGTCTCTTAAGGTTTTAAATGGTATGTTAGTGATGCATTCAGATCACCAAAAAGATGATCAGATTCCCTATATTTCTTATGAACTGGGATGATTTACAAGATAAAGAAAGAGTTAATCTTAGTGGAATTTAATTCACCTTTTTTAGCCTTTCATTTCAGGGAGAAAATATTGTTAATATTGCCTATTAAATGGTATAATCTCCGAGTGCTCAGGTATCACAACAACACAGCTTGTTCGATTTTATGCAGTCCAATGGAAATTAAGTTCTCATCCCAGTTTAGATGATTAGTTATTGATGCTCCTTAAATTAACTGAAGTTGTATCTTACATACAGGTTCTTTTTATTTGTATCTATTTTATTCCAATATAAAACATTAGATAGAGAAACTATATTTAACAAAACATATATAGGAGATTTGGGACTCAGGTTACCTACGCAATACTGTGCCTGCGGCTGCACTCTGCTTTGAGCACTTCTTCCTTCTGCCTTCTATAACAGTTGTCTGCACAAGATATCTGCCTTTTCTTTTCCCTCTGCTCACTTGATTGCGGCAGCCCAGATGCCATGTGGCTTCCCCGTAGCAGATGGCCCCTTCCTTTGGAACATCTCGATTAAGCTTATGATAGATGGAGTCAACCTGCTCATGCCTCTGGTTTCTCCATCCTATTCAGCTCTTTCACATGTTCCAAGAAGGACCCTGTCAGTCATGATATCTCTCTGAAAATTGAATGTATACCTACTGTTTATATGCAGTTGAATTAGGAACCAGTGAATATGAAAATGTTCGGACACACTTCTAATAGATTCAGACTTTTCTTTTGTCTGTTCGTTTTTCTTCACTGTAAAGTTGTTAACAAGGAAGAAAGGTGATTGACTTATTAAGCCCGCACTTAGTAGGGGGAAAAATTCCATAGGGAAACAAATACTCCAACCTTTCTAACAGTTCAGGTTATGTTTTTTGTTATGTCTGCCTTCAAACGTCAGCTGTCTGAGCATTTTATAATTAAGGTAGCTTACTCTTGCAAAACAGGTGAAGGATATATTTATAAAATCTTTAAATCTGTCAGCTACCAATTACAATGGTGTAAACTACTGTTGAGAAATGAAAATTACATAGCACGTCTGGAAAACCAAGAAAAATGTCTGCTAGAAGTGCCCCCAAACTGAAAATTTGTATAGAGATCTCAAATGAGCAATGCAAGCAGGAAAGTCTAGGAATACTTATTTGCTAGACGATTTCTGCTAGGAAGTATGGGGGGGGGGGAGAGATGGCATGGCATGGTATGGCATGGACAAAACATGAGGCCAAAACAAGAATATATTAAAATGGTATAGGTATATGCTGATATTTATGCATGATTATCAGTTGTGGGTATGTAAAAGTGCAAACAGGGAGATCAGAGTCATATGTATTCGTATAGGCCTCTGTTCATGGAATGGATCATCCATGCTGTTGTTTCTACTATAGTGTTGACAGTTCAGAGTGTAGCAAAAATGTCATTAGAATCTCTTGCACAAATAGAATTGTTCATACTCCAGTAAGAATTGCTTTGATTTTAAGAGCTGTGATGACACAGTGGTTAGAATGCAGTATTGCAGGCTAACTCTGCCCATAGCCAGGAGTTCAGTCCTGAGTGGCTCAAGGTTGACTCAGCCTTCCATTCTTCTGAGGTCAGTAAAATGAGGACCCAGATTGTTGGGGGCAATATGCTGACACTGTAAACTGATCAGAGAGTGCTGTATAAGTTTAAGTGCTGTTGCTATTGCTATTTTAAGCCACTGTAGTATTTGACATATTAGTACAGGAAATTAAAAGGCAATAATAATGCTGTGAGCAGTTTTAATGTCTCATTAAGTGCAACGAGGTATTATTTTGAAATGGATTGGTGATATAACTCAGTGAAGTGCTTCAGGGACCATCAACACATGTAAACACATGTGAATGTTTTAATAACAGGAAACTGTCATCTAACTGTAACTATAATGTAGTAAATAGTTCACATCTAAATCAGTTTACCTTACTGAATAAACTACGAAGTACTTTTTTCTGTGTATTATCTCTGGAAGCAAAACCTGGAATAGCATACATTAAATAACTAAATATGGCAAAATTATTTTCAATTTCCATAGAAAATTATCTTTCTGATAAATGTTTATTCTTAAATTAATATAAATAGAGGTCATTCTTTTTTCATTCAGACAAGTTTACAATGGAATTGGTATTTTTTATTGATTTATTTTAGACTTTTTATAAAGGGGAACCAGGATATATAATAATCTTTCTTTCTCCTATTTTCCCTGGACTGAGAAAGAGTGATTGGTCCCAAATAATAATAATAATAATAATAATAAAGTTGGAAGGGACCCTGGAGGTCATCGAGTCCAACCCCCTGCTCAGGCAGGAAACCCTATACCATTTCGGACAAATGGCTGTCCAGTCTCTTCTTAAAAACTTCCAGTGTTGGAGCATTCACCGCTTCTGGAGCTAGTTATCATAGCTGTGGCAGGATTAGGACTCACAGCCTCCTGCTTTCTAGTCTGGTGCCTTAACATAAGTATTATCTTACAGGGCATGAAAAATTGCTATGTAAATTTCACAGTATATACAATATGCAGTTTCAATTATGTAATAGTAATAGCAAGAGACGAGAAAAGTAGAGTTATACCAATAAAACAATCAAGACTTGTGTTAATTAGAATTTTAACAATTTGATAAGAACAAAGTTGTTATTTAAATACAATATGCTAATTCAAATTATAAATATCGGTGTGTTTATTAAATGAGAAAATGGTTACTATGTTTATCGTGGCTTGTTAAGACATGGCTTCTGTACATCTTAGTATCGCATTAATTTGAAACTATTCTTTCTAATTAAATAATAGAAATTGCATTGCATTGCACAATCTACTTGGATTGTATGGGTTTGTTTCTTTTTAGTTCCTGTCCAGTTCTTGTCATCTTTGCCTTTTTAATTCTTTTGTTTGTGTCTCTTATTATACTTAAAAAATATATTTTTCCTTCTGAAATGCCCACATTTGTTGGGCATCAGACAGCATAATCATACTAATCACTTGCGTCATCTAGAACTGAGATGGAATTATATGTCATTTTTGAATGAAGATATATTTTAGATTAGCGTTTAATTGTGCTAAATGTATAATCATTCCAAATTATAAATAGATTAATTAGAATTTTTCAACAAGTTGGTGACAGCAATCATACAATTTGTTCTTCACTTGTGCTTGCAAGTGGATACATCACTTGCAAAAATAAAACATTAGACAGCACTGGTATTATTATATGGCAATTTCATACCTCCAGCAGAGTACCTCTGACAGGATTTTATAGATTAAAATAGTAGAACCTACCACTTTGGCTGTAGTTCTGGGAAGAACAGCAGGTCCTTTTCCCGGGTATTTTGGGTCAGCTACTGGTCCACCTGTAGAGCTTGAGAAATGAACAACTGTTGACTCAAACTGCTGGTTTAACATGAAGAATCATGCTAGTCTTGTTCAGCATTTACTTATTTTGTTTTAGTCACTTTGCTTGCTTGTCACACATTCCCAAAGGCATGCAGTTATCCCTACAGGCACTTGCTGTCTTTTCCTGCAAAGAGTGTCAGCCTTTGACAGTCAGGTCGGGCTTACTTCCTTCTAGACAGATTACAAGTTGCAAGGACTGAGGCAAGCTAGTGCCCAACCAAAGCCCATCAGTTAACTGAGGTAACAAGAAAGAGAAGAAAAATGGATGCAAACAATCTATCTTAGGGTATAAGGCAAGAGTTACAGCAGCTTATCCCAAAAGCGTGCAAGCACTGGGTCCTTTCCCTATGGCAAGAAGGAATCATTTCTGAGGCTTCCCTGAAGTCACCTTTGATTATGACTTCTTTATAGAAGCCAGGCCATCTCTTCACATTTCCAATGTAATTAAGCTGCTCATTGCTCCATTCTTGCTGAGTAGAACATATGAAGGAAGATATTAGCAGTGCTACTGTCTGTCTGTTGATTCTGCAATGCATTCCTGTCTGAATTAGATTAGGTAGATTTAATGGCCTTTTCAGTACTGTCTTCCTAAATTTGCCAGCAAAAGATGCTTGATTCCACTCCTACCCAATTTTACACAGCATATAAGAATATTTCTATTTTAGCAAGTATTTGAATTGGATAGCGACCTAGTACAGTGTTTCCAAACTGCTCCACGGTACTCCCGATGCTGCTATGATCTGACGGGCACCACAGGACTTTTTTCCCCCTACTAAATGAATGTAACTCTTACTAAATTTGCTGTGACACCCTGGGGCACAGAGGCATACAGTTTTAAAACTAATAGATGTATCACAAACTGAGAATGTTTGGGAATCTCTGATCTAGTAATTTTTTAAAAACTTTACTGGTTAATGTTTTATTGAGTTACTATGTAGTGTAGTAATTACTCTTAAGTGTATTTTATGTATTTGCAGATATAAATTAGTACAATAGATAGAAAGATGCGAGAGGGAATGGTACATAATGAATAACTAAGTGATCAAAGTACTGAAAGTTTTGTGGGTGAATATAAGGAAAGATTTTTCCTTTCCTATGTTGTTATGCCAATGTATTTCCTAACTGCACTTTGTCTCAGTTCTTTCCCAATTTAATTTCAAATTTTGGTTCTTATTCATAGAGCCTTTAATATTTTGGAAGTAGCTTTCCTAAACAATTAGTGTGCTCAAGATGTTCCTGCTAGTGAAATGAAGTGAGTGGTTACTAAAGACAGGACCATTTAGTAGTTATGAAACAAGATATCCAGAGAGGCTCAGCTGATTCAACCCAGCCTCTTAAGCAACACTCAGAACCTGAAATATTTATTTAGAGAGACTAATTATTTGTTTTACTCTATCATAGTTATAAGAAGAGTTTGGGTGCTGATTTTTACTAAGGCTATTTTTAATTGAGGGGACATATATTGCGAATATTGTATGTTGGTTTCTTACAAACCACCAAAAAGGATTATGTGTTGCTAAATGGGCATATAAGTGCATTATATCAAATCAAAATTTTCTTTTTCCCCCCAAGGAGTGCGGATGTTAGATGGTGATGTTACAGACATGGTAGAAGCAAAATCATTGAGCCTCAATCCCCAGCATATACATATCTACAGCGCTAGCTGGGGTCCTGATGATGATGGAAAAACAGTTGATGGACCAGCCTCTTTAACACGCCAGGCCTTTGAGAATGGGGTCAGAACGGTATGTTATACACACATCTCTGCATAAATTATTATTATTATTATTGTTGTTGTTGTTGTTGTTGTTATTATATTGATCATCGCACAGTCAGCCAGATGTTCAGACTGGATTTGGCATTTTTATCTACCTATCGAGTCCTTACCAAGGACCTGGGATAGGCAGATGTGGATGTTTGATGGTATTACAGATATCGTCGCAGGATGGAAGCAGTTTCTAGTAACGCCGCCTTTTGCAATTGACTGATGATGAATTTGTCAATGATGATGATGATGGTGATGATAATGATGATGATGATTATGTAATAGAAGCATATTGATCATATTAAAAATAAAATCAATAATAAATACATGGCAATAAAGAATGCTTCCAGGACAGGATGTCAGGATTGAAATCCAGGATCCAAATAAGTATTCCCCAAAATTAGAGACCAATTGATAGTAACATCAACAGCAAAAATGCCATCTACACCAACATAGGGATCCTGGAATCCACCAGCTCTTCTGAAGATCACTGCAACTTTCGTCTTTCTTCTTATTGTGAAAAGCATTTGTCAATTAAGATTGGGCATGTGGGCATGTGCATGATTTTTTATTTTTGATGCCTTCAAGCTGTTCTTGAATTCTGGTCACTACATGTACAAGTCCATTAGAGCAAACAGGCTCTCTTATGCCTTATTACAGATGTACATAAGTAAACATATACATAAAATCATTTTTCAAGATACACACACATGCACACATATACTTTTACAAAAAATGTTTATTCTTGAGGAACCCTGTAGTCTCGGTAGACCAGGAATAGACTGGCCCAGTGTCACGAGTGAATCATGGGTAGCTACTTTATTTGGATATTCAAGCTGCTGTTGACACCCAGCTTGAATAGCGCTTCAATAAGATTATGGTGAGAACAGGTATAGTGATGCCACTAGCATTCCACACTTCAAGTATTGGGCCAGATAGATAAAGAATAATATACTAATAGCACTAGTAAAAAGCAGCATCCCAAACTCTTCAGTACATGGGAGAAAACAAGAGAAAAAGATTCTGCTGACTATAATTCAAATGGCAATCTGCTCATGACTCCATGGGCACCATTGTTCAATGATAATATTGTGGGTATAGATCTTCTTGTGCCATATCCATTATCGGACGTTGGCGATCATGTTGGCGATCCTGTTTTTATCAGCAGCCACACAAAAAAGTGCTGCTGAGTTTTGTCCAAACCAGTCCCTTAGATTTTGAAGCCATGATGTTCTTCTTCTGCCTGGACCTCATTTGCCTTCAATCTTTCTCTGGAGGATTAAATGGAGTATGCCGTATTTTTCTGGGTGTCGCATCACATGTCCAAAATATTCTAATTTTTGTTTTTTAATTGTTTTGATGATTTCCCTTGGCTTTCCCAGGCGGCTTAAAACCTCCTCATTTCTGATCTTGTCAACCCAGCTTATACGTAACAGCCGCCTGTAAATCCACATTTCAAATGCTTCTAGTCTCTTCAGGTGGGTATAGATAAAGACCTGGAAACTTTTGAGTGAATCCAAGAGTGTTTCTGTTAAAAACTGTTCTAGCCATATCTTTAGAACCCTGGTAAATTAGGATCAAACAAGAAATATTCCAATAATTCTGAACAGCAAGATATAAATACCAGGTGGTCTCCCCCCCCCTTCCCAATTCAATCATATCCAATTCTCTAGACAAGTCCCTGCAGTTTTCTTGAAAAGGTTTTTGGGAGGTGGTTTGCCATTGCCTCCTTCCTAGACTGAGAGAAAATGTTACCCAACTGACTTTATGCCTAAGGTGGAACTAGAATTCATGGTTTCCTGATTCCTACCCTGATGCTTTAACCATTACACCAATACCAGGTTGTCCTCCTGTAATGACCGGCCTGTTTAGCCACTGTTTAAGTTATGACAGTTAATGTGATCGAATTTGCAACCAGCAGGAATTTACTACTTTGCAGCATCCTGCATTCACAGGAACATTATTTGTATGCTTCAAAGCTGGCTTCACACAAGCAGAATCAATGGGGAATCTGTTACCGTGACGTGATGTCTCGCTTAATGACCTTATTGCTTAGAGAAAGAGTAGTTGGTCTCAATTTTGATAGTTAAGTGAACATGACATGTAGTTGTATTCTGTAAATAGCATTAGACTTCTGTTTAATTAAAGTTGCAAATGTCTGTAATAATCTGACGGAAAAGAAATATATTTTCAGTTATGTAAAGAGAAAATGTCATTACTTTTACAAATGAAGGTTCATGTAACATCTGTTTATAATTATCGTAAATAAAGTGAAGTCACAATTGTTCCCTGCAAGGTAATGAACTGGAGAGTATAATTTGCAGCACATTCTCAGTAATACAATAACGTATAACTATTTATAGGGGAAGTGGTCTTTTGTTTTTAAGAATTGGCATAGTTTTCACTTAATGAATTCTTGATAATTGCGATTGAGCCAACACTTTATTTATCAAAAGTTTTTGGCAATAGAATTTCAAGTTTCTATCATTTGCACAACTAATTAAGGCCTGGTAAATTAAATTAAGCACTCAGTTGAACAGATTGTTCATGGGTGTGGTCCATTTCTATTATTTGGGAAAAGATGCTAATTGTATCTTTACATTTTCCTTGCCCAGAGGCTTCATTTAAAAAAAGTATGACATCAACTCTAATTATCTGTTCACATTTGCTGAAGTTATAGCATCAATCTACACTAACTTATTAACACAAAATATCCAAAAAAATGTTACTGTATTATACGGAGTTTGAAAAGTATGCAGGGAAGAAATGGAAAGAGACTAGAGAAAACAATCTTGATTTTTTTTTTTGTACACATGACACCCATTACATGTGTTTGAGCATTCTGTTACAATAAGATCAGTATTAAAAACAACGGGGTTGAAGGGTTAGACAGCCCACGTAAAGCACAAGACAGCATCATGGGGAAAGGAGGTAGAGCTAAGCATGACAAATTACCCCACTGAAGCAGTAACTAACTTATCAAAAAGGTCTCTATGGAAATAACCTGAATGAGCAACAAAATGGAAAACATGTTTCCATTGTGATCTGAAAGTAATAGAGATTATCAAGGGAAGAACTTGGCTGGATGATAGGTCAGTGAAGCTCCATTTTGGTTTTATTAATAAGCGTCTTCTCATGCTTGCTTTTTTAATTTCTGCAAATTCAGTTAAAATTTAAAAAATTGCTCCTAAATTTAAAATCTAGGTTTCCTATATAATTGTTTTAATAGTGTTTTAGAAAAACATTTTACTATGCTCAGTGGCTAGTACAATATACATGTTTCCTTAGTTGTTTTCCCAGGTATGTTTATTCTCCTTCTTGTGTGTGGATGATGACATTTTGGCAGCATAGAATGATATAGGAGAAAAAGTTTAATTGTGGAGCATTTTTGCTCAGCTTCAAGCCACTGCTTTCCATTTCCCAATCTACTGAATTTTTCCTCTTCCCATTTCCAATTTATTTTTGGAGATAGGGCACTTAATCCCAGATGAACTGATTTTTATTGGTAGTTCTTTTTTTTTAATCCAAATTGCGTTTAAAAATAACTTCTCAGTGTGAACAATGACATTAACAACCTCACTTTTTAAAAATTTAGATCTCCTTTCCTCTGTCCTTTTAAGTTATTATGCTTCTTTTTTTCTCCCATTCAACATTTTCTGTTAACATTCAGAAAATATTTAAGCGTATGTAGTCATAATTAAAATATTTGAGGCCTGTTGTTACATCTTTTCTTTCCTTGTAGGGGTCACTTCCTGCATATTTGAGGTTTATAGAAGTGTGCTTAAACACTGTTGTGTTTGTGAACAGTATAAATTTGGCTAGATTATCAGTGAGATGAAAATAACTGAATATTATACAAGGCCTCATGCTCAAAGATATAATGCTTCTCAATACTATTAATGGACAAGAAAGCTATTGGGAAGTAAGAGTGGGAGAGAACTATTAACTTAAATCATCATGTTTTCTGAGGCATGTGGTGACCTCTGTTGGAAATCTGACACTGAGCTAAATTGTTTTTGATTTAGTTCATTCAGGCATTTTATGTTATTTAATATTTATTGGGGAAGGGAGTAAACTTGTATGTCTGAAGATGTAGAATTGAATTAGAACAAAAGGAAGCAAATGTAGGATATAGATTGCACTGAAATATCTTAATGATTAGTTCAAGGGATTATATATTATGAAAAATACTTCTAATACCTGTGGGTGTTAGTTTATTTGCCATTCTATTTTTGCAAGATAATTTTATATTGGGTGTTCTCAGATGAACAGTGCCTAGTACTATCAGCTAAATGCGTTGTTTATGCAGATATTCCCATTTTCTCTATAATGGATTTTTTGTGGAAAGAGAAAAAGAAATGAGAAGCAGTGGGAAACATGTGCAAGATGTTCTAAAATCCTGTAAAATCCTATAAATGAGGCAGGATAATTTAATTGTAAAAGATTTATTGAAGAATAGTCTCTATTTCTCTATTTAGCCAAATCAAAGAATAAAATCCACCAGATTCTGGGAATCTAAAACAGTTCTGAAATACTTTAGTGAGTTTTCCAAATCAGATTGAACAGAGGACTTCATAGTGAAAATGTTAGGCATGGCATTGTTGTGAATTATTGCACAGATTTCTCATGGCAAATCCTTTTCAGAATTATAAAGAAGGGAAGATAAATCTGTAAAAGAAGTTAGATATTGGATTTTTTCCCCTTGATTGCCACATTCACTACCTTCTTGTAGTCAGGGTATCTTTTTTTTTAGTGAACTGGATAAGAGCCAAAAAGTTTGTTGGGCATTAATGATCAAGTGTTGTGCTGCTGAGCCCGTTGTGAGAACCCTGCTTAATGCCTCCCTTTTGAATAGTTTGAATAGAATAGAGCTGGAAGGGACCTTGGAGGTCTTCTAGTCCAGCTCCCTGCTCAAGCAGGAGGACCTATACCATCTCAGGTGATTGTCCAGTCTCTTTTTAAAAACTTCCAGCAATGGAGCGCCCACGATTTCTGGAAGCAAGCTGTTCCACTGGTTGATTGTCCTCACTGTCAGGAAGTTTCTCCTTAATTCCAGGTTGCTTCTCTCTTTGATCAGCTTCCAACCATTGTTTCTCGTCCTTCCCTCTGGTGCTTTCGTGAACAACCTGACCCCCTCTTCTTTGTGGCAGCCCTCAGATACTGGAATACTGCTATCATGTCTCCCCTATTTCTTCTTTTCTTTAGACTGGCCAAACCCAACTTCCGCAACTGTTCTTCGTATGTTTTGGTCTCCAGGCCTTTGATCATCTTAGTTGCTCTTCTCTGATTTTTTCCCAGACTCTCAATATCTTTTTCTGTGGTATGGTGACCAAAATTGGCTGCAATATTCGAGGTATGGTCTTAGTAGGGCTTTATAAAATGGTACTAGTACTTCGCATGATCTTGATTCTATGCGTCTGTTTATACAACCCAGGGCTGTATTAGCTTTTTTGGTTGCTGCTGCACACTGCTGGCTCAGCATTGGTGCATATGTGTGAAGCGTTGACAGGAACTGAAAGCTCTCTTAGCATTGCCAAACAAGATAGTCCTCAGTTAATGACCATTCATTCAGTGACTGTTCAAAGTTATGATGGTGCTGAATGAATGGTACTTATACACAGTCCTTGAACTTACAGCTGTTACTATGACCCTGCAATAACATAATCAAAATTTAGGTGCCTGGCTGTCTGCTCAAATTTGCAAGGTATGCTTCAACTGCCTCCATTCACTGTATTCCCCTCCCCCATCTCTACCATTTTGGCTCCCTACACTCTGCCACCCTTTGTTCTGCCACCCCTGCTGCCCCAGGATTCTGCTGCCCTTCACTGATTTTCATCTTCTTCTTCCTCCCACTACCGATGAAGCATACTTGGCCTGGCCTTTCTTCCTGAGGTTACACATGGCCTTCTTCCCAAGGTTGCAAGATTTTGGAAGGGCTTCCTGAGGCCTTGCGAAAGTGCTGCTGGACATGTCAGGCCTCCTTCCCAAGATCTCATGCAGCCAGTCTTCTAAAACCTTGTGAGACCTCAATAAGGCTGCACGTTGCTCAAGGCTTTCTTGGGGAAGAGGTTGTGTGTGGTTGAATCCCCAGATGAAGGGAGGAGGTTAAGCCAGAGAGAAAAAAACATTCTAAGTTAGGCCTCATTCGGTCTATATCAGTCATTTCCCAAGGGGAAGCAGACAATCTGGAAAAATTCTTGTAATATTGGTGATCAACAGTAAAATATCTGTTTGGGCCTATCCGTGAGTTGTTTGCTCCAGACATGTGTGACCTCAGAAGGAAGGGCCAGGCCAAGTGTGCTCAGTAGCAGGAGGAAGAAGACAATGAAGATCAGCTTGGGGCAGTAGGGCCAGCAGAATGCAGGGCAGGGGTGGCAGGAATGGTGAACCACATGGTGGAAGGGGCTGTGAAGTGAAGATGCCAGAAGCAGCTGGGACTTCATGCATGGTGCTGCGTTGAAACAGGTTTTTGCCCTTGTGCTGGGCTGTGGTGGTAACTGCTATTTCCCACTGTGGCACTGGGGTAGCTGGCTGCGACACAGTGCTTGAGGCGGCATTTCTCGGCTGGGTTAGGGTTTGGGTTAGGGTTAGAAGGAGCATGATATACATTACCAAGCATTTTATCATTTTCAGGATCTCAAAATATATTTCAGGTGGTAGAAACATTTAGAATATTTCTCCTTGAAAAATGGAGATTAAGCAACTTAAATAGCTTGAAAAGTGAAAATTCAGAGTGTATACATGCACTGACTTTTGTTTCAGCCAGCAGCTTTTATTGTTTTGCTTTGTTTTTGCTATGCTTGAAAATTAAATGCTAATTATATCTCTTTAGGGAATAGTTTGAAGCTACTTTGTTTGTTCCAAATAATGCAGTCAGTTATGATTCTTTATTATTCATTTCAAAATCCAGACTAGAAATGGCTTATATAAGTTGATCAGTTTTGAAACATTTTTTTTACTCTGAAGATTTTTTAAAAATATATCTATAAATAAAATTGCATCTTAAATAGAAGAATTCATGCAGTTCCTTTGAAACTTCATCTACAAAGTTCCAAAGCCTATTTTTGTATTACAAATATCTGGAGGCAAATAACACTGGGGTCAGGATTAAAAAAACAATCATGCTGTGCAATAATAGAGACGAAGGTTGGGAGGACTAATATTCTGAGTTTTATATGACTTATGAGGTATCTAATTCAGAATCCCTAGAAGATTCATTGCAGCTGTTCCAAACATTAATGGTTAGAAGCAAGTGGTTGTTGAGAAAAAAAAGAAAAGAAAAACAGACTATATTGGGTAAACTGATTTATCAAGAATTTTGTAAGGAAGTGAAACAATAGAAAAGTCCTCTTCATCTCATACACTCTCTCTCCTCTAAAAAGATTGGCCAACACAGAGCTAAATATATATATATTAATAAATGAGACAAACTCCAATTCCAAAGGATTATAATATATGCTTAAAACTAATCCTGTAAACAGTTGTAGCCCACTGAGAGATTAGTTTGAAACACCTATACAAAGATTTATATGTTAATGACAGAAAATTACAGAATATTTTCTTCAAAAGTATTTGCTTTTCATTAAATTTCTCTGAAGAAAATTAAAGCCTTTCCTAAGTCAGCATCAACATTTATATGACTGACAGACAAGTTGAAAGTGAATGTAATTAATGAATCTTTCTTCAGTTATTTTTCTCCTCTTTATTTTTTTTTAATTGGTTCAAAAAAGACAAAATTGGTTGGAAGAAAGGACTTAATTTTATGTGGCACAAAATATATAAGAAGATAGAAACAGTGATTTGGAGAGATTAGAATGGAAGAGCAATGGGCAACCACAGATAGTTTGATATTAAGAAAACTGTAATCCATAGAGATTAACCATAGATATTAAACACAGTGGAAGTCAAAATTTTGATAATTATATTTCATTTATCACTTTAATGCTATATTTAATGCTATATTTGCAAAGAAAAGTTATAGATGGCATTTAGATTGAAGTTGGAATCTATATAAAAATTGCCTTTGCTGAATAACATTTAGAAGGTTTCTTCTTCTGACAAGATTGGCAAAATCAAGGAAAAAACACAGTATGAATCAATTTATATACATTTCTAAATGAAGAGTTATTAAAATGACATTAAAAATGGAATTTACAATTTGAGAAGGAAACGCATTTCCTTTGTGGTAGCTGAAATTCAGCTTGTAAATGTTTAACAACATTGAATAAAATTTTGCTTTACAATCCTGATGCTTTAGCCTTAGATGTGGGGTAGAATTTCCAGAGTTCAGAGAATGCCCAGCCACTCTTTTAATGCACAAGCAGCTTCCTGATGAACAGACAGAGAAAAGAGAACAGTTCATCAGGAAGCTGCTTGTGCATTAACTTGGTTCCCTGGAACATTCCTAGATCCCAACAATATCTAGATGCAGTCTGGAAAATTAAAATAATAGCAGGAAAAAAGCAATAATTTGTAAGTACTGCCTACCTTTGGAATAACTATAACTAAAGAGTTTTGATTCAATGCATGCTATATATTTTTAAATGTTAGGGATCAGACTCAATACAGCTGATATGGATTAAACAAAATTTTGTTGAAAAATGCAGAACAATGTAGTACTCTAAAATGTCTGCTCATTTCAAATGAAACATTCTGTTTTAAAAAAAATAGTAACCTTTAATTTATTTAATTAACATGTCCTGTTTTATTAAATAAATTATACTAATTTATATTATATATATATATATATATATATATTATAACAATATATTATATATAATATAATATAATATATATTAAAAGAACACTATATGTAGATATAAATGTATGTATACAGAGAGAGAGAGGCATACAATAGATAGATACACACACACAAATGTGTGTGTGTTCAAGTGTGTATACTTTTTTCATCTTTATCATCATTTTCCCAGTAGTGCAGATACCGCTCTTTTTTTCAGCTCAATTGATTGTTGATCCATTGGTTGCAACAGGAATTGATCAACCAGTTTGTGGCCTAAGCCTAAAATAATGGGTTGAGTGAATGGGCTAAACTCAACCAGCTGGCTTTTGTGGTTAAAGCAGGAATAGAACTGGTTTCTAGTGTGGTGGCTTAATCACTAGACCAAAGTGATTGAAATTGTATATATGACTTCTCAGAGTGGAGGAAGGAGGATGAACTTTTAACACTTCAACAAAAGATAACCATATTTCATTTTTATTGTTCATACATAATCTATATCTATAGGCAGCTTGTTTGTAGGATGCAAGTAATATATGATATGGAACCTACTGGGTAATTGGAGCCATAAATTTATCTTTCCAATGTTGAAAATTAATCTCTTGGCAATAATAAAGACACAAAAATCTATTACCATTGACTAGCGGTCAACCTTCACAACCTATATAACCGTTGTGGTTATATAGTTCGACAGATTATGTGCATCTGAAAATATTATTTTGATTTGTTTCAAAGTCAAATTAATATATCTAATTATTATATTTCTTCTCCTAAAATGGTGACTTTAGAACACTGCAAAAACTTATGATTTAACAAAGTGTTATTTTGATTGCATCTCCAATAATACAGCTTTTATTCTTCTGTACAAATACTATGAGCTTCAATAAGTTGGAAATATTTTTTGTTATATAACTTGTAATCTAAGATCCAATAAGTGTTTAGTATTGAAGTTTAAACATTTTCCTTTTTTAAGACAAAATGAGGGTCTCACATTTCTTATCAATTAACAAATCACATTGATATATGAATAACTGGTATTTATAAAGACTGACTCGGAATTTCATCTAATAACTTAGCTAACTTTGAGATGAAAATGTTGCTGGTCCAAATCAAGATGTCAAATAAACAACTGTAAATACTACCTTTTAGTAGCAACTGACAAATGTTATTTATCTTTTAACAAAGAAAATGACAAAAACTCATCATTATCATCTACTAGTTTTATTAATATAAAAGATCCCAACATCCATTCAGATATTCACAGTATCAATTTTTAATCAATTTTGAGATCTGGGTTATATCATAGTGTCAATTTGGCATTAAAAAAGGATCAAGGTATATTTTCAAAATATACTGTCCCACAGTTTTCAAATAAATTTGATAGTGACAAATATATATATTGCATCTTTTTCAACAATATCTTTGGATTTGAAGAATCCTGCTGAAATTTACAAAACAATATACTGAGTAAATGAAAATATTTTTGGATACATATATACAAATTGTGCACAATATATAAAGTATCTATCCTGGAAATGAGATTATCTGTGTCTTGAGCACCCAAGTTTTTCTCAAGTTGGGCACCTGGATCATTTTCCTGCTAGACAAGATGGGTCAGGCATATTCTACCTGCACAAGATGACCCTAAAGGCAATAAATCAGGTTACTGCATTTTGTAAAAATTGCTGTTTCTGAGTCATCTTCAAGGGCAGCCTCATGCAAAATTAAGCCACACATAAAAGAGAGATGAAGTGAGTCACTGTCTTCAGTGCCTCCTGATTTGGGATAGGGTTAGATATAACTGGCAGACCTGCAAAAATTAGCCAAAGGTGCTCCTGGACATATCTTCCACCTGTTGTTTCAAAAGAAGCCATGATTTTAGGAGACTACATAATAGCTCCTTCAGGGACAATGCTACTCATCAAGAGTTTTAAATGGAACTTCCATGGTACTGTAAGACTCCTGAACTAATAGTAACCTCATCTTGCTGTGAATCCTTCATAATCTGTTTTGCCCCGTTTTATCCCTCACAGCCTCTAGGCAGCATTTAGGTTTCCTGCTGCATCTCCTGTTTGCCTTACAACCAAGGTGTAAAATGATATCCGCAGCATATTGATGATATCTAATACCCAATCAATGGATGATTATTCATCATAGTTTCGTTAAAAAAGCAGGGGGGGGGGAGAAGCAGAGTACTAGAGCATCCACTAAAACTTACTCTGACAAGTATTGATGGTTCACTGCTTTTACTGCCACAGTATAGGCCCAAACATGGAATTATACTCTATTCTGGTTATTATCATTTCTCATCACCTGCCAGCATTGCTCCAGATACCTTATTTTGCACTTCCTGTCCTGGAACTTCTTGTTAAATCAAGGAGCACTCCAGATTGATACCAAAAGAAAGTCTAAATACTTGATAACTAGGTGGTCCTCAAAGCTGCATGCTACGTTGATATAAATTTCAAAAACTTACTGTCCTATTTCATCTTAATTAAAATCCATAATTATATCTAGGTAGATAGTCTTTAGAAGAAATGATGGATACATTTGTAATGATATTGAACTATTAAATGGTATAATACATATAGTCCATGAAATATTATGAATAATAATGATAAATTTAATCCAATTAAGCTTTATAAGAAGCACAATCTAAAATGTAAAGTAATAAAAATATTATAACCAAGAAAAGATCATTTATCTATTGGAGAATTAGTTATGATGGAAGTAGAAAGAACTAATATTCATTTTCCGATGCTATCGGAATGGAATATTCTTTTCACAAGATTAAATAAGAAAAAGAAATTCATGTCTTTTTGCATAACATCTAGGAGCTGTCAGTCCTTTAGGAAAAACACTTAATTTATTCACTGGTCGTTTCATAAGTTTTTTGGGACAGCAATATTAGCAACAAGTACTTAAAATGGGAGAGTATTATAACCTATATTTGCTATTTTATAGGATGAATTTAAATTACAAATAAAATATTTTATCCAAATTAAATTACCAAAAAGGGGCTATTACAACTTATTATCTATTTCTAATTTCAATATTTGTTTAATTTATTTTAAATAGGGCAGAAACAACTTGGGCTCCATTTATGTGTGGGCATCTGGAAATGGTGGAAGAAGTAAAGATCATTGCTCGTGTGATGGCTACACCAATAGCATCTATACCATCTCCATCAGTAGCACAGCTGAAAGCGGAAGGAAGCCTTGGTATCTAGAAGAATGTGCATCAACATTAGCCACAACCTACAGCAGCGGAGAATCCTATGACAGGAAAATAGTATGTGGTCTTTTCACCATGATTGAAGTTCATAAAATTAACAACTTCTTTTTGTAAATATATTCTAGGTGTTATTTATCCTAAAGTTACTTGACATTTTTTATATATATTTTAAAGGATTTGCTCCTAAAAAAATATATTTTTCATCCTCAACCAAAAACTGACTTGCACAAGAAACAAACATACAGAAAAATCTTCCAACTGAAGGGAGGGGAAAACACATTTGTTCTCTCTCAATCCTAGTTTTCCATCATGAATACAAATTTGTTTAATGTTTTCTCCTTTTCAGTCTCTTGCTGCTAATAAGGAGTTAAGATCGGCTATTTTTCAAAATATATCGTTTCTTCTAATAATCTGGGATATTAGCCATCTCTCCTGGAAACCTTGCTGTTTTCAGATGATTAATTTTAAAGACAAATTCTGAGGTAACTCTTCATTCCAGTAATTATTCTGTTATCATCTGCTTTCTTCTACTTATTTTTCTTTTGATAAATTTTATATATTTGGGGGTTTTTTCTATAATCTCCTCAAAAAATGGTAAAAGAAGGAAGAAGTCATTCATTTTTCTAGCAAAAAATATTCCCATTATGAAATTTACCATCTTGAATTCAAGAATATTTTGGTAATATTGGTTTTATGACAAAATATTTGATAATCTACTCTTGTACAACCCTTTAATTTCCATTCACTCAAAAACTTGATATAGTATAACACACATTGTTCAAATATTTCTAGATAAGATTTTCTTAAAATGTTCCATGTTGAAGCCATAAATAATTCAACCTAGGATCATCTTTGTGTTTTAAATTAATTAAATAAAATAAGACTAAAGAAGCCAAGCAGTTGAAATATAATTAATGATTTCCAACAATGCAAGGATTCTAAAGGTAACTTTGCATGAACTTTAGTTATAGATTACAGCATGTTACATGTAAAACGTATAAAAATTATTTTGGCTTCTAGTGCTAATAAAGAAGAATAGTTGTAGCTCAGGGTTGAAATGAGGCATCCTTGGTGCTCTCTGAACTTGTTGTTTTCTTGCAGATGTTTCATTACCCAAATTATCATCAGTGCTAATCTAGTATCCTAGACTAGCTTTGGCTTCTAGTGTTCAAGAAGAGTATAATGCCCTATCAAGCTTTCTTCACATTTCTCTGATATAAGAGCAACAATAGCAAAAACATGATTCTGTGGGATTTCTCTTAATCTCAAGTAGTGCAGTTGAGACTATTGGACTATCAGTACCATGCATTTAAACCTGTCCAGTCACTCCATGCTATCAATTTGATAAATAAATTCAAAACCATGCAAGCAACTGTTGGTTCAGTTTTATTTTAAAGTTTTCTTGAAATCTTGATAGTCTCAAATTACTATTTAGTGATGGAGTGGTAACATCATCCAGGCATAATCCTAATTCTGCTTGCAGAAAAAATCTGGCAGTTGTAATTACAACTGCATCTGTCTATTATAAATCTACATGCATTTGCAGGCAGCCACCTATCTGCCTCAAAGAAATAGTACCTTCCAAAGCGTCCTTTTTCAATTGAGAGACACCTCATTTCTGCAAGGAAGCCTATTAGTTATTAGAAGAACGTGGCTAGACCCAGACTGTAACACAACTTCCATGTTTTGTTTTGTATTTAGAATACTTGGAATTGCCACTTCAGGTTGAAAAAAAGGGCAGAATAGTTTGTACATGCCTAATTATGAGACCACCTGACTCCAGAATCCCTAATTATAAGTTCATTTCACTCAAGATGACTAGGATGGTGAATTAAGTCTAAAAACTATCAGAATTATTACTCTGGAGGGAAAAGCTATAACACAACTTTACCTATAAATAATTCCAAAGTTTCCATGCAAGGACTGGGGGAAGGTCTTCAAGGCTCTTGAAGGAAAGCAGAATACAGGACATTCAAATATGAGGGAAGAGAGCAGGTATTGAGTCAGACAAGGCAACGTCTGGGTTCTTATCATTTAAAAGAAAGATTAGATGGCAATTGGGATAATATACAAAGCGGATATATTTAATCAACTTTGATTTAAAGAAGGAAAATCAGTCCAGCCAGTTTACATAAAAATATTTTACATGGCTCAAATAGAATTTCCACTCAGAGAATTTTTGTTACCCTTTTCTGAGTGAAATCTCTCTTTAAATAATTGAAATAAGACTGATGATGGGATTAATATGTGAATAATAATTCAGTGTCTATGGCTGTAATCCAGCACAAATTTAATTATGCCTAATCTTATTATGCTCATAACTTTATTAATAATGTTGTTCTGATGCTTTGAGCTAAAACAAACAATCTAACAAGCAATATAACTTGAATCCAGAGTTCCTATAAATAAAATCTGTTGACTCACTAAGACTTTCTTGTCCTTTCTGCTTCTTCAACACTCTCTAGTCCAAACTACCTTTCCTGAGGATTTGGCAACTTTAAAAAGACTTCAATATAATATTTGTAGGAAAGGGAATTACAAATAATTATGCTATTGATATATTTCTTCAAAACTAATTCTGGATCTTACTGTTCTTATTAATCTGTATAATATAAATGTCAATATCTCAAGCTGGTACATATATTGTGGCCTACATTTATTTATTATTTATAAATAATATGAGGTATGCCATCAGTTCCATAGTTTCCAGGAGGCTTATAGTCACAGCATATTAAGAAAATAAATAAAACCGACATAAAAGCATAACCAACACAGACAGGGAAAATAATGGAATAGCCCCTAGTATTGCTGTTAACCCAATATGCAGCCCTCTTCTTCAAAGTCTCTGTGGAAAAGCACAATTTTAACTGACCTCAATGAGAATTCTGTTTGAAAGTAATAGTGCAACAAACAACAACACCATCTCTCCACTATATTGGCTTCTACTGTCAGCAGGCAGGCAACTACTTTCGATGCCAGCCATTCTATGACCCAACTACATTCTGGGTCATCTTCAGTGACAGCCACTTCATAAGGAGAGGGCACAATAACCTTTTGCTTAATTCAGAGGAGTTATAAGCCTGGGAGATATTTTTTTGTTTCTGCAAGATTTTCATTTGAGACTTTTTGGCTGAAGCTTAAGTGATAGAAGAGATTGATGTGAAAGTTTTTTGATGCATGCCTTTTACTGACCTTATGTTTGTCTCTATCATAATAGTTTATTTACTTTGTTAGCTGAAATAATGGGAATATTCTCAAACAAAATGTTGATAACTCAAAAGCAAGATGTTGCTTCTACAAGTTTCCATTTTTCCTTTTTATATTTCTAAGAGGCTCTAAGTCTGCCTTGTATAAATTAAATGACTGAAAAGTACTTCATATTATTTTATATTTAATTTTTAAAAAGGAAATTCAATTCATCAATTATATAAATGCAATATAAATGTATTAGTGGGTTTCTTTTTGATTTTTTTTTTTAATTAACACTTGTCAGAGTCTATCCAACTGCACACTGGAATGAAACAATCTCCTTCGTGCTACTTTAAGGAAGGAGCAGGAGGGGACATAATCTACATTTATTGTTGATTGGCTTTTCTTGTATGCTACCAAATGTTCCCACAGGAGCCAGTTTAATAAAGATCAGAAATAGCCAGCGAATTTTTCTACATCCCTAGTGGTCAATTTGCCATATGAAATCAATTTCAGACACTATAAAATTTTGAATCTGGGCAGTGCACCTATAGACCTTAAACATTTAATTCTATATAGTGTTTCTTTTTTATATATGGCTTTATTGAATTTAAATAAACCACAAATACAGATAGAAGATATAGAAAAAGAGTACTTTCCAACTTTCTTCAGTACAGATACAAATATATAATAAAGTAACCTGACTATATTTGAACAAAAATAAAGGCATAATATGTAAATCAGCAAACAAATGGAAAACAATACACAATATTTCTATAATTGGAACACATCTAATCATCAAATACCAAAATCAGTTTCATTTCTATTGTTTTTGAGCAACAAGTTCAAAAGTAATATCCAAATGGAAACAAAGCTTTGTTTTTCATCAAAGCGGTCAGTTTTGCCATCTCAGCCAGCTCTATTAATTTCCCAATTTATTCTTCCAGTCTAGGACTTGCCTCCTCTATGCGCATAGAAGTCTTGTTGGTGTTATATATAAGAACAAAGCCCCATGTTTCCTTTCGGTTTGGTATCCATCATACTTAAAAGAGAAACCTTCAGTTTTAATTGCATGTTGATTTTTTATATATATCTTCTGAGTCAAAATACATATTTTGTTCCAATATTTCTTAGCATTTTGCAAGAGGTGATAAAAGGTATTAGCTGCATTTCCAACACTTATTTGACATTCCCATATACTCCTTTGTCAGTTTATCAGGTGTTAAATACCAACATCATTTTATACAAATGTTCTTTCACATTGTTTACATTGCTTCTTAAACTTTTTTCTCTCTAGACCCCTTCCCACTTTTAAAAATAATGGAGAACCTCAAAAGAATATAGGTTATCTTTGTTAATATTTATATTAATACTGACACATTCGCTGCCATTACTGCTTATCATAGTTGCTTGATGGGATTTTAATATTGTATTATTTTTCAGCATAGGCTGGCAAATATGTTTGACTTTGCAGATCCCTGAGAAGGTCTTGTGGATGGCCAGAGATCCTAGGATCAAACTTTAAGAAACATGATATAGACAAACTCACAAAGCTTTAACATGTGCTATTTAATGCCAAGTCCCTGACAAGTTTACAAAAGTGATACTGTTACTGACACTTAATTTACAACTTATGTAGACCTGAATACAAAATTATCAAGTTTGGCACATGATAAGTATTTTATATTTAACAATTGTTAGGAAAGCAAGAATTTGCTTTTTGCATCATTTCCCATCCACCCATCCCTATCCTCTACCCAGAATACTGTTCTGGTTTCAAAGTTATAGCACAAACCTAACTAAGTGCCTATGCATATCATTGGCTTTCTATTAATTCTTTTCCTGGCAGTTACATTTATCATTTACTGGCAGTAGCCTTTATTGTTTCAATTTATATTCCACGAATTTATATTCCATGTTTTAGCAGCTTTGTATATTGTCTCCTGAGGCTATAGTTACAAAAAGTCATTATTCTTTTTTCTTATGTTGATTTCTGATGTACTTTCCTATGGATGAAGTACATTCAGTTCTAATGTATGCAGCATATAATAATAATAATAATAATAATAAAGTTGGAAGGGACCTTGGAGGTCATCGAGTCCAACCCCCTGCTCAGGCAGGAAACCCTATACCATTTCGGACAAATGGCTGTCCAGTCTCTTCTTAAAAACTTCCAGTGTTGGAGCATTCACCGCTTCTGGAGGCAGGTTGTTCCACTGGTTAATTGTTCTAACTGTCAGGAAGTTTCTCCTCAGTTCCAGGTTGCTTCTCTCCTTGACTAGTTTCCATCATTACTTCTTGTCCTGCCCTCAGGCGCCTTGGAGAATAGCTTGACTCTCTCTTCTTTGTGGCAACCCCTGAGATATTGGAATACTGCTATCATGTCACCCCTAGTCCTTCTTTTCATTAAACTAGACATACCCAATTCCAGCAAACGTTCCTGATATGCTTTAGCCTCCAGTCCCCTAATCATCTTTGTTGCCCTTCTCTGCACTCTTTCTAGAGTCTCAACATCTTTTTTACATCGTGGTGACCAAAACTGGATGCAGTATAGTATTGTAAAGTGGTATTAATACTTCACGTGATCTTGATTCTATCCCTCTGTTAATGCAGCTCAGCACTGTGTTGGCTTTTTTGGCAGCTGCAGCACACTGCTGGCTCATATTTAAGTGATTGTCCACTAGGACTCCGAGATCCCTCTCACAGTTACTACTATTGAGCAAGGTACCCCCTATACTATACCTGTACATTTGGTTTTTCTTGCCTAAATGTAGAACCTTACTTTTTTCACCATTGAATTTCATTTTGTTAGATAGCGCCCATATGTTTCTTTTATTAATTATATTTTGATAATTGTAATTTAATATTTATTTTCTAATTGGTATAACTACACACTGGCAGTTTTGATATGTTTACAAAGTAGAAATATGTTTGGATATGTTTACAGAGTTTTACATTTTCAGCTTATATTTTTATTTAAACTGGATGGAAGATGGCTTATATACAATTTCAGTCTTTCACACCTAATTTCCAATTAATATTTAATTTCCAATGCTATGCATGCTTAATCAGGGAGGAAACAATAGTACTCAATTCTAATGTATATGTTAATATTTCCTACTGTATTATGTAGCTGTAGCAGTATTTATGTTAAAGATAAAACGTATTAAAATATGTATTAAAATGCTATTTTAAAATGGGGTGCTTTGTGGGTTTAAAAAGCCTTTGTATTAGATAATGACATGTTTTTAACACAATACATAGGGAAAATTTAGGAAAATAAATAATGGAGAGTAATCAGAGTAAATATATTTAATATAAAGCTTTACTTTTTCTGACCTGACCCAAGTATTTATCCTTGCCCCATCCACTTTCAGAATGGGGATTCTGGCATAACTTTGAAAGGCTAAGGTCCCATTCCCTCAGCAATTATTTATACGGAGCACAGAGTTTTGTTGAAACTCAAGTTTCAGACATCCAGTACCCTCATCATGTAAATACTTCAAAGATGTCCGATTGACATTGCACGTGTAATTTGGATTCCTCTAGAGCAGGGTTGGGGCACCTTGGCTCTTTTATGACTTGTGGACTTCAACTCCCAGAATTCCTGAGCCGGCTGGCTCAGGAATTCTGGGAGTTGAAGTCCACAAGTCATAAAAGAGCCAAGGTTCCCCACCCCTGCTCTAGACCTACAGCATAAATATCCACAGGGCAGAAACTGTGTGAGCTCCTACATGAGGAAGGACCCTGATTATGTCAACTCAAGTGGAAGCCAATGCATGTACAATAGTACATTTGTATTCAGTTGTGAGCGTCTGCAGGAGCTGCTGTCATACAAGCAGCCTTGGTTGAGGCAGAAATGTATTCAGAGTGCCTGCTTCTGTTATTCAAGAGTCTGCTACTCTTGCCATTGAACGAATAAAATTTATATCAGATTGGAATTTAATTCTGCTTGCAGCACTACCATAAAATGCCAAGTGTCAAATCATCTAACTAAGTGTCTCATAAAGGTAATATGGGACTGCTGCCAGACATTTCATTACTACAGCATTCTGGGAGGCAAATGATTTTTGGATATCCACATGCTTTAGAGAACTAAAACCGACATTAAAAAAAAAAAGTTATCCCATTGAATAATAATAAAGTTTCACATGCGTATAAATTATTTCAACAAAAGAAACCTTTGTGTTGTCTGCAGCAACGTTATTCTTAATCATACACTTTGCCCCCCCCCCAGATCACTACAGACCTCAGACAGCGTTGTACAGATAGTCATACAGGGACGTCAGCTTCTGCACCTATGGCTGCAGGAATCATCGCACTGGCGCTGGAAGCCAAGTAAGTACCTTTCTTTTTGTTTTTTTTAATGAAAAGTCATTAAGACATAAGATTCTATGCATTCTTTCACTTATTGTTATAAAATGTTACTTTCCCTTAAAAATACTTGTGCATATTCATGTATTAGGAATACCTGAGGGACTGCCTTTTTCTAAGAGTCTCTACCGTCCAATTCAATCTAGCAGATAAGGCAGCGTGCGGATGAGCCATAGTGTGTTGGCTGGCATAAATTAGAAGACGGGCCTTTTCCATAGTGGCTCCTGCTCTCTGGAATATCCTCCTCTGGGAGATTAGAATGCTTCCAACTCTGTTAGCCTTTCATAAAGATTTAGAAACTTGGCTATGTTCCTCAGCCCGGGACACTAAATATATGAAGGGTTCCATTTCTTAGCTTTACAGTTAATTGGCTAATGGCTGCTGTGTATATTTTGGATGTTTCTATTGATTTTAAAGGTTTTTATTGCTTTCATTTTCTTTTCAGTTTTGGAATTGTAAGGACCCAGAGTCATTGGTTGAGATGGGCGGCTATAGAAATTGAATGAGTGAATGAATGAATGAATGAATGAATGAATGAATGAATGAATGAGTGAGTGAGTGAGTGAGTGAGTGAGTGAGTAAGTTTAACTTAGATAAATATCATAACTACATTGTAGTGGCATTTTCCTCTTTTAAAGTGCATTTAGAGCTTAATCCTAAATCAGCATTCCAGATTTGTGTAATGCATCATAAATAATGGTAGGTATAGCTCCACCACTTATAATGAATATAAGATCAAAGTCCATATATAACCAAATGGTTTTAAGGATAAAACAATAGTTGTAACAGTTAACAATTAGGCCATCTTCTGTGCATCTCTGATCATTAGTTTTACTAATTGTTTTATCTTTTTTTTGAAACCAATATATTTCTGTCTAGATTAAAATAAATGCAGCTGAATTACTCTACAATCAAAGTATAGCGGAACAGAGAAGAGGGTCCTAATCAGCAGTCATTGCAAGGGAGGGGAAGAAGGAAATGGGAGGGCTAGAATGAAACAAGCAGGGTTGCAATATCATGATGGAAGCCTTGTCCCTTTTCTCCTTTTATCACAAATCACACACAAAGGCAAAGGGGTGGAGCTTGTACCTCAGCACTGCTCTCTTTACTCTGATCTAAGCAGTGACAGCCTGCAAATGCCACTACCCCAAATTGATAGCTCTAAATAATTTTTAGCATATAGAACCCAATGGAGATTCCATCACCCCAAACCACTCTCTTCCTGATTTGGAATTTCTAGCACTGATTTAGTCAGGCCAATGTCCGTTTAATCAAGTTGGGCCATTTTAGTTTGCAATTAGGCTTTTAAAGAGGAAAACTAAGATGCCATGTTGCTTAGTGGAAGAATGACATGTGCATCTTTTACTAATAGCTGCTGGGGGGGGGAATAATTACCAGGGAGGATTTTATTACTGCAGAGATCCCAAATAGTTTCACAAAAAGGTTTGCTAACAATATACTAGCTTTTCTACTAGCTTACATATGTAGCCCAGGTTACCAAGATTGTCTCTAAAATTATACTTCTCACTTGAGAGGGGGGCAGATTTTTGCATATCCTCTATTTTAGCTTAGAGCCAGTTGGGCTAATATTCTTTCACCATTGCTGAACTCAAAACATTTGGTGGACTTTTTATGCTTAATTTAAAATATATTTATATTTTACATAAATTATATATTTATTCTTTTGTTTTGTTTTTCTATTTTTCATTTTTTGCATTTTTTTGTTTTTGTTATTTTGTTTTTCTTAGTTTGTGCTAGTGTTTATTGTTTTAATAGGAAGGTTTAACAAAATTACTATAAAGCAATAATAATGTTTAAAATAACATTTTTAAAATTTAAGAAAATTTAAGCAAATTCTGATGCTAGTTTTCTAGGCTACAAACTTTTTGTACTGAATTGCTTAAACTATAGTAATACAAAAAGAAAAGAAAGAAAATGGCTTGTTGCCAGGACTCTTTTGCTAAAAATATGTAAACAAATACAGTAGTTGTGATACACAGTGATTATCAACAATCTACAATGCTTTTCTTAAAATAGTAGTTATATCCAGTTGGCAATCCTGGTAAATGATGTCCATGAGGTCATGAAGAGTTGAAAGTAACTGAACAACAAAAACAACAAACATCTTTAGAGCTACAGCTACTGACGTCTGAGAAACAGCTGTTTGGGCAATGGATCTTCTTCCCTCTCCTGTAGACCTGGCATTTCTCCCGTAACAAAGTTCCTCCAGCTTTCCAAAAGAGACTTGGAAGCCTTACAAAAATTAGGGGAAATATTTCACTAGTAATATTTTTCTTCAATAAAAGTGATATTACTGGATTTGTTGAAAATATATGTTCATATTATATGTGTAACCTGAAGGTAACCATGTTTAGTGAGGAGTATCATCTTATTTTCTGATAATTCTACTTGTTGGAGATATATAATAATAGTTTGGGACCCATGAGAGGTTCAGAGGCATTCTTGCCTCTTAAGAGGGTTGATGCAGGGAACTGCTATTGGTTTTGCTATCAGTATATTACCTTTCCATTTATTTGTTTGTCCTTTTTAATGAAAAGAATCTGAAAAAAATAAGTTGGGTGGGGGGGAAAAAGCTTAGTACCAAGGAGGTATTAACAAAGACATTGGAGCTGACAATCAGATTATAAAATAGAGATGGGCCATATGTTTTCTGAAGTGGGAGATCAGAATCTGAAATACTAACCAGGAAGCCGACAAATGATTCCAGAATTTTATGTGCACTTGTTCTACTTCATTCATTGGATTTTACTGGGAAAGCAGTTCTATAAAAAATGTCTTCAGTTTGTTACTTTCCAAATCCTAACCAATTCAGTTTGTTTAGTCACTTAGAAAGCCCTTTTTCTAGAACTTCTGGTGGCAAACTAGTTATTCCCGAAGAATCAGGGATGAGATTATGATAGACATCAGCAGCCAGATGATGAATTCTGGCCAGCAAAGTCTCTCTGGAAAAGGAAGAGATCTTGAAATCATTCACCTGCACTCCAGACAACTACTTCTCATGAGTAGACTGCAGGAACTGGATTTTTTGCAGTTAGTTGTGAACTAAGCAGCCAGAAGCCAAGGGCTTTTAACAAACCCACAACCTTAATATAGTCTGTATAGGTATAAAGTTCATAAGTGCCTCATTTCTTAATCATTTCTGGTGTAATTAATTTACAGCCAAAGAGAAATTTTCTGAATGACAGGATAAGGTTCCATTTGATAAGGTTTTTTTCTGGTTTACAAAGGAACAGACAAAAAAAGATTTTAAAGATTTAAAAACCTTTAACCAAAACCTTAACAAATTGATGATTTTTTTTTAAAAAAAATGGATTAATGGAACAGTTATTTTGAAAGATTATTTCTTCGATGAAAGTGTTTTTAAACAAACTAGAATTAAGAGAAACAAAGTGGACTTTTGTAAAAAAAAGTTCTTTGTTTATTATTAAAGAGTATGACAGTTGGTGGATTTTAAAACAAAAGATAAATAGGAGCCAGACTGTGATGCTGATTAAAACTACAGAATGCTATTAGAGACAAATGTATTAAAGGAACAGGAAGATAAAATAGGAAAAAAAGGACTTTTCTTTCTTCATTGCCTTTTAAAACTTTTAATGTTGAATTATAACATCATAATGGCAACTGCCATAAAAATACAAGAATAAAGGAGAGAAGAATTCTTAAAGCAACCTGCAACGAAAGGAATTACATCAGATTTGCTTCAAAAATTATTTCTGTAAATGGACAATAAATTGGAATCACTTGATACTAAATTGACAGCTTTTGAAAAAGAATGAAAGATTGTAAAGATAAAAAAAGAGATGAAATAAATTAAGAAGATGGAAAGCTCTTCAAAAGATATGTGAACATTGCAAGACTGAGTTTGAAATAGAATTGTGGACAAATGATGAACATGTAAGTGCTAAAATTGTGTAAACGTTTATTGAAATTTGAAGCAGAAGACAAGCAAGTGAAAGTGGACTAAAATTGTGGTTATAATGTATAGATGGAACAGTGGGAAAATATGCAGCTGAAAGGATTGAAATTTACATTATGTTATAATCTTAAAGAGAATTTTTTATAAAATTATGTATCAATAGTATGCGTCACCAGAGAAATTGTCCAGAAGTTACAAAGGCACTTTAAATCTATGTTGAAAGGATACTTTATTATGTTTGATGGACATGTAAAAAAGCTAGAAATTTTTGGATTCTATTACATACAGTGATTCAAAGGATTTTAAATATGTGCAATTGAAACCAGAGGCTTTTCTTTTGGGATTGATGGTCAAACAGTTGGGGGGGGAAATTTAGACAGATGTAATTTTGTTTTTCTACATGATGACTATTGTGACAATGCACAAATTGTATGCATAAAGATGGAAAGTTTTGGCACTATCTATAATCGAGGAATGGCTGGTTAATAAATTGCTGAGATGGCTAATTGACTTGATCAGAGAAAAGACAATATCTACGTGTATTGCTAACTGGAAAACCTTGATGGACGTTTTGTGTGAAACAGAAAAAAAATGAATATATGATCTATGGCAGGGGTCCCCAATCCCCAGTCTGTGGACCAGCAGCAGGCCGCAGCAGGCCAAAAACCAGGCAGTGCAAACAAGTGAAGTCCTATCTGCAGGATGTAGGCAGCACACAAAACCACAACCCCTCCAGTCTGCGGAAAAACCTCTCTCCACAGAACCAATCCCTGCTGCCCGAAAGGTTGAGGGCCGCTGATCTATGGTTTTGATGATTAGGCAGAACATTATAGAAACAACAGAGTTATATTGTAACTATAGACTAAGAGGTAAATTTATAATTGTATTATAACTGCTATAAAGAACATTAATAAATTACTTTTTTGTATCTGTTTTCTTTCATTTCTATATTTCTGTTACTTTTTGCCTTTATTGCACTTTTATTTTTTCCTTTGATCCTCTTCCTCCTCCTCTCATTTTATACTAGTTTGTATTAGTTTCTATCTTCTTTAATACAATTATACAATAAGTCTTATTTTTCCATGATGAAATATAACTACAGGATTATAAATGCAAACATAATTGTGTTAAAATTAAATCTTTAAACTATGTATACAGCATGTAAAACAAAACATCTACACTTACAAAGCATAATGCCAAATAAGTAGTAAATATGGTAAGCAACTGGAGTTTTGCCATTAATTCCAGTAGAAAAGTGCATTTACTAATGATAATTATACACTAATTAGTAGTTCTAATTTTTCCAGTATAATAATTATGTTTTATTTTTCCACTTCAAATTTACTTTTGGAAAAGGAGAGAAACTATGATTCCTATGTAGAAGATAAGATTGGCAACCACTTAATTTCATATTCAGGGAGGCTATCCCTTTTCATTCTAAATTATATTCTAATTTATCTGACTAGCATAGTCCAAATGTAGTAAGGTAGTCCTTTGTGGGTTCTTTTCTTATAAGCAGGTTGTTTTGTTTTTGAAATGTAGCCAATCTTCTACTTAGCATTGGGTGCAGACTTAAATACATTTTTCAGCCTTGAAAAGGTTTAGCAAAAGGGTAATAATTATCCTTTGGGAGATTCAAGTTGTCAATTAAAATTAATGAGTCCTTACTTGGTGACTCACACAGATAAAAAATAAAAGCAATAAAACAGATTTTTTTAAAAGCAATTTTGGTAAGTTTTTCTTACTCTGCTTTAAACAAACAAGACTGAAATCAAGTACCAGTGTTAATCACTACATGGATGTCACTAGGCAGCTGTCTTTAAAACAGTATAGAAATAATTTGCCACTGCCTTCCAGGATAGTTTTTCAGCTTCCCAGTTTGGGAACCTTTTCAGAGTCAGCCAAGATTAGTTAGGTATTTCAACTAGGTGATATTAAAACAAGCTTCCTTCTACAGAAGAAAAGTCAGTGAAGGTATGCCAGAACAGTTAGTAGATAAGATAAATAGATAAATTACATCGAAGCCCTGAGAAAGGTGAGAACCCTTGACTCTGGTATGATTCTGTATGGCTGAAATTCCAACAGTCTTTTAAGATAAACCGTTGGCTCCCATTACAGGTTATTTTTTCAAATAATATTGTAATGCATATAAGTAGAGTTATGGGTAATTTTTTATGTTACATAAATGAATGTTATTTTGAGTTATATTCAAATATTGCAGAATTTAACTCCTTGAGGAACTTGGTTATATCTGGGGTGGGTAATACTTAGAGAATTGTATTGAGAGACTGGGAAAGTACTGCTCTTCTAGACACTAGGGACTGGATCAGGGGTGTCAAACTGCCGGCCCATGGGCCAGATGCATCGTGCCGAAACCACGTCCACCCCAGCTCCGGCAATGGGAAAAAAGTTGCGATACGCCATGACATGTCATGTGACGTGGCAGGTTTGACACCCCTGGACTAGATTCAAGAAATTTATAATTTATAAAGGTATGAACATACTCTTTTAATATCAGTAAAAAAGACATGTCACCCAGCTGGCTTTCATGTTAATTTAATATATTAACTCATGGGGTGGTTTGGTTCTTTTTGTTTGTTTGTTTTGGTAGAATTTGGTAAAATAGAACCTCTTTTTAATTTCATTTTTCTTAATTGTTCTTGGTATTTTGTTACGTTTTCTCTATATTTTCTTGAAAAATGCTATTTTTAAAAAAGTTCTGTAGTAAAAGATAATTAACTGCTCCCATTAGACAAACTTGCTGATCTATTTAGCTGGGAAGTGATATGAAGATATACTCAATACTCATCATTACAGGGGTTGAGAGTGAACTTCAGCAAGATGGGGGACAGAGTGCTGCAATGCAAGCTCCATCGGCATCCATTATCTTGCTAGTTTTGACAGTCTGTCCCTCCTGATGGGTCTACTTGCAAATAATGGGTGTTGCATGCAAATGATGGCATGTATCACACTATAAGGAAGAAAATGTGAGGACTTCTTTGGGCCAGTGATGGCACTGTTGTAATATACATTTGGCCAGAATACACATCTTGGTTTATTGCGGAGTCTGGTTTCCATGTTAGCATCTGCTTCTGTGATCGGTCTTTTAATAAGTCCTCCCTGGGATTGAACTAGTTCTACCAAATTGTTTATTGATCTAACTGGGTGGGTAGTTCAGATTCCTCAGTGCCTGGTTAAATTCTATCAGTCCAGCATCTCTGTCAAGTAGATCAGAAGAAGTATAACTGTAGCATGGAGCCTGGCTGTAAATGATAGATTTGGTTGTGTGTTCTGAGTAGGAAGTGTACCCATGGAAATGCCTATGTAATGTATGTGTCCATTGTGTAATTTTTATGGTGACGTAAGAGAAGTAGGCTTGTTCTGTAGATAAGTCCAGGCTGAGTTTAATGATGGGGTAAAGTCGAAGTTATGGTAGAATTTCATGAGAGATTCATTTTCGTGCATCCTGATGATAAAAATGCCATATCTAAAAGGAGAGGGTTCAGAGGGTAACATTGAAGAAAATGTTCCAAGTCAGCCATGAAAATCTTGCCAAATTGAGGATGTATGTGCCATATTGATGCCACTAATTTGTAGTACATATTATTGCCAGGTTTAAAGCAGTTATAGATGAGTACAAAGTCACACAGTCTGGTAGCAAGGCTTGCTGTTTTTGCATCAGTGATGATGCTCCTGATGATATTGTTAAAATGCTAAAATAGTATTGTTAGGAAGATTTATCTGTTTATTTATTCCATTTATATGCTCTCCCCCCTCCCCCATTTAAACAAGTGAATCTGGGTGGCAAACAAAGTAAAAATAACAACTAAAGTGGCACAAAAATTAAAATAGATAGCAAGAATGTTCATTATTATTAATCAGAATTACATCATACATCATATACCATAACTACTAGTATAACCAAGAAATCAATCCCTGCACATATCCCAAAAGAGGTTTTTTTCCCCATGAAAATGTTTCACTTCTCATCCAAGAAGCTTTTTAGATGAGAAACGAAATGTTGCCAGTTGCCTTTTGGAAAAGCATCTTTGGGACAACCATGACCTGGATGATCCAGAATCTCCATACTGTAGACTTCCCTGCAAATACTTGGCCACTAAAATTTCTCCCACCTTTGCCCTCCCTCTTCACCACAATAAATCCTATATCAATCTAGCCATTCTGTGCGTCTGATGAAGTGAATGATAACACATGAAAGCTTAAGCTGCTTAATAAAATTTGTTAGTCAAAAAAGATGCTACCAGATTCTGTCTCTTCACTGGGATCCAACCTTGGCAACTTTCAGACTTGTGAACTTTCAATTCCCTGAATTCCTCAGCCAGCATACTGAAGTTGGTTGGACACCCCTGTTTTAGGGTATCAACTCCACATTTAGCATATCAGGGACCTTTTGAAGACATTCCTGTTTTTCCGTGTCTTTTTCAATCTTCAGTATCTTTAAGATGTTATTATACTACTGCTTCTTGTCTGTTCTAGCAGCTAGCAGAAATTTCTAGGAGAAAAGCATAACTGCTTTAAAAATTCATAGTTTATGAACTAGAGTTCATAAAGCCAGCCTGAAGTTTACGTTGTCATGTTCACCCTTCAAAAACTTGTGTACAAACAAGATACATAACTATGTACTGTAAAGTATTGTTCAATATCGCTTATACTAGAATTCATAATTTTAAATAAAGATGTTTTAGAATTTTTACCTTGTGTTTTTTGAATGATAGATGTGGAGATTGTAACAGGAATGGGGGGGAAATGTATAGCAACATTTTGATATTTTTTATTTCTCTTTTTCAATTCTCTTCTACTGCTTTGTCTGGTAGATCTATATAAAGACAAATAGAAGGAAATTAAACTTTTAATTCAATACTCCTGCATTGCTTAACTATGCAAAATGGCAAAACCCAGAGGAGATATTGAGAAGTAATCTCACAGTGTACCTGGGTCCTTTGCTTAACCACAGAACTAAATATTTTAGATATTTGGATTAAAAAATATTAACCAGAAGTTGAAACAATTTTATAAGTTATAAAATTAGTTAATATTGGAAATTTTAATCAAGATGTTTCTGTTAATAAATTTAGGAACAATTATTAAAATATGGCATTTATGTTTGTAGATTAACAGGCACTACAGTGCCTCCTAGTGACAACAAAGCAAAGTACAAGCAGATACATTTTTGTGACATGAATTTTGAAGAAGTGGAACTATAAACATATAGCTTTAAAATAAAAAACAAATGCAAACCAGAATTTTTGACAAATAAAAATTTCTCTGCTATGTTATCTCACTAAATTCTCAGTGATTATGTGGCTAGTTTGTTCCTAAATATAATTCAGTTGAACCCTATAAAATACATCAGAGAAAAAGTCCAAGAGCTGTCATTAATTCAGGGATGGGCAACCTTGTGGTAGCCACAATTGCCATTCTATGCCTTGCATAGAATATACTATGTACTTCCAGATATCATTCCCAAATTTTTATAGCCAAGATTTCTTTTTCTTTCCTTCCTTTCTAAAGGTACAGAGTACAAAGTCTCCATAAGGCTGAACACATCTGTTTTGTATAATTAAACTGTTTTTTTTTACTCTTAATCTCCTGGCTATATCATTGGTTTAGCAAACAATCTCTGCTAGATAAATATTTTCCTTCATTAAGCCGGTGGCTGTGCAACCTGAAAATATAAGTAGCTGAATTAAAGGAGAAAGAATTGGGAAATATACAGTATATCAAAGGAATTGTGCAGTAGAAGTTTTGTGCTAGGGCAGGCATAAATTTGATATACCGTAGTTCTTTGCTGATTAAGTCTTAAGACCAAAGTCAAGGCTTTTGGTATTCATGTTGCTTGTTTACTGCAAGGATATATAAATTGACATTGCACAGATATACGTGATCAGACCCTATAGCCATTGTAAAATTTCCACTCATTATATTACACTTTTCACTTTTTCTTGTTTTTATTTCTCTATATGGTTTACCTTGTTAGAGAAGGCCACTTCCTTATTATTTGATTTCAAACTGTTAAAAATATTACACTATTATTTGTATAACTGGAACCTTGAAAGCATTTGTACATGAGTAGCTACAAAATAGAATCAACAGATTACACTAGCAAGTACTGTATATAGGTGATGCTATGTAATTAAATCAATTTTAATTCCATCTTTATGAATTTTAATATACATTGGATTTTCTCCATTCATTCTATTTTTTTCTTTTCTTAATTTTAGTCCTAGAACACAAATGCACATGGCAAGCAGCAAAAGTATGTCTTGCAGCTTCAGAAGAAGATTAAGAATATTCTCGTAATAGAACATAACATTCTTAGAATAGAACATAATACAGCATAATATGCTTAGAACAGGAAGAACATCATCAGTATCTAAGTTTAAATATGCTTGGGATAAACATGTCCCTCAGCCAACAAAAAATAAAAATTAAATAAAAATGAATAAAATATAAAAAATAACAAATAGATAAATAAATAAAAATAAATTAAAAAAACAACTAAACTCAAAGGGCCGACTCAATGGACTTAGGTCTTTTCCTGCCATCAATTTTCTATGTTTCTAAGAATATTAAAATATCAGAAAATGCATTCGTATCAAGGCAGCAGTTTTATATCTGTATAGGAATATTTACAACTGTGGCTGGAATCAAGTCAAATAATTTTGCTTGAGAAACTAAAAATGTGGTTCTGCACTACAACCCTAGCCCTTTCTGATAGGAAAATATAATCTGGACATGAATTGTACCAACAGCTATTGATTAAATTATATTAACAGAGCACTATCATATAGGAAAGAATAACAGCAATATGCTATTATACAAAAGCCTTGTTTATACTGAGTAAATAAGCAATAATGGGATATGAAAGAAATTTTAAGCTTGTAGCTTCAAATATGAAATTAACAGAGATTTTGGATTACTCTGGGACACAAATTTATTTATTCAAAAGCATTTTTTCTAAAAGTAGAGAAGTCCTTACACCAATTATGCACCACCAATTTCTGGTTTTGCTGGCATTATCTACCAAGATTTTACCCCGTGTCTATCACTTGTTGTTGTGGTTGTTGTTTTTTGCCAACAAAGGTTGATTGATTCTGCTATATATGTAATGCCTAGCCTGTATGCAGGCCAACCCTGTATTATCTGTCTATGAAGAAAATTTGTCCTGGCCTCTAACAAGATGAGTCATAAATTGTTTGGGGTGATCTTGTTTGCTGCTGGTTGCTAGGAGGGGTAATTCTTTACAAGCACAGGCATATGCGCACACATAGGCCACAAAAGCTTACGCCTTTGCTCTGTTGTTGATATGATTTTATAATTGTGAGGTATCATTTATCTTGCAGATCCTTGTAACGGTTGTTTTTAACTGTTGGGTTTTTAATCTTTGTATATTATCCAGAGACACTGAGATAGGCAGGCATATAAATTTAAATAAATAAAATGTGGGGAGATGCTCTTTTCCTAAATCTAGCAAATTTTGTAATCTCTACCAGCACAAGGATCAGAATTAGGATCGGAAATCTTCCCAGTGCTTTTCTCTCTCCAAGAAGATCTCTTGATCTTAATCTATGCTGTAACATCCTGTCCTCGCAAGCCAAGCATGAAATAATAATTATAAGCACAACCTACAAGGAGATTTTATTTTAATGTTTTTTCTCATTGTAGCCAAAGTTGCTAGAGCATAGGTATGAACATAACCAGCACACTCAATTTGCAGTTTAGTATAGAGGTGATGCAGTCTCTACTAAAGGAGAATATTTATAGCTCGGGGTTGAAATGAGGGGTCCTTGGTGCTCTCTAAGCTTGCTTGTTTTCTTGCAGGCATTTAATTACCCAAACAAGGTAACATTATTAGTGCTAGTAAGGACTCCTGATGATGTTACCTAGTTTGGGTAATGAAATGTCTGCAAGAAAACAAGCAAGAGACCATCAAGGACTCCTAGTGCAGTCTCTCTTTCCAAGTGTCATGGCAAGGACCTAGCCATACTGACAGGCAACCTCACCTCTAAGTGAGACTATACATTACAGAAGCTGTTGTTTAAATATAACATTTGTTGTTGTTGTTAGTGGCGAAGTCGTGTCCGACCCATCGCAACCCCATGGACAACGTTCCTCCAGGCCTTCCTGTCCTCTACCATCTTCTGGAGTCCATTTAAGCTCACACCTACTGCTTCAGTGATTCCATCCAGCCACCTCATTCTCTGTCGTCCCCTTCTTCTATTGCCCTCAATCTTTCCCAGCATTAGGCTCTTCTCCAGTGAGTCCTTCCTTCTCATTAGGTGGCCAAAGTACTTGAGTTTCAACTTCAGTATCTGGCCTTCTAAGGAGCAGTCAGGGTTGATCTCCTCTAGGACTGACCGTTTGATCGCCTTGCAGTCCAAGGGACTCGCAGGAGTCTTCTCCAGCACCATAGTTCAAAGGCCTCAATTCTTTTGCGTTCAGCCTTTCTTATGGTCCAACTTTCACAGCCATACATTGCAACTGGGAAAACCATGGCCTTGACTATACGTACTTTTGTTGGCAGGGTGATGTCTCTGCTTTTTAGTATGCTGTCTAAATTTGCCATAGCTTTCCTCCCCAGGAGCAAGCGTCTTTTAATTTCTTGGCTGCAGTCCCCATCTGTGGTGATCTTGGAGCCCAGGAAGATAAAATCTGTCACTACCTCCATTTCTTCCCCATCTATTTGCCAGGAATTGAGAGGGCCGGATGCCATGATCTTGGTTTTCTTAATGTTGAGTTTCAAGCCAACTTTTGCACTCTCCTTCTTCACCCGCATCAAGAGGCTCTTTAGTTCCTCTTCACTTTCTGCCATTAGAGTGGTATCATCTGCATATCTTAGGTTGTTGATATTTCTCCCGGCAATCTTAATTCCAACTTTTGATTCATCTAGCCCTGCCTTTCTCATGATGTGCTCTGCATATAAGTTAAATAGGCAGGGCGACAGAATACAGCCTTGCCGGACTCCTTTCCCAATTTTGAACCAATCAGTGGTTCCGTGTCCAGTTCTCACTGTTGCTTCTTGACCCGCATATAGGTTTCTCAAGAGAAAATAAGATGGTCTGGTACTCCCATCTCTTTAAGAACTTGCCACAATTTGTTGTGATCCACACAATCAAAGGCTTTAGCATAGTCAATGAAGCAGAAGTAGATGTTTTTCTGGAACTCCTAGCTTTCTCCATGATCCAGCGTATGTTGGCAATTTGATCTCTAGTTCCTCTGCCTCTTCGAAATCCTGCCTGTACTTCTGGAAGTTCTCGATCCACATACTGCTGGAGTCTAGCTTGTAGGATTTTAAGCATAACTTTACTTGCATGTGAAATGAGTGCAATGGTGCGATAGTTTGAACATTCTTTGGCATTGCCTTTCTTTGGAATTGGAATGTAAACTGACCTTTTCCAATCCTGTGGCCACTGTTGAGTTTTCCAATTTGCTGGCAAATTGAGTGTAGCACTTTTACTGCATCGTCTTTTAAGATTTTGAATAGCTCAGCTGGAATACTGTCACCTCCACTAGCTTTGTTGTTGCTCAGCTTTCCTAAGGCCCATTTCACTTCACATTCTAGGATGTCTGGCTCGAGGTCAGTGACCACCCCATCGTGGTTATCAGGGATGCTAAGCTCGTTCTTGTATAGTTCTTCTGTGTAATTTTGCCACCTCTTCTTAATCTCTTCTGCCTCTGTTAGGTCCCTGCCATTTTGGTCCTTTATCATGCCCATCTTTGCATGAAACGTTCCCTTCATATCTCCAATTTTCTTGAAGAGATCTCTGGTTCTCCCTATTCTATTGTTCTCTTCTATTCTTTGCACTGTTCATTTAAGAAGGCATTCTTATCTCTTCTAGCTATTCTCTGGAATTCTGCATTCAATTGGGTGTATCTTTCTCTTTCTCCCTTGCCTTTCGCTTCCCTTCTTTCCTCAGCTATTTGCAAAGCTTCCTCAGACAGCCATTTTGCTTTCTTGCATTTCTTTTTCTTTGGGATGGTTTTTAGTTGCTACCTCTTGTACAATGTTGCGAACCTCCGTCCATAGTTCTTCAGGCACTCTGTATCAGATCTAATTCCTTAAATCTATTTGTCACCTCTACTGTATATCATCAGGGATATGATTTAGTTCATACTTGAGTTTTTTCCCTACTTTCTTCAATTTAAGCCTAAATTTTGCAACGAGAAGCTCATGATCTGAGCCACAGTCAGCTCCTGGTCTTGTTTTTACTGACTGTATAGAGCTTCTCCATCTTTGCTGCAGAGCACATAGTCAATCTGATTTCTGTGTTGACCGTCTGGTGATGTCCATGTGTAGAGACGTCTCTTGGGTTGTTGGAAAAGAGTGTTTGCTATGACCATCGTATTCTCTTGACAAAATTCTATCAGCCTATGCCCTGCTTCATTTTGTACTCCAAGGCCAAACTTGCCTGTTATTCCGTTTATCTTTTGGCTTCCTACTTTAGCATTCCAATCCCCCATGATGATAAGGACATCATTTTTTTGGTGTTGATTCTATAAGGTGCTGTAGGGCTTCATAGAACCGGTCAATTTCATCCTCTTCAGCACCAGTGGTTGGGGCATAGACTTGGATTACTGTGATATTGAATGGCTTGCCTTGGATTCGCACTGAGATCATTCTGTCATTTGGGGGATTGTATCCCAGTATTGCTTTTCCTACTCTTTTATTGACTATGAAGGCTACTCCATTTCTTCTGAGGGATTCTTGCCCGCAGTAGTATACCTGATGGTCCTCTGAATTAAATTCACCCATTCCTGTCCATTTTAGTTCGCTGATTCCTAAGATGTCGATGTTCAGTCTTGTCATCTCTTGTTTGACCACGTCCAGTTTGCCTTGATTCATGGATCTTACATTCCAGGTTCCTATGGAGAAAAAATCTTTACAGCATCGGACTTTCCTTTCACCACCAGATGCATCCACAGCTGAGCGTCCTTTCGGCTTTGGCCCAGTCGCTTCACTCTTTCTGGCGCTACTAGTACTAGCCCTCTGCTCTTCCCCAGTAGCATATTGGACACCTTCCGACCTGAGGGGCTCATCTTCCAGCGTCATATCTTTTTGCCTTTTAGTACTGTCCATGGGGTTTTCATGGCAAAGATACTGGAGTGGGTTGCCATTTCCTTCTCCAGTGGATCACATTTTGTCAGAACTCTCTGCTATGACCTGTCCGTCTTGGGTGGCCCTGCACGGCATAGCTCATAACTTCATTGAGTTACGCAAGCCCCTTCGCCACGACAAGGCAGTAATCCATGAAGGAGAAATATAACATAACAATTAACTATTATCTATTTTTTCATGCAAATGAAATAGTTTTCTGTTTGTTAAAACATTGCCTTCAAAATATTAATTATGAAAAAGGACTAATTTAACCCATAATTTATTCTTGCTCTGAATATTTTTGACATGTTTCTCTTTTTTAGATAACCACCTCTATGTCTATACTTTTCTTCTTTTAGAAAATCACATTTTTATTGTCTTTTTCTAGTCGTTTACTAACATGGAGGGATATTCAGCATATTATTGTAAGGACTTCACGGGCTGGACATCTAATTGCCAATGACTGGAAAACCAATGCAGCTGGTTACAAGGGTAAGTTGTCATTTCATAGTCAACATTTCAGGCCTTATTCAATAAAGTCCTTAGTATTTCTTTATTTCTAAATTTCCCTTTATATTTTTCCCTTTATTTCTAAGTCCAAATGTTTTCCTACCAGATATAATTCATGCAGCTTCTTTTTATTTACACTAATAAAGTAAATGAGGTCACAATTATGCCTCTTGTATAGATCAAGAATTATGCCTCTTGTATATAGCTGTGTTTTAGGTAAAATAAGGAATCCTCATTACAAAGAAAATATTATTCTTGAAAGTAAAATGATTCTCAGGTACCTCTTATTTGCGTTGATTGGAGCAATCTGTTATAAATATTATTCATAGCTAAATAATATAAATTTAAACACTATGCATTTTCTGACTTCTAAGAGTAGCATACTACAATGTGCATATTGATATTATGTGATAAAATTCACTATTAAATAAATTGTGTACTTAAATGTATATATTGGGAATAGTACTAACAAAAATATACATATTAAGGAATGCATAATTTTTTTTTTTTTGGAAAATATGTTTCTAATAACTGTTTCACATAAATCAGTTGTTTAAAATAGTGAGACATTTGAATCTTATACATACGCATTAAATGAATGATTTTGATTTCAATTTAATATTTATAAGGAAAAGATTCATGACATACAGAGTATAAATGCAGGTGGCTATTTAGGTCATAACAACAAATTCTACACCATAATTTTCAGTTGGATGTTTAATTTTTTTATGTTGTTCTTATCTATTATAAAATTTATTATATTTTGTGTGAAAACAAACTGAAAAATGATTCATATTGTATGTTAATCAATGTTTTATTATTTAATTATTAAATTTATATTCCACCTTTTCTCAAGGAGTGTACTAGCTATCAAATATTTCTTACCGCACTGTCAAAATAACAACAGTATATGCTGGGTATTATTCTAAATGCTACAATAACTGCAGAACATATTGTTAAAATAATTGAATGCTAGTTTATTATTCATGCAGTTTAATTTATTTGCTACTTTCTCTGAGAGCGTTTTATATTTCTGTTTTATGTGTTCAACTTATGGAAATCAAATAGTACATGAGATAGCAGGAAAAATTGATAAATATCACTGGGATATGGTTGAGAAATATTATTGTTCCATATTGCTTGGAATGTTATCCATTGTATGAATATAACAAAACACCTAGGAGGTGTGTCCATTAAATTAATATTTAGAAAACATTATCTTATTTTCTGTCATGATTATAGTTATTCATAAAATCTATCCCACTGCATTTTGTACCAGTTGCAGGTTAGTATTCCATATAGTGCAATATATGTATGTAGTTATTCACTACCTTATACTAAATTATAAAAAGAAGAAAGGAACAAAATTATCCCTATTCACAATGGAACTGAAGCATCAACTTTAACCTAATTAAAATGAATAGTTTTAAGTCAATTATTTTGGCAATGTAAGCTGAGCAAATGGTTTCAATAAAACTATAACTCCCTTTCAACCTCTTGTTAGTTTTGGATGAAGCAAAAGCAAATGATTTAGATTAAATAGCAACCTCCAATGTTTAATTTGATGTGGAGAGTATATACGTGCGCACTGTATATTGCTTCTGGCAAAAATGGAACTGTATTTTACTATTGCACGTGGCATTATTTAGTGTAATATTTCACTATTGTCCCCAGCTGCAGCCAAAAATAATAATTAAAAACCTGTTTTTCATAGAATGAATTACACTGATCAGACTGAATCCCTTTGGAAATGTACTATAATTCTTTTTTTTTTTTTTTGGCTGGAACATATTTCTTCAATGACAGTATCATAATAAGGTGTATGAGGAAAACAAGCCAAGCAGTTTTCTAAAGCTAGCCTTGGCTGCAATCTTATCCTACACACATTTAGCCATTTACTGGCTAAAGCTATAATGTTATCCTACACACTTTTATCAAATAAACTGCACTATTCAAAAACAGCATGGAGGACTATGAGATTCATTTATTTTTCCTCCACAAGATATAAATAAACAGCCGGATGGCAGGGTTGTGAGGATATTACTTTAGAAATAAAAAATCATAGAGGAGAAAATAGGTAAATGTTTATAAATTTCTTGCTCAAACATTACTGAAAACTGGTACTCGAATGTGGGTTAGCGTGTTGTTTCCTTGAACTGCTTGACTTGTTTGTTTGGCAATCCCAGGTTTAAGGGCTTTCATTACTGTGGAATTTAAATCATCAGGGGTTGGATGTTTTTTTTAAAAAAATAGAAATGTAGTCATTGATCCCCAGAGGGATGTTAAAATAAATTGGTTAGACTAGACTTACCCACGATTTGAGGAATGGACATTAAATGCAACTATCTGGCAAACCATGTTTGTTTAATAGCTTTTAACTAAATGTATGCCAGGTTGTTCAAAGTCAAGCTGATTTGAAAAACCTTTGTTCTTGCTAATCTACAGATTGGCTATCCAGCATGGTAAAAGATAATTATACTACTGCTGAAACTTTCATAAGTAAATGAAACAATTTAAGGGAATGAACGAATGAATAAATGAAAACTGAATCTTCCAGCCTTCAAGTTCCATATCTGGATTAGAACCAATGGTTCTTATTCTCATTGAGTACTTACCTGTAACATACACTGTAGTTTGTAATATTTAATATATAGAAATTTGTATTCATATACCAATTCTAATAATACATTATTTATGAAGAACTATTCTTCTAGAATATTCTTTATCAGTTCACTGCAATATTTGGTAAGAAGAGGAGGAGGATACTCTGTGCCATAATCATTGAAAGACATTTACAGAAGAAAAGGAACCTGAAAAGAATCTTTAAGAACAAGCAGGAAGTTCTTCCAATCTCAAAGTGATGACAGTAGTGACAGATCTGTTTTATAAAAATCAAGTATAAAAAGTGGTAAAACAATTGGATCCAAACATGGGTGCCTTAATTTACAATCGCAACAACTTTTAACCAAAATTCCAATCCCAGTTATGATCTTAAGTTGAGGATTACTTGTATATAAATAGGGAGCAAATCTTATACTCAGTAGCACCGAAGATGTTACCTAAGCAGGTAATGAAATATATGTAAGCCAGGGGTGGCAAGCCTAATCGCAATGCAGGCCATATGGTGATGTATCGGGAGTTTTTCGCCTTTGCAGTGCCAGGGTGAGTGTGGCCTGCACAGCTGAATGCAGCCCGCGGGCTGCCAGTTTGACATGCCTGATGTAAACCAATAACCAACTCAGAGAGCACCAAGAATCCCCCCAAAAACTGTTTCAGATCACCATATATTTCATTATTTTTGGAAATCAACAAATTTTAACTTGTTTTCTTTTTTAGTAGAATTCACATGGGAAGTAATGCATGTCAATTAATAAATAAATATATGCAGGAGTTTGAGGATAATTACTTCAAAAAAAATTAAAAGAGAAAATTGTATCTTTAAAAAAAAAAAATCATGACAGAATTGGATAGTACTTTACCAGTAATGATTCCCTTTAATGAGGCAAACGTTGCTGGGATTCACATGAAAAGGTTAACAATTTTTGTGTATATTATTCATGTGCAAGAACAGCTTTTTCAGTCTAGGACACAGGCATTTCCAAAAACAGTACGCCCCAGAATTATGTTTTTTCAGGCAGAAAAATGGCAATTACAATCTTAAGTATTGCTTAAAAGTCATTTCTAAGACATGACATAATATCTTCAAGAGGTTCTAGAATTGGTTAATATCAGTTGAAATAACCCTCACAGCTTTAATTTATACATACATAAAAGGATAACTTTACAGTGTGAGATTGAATGGATGATTTTTTTTCCTTCATGATGCAAAGGATCAGTTAGTTTTAGCAACTCTGTAATGTTTTCTCAAAATTGTTATTATTTACTCTGTGAAAATGATGGGCTTGTCTTGATTCTTGCAGCTGCTTGGCCCCCAATCCATTTGATCAGAAACTTTAAAGTACAAAGCATTTCAGACAGCCATCCATCAGCTGTCTGGAACATTTCCATATGGAAACCTTAATAACTGCTCAACGTGATACTTCTTGAATTGAATTAAGGAGGGATTATATTTAAATATATATATGTGTGCATTTTTTTAAATGGCAGGATACATCTGATTCCTACTCATTATTCATCACCAAAACCAGTTTGAAACATTAAGAGTACTGTCATTCATGGCAAATTAAACTAGACATTATAATATTGAGTGATAATCTTTTCTCAAGAATCAACAAATGAAATTTTTAAAAAGTGATCATATGAATAGATTTTGGCTATTTTTTGGAGTAATACAAAGATCTTGCTTTTTAAAAACTAATGTGTATTTCTCCAAATAATCCATCAAATTTACAGATATCAGTCCTCAAAGTACTGGCAATTTATTTCCGTAACATGGAGAGCAGTCACAGTTCTATTCTTAAAACTTACAGTGTAAATTGTTAATAGAGTATTCCTTTAAGCCCATAATTTACCCTGCTTTGGGTACAACACTTTAGTCTGCATTATGATATTTATATATCATTGATTAATAATGGTTTTCAAAGACATAACTCATATCTCTTATTTAATGCTTTGACAAACTATTAGCTGGATTTGCTAAATTATGTGTCATTGGATAAAGCCAACAAGACAAAGCTCAGGGCTGTTGGGAATTACAAATTTAACCAACAAAACTCAAGATGTATTTGTTAAAGCATGGGATACATTAAAACATATATGCATTGCTTCCAAGAATTATTTCCCAGCACCTTTTTTCATTCTTCATTTATCTCATTTCCTACAGTTTTCTCCATATTCCACTAAACTGATACTGATGTCTTTCACTATCTTTGTCCAGATTGCAAAATCACATGGAGAAAAATAAACTGATCATATATGTAGACATCAAGCCCAAAACCTACATTAATAATTAATATTAACAGACCAATTATTGCAGCTCTAACTGGCAGTTTAAGGATACATGTGATATGAAACAATGTATTTTTGAGGAAAAGGAATTAAATAGAGTATAGATGTTTGTGTTGTATGAAAATGAAAATAACTACTTTGAGAATATAATAATATTTTATGCTTTGTAGTTAGCCACTTATATGGATTTGGATTGATGGATGCTGAAGCTATGGTGGTAGAAGCAGGAAAGTGGACAACAGTCCCTCCACAGCATGTCTGTGTTGAGAACACAGACCGACAAATCAAGTAATATTTATTAAAGATATTACCCAGACTGTGAATGGTGGCTAATTTTTTTTTACATGAATGTTTTTATAAGCTAGTTGTTAAACAGGATCTTCTTCTTTACTCTTTTGTTGAAAAAAGGCCTAATGCAAATTATGCTCAATAAGACTTTGTGCATGCTGTTCGTTCATGCTCCATCCATGCTCAGTCTATGCATACTCAGACAATGTGAGGGAGCCTTTGAATGATCTGTGCCCACCTTTCAAGGCGATAACAATTAACTCTTCAGATAATAGGTTCAGGAGCTTCAGTAGATTCACCAAGCACCTCTCCAAATAGCTCGCACAGCTTTGCACAAAAAGAGAGAGGGAAAAAAAATACGTATGACCACAATTGACCAATTGAGCCCAAAATTTCCATTGCTAAGCAAGGCAGTTGTCAAGTGAGTTGTGCCCCATTTTGCAAACTTTTTTTGCCACAGTTTATTAAGTGAATCACTGAATTTTCTAAGTGAATCATGCCGTTGTTAAGCAAATTTAGCTTTCCCCAATTGACTTTGCTTGTCATTAGCCAGCTGGGAAGGTTACAAATGGTGATCACATGATCCTGGGTTAGTGCCACAATTGTAAATACATGCCAGTTCCCAAGCACCCAAATTTTGGTCATGTGACCCTGGGGATGCTGCAACAGTTGTAAGCATGAAAATTGATCGTGAGTCACTTTTTTCAGTGCCATTATAGCTTCAAATAGACACTAAATGAATGGTTGTAGGTTGAGGACTAGCTGTGTTTCAGAGATGTTTTAGATATGATAAATTTACCATATTCGCTAGATATTTAATTTGGCTTGTATTTTTCAAACAGAACAATACGGCCAGATAATATTCGTAATGGACCAGATAATGGCGTTCGTTCAATATACAAAGCCACAGGATGTGCAGACAATGCCAATCACCATGTAATATATCTGGAACATGTGGTGGTACGAATCACTATCACACATCCTCGGAGAGGTGATCTGGCAATTTATTTAACTTCTCCTTCTGGAACAAGATCTCAGCTATTGGCTAACAGGTACTTAACCTTTACTTTTATGGAAGTTCACTTTCCAAATTGTGTGCACTTAAAAAATGTGTGAATTTTTTAAAAAGGTAAATTGAGGAACCACTCTGAGAAAATGAACACATCAAGTGGAAATCTCAGATTTTGTCATGAACATTAGCAGAGGCAAGAATAACTGTACAGTAATCTTCTGCAATAGTTTTTGTCAGATACTGGGAATGATAATTGCAAATTACAAAAGAGTAGAATAAGAACAGTACTTCAAGAAAACAGTTGAAGGAAGAAATAAATCTTAATGCAGGGGTGTCAAACTGCTGGCCCGCGGGCCGGTTGCGTCATATGGAGGCCACGCCCACCCCAGCTCCAGCAACACAAAAAAAGTCACAATACCTCGCGACACGTCACGTGATGTGGCGAGTTTGACACACGTGTCTTAATGAATCTTATCACTGTTCTTCCTAAAAAAGGATGGTGCCAAGCCAAAATATAGTCTGGCCTGTCTGTATGTAATCCTGACATGATTCTGAATTGTATTTGTGATACTTTTTGTCTTGAATTTTTGTCTTGATGCTCACAAAAGGATATTTCATTCTGGAGTATATTCTGGTCATAACAGGATTGGGGGGAAAAAAGCATCGTTAAAGAATATAATCATACTAGTTGATCCCTGAACATGTTATATCTCGAAAGTATGCCTGGAATATAACCCTATATATTTAATCTAATTACTATCAGGTTCAAGAATTATGTTAAGCAATTTTGGTTGTTATTAGAAAGATACAGAAGACTTTCTCTTATCTATTCCTTTATTGAAATGCTCTTTAGATTAAAACCGGGCTATTATGTAAGTAGAAGATACTTCCAATTGAGCAAAGTGACTCTCCTCTCTTTTGTTTATTGATTCTTTCCTCCTCCTGAATCCCTCTATGGAAGATGCTATTCTAGAGAGCCCCCGAATAGATACAAGAGTACTTTGGACTGTCCCAAGTTTGGAACTGAATGGTTTGCCAACATATTTCTTTCTAAAGCAACCAGATTGTCACTTCATTATCAGCAGAATATCAAATGTTCGGTATTTTGAGAACATAATTGTGGCTTGACTTAACCTTTACCTGTAGCATTTACAAGCAACAGTTGACTAGAGAATTATAGAAAGATTCCTCATGCTTTGTGTATCTTCTAAAAGCTTACTATGACTTGTATTTTCATGCTCACTAGAACTCATACGAAGAGTAGCTGTACAAAAATATTTAACTTAAGGCTCTAAAAATTTGTCTCCATGATCACTTGTATATTGACTTATCAATTCAGAAGAAACTGAAACACATAAACAAAGAGTGTTACACTTGACCCATATTTATTGCAGTTATTAGACATAGAAGAAAGGATATGATTCTGATTAATAATTTGGCAATGATAGCTAAGAGTTAAAGTTCACTTTCGTATTTCACAATTATGACACAGGTAGGTTAGATATATTAAAATAAAATCATGTCAGACCATATGAATAATGTCACTTATAGTTCACAAATTTCTAAACTTTTTAAATGTTTGTTCTTTATTATTTTAGATTTAATAACAATAGTTGTATAATTTGACCATTTATATGAGCATTTATCCTCATAAAAGTAGGGTCATAGGTAGTGGTTCCAAAATGCAGCATTACTTCCAGAATCCTTATGAAGAATCCCTATATTCTTTTTTTGAAGATATTGGAACCTGACACAAACCCATATAGATTATAATCAATTACACCAAATGCAATTTTTAATGAATATATTTTCATGTTGTATTTATACATACATTGCTGTGGTTTTCTTTAAAAGGTTATTTGACCATTCTATGGAAGGTTTTAAAAACTGGGAGTTCATGACGACTCACTGCTGGGGTGAAAAAGCAACTGGTGACTGGATTTTAGAAATCTATGATACTCCATCTCAACTAAGAAATGTAAAGACTCCAGGTATGAACACATTATTCTGCTGGTTATTTACTTTACCTTTTATATATTTAATGTAGTATAGCATAGTGTAGTTGCTGAGTTGATTTATAAAGATAAAATATTGTTTAGACTCAAAAAGTGAAAAGTCTTTTGCTATATATCAGGGGTGTCAAACTCGCAACGTCACGTGACATGTCGCAACGTATCTTGACTTTTTTGCCATTGCTGGCAATGGGGTGGACACGGTTTCGCTATGATGCATCCGGCCCATGGGCCGGCAGTTTGACACCCCTGCTATATATCAAAGTCTCCCACCATCAATAGCTAGGGAACCCTGATATTAATAATCAAATGACTTTTGCAAACTTAGCCATGACATCTGCTGGGAAGATTGGGTGATAACTCCAGCTGTGGAGATGACAGAGGAAGTTTTTTTTTTTCAAACAAGTTTTATTGGTTTTTTAGTTTTACATTAAGGTGCTTAGGAAACAACGTGGAGGTGGGGACATCAAACATCTTAAAACAAAGTCATAAATGTATAGCTCAAATTAATTCATTACGAGTTCCCTCTCTATTTCCCTCATATAATCTTACATATTCAAATTGAAACATTTCTAAATGGAGTAAATCAATCCAATCAAACATCAATCACATTACAGTTATAAAAATCTAATCCTGTTTTAAGCTTTACTAATTTAGAATTACCATATTCAAATCAGCCTTGAATAAACATATTTATTAACACTTCGGGTGTCCCTCATTTCCCTTTTCCCTAACAAAATAATTGTATCTAAAATAGATATCTTGTTCCTACAATAACATTCTTATATTGTCCACATATAGTCTATTTCTTGTTCTAGTAGATTATTTATTAATAGCATTTCTTCTCTTATCTCCAGTTCCTCTTATTCTCCTTCTGTTACACAATAATTATCTTATTTAAAATAAAAATGTAAATCCAAAAAGTACATTTCTGTCTATTTTAAGTATATATTTTATCACTCAATCTATATCAATCAAAAATCTTTTTGGCCCATTAGGTAAAATAGTTATCATATCTAAAACAAAGTATTGATTTCAAAGAATAACCTTTTACAGAATTCACGTTTAAGTCAATCCAAATCTCGAAAGCCTTTTTAATCCATTAAGTGAAATTTTAAAACCCATTTTTAAATCTAACTCTAGGTTTCTTTCTGTGCCAAACCGGTTCCCATACTAAAGCTTCTAGGTCATCAAACCTCAATATTTGAAAAGAAATATTTCTCAACATTTCAGACTGGTCAAAGATCTCTTCCAATGTTATCTGAATGATGTAGTCAGTTTTATTCCATGTTGGTATGTGGAGTTGTAAGAAATTAATTTGTTGAGTAGTTTCCACAATTTCTCCCAAAGTAAGATCATGGTTGAATTGTAGATCTAATTCCTCCATCTCTTTAAGTTGCATATGTTGTTGTAAAGTGACCTCTTTAGAGTTACACTGTTCCTCCTCAATTGTACCTCGAGCTTGATCCATTAAACTTTGAGAGTCAATTTGTAATTCTGAAAAGTTCTCTTTAATTTTTCTCCAAGATTTCATGTACTCCGTTGCTTCCAGGATTTTTTCTAGTATAAGTTCATAATCAAGCTGTGGGTAAAGTTCCTCCATTTCAGTGGTGAAAAAAGTCTTTTATTCTTTTAGTGAAGGCTATATTTAGTAAAAGTCAACAAATATTCACCTCCAATTCCTAGAAGACAAAATCACCACCCAGCTGTTTCAAGTTATCTTTACCCTTATCATCATTTGAAGGTCAGAGCCTTTCTCCAGCAAAAAGATATACAGTTGCAGTAACACTTTTCGTCACAAGATGACCTCAGTAGGCTGTAAAGTCTTTCTTTCCAAATTAATAATTTTTTTGTTTTTCACATTAAACAAGTAAAAAAGAAAAGCATCTCCAGAATAGTAAATAGCATGGTAATAATAGTAATGTTCAAAAATAGAAATCTTTTCAGGGCCCCTCAGTATTCCACAAACTAAATAGTCAATTAGAAAAATTAGTTGTTTTATTTTTTTCAGTTCCACAGCTTTTTTTCCCTCAATACAGAAACGCCGCTGTCTCACAGCAGGGAAGTAATTCAAATTCAAAAGCTTTTTACAGGAGAGTAGTTACGGCAAAGAGGGGGAAGGAAAGGTCTCACCCAGATTCTCCATGGTGGTTCTTTGTGCTTAGCTGTTCTTCTGACTTTCGGCTGGCGCAGCCATTTTGCTGGGCGATCTTTTCTCCGACGGCCCTAAGGAGCTGGCTCGGACCATGGAAGGAGCTGCCCTTCCCCAGTTGACGAGGGCCTCAACGGTGGTCGCCCCTCCAGGGCGACTTTTTGACCCGATTAAGGGTCTACTGGCAGAGGGAAAAACAGCCGGTGGAGAGACGAGGATCTCCACGCGTCTGCGGAAGCCGACAGAGGAAGTATTAACCTCCAATTTTGACACCATAAAGTGTTTTTTCAAATGTTGTCTACCACAGAGATTTAACTCACAACACTTCAAATAGAGCAGGTGTGTCAAACTAGTGGCCCGCGGGCCGGATGCATCACATGCAGGCCACGCCCACCCCGGCTCCACAAAGGCAAAAAATATCATGATACATCATGATATGTAACGTGACGCAATCGAGTTTGAACTAGAAGATTCTGAGTCCCTTATAAAGCAGCTTCAGATTTCTGTCCTTCTATGATGTAATAATGTTAGATAACTCAGCTGATTAGTTCAGCTATAGTATAATTGAAATCACTGTGCCCCACCTTCTAGAACAGAGGTGCCAAACTGCCGGCCCGTGAGCCAGTTTCATCATTGCCGGCAATGCAAAAAGAGTCGCGATATGTCGCGATACGTCACGTGACATGGTGAGTTTGACACCCGTGTTCTAGAACCTTATGGCAAATGCAAGCTTTAGGGTTTTGAAACTCTTTCTGTCAATAGCTCAAAGAAAATGAGCAGAAGAATGATGGTAAGATTTTTTTTGTCAGCCCCTCTCTTCTCTTCAGCATCAGAGGAAGATAATAAGAAAACCCTGGAGAAGTTTTGATTTTCCATCTCTTCCTTTTGGGTGCTGTAGAGAAAAAGACTTTTGATGGCTGCGGGAGCTAAATAAATTTTGGTTGGGCTGTAATTATCACTTCTTGATCTCAGCATTTCACATTAGCAAAAGTGAAGACATAAAATAGTTTCTGAGGATTAGAGAGCAGAAAAATGGGGATGTGGGAGTTCTCTTAGTAACCTTATGTATAAGTCAGCATTATCCTGTCAGTTGCTTATAATATACGCTATGCATGCAACCATATGCAGCACAATTCATTTATTCATCTAGAATATTTACTGTATATAGCTTTGTATCTTTAATGCATGGGCAGCTCACAAACCACAAAATCACCATTAAAAACTCTGTGACAACCCAGTGGTTTTATGGGACATTAAATAGGAATGGAATGCTTTAAACAATCACAAATTCCTTCTGAAATTGCTATAGGTCCATATTATTTGCCACTAGTATTTTTTAATTTAAAGAGAGATTGGTAGAACAAAAGATTGCGCATTCAGGATTTGAAATATGTGGGAATGACCTTGGGAAACATGAGGAAGAGACATAGACTAGACAATGGTCATGTAAAAGTTATCTCAATCTACAGAAGGAAAAAGGATGTGAGAATGTTCTCAAAAGGGAACTTCCCTACTTTTCTAGAAAGTAAAGTAAAGCAAGGGAGAATGGTTTTCAGACTTGCAAGTTTCTGTTATTGCGACCTTACAATAATGACAGTGCCAGTACTCATGGTTTATTCTTGTTGGTACTACCTGTTGTCTGCACTACCTCAAAGGGCTGACAGGATTGTACTGCTACAGCTATTTTGTGCAGACGTAGGTTGCTGATATTAGTAGGAGTAAATATTTGGTTATCAACTATTTACTGATATTGTGCTATTGGTTGTAATATTGATTGGCTGCACAAGTATTCCTGGTGCTAAAAATATAGATAGAAATTTCTTTTTCTTATGCCCAAAATTACAGAGTAGTCACCAATAATTTTACTTTCTGAATCATCTCATTTTGGGCTGCAAATTCTTTTAGTTAAATATTTTCTTTAAATGGTAGGGATCCAATTCACACATATACATTCATCATTTGTTCTGGTAGTGTTTTGCTGTTTGTTCAGCAGTTCATCATTTGCAAATGAATGTTTTGTTTGCTTTGAACAGCATTATAACTGAGGAAATATGAAACTTTGCCTGCAGAATAATGTGTTTCAATCATGTGAATTCCCACGCAACAATGCAGTGGCATAGTTTCATGAATGACTGTGCCTTTGGTACAATTTTCTCATATTTTATCATCTCTCACTCATTACACTAAAGAAAACTCTACCTGGAAATTATGATTAATAATCATTTGTGGAGTTAGAAAGATTGAGCAAAAGCAGCAATATAATTTAAATGTGTTGCATATTCTCATATGCCACATTAGGGCCTGGAGAACCTTTGCTTATCTTGAAAATGCTAAGCAGATTGAATCTAATAAGTACTTGGATAGGAGATTGCCAGGGCTGAGTAAGCAAAAACAAAAAACAAAACCGAAGAATAAAGCAGTAACAAACCATTCCTTATTATTGCCGAGAAAACTATATAAAGTGTCTATATAATCACCAGGAGTTGAAATCAACTCAAGGAAACCTTGATCTTTTATATGCCCATCTTTCTAGTTCCATATATAAACAATAAAAATAATTGTAAATAAGCTATTTGAATAAGTGTGATATTTTGTTAAAATGTTTTATTTATTACAGTATTTCAAAACTCATTTTCCTATCTTCCTCCTAAATACTAAAATTGCAAATTCATATTGGTAGGTTTGTACAGATGCAAGAAAAGGAAACATAATGTTTTGTATTAATAACTGTTTTAAGCATGTTCATGCACATTTATAAAACTCTCTGTGTCCCAAAGCAGAACTGGCCCCAATGGTGAACGAATTGAAGCTCTTTAACCTGTGCAATCAGGTTAGTTATTAAAGTTGAGGAACAAGGAAGGAGTGGTAATGGGAATCTAGCCCGCCTGTGCTTATGGGCCCATAGTAACTGCCTCCCTTGCTTTCATTATATTTACAACAATATTAACCACTCCATGCAGAATAATGAAACATTATAGCAGGAGTCTTCAAACTTGGCCTTTTTACGACTTGTGGACTTCAACTGCCAGAATTCCTTAGCCAGGCACGCTGGCTCAGGAATTCTGGGAGTTGAAGTCCACAAGTCATAAAAGGGCCAAGTTTGAAGACCCCTGCATTATAGGCTTAACATCTAAAAAGATACAGAAAAGATGAACGAGAGGAAAGAGATAAATAGCAAACACAGCTGTAGTGAATCCTTTGTGGGGAGAGCCAGATGACCCTGCCACTTCCAGAACAGTTGATCCTGCTGCACTTCCTCACAAGGTAGTTCATCTCAATAGGTTCTATGAAGAGGGAGGAAGAGCTCCCCTAATTGCAACAGTGAGTAGTAGAGTGTTTCTTCTCTTCTCTTCTTCACTGGGCAGTTCATCCCTCGTGTCCTGAGCCAGATAGTTTCAACAGCAACAGGTAAAGACGACAGTTCTTTGAAATATGCTACCATAAATATTGAAGAGAATACATTTCCTCATGGAATTTCATGTCTTCCCAATATGATTCATCTAGGTAAATTGAAAGAATGGTCCTTAGTACTTTATGGGACGTCCATCCAGCCTTACTCTCCAAGAAATGATTTTTTAAAAGGCGATCGAGTACGCATGAGTGCAATTGAAGACCCTACAGAAGATTATGGAGTAGATGACTATTCAGGTAACATTAATTATTATATTTAAAATAATATAACCATTAATATAGCAAGCTTTTTTTTCTTACTGTTTATCCATTTCCTCATCCAAGCCAGAAAAGCAGTCTCTAGAAACTTTGAATTCTACTCAGTATTTTTTCTTATAACTTATGTTCTTGTAGATATTTTGAATATTTGCACTTAATAGCTACTATGAAGAATATTTTACAAGCCACTTTATATTTTCTTTGTTTTCTATTTTTCTTCAACTTTCTTGTACTTTGCTTTTTACTTTATCTTTTTTCTATTGGTTTGTGTTAGCTTTTACCTTATTCTTTAAACATTTTAATAAAAATCACATATATAGTTCTCTTCAGTATTTTCAGTTTTCAGTTTTTTTAACTTTCAAATTAGTTGTGTGATGAAACCCAAGTTATCTGTTACGACATGAAGTAATTTCTTTAAGGCAATAAAAATACAAGGATTCTTTGGTCTTTTTTCAAAGGTCCATGCAATGCAGAATGCAGTAAGATTGGATGTGGTGGACCAGGGCCAGACCATTGCAATGACTGTCTACACTATTACTATAAATCTAAAAACAATACACGGTACGAAACAGTTATTACTTCTCGCACAATATGCATGCAATAAGCCAGTCTCAAACTAGTTGGAATTCCTATTTAGAAAACTTTTTATTAGATCATACCAAGATGGCTTCATTTTCAGTGTTATCTCATTTAGCATAGTATAAAACATTTTATACCAGCTGACTATAGGTAGTCCTCGTTTAGCGATCTTAATTGAGACTGGCAACCTGGTTGGAGAAGTGAAGCGGTTGCTAAGTGAATCAGTGACTGCGCTTTGGATTTCTTTGGCTTAACACCTGCAAAGTTGTAAATGTGAGAACTGATCACAAAATCACTTTTTTGATTTTGCTATATTGTAAAGGGTTGCTAATGTTGGAATGTCCATACAGGGGTTAAATGAATGTTATTGTAGATGAATTTAGAGCTGACCTTTGGGGAAAGTATGAAAAAGCATTCACGGAAGAACTTGGACAAGAGATTATATAGTCCAGACATGAGAAAGAAATTCAAAATAACCCCACCTTGATTTTGTTTAAAATAAGATAGAACAGAAAGAAACTTGGAGAAACTTTCAAGAGTGATGTCACCTTTTGAGGTAGGCCCAGTCAAGAAAGAAATATGCAGGGTTTCTAGGAATGCTGCTTTGTTGTTGTAGGGAATAACAGCAGGATTTTGAAAGCCTGTCTAAATAACACATTAACATCGCTATCCGTTATATGAAAATACATGTATTACAATCTTAATGCCATATGTACATACATACACACATCCTTCGTGCTATTCTCATTTCAGATAAGCAGTGTTATGGAGAGCACACAAAGGAAGGAAGAAATAGTAAGCCAAAGAAATTAAAAGCATGAGTTAAGACAGCATTCATTATATATCACCATAGGCCTCTGACTTTACAAATCTGGGCCAGTATTCTGCCAATGGCGTTCATAGACATACTTAATAAATTCCCTAGAGATTTTGCATTCAGTTTTTCTGCCTTTCCCTTTATGCAAGGAAATCATGATAACATTTTTCCAATTTTCAGACACAGATGTAGTCTTCACCCCCATATTAACACCACATTGTGTAGTGATTCCATAAGAAAATCACATATGTTAACAGTTACACCATCTACACAGCAGCCTTATTTTTTTCTTAACATTCTTATTTATTTATTAGTTCATTTTTTATGTTTTTCTTGGACAGTAACATTTATAGCATTTGTTTTACTTCCACACTTCGACATATCACTTTCATTCCCATATAAATCTGTAAAATGTTCCTTCCAGCATTCCCTCTTAGTGTCATGCCAAATCATTTCATCACTTATTTTTAAATCTATTTGGAAGCTCCTTATTTACCACTGCTCACCCACTTCCAAAGCATTTTATTGTTATCAAAATTATTCTGCATTTTGTTTTTTGTTTTCCTTCGATTGTAATCATGCCTTTCTGTCTTTGGCTACATTCTTTGCAATATTTTTTTCTCTCCATATATTTATCTAAATTCTACTTTATGCCACTTAAAAAAAATAACTTGAACATTGGAATACAGAATGGGAAAGAGTTCAACAAGGTTATAAATACACACTTCAAACTTTGTCATGGAGGATGTGCTTTTTGAATTGATTTGCTCCAATGATGCATTTTGCTAAAAGATTTGCATCTTAATTTTCTTAAATCATGCTCATCTAAAATGCAATTTTTTAAATCTTAAATATTGTGTATTTAGAGTTATATCCCTCTGTCCAGTTAAGATTGGAAGTGAATTGAGGTGTTTTGTTTAGACAAAAAGAAGTGTTTGACTTATATTTGTATCTGGCTCTAGTATCGGAAAACAATTGTTCTGCTTTTGTTATCCAAACAAAATTATTTCTTATCTGATTAATTCTGTCCATCTCAATACCATATCTGTCTCTTATTATTTTTTTACAATTAAGAATCTGTGTTCCCAACTGTCCACCTGGTCACTATAGTGCAGACAAGAAACGTTGTAAAAAGTGCTCGCCCAACTGTGAAACATGTTTTGGAAGTCATAGTGATCAATGTAATACCTGTAAACCTGGTTACTTTATCAATGAAGAGACTAGAGGTTGTATTACCACCTGCCCAGAAAGCTTTTACCTGGATAACAGTAAGATCTTTTTTTTACATTATTCAATTGTTATAATATTCAAGGAATTGTAAAATTAAATGCTTACATGCAGTACATTCAATATAGTGCTGTTCATTTCAGTTTGAACTCTGTAAAATTTTAATCAGAACTTTAGAATTATATACCAAACAACTCAAATGTGTTAAAAAAACCAATTTAAAACCAATAAAATAAAGCATAATAAAAATCGATTTGTTGCTTTGTGGATAGCCAGTTGATTGACTGGACAGCCTTGAAAATCAAATAAATAAATACATAAGCAATCAGATAAACTGTTATTCAAAGTTTGATGAAACAAAGAAGACTACGGTTTTGAAATATTATGTCAAACGGGGTAAGAACGATTTCTATAGCAGATTGTTCTATATTTATGGATAAGCAAGAAATAAACTTATCTCTTAACCAGAACACAGATGATTTTGCTTGTTGTGGCATAGTAGAAAAATGGGGTTTTAATTTCTAAGTAGTTCAGATAGTCTTTATGTAATAGTATTACAAGTTTCTGAAATGGAGACAAGGAGAAGTATGATATCGTATGGACATTTAGGTATGATATGGCAATGTTAAACAGTTCGTTGAAGGTGCCAGCAGTGGACATATGTAAAAACAAGGCCAACAGCATATTAGGAATAGAATAGAAATTATTTTGAAAGTATAGATGGCAATACTGTACTAAAATGCCCATATCTAAATCAATGATGCAACTGCATCTGGAATAGTGTGTGAAGTTCTGATTGGCATACCTCAAAAAAAGATTTAGAGGAGATAGAGAAGGTTCAGAGAGCAACTAATACGATCAAGTACCTTCCTCAAGGTTGCAATATTTGTGGCTTTTTAGAGCAGAAAGGAAGCAAGTGAATGGGAACCTGATTGAGGAGTATAGAATTAGGCACGTTGTGCATAAAATGGAAAAAGAGAAGTTGTTTCCCCTTCTCCAAACACTAGAAACAAAGATCATCCTATGAAATTGAATCGTGGAAGAATCAGGACAAAAGTTTGTTTTTTTTACCCAACATGCAATTCTACTTTGGAATTTATTGCTATGAGCTATGGTGCCATCTAAAAGCTTGGTTGGCTTAAAAAAATAAAGTTGGGCCGATTATTGGAAATAATGGGGATCAATAGCTGTTAGCCTAGATAGCAGGGTGACTACCTCTGAAGGCCATCTGCTGGAAGGCTTCCAGGCTACCTTATGCAATTGGTTGGCCATAGTGAGAACAAATTGCTGAACTGGATGCTCCAGGAGTGCAATACTGCTGGGCACTGTTTATGCCTGCAACATTCGAGTAATCTGATTCTAAGGATAATATACAAATTCAAATTGAATAAAATCATTAGAAAAAAAATCATTTTCGTCCACTTTTCACTTCCCACACAGTAATCACTAGGGAATAATATATGTCTATATGTGCTTCATTCTATAAAGCATAATTAGTCTGCTGTATAATTGTTATATAATTAAGTATACAGGTAGTCCAAAATGTATTTCCATAACTGAGCCCAAAATTTATATTGCTAAGTGAGAAATTTGTTAAGTGAGTTTTGCCCCTTTTTACATCTTTTTTTGCCACATTTGTTAAATGAATCACTGCACTTGTTAAATTAGTAACATGGTTGTTAAGTGAATCTGGTTTTCCCATTGATTTGCTTGTCAGTAGGTTGCAAAAGGTGATCGCATGAGCCCTGGACATTGCAACCATCATAAATGTGAGTCAGTTGTCAAGCATCCGAATGTAAATCACATGACCATAGGGATGCTGCAACGGCCATAAGTAAAATGGTCATAAGTCGCTTTTTTCAGTGCTGTTGTAACTTCAAAAGGTCATTAAGCGAACTTTTGTAAGTCAAGGGCTAACTATAATACATACATATTCATATAATGTATATATCCTATTTTTTTAAAAAAAAATGAGAATCTGACATTACTAAGCAGGTTTACTATAAGTAAATGAAACAAAGCAGGAGTTATTGAACGATATTTTTCCAGATGTAATGACATTTTGGAAATATATTTATAATTCCAAATTACAAATAATTTGGAAAAAATGGTACGTAAATATTTATTTTAAATATTTAATATTATTTAAGTGTTAATTTACTGTACTTTTGAATATGATTAATCTTAATTTTCTTCTGCATTGAATTTCTTTTTAGATAAGATTGTCTGCCGTAAATGCAGTGAAAATTGTAGGTCATGCACTGAATTTCATACATGCACAGAATGCAGACATGGTCTAAGGTAAGGAAATGTTTGGCTTTAATTAACATGATAGTGAAAGAAGTTTCTGATTTTCCAGGGAAAAAAATATTTCATATTATATTTAGCTTTTAAGTGAAGTCGTTTACAAATATTTTTGCAAATGCATGTATTCTCCTGATTAATCATGGATTAATGTAGAACATAAAACCAAAGCACTGTATTCTTATTCTGCAATATGACTAATATTTAAGAATTATCACACAGAAAAAATCAATAATTTGTTTTTGTAATTGTTTCTGTAGTTTATTTAAATCCACAATTAAAATATATCTTTGTTGGTTTTTAATGGCCCAAAAGCTTCTGAGTTTTTCAGATTCATAATCAGGCTAAATGATACAAAGATCAACGGTTCGAAGATAAAATAGGAAAGATTTCTTTAAAAGGTTAACATTTGTAGTTATAAAGTTTGCAACTTATAATAGTACTCATTTTTCATTGATATTATAATCTGAATGAATTAGCTATTGCTAGATGTTGTAAGCTGTCAGGTACCAGAAGCAATACTGAAACAACTTTTTATAAAAATTGAAAAGACACATGCAATTCCACTCCATCTGAAGAATTATGTTACTCCTTCAACACTTTTCTGGTACATATATACTTGCTTGTACTGATAAAGAAAATAGACTGAAGTTCAATATATCAGTTATAAACACACCTTAATCAATGAGTCTTTAATAAATGACATAAATGGCACTCACTATAATCCATAAATGTATTTTCTCTTCCTCTTAGATTTATTAGCTGAAATTACCTAAATCTCCTTGTGTTTTTTGTAGTTTACAAGGAACAAGATGTGTTATACGCTGTGAAGCAGGCAAATATTATAATGGCAGAGACTGTGAGCCATGCCATCATACCTGTGCTTCTTGTGAAGGTATTTCTAATATTATTTTTCTTAATTAAATAATTTATGCCTACCTTGCAACAAAATAGAATAAGTACTAAGCTTTGTAGAAAGACACAATGCTATCATAAATATGAAATGCAGGTTGTCATTAGGCCATGCTCAGATAGTACCCATTGATCACAGTATGAACAGCTTCCCTCTTTCTTTGCAGGGGTAATAGAACTATTATCAACATTAACAAGAAAAACAAATCTAAAACAAACCAATAGTAGTTCTAGCAAATCAGTGAGACTATAAGGAGGGATATGAGCCAGTATAATTGGTTGAGCTTGAATATCTTTTTAACATTCTTGTTTACATGGAACAATACCACTTTTCATCCATCCAAATTAGTAATCACTCTACTAAACTATATAGGGAATATTTACTATCTATGCTTTATTGAGGATACAGCACTTTTTTATCATTTTTGTTCTGTTGGCTTTTGAGGCCCAGGAGCAGATGCTTGCATCAATTGTACAGAAGAATATTTTATGGAGAATGGAAGGTGTGTGCTAACTTGTAGCAATGGCTACTATTTGGATCACTCATTAGAAAATGGATATAAAACTTGCAAAAGGTAAATGGTTATTATGCGCTATGTTACATTTTAAATCATTTCCCCCCATTTTATATGTGAACCATAAAGGTGACTCAGCAGTTAAGATACTGGGTTTGTCAGCTGGAAAGCCAGCAGCCCAGGTTTGACATTCAAGTACCATGCAACGGTGTGAGCTCCCGTCTCGCACCAGCTTCTGCCAACCGAGCAGTTAGAAAGCATGCAAATGCGAGTAGATAAATAGGTACCATTTTGGTGGGATGTTACAGCGCTCTGTAATGTCATGCTGGCCATATGACCATGGAAATGTCTTTGCACAACGCTGGCTCAGTGGCTTTGAAACGGAGATGAGCACTGCCCCCTATAGTCAGCAATGACTAGCAGAGTAAAATCCGCAGGGGACGCCTATATGTGAACCATAACTAAGTAAGAAACAAACCACCCTGCTGTAAAGGAATTCTATTTTCTAAAAATAATTCCTATTTACTCAACTTTTTAACTATCCAAACTTGTCCCAAGCATTAATAACAATTTCCTATCAGACTGTATTAATGAAGCTTCTGGATATTCAGAAACCTTTGAAATATTTCTAGGGCATCTTTAAGGGCACAAATCCTCCCAAGCCAAGATTAAGATGGTGGCAGAGAGTTAGGCATAATTTTTGTGAGGTGTGAAAATGTGATTGTGCTCTGTGGTGAAATTTTATAATGACCAACAGCCTTACCGTATACAATTAGTCGTTCATAGGTAAGAATTCTTCCCCATCAGTCTCATTTTTCTTCATCCAGAAACCATGGGTTGAGAGTCAGGAGGCATCATGGAATTGGTTGTCTAGCTAAAAAGGAAAAAAAATGGAGTAATTTCTATAAATGCCTTCTAATCCCAAAACAGACATATAAAAGGGAAATTGATTAACTGAAATTTCTGAGCAACCAGGTTATTTGACATGGCCACCAGATTATAGTTGACTTTGTGGACATGTTGGAGCATATACAGTTTTCTTTGTGTATGATGAGCCTTCAAGATCTCAGAGGCATAAAACAAGAGCAAAAATAGGTTGGCTTATGTGACTCCAATTATCATCTTTGCTATGTTATTTTCTGTGTTAACATCCCCATTATAGAATCTTGTATTAATTCAAATAAGAATTAAATCAAGCAGTATTTGATTATAAGACAAATAATCAACATGGATCCTAGGTATAACTTGCTGGATTTATTTTTTCATTAAGATGTGATGTCAGCTGCTTTGGGTGCAGTGGCCCAGGAGAAAGAAACTGTACAAGTTGTCCAAATGGCTACATCTTAGACACAGGTCTCTGTGTAGTTGGTCTTGTCTGTAAAGATGGTGAGTGCTTTTTTCCAACTATTTTTTTTAATTTTTCCTCTGTTTAATATTGTTTGGACTTTAAAAAATAATCTCAGGAAAGCTCAACTCCTTTATTGTTTTTGTTCCTAATAGGAAAAACTCAGGCTATCCTTCCACCTCATCATTTTCATCATTTATCAATAAGCTAAAAGAATAGTCTATTTTCATGTATTTGCCTAAAAGCTTCTGAAAAGAAATTGAATGTACAAACAGTATTAAGAGATCTAACACTGCATGAATGAAAGAATAAAAATAGATTTTTTAAAAACAAACTGCACAAAGAAGCCCCAAACAAAGAGAGAATAAATCAGCTGCTGAAATTGTCCCCCAAATGTGAAATACTGGGAAATTTTAATTTTGCAAATTCAAAATATAAAAGAATTGCAATAGTGGCGAATATCTGTGTGTAGGTGTAGGATGAGGGTGAAGGTTCATTCTTCGAGCTTGTGGGTTGGTTTCCAAACGTTTCGTTACCTAGGTAACAGGCTAGGTAACATCTTCAGCAGAGTTTAGGAGTAACGAAACGTTCAGAAACCAACGAACCTTCACGCTCATATAAAAGAATTGTTATTTATTGTGGGAGATGCATTTTTGCTATAGTGTGTGAGTATATGTATCAACTCCCTGAAAAAAAATAGTATCCTCAACCAGACACAATTGGTTCCTTTCAAGCCTTTCACAGTATAGTGAATTCCTCATTCTCAAAGGTCAACTATCTTAATCCTCCAGATGTGTTAGAAAGATTCAAGTATATGACTCGACAATATTTGGAGACTCCAACTAGTCCAGCGCTCCCCAACTTTTACAGCTTGGTGGCCTGACTGGGGGGGGGGGAAAGGGGAACAGGGCCGTGCGAGCGATGGGCTCACATGTGCGCGCACACCTCCACTCACGTAAGAAAGAAGAGAAGCCTTTGGGGCACATTTTTGCACTCCTTCAGGCTTCTCCACGCCAAAAGACCTGAAGCAGTGCGAGATTGCTCCTCCGAAGACTTTTGTCCGTTTGCAAAAGCTTTTGGCGCGGAGAAGAGGAGCCTTTGGGGGTGGGGTCTCTTGCTCCTTCAGACTCAACAAGGCTGCCTGACACTCCAAAAGCAGATCGGGTGTCCTGCACAGGGAGCCTCGGTGAGTCAGCGAAACTGAGCAGGGCGCACTCATCCCACTCAGCCTCTGTTCTCACCGCTCCACTTTTGGAACATTGGAGGCAGGCGGCTTGGCAGCCCGGCTGGGGGAGGAGAGGGGAACTGGGCCATACAAGCGGTGAGCCAGTACACACATGCGTGTGCACAGCTCCACTCACAGAAGAGAGAAGAAAAGCGCAAGTAGAGCTGCACTCACACACCAGTCCACCTCTCACATGGCCCAGTTCTGAATAGGCCACGGCCCGGTAGTGGGCCACGGCCCAGGGGTTGGAGACCCTGAAGTAGGCTAATGATGGGGTCAGGTATGACCGGTACATCTATGTACTGGAGAACATAGCAGAAAACAGAAGCAGGCTTGGGAATGAGTATTAGGATTTTTCTACAGGGATAGGCAGATTTCACCAACTGTTTATGAAAAAGTAATTTAACAAGGCAAAAGCCATACTGCTATTCCTAGAAAATGATCATCATTGGGATCTATGTAAATGTTGTAACTTCTTTTAAATTTATTACCATTTTTCTTTCCAATCCAAAGGAATCTTTGAAGAAATTATATTGTCTATCTATCTGAAAATAGAACAGAATGTGGCCAAATTTGGACTTGGGAGAGAAGTTGACTAAATAAATAAATGTTTAAAAATGTGCCAGATCTAGCCAAGGGGGAAAAATCCAGAAAAAAATTTCTACCAACTTAATTTTCTTGATATTTTTTTTTCCTTCCGGTTGGTGATCAGAGCAAAATTGCTGTTAAGAAAATGGGCCAAAAAAATTACAAGCCATAGCCTCTATGTTTTCTCTATCTTATAAAGATATGCTAAGATAGCAGAACAAGCAATAACTTCTAGTTGGTTTCATTAGTATCCAGAGTGAGTCAGCTGTAATAAAGATACACAGTGGTGTAGCAGACCATAGTGCATCTTGTTAAATCCTTTTGTTGAATGGAAAGAAATTCATACAAGCTAATCAGCAAACAGTGCAAGTTTACTAAAAGAATTTTAGTTTTGCGTTGTTCAAATACCTGCAAGCACCTTGGGGTAAGCATCAAGTAGATTAAAGAAACTCTACGTTCATGCTAAACAGCACAACATCTCAGCTTGTTTTAATGATGTGTAAAATTTGCATTGACCCTTTCATTTCAGATAGGTTTGTCTCTCATCTGCAGTTACAACTGCTCCTACACTCAGTTTTTCATATCACCTACCATTATATGCTACCAGCTTTTCTCCTTGCTCCTTTCATTGTAGCTGAATGATTTTTGACAACTTATTGATCAACTGTGTGATCTGGTTTTTTTTAACCTCTGTTCCTGTTCTGACTGTTTTATATCCTGTCCAGGTGCTCTCTTCATGATTTGTATCCAACAATTTTCTCCAAACTGAAATACTCTATTCTGTCTAAGATGTCTAACTCATATCCTGGCTATTGCTTCTCATGACATTCTCAGAATAATTTTAAGCTATATTTGGGGGTGAAGAGAGGAGTTTCCTGATACTTAAGGGAACCTATGACTTGGAAATCAAATTATTTAAACCATAGTAAACCCTAAATTAAAACCCTTTAGAAGACCTCAAATGCACAGACACAATTTGTCCATAAACTTTAAGTTTCTATACATGGATAAAATCCCTTTTTCCGTTTATGAAACTAATATGCATAAAATACATGAAATATGCTTCTATAAAAGACATTTGGATTTAATGGATATCTACTTTCATTTCCCACTGGTCTGTTAAATCAAGGGTTTACTGTACAACTGCAAGATTTTTTATGATCACAGTAATATATGCAGAACTCTGAATTTACAGAGAATTAATGTATGCATTATGCTAGGCCCCTGCTTGTGATCCCTTTTAGTTTAGTTTTTTAGTTAAGTAGCATTTAAAATGTTGCAAGATTCTTAACAACATAATGCTTTCAATCTCAATGACAATATACGTAAGTGCTATCAAGAGCATCTTTATGTTCAATGAGCTTCACAGCATTTGCCACTAACAATGAATTTCAGAAAACAAAACTTCAGTGAGCAATATTTTTCATGCACATAGTAGTTTCAAGAGTGATTTTAATTTTTTTTCCTTCTCATTATTTCATAGGTCTCTTTTAAAAAAGCATGTATAAAATAACATGCTTTTACACACAGTAAAATTGCTAAACCAACAAGTATTGCAATATCCCTTTGACTGACTGACTGGGAAAAGTGCTTAGCAGCTTGGATTGTGATAAACAGGACAGCAGATTTATCTAAATGTGGGATTGGATTTAAAATCAGATTGAAAACTCATGTTCTTCACAAGGACAGGATAATATTCAATTTGCCCTTTGAATCATCCCAACTGCAGCCTCCAATCGCTCTATAATAGAAGTGGGGGTGGGGTGGGGGGTTAGAAGGAGCTGCTAGGCTAGAAAACATATATTTCCACTGGCAAATGCTCTTCCATTGGCAACTACTTATCTCTGGATTTTCCCCAAAGTGAATGATCAAACAGTACAGTCCACCCAACTTATTTATTACTTTTTCTCTTAAATTGTAGGAAAATTATGCATTGCACCCTGAATCAGACTAAGATTTTTCTCCATAAAGTAACAAGTGAATAAGTTAAAAAGAAATGATTGAGATGCACATAATAAATCATGCTTTGCAATTGCACAGTGAGCAAGGGAATCTTCACTTTAAGCATTTTGGGGAGCACAAACCAAAAAAATCAGAATACTATTCTATTAAATTCGGTATGATTTAAATTTATGTGTATATTCTTGTGTGTTTCTGTTTAATATTCTTTTTTTAATTCATAATACTCAATAAGATATTTCTGACTGCATTTTTCACTGTTTTCTAATACTTCTTTTTCTGATCTCTTTTTTTCTTCTTACATAAATGGATACAAATCACTCCTTGCTACAACACAATGTATTTTCCTGAATGCTGTTGTGACTGAAATTCCTTTTGATGGAAACCCAATTTCCTATTTGCTACCTGCTCCTGATTGATCTCTTCTATCAAATTTGCCTGTCTGACCAATTAAATCTCCCTCTACTTGACACCATTGCTGTTCAAAACTCAACCTCCTTCCGCTCTCTATGACCTCCTGAAGCAACGGAAGAATCTTGGGCAGAAGGTGGCTTCTGTATGCTAGTGAAAAAGAATAATCTTTGCCAGCGGAAAGTACTTCAGCAACTTTGCTGCAGAACATGTACACTAAAAGGCTGATTTGGCTTCTCTCCAGGCATTCTTGTTCCTGTAGACTTATAGATTAATCCATATTATTAAAAATGGGGAAACCCTCCCAAACCACCTTTTTTTCCCCCTCTTTCTCTTTCTCCCCTTTGGGGAGGCAGTGACCTGTATATTGGAACTTCAAATACAAAACTACAACGAGCCTACCTTTCATTACTGGGTGTTCAGAAAAAAAAACATCTGGGATCACAGTGTCAGTAGGGTGTGACCAAAGCATTTGATGCCAAATTAAAGTCATTCGACTTCCTGTCAGTTTAAGGACATGCCTGGATATATATATTTTTTTTGACAAAAATCTGCTTTCCTTTTTTTTCTGCTTGTTTCCCTTGAAGATGTGTAGAGTGCGCCAACAATACAGCACAAGTTTACAATGGATTAAAACAAAACAAAAAACATACTTGCATTAGTCTTTTTTTTTTGTCCTAATGTAATAAGAATGAGATGAACTCTAATAAGACACTCTGAAAAGAAATAACATCTTTTGTTGCAAACTCATGCTTTGCTTGCATTATAGTGGTGTCTGCATTTTTTTTTAGTCAGATCGTATGTTGGGCAGCATTTGCTTGGATTCATTTTTTCACAGTTAAATTCTCCAACAACCTTTCAGAATTCTGGCCAGATCAACCAGTATGTTTTGAAAGATATGTTTCTAAGTTTTAGGGTGTTATTTTGGTATGAATAAACTCTGAAAGATGCAAGATACCCCTCCCCTTTTTAAGTGTAGCTTGTATGCTTGAATCCACCAATATCCATAAGCTAGACTGTGCACTTGTAAAACTTTGATACCAATATATTTCTTTGATTATGGGTCATGACTTCAGATCAGGCAAGTTAAATATAAAAATTAAATGAAATAATTTTAAGAATATCTAATTTAAGTGAACCAAATAGTCTATCAGGAATCAAAAAACAGTAAGTAGCAATCAAATATCAGTCCATATAATATATATCGAGAAATATGAGTAGACCAAATTAATTTCAATCTCAAAACTATTTTCAGCAAAAATATATATCAGTTTTAAAAAAAGAACTTTCCAAAAATCTGTTGATATTTCTCTTTACATTTTACTTTTATGTACCTTTATCATTTATGTTCCTTTAGCTAACATCAGATCCTTCTATTGATACTTTCGGAAACTCAATTTTTTCCTACCAAATATTTCATACATTTATTAAACTGTGATGCATACATGGATATGCCAAATATTCCACCAAATAGTATCGTGTTTAGTAAAATAAGGTCTATAAGCAGAGCTTGTGGGATTTTTTTGCATAAAAGTGAATAAAATGAGCACATCCATTATCATATATTCATGTATGGATTTCAATATCCCTTCAGCAAGTAAGTATAAATAGACTCACGCGTGGGTTATGTTATATGTAGTATGCTCGATACATTCATAATAGATTGCTTTCTGAATAAAGAGTAATTCTCTGGATTTCAGCAATTCTGAAAAATGAATAGATATGATATTCAGATTACAATGGTACTACTATAAACATTTGTGTGATTGATACCTATAACTGGAATTAATATACTAAACCAAATTTTACTCTTAATGTGCATGCATTATCAGTATTCCATCAAGAGTGAAATAATTTGTTATTATTGTGCAATAATAGAAAACTTAAAGTACTAAGCCTAAAGCTTTTCTGCTACCATATAATATGTAGAGAAAATCCAAAAAATAAGTTTCAAATTTCACAGTATATTTTCTATGTTATATTTTAATACTAAAAATAGTATTAAAATATAATTTGTGCATTCTTTTAATTAATATTCAAAACATTCATGTATCAGAAAATTTAAGATAATTCTGCAATTTTTTATTGTTTTCACTGTATATAGCACAGATCTAAATGAAATAAAAATGATTTATCCTGAAAAAATAGGGCTTCCTGAACATTACAAATTATATAGAAATGAACCTCTTTTCTATATAAATAAATATGCACAAAAAATCATCTCGCTCATCACCAAATTATTTAGAAAATAAATTTCTTTTAAAATTAAAATGAATAATTATCACCTTGGAAACTCATTTCATTTAAAATCTTCAGTATTTATTATTATAACTTGAAACATTTAACAGACCAGCAAAAAGATAAAACGTGTTTTGATACTGCCATTCATAGTCTCAATAGTATTTTTTAGGATTTGTACAAAAGCCAACCAGCTATCTTTTTTTAATTTATATTCTAGAAAAAGGTAGATGTAGGAGAAATTCTAGTGTGCATAACATAGTTACAAAGTACACAATCCTATGCTATTTTAACAATACCTCAAATGGAGAAAAAAAACTTTTCTCAAATATACTGAAGACCAACACAACCTGAGAGAGGCATTTGTCCAAAGTAAATTCTAGACAATATTTTAAAACATTTCTTTTACCATCTCTCTTATTCTAAAACTTATAAAGAGATGGACTCAATAAGGAGAGAGAGAAAAAAGTTCAAAGAAATTGGCTGGAGTGAAAAACAGAATCCATGAGAAGGTAAAGCTTCTGCATAGTAATATCCTGTAGCTGAGGTGGAATATTTTTGACTTGGAAATGGTTGGTAAAAATGGGGAAAAGTCAGGTATGCTTCCCTGGTCTAGTTGCGTATGAATTTCTTAGAAATTAATAGCATTTCAATTAATCACACACTGTCTATTCTTTTTCAAAAGTAATTAAATTTGATGTAACTTTATGTAAATTGGGCGGTGGCTTATATTCTGAGAAGAGATAGTAAGCGTGATATGGTTAGTGCCACGCATGCCCAATTTGCAAAAATTCTCATAACTATTCTGGTTGTATTATTACTGTCTGGACTGCCTTATTTTTACATGACAAAAGAACTAGAAAATAATGCTTCCACAATTTAAGTTAATGGTATAGATCGGGGGTGTCAAACTCACCGCATCACGTGATGTGTCATGACGTATCGCGACTTTTTTCCCCTTGCTGGGGTGGGTGCAGCTTCCACGTGATGCATCCAGCCGGCAGTTTGACACCCCTGGTATAGATATATTATATAAGTAAATATTACACAACACATACCCACATGCAAACAAATCCATGTGTGTGTGTGTGTGCTTGTGTGTCTCCAAATTGTGATATATTGAGTTGTAAAGATTTTATTTGGATACGTTAAAATGCTTTTAACACTAATATAGAGGAGAATTTAATTTTTTAAAATATTGACATTGTTAAATCTAGATACATTTTACTGAAAAATACTGTACATCTGTTTTACGTTTTACAAACGTCATTTGTAAAAACAGGTAGTATTGTAATTGTTATTGGCCAAAATCAATGCTAATCTACATTTTATTTTTTCTATTAAATTAACCTTTTCTCCATCAGCCTAGTAAAGCACATTTATGACATAAATGTCATAAACATACAACATATATATATATATTATTTTGCTTAGATGTTATTTTTTAAGGGTTTTTCCCCTTTCCTAATTTTTTTAAACAAATAATGTGGTACTAAACAGAAATTGCTTAAATAAACTGAAAGAATGTTTTATATTAAACTATTGGTATTGGGGATAGAAGAATATTCAGATCTCTTATTTATCTCCAAAGTAACAGGGACACCGACAGTTACAAATGATTTTATAATATTTTGTAAAGGACATAGAATCAGTTTTGAGAAAGCTATGGTCATTCATCAAATTTGCAACTTAATGAAAAGCTGTAGTCTTTGTCACCTTATTTTGACTTTGTGTCCAGCATTGTTCCCCCCAGTGGGAGAACAAAAGTTATCCATGGAGTGTCCAGTACTTCATACAAAGGATCAACTCATGAACATACAAAAGTATGGCTCTCCAAAGATGTGTCATAATGTTTATTCCATAGTAGGATTTAAATAATTATGGGATAACCCGAGTGAGGGCCAGATGTTAATAAGCTTAAAAACTCTGTGTTATTCTAATATACACAGAAATTAATTGCATGTATGAATTGACCTCAAAGCTCTGCTTCAAATTGGTGAAATTCTTTTAGCATTAAATAAGCAATGAAAGTTTATATCAAATGTTTATAGTTTTTATCTTCTTTTTAATTGGAGAGTGAATGTCCTTCACCATGACAATGAATAAAGCCTGTGCTCCATGACTGTAAGTGAAGCAGCCCTACCAGCTTCACAGCATCACTTTATCTACTGCAGCCTCACAAGCCACCAGCTAAATAAATACATAAATGTAGCTTCCAGGTAGGATTATATACCTATTAGATAAGATGGCAACAGCATGAATCAGAAACAGTAGATCTGAGTGGTGTAGCTACTATTTTAACAAAAAAAAAATTGACAGAGAAATAATGACAGTTTTTTTTCTAGGTTCAGGATGGAATGAACAAATACATCTATCATTAAAAAAAACAGTCTCGCATTTTCTGTAAAGGCTGGTGACTAAACATCAGCAGGGCATGATAATTTGAACTATAGTGAGTATATCTGACCTCTGAGCAATTCCACAGAAGTCTGACCTGGCATTCTGATTGTGCCTTTTTACTCTGTTGAAACCTTGAATCCTCTTCCTGGTTTCCTTCATTTTATACAGCCTTAATTAATTGTAATTATTAAGTAAGTTTATGTCCCAAAGCAGGTAAGGGACAGAAGCAGAGAGAAAAAGACAACTCCAAATTATATTGCAAAGTTATGAAAATATATTTTCACAAAATATAGGCATACTTTACAATCTCTCAGCTGGAGCTTTACTCTGAGCAACATAGATTTAAGGAGGACCTGCCTCCATTGGGCAGGTAACATTTTAATATTTATAGATTTGATGTAGGCGGGGAATTACTTTTTTTGAATATGAAACAAGAATTGAGTTGGAAAAAGAATGGACCTTGTCTTTGCTGTGTCTTCTGTCTCCTCTCTTCTTTTTTGAGATATCCTGGAATTTTAAGTTGCTTTCACTGCTACAGTAAAAGTGAGTGTATTTGTCAGTACCATTGATTCTATCAGAAGATAATTTAGTGAAACCACATTTTCATAATGGAAGACCAAAGAAGAATGCTCTAGTAGTTCATCAGCATGAACAAAAAAGTCCTCCTGCAGCTACACAATCAAGGTCAATTTCAGTGAGTTTTGGGCCACAGAGCACAATCTTCTGCTCAATTAGCAATCCAAACTAAAGCATTCATGACCTCATTTCTAAAACCTAGGAATAATCACTATTATTGCATTATTATTATTTATTTTAGTAAGTCATTCTCCCAAAGATTGTAGTTAATCAGGAAGGAGTAAAACTGTGCTTATGACTCACTCCTAGAGATATCCTTGACTGTGTTTCCTTTCCTTATTGCAGCCTACTATTTCTCTCCTTCCACCCTCTATCAGAAGCAGAATCCAAAGATCAAAGCAATAGGTTTGTGGCAAAAGGAGAGTCTTATAGGTGAAATAAATATACGATTTTGTCAATCAGGAGAATATAAATGAAATATATTGTTACAGAAGTTATTGGAAAACATGGCTCAGCTATGCAGAGAGGCAGATAACTCTATACTAGGAATTGGGGTAAAAATGGAATCCATGATTGTGCATGATATAATGGACAATCTGACTGGGGGCATCCCCAGGAAGCTGGGGAGGTCATCAAAAAAGTCAAGATGGTTGTCATAACCACACAAACCACCACATTTGTACCTCTTATAAAATGTAACTAAAGATAGGGCTTCAATTGATCATGATTGAAATCTTGAAGGTTTTTTTACTCTCCTCTAAAGATCCCACTCCACTCAACTCAACTGATATTTCAGAGCACAGCAGAAAGATAGATTTTGTCTGCAAGATGTCATGTGTTCTCAGCTGATTTTTCTAGAAAAAGCCTTAAAGATTCTGAGCAACAGTCCAGAACTTGCCAGGAAAACTCTGGCCCCAGAAGTAAGCTTTGCAGCAGCAATCCAAAGATACTCTGGATGCTTCTGATTTATAGTGTGGATTTGAGCTATCCTTCATTCACAGACAACATCAACTTCAGAGAATCATAAACTCGTTGAATTGGAAGTGACCTTACAGCAAATCTTATCTAGTCTCCTGCTCAGTACAGGATTCATTAAACCATTTCTGACAGATAATTGTCTGACCTCTGATTGAAGATCTCTCACATGGGACAGCCTGCTTAACTGGATGAAATATCATACAGTCAGGAATTTCCTCCTAATTCTATTTCCAAGTACTTTTAAACAAATGATTTTGAACTAAGAATATCTGCCCCTTCTTCTTTATGTGTTAACCCCTCAGATATTTGATCCACACCATATCTTACCGCAATGGTCTCTTCTGTAAGGTACAGAACATACAAATATTTTTTCACCATTCCTCATAGGACTTGATTCCCAGACCCCTTTCCATCTTGGTAGTCCTCTTCTAAACTTCTTTCATTTTGTCTCTGCCTTTCTGAATTGTGGTGCCCAAACTGAACACAGTATGTATACTGGGATCTGATCAAGGAGTAAAATAGAATAATTACTTCCTGTGATCATGACCCTGGGCTCCAAAATTGCATTGCCTTTCAGCAGCTGCATTTCATTCCTGGTTCATGTTTATCTTCTGGTCTTCAAGAACATTCAGATGTTTTTCGCATACAGATTTCACAGATTTCCTCACCCGTTCTAAATTGTTGCCATTCGTTTTTCCTACTCATATGTATGAAACTAAAATTTTCAACTGAGTTGCATCAACCACTTTACCATTACTTTAAAACGATTTAGATCTTTTCACTATTTTCTTAATTTATATACAGTAAATAATCTCCACCACATCTCTGCTCACTTCTAAATTCTATATCTGTTATGAAGAAGTTGAAAAGCATTAGTTTCAGGGACTGCAGCATTTACATCGGTTCATGATGCTGTCAATTTAGTTTGGGTCATGTACTTTAATATGCTACAAACTGCTAAGAGAATATCTCTTATCTCATGACAGATAAATTTGCTCAAAAGTCATTGATGCTATTAAACAGCTATTAAAATTCCCCACTCTATCAGATCAACCTTCTTGCATGGTTTCTGACATTCAACTAACACTAAAAGCAACCATGAAAAATATCCAGATCTACCTTTATCAGCCAAGCTTAGTGTTGGACAAATATTTTAAAATGAAAGTTTTATTAAAAGAATTCCTTGAAAGTTCTCCAAATGTTGCAGATATACAACTTCACCATGAGTATTTACAGTCCACTAAATATTTCATACAAAAAATAGGAAATGAGCCAATGAAACAATAGTTTAATTGTGCTCTGTACTTTAAATGCTGAAGCAACAAGTATGAGAATATATACTTTTTGAGTGCATAATTTGAGAACTACAATGGTATAATTTTATTGTATAATCTGTTTAGAAAAGTAAATACTGCCTGTTCAACGTAATGAACCTACCAAAGAAAACAACAGAAAGCTGAATATACTTTTTCCCCGTGGCATTTTCCCACAAATGCAGGGTCCACTTTTTTTCAGATCAGTCAAGTGTTGATCCATTGTTTACAAGAGGAATTGACTGACCAGCTTCTCATCAGAGCCTTGAAGGCTGAGAGAGGGTGGCTAGTCAAAGTCACCCACCCAACTTACAAGCCTAAGGCAGGACTAGAGCTCACAGCTTACTGGTCTCCTTAATCACTAGACCAGGGGTAGGCAACCTGGGCTCTTTTATGACTGGCTCAGGAATTCTGGGAGTGAAGTCCACGAGTCATAAAAGAGCCAAGGATGCCTACCCCTGCACTAGACCAAACTGACTATTTAAAAAAGCATACATATAATTGTACTTTATAAAGAAAACTTTGCTGGTGGCTAAAATAGGATTTGATATGAAGCCACAAGTCTAATGACAGATTCTATAGCCACGTAAATTAAATTATTACAAGTCCCAAAGGACACCCAAAGAATCTGTCAGTGAAAACATTATTTTGCATTGCACTGCTGTCAACTTTTATTGCGCTATGAAACTCTTGCGCAATTTACTGTTGGCATAATTACATGCCAGCTTAATTATAGCACAATTATATTCTTACAGCACTCTGTAGTATAGTAGGATCAGTGTAGTAAAGTAACAGAGTAGTATAGAATAGTAAAATATTTTCTGGACCTCACAATTACGCAGATCCATTTTATGCCAGGAGAAAACATATATGAAATTTATATTGAAAAACATAACTTTACATTTCATATTGGTATGAAACCAATGAAGATCAAGATCATTGTGCAGTGCTGCTACAGTTTGCATTTTAATATATATCATTGCTATTAAGCTATATTTGGGGCAGATAGGGCAGGCTGAGTGAGCAACCAACAGAAAATGAGGGATATTTTTCACTCTCTGCTTTATAACTTTTGCAGCAGTATTAATAAAGTACATATTACTTTGCAGCGAAGCACAGGTCCCTTTCCTCTTGTTAAAAAGACAGTAGCCCTTGTTATTATTTTTAACTATTTTGTAAACTTCAGCTGTAGCAAAGCTCTCAAACATGCTTTGGTTTTGTATGCTGGCACTATGTAGACCGGCAGAGAATACATGAAATGATGGTAGTGGTGAAGGCTGGCAATTATAAAAGAAGCAATGGGTTTTAAGTTCAGTTATGCCTTAAGTCTATTTATAGGTCTGGTTTTAGAGACACTTCAAGTCCCACAAATTCATTCCAGCCCTAGGCAAGCATGAGGTGTCATGTAGAAGTATGTTTCAGTCAGTTATGGAATCTGGACTACATTCTTTTTTTCGAAGAATGTTACCGTAATTTAGTACAAGGATGGAGACAATGTAAAATAAAATTAGCATGGTTGGTTGGGGAATTCTGGAAGTTGAAGTTGACACATCTTAAAGTCACCAAAGATGATAAATACTGCTCTGACATCATAACATACCTCACATGGCTGCTGTTGCGGAGATCACATGAAAGATAATTCCTGTATAAACTACTTTGAGGATGTGAAGGAAATGCGAGAAATAACCATAAATACAAACAAGTAAAAAGAAAAACAGAACATGAAGGTTGAATTTTTTTTCAACTTGCTTTTCTATATTAGGGGACAGGCTTCAGCAAGGTTAAATTTTGTAATTATGGTAAGATTTCTGAAAATGTAACACACCCCTTTCCTTCATTCTCCATCAAAAATTGGCAATAAAATGTACTTCTACTATTACATGGTAAGATCCTAAATTTTTACATTATGCATTGGAGAAGTGTGTGTGTGTGTGTGTGTGTGTGTGTGTGTGTAAAGAAGATGCAGAAATGTAAATACCTTTCAGGGAAACAGATTGCTCACACCTGTGTAGCTCATTTATACAAACCATCTGAGCTTTGTTTTATGCTGATAAACCTGCAAAATTATTCACAGAATTCAGCTTCTTTTCAAAGACAATACTTCCCTCTAGCCTTCTCATACATTAACATTTTATTTTTGTTTATTTCAGGTACTGAACTGAAATAGATCCATCTAGAATTTTTGATCCACTAGTTTCTCAGTCCAGTTAACTTCTGCAAATACAACGATAGTGCCAAATACTAGTGAATCACTATTTTTTATAAGATTTTCACAGTGTAATTAAATAAGTAGGCATTTCCTTCTAATCAAACTAGGAGGTTTGGAAGCTGAGAATGGCAACAACAGCTAACAGAGAGATATTTGTATACAGTACCATGGGTCTCAGGGCTGGCATATTTAGATGATACTGATTGTTCTGTCCTTAGGGTGGTAGACATTGAAGAGACGAGGTAAAACAACAACAAGGTTTATTCATTGGACACAGAAACAGAACAGAACAGAAAATGAAACTGGCTCCGCCCTTTTATACAAGGAGCTCTGGGTAACCTTAACCAATCATTGCACGGGGTTTTTCCCACGCTAAAATAGCAAGCATGCCCGGGTCTGCAGACATCCAGTCTCCGTAGCAGCCATGTGGCTGCTAGCTTCGCCTGGTTCCCTCCTGCACCTGCTGTCTTTAACAAAACTCAGTACACTATACCCCTCCCCCCTTGGTTAGAAGCATAGTGCACCTCCCCATTTGCTCTGGTAATGTTGCCTCCGTGTGAAGGCTATTCAATCACTCCCACTAACCTTGGCCCTGGCCTGGGACCTCTTAGGACGTGGCGTTTGTTCATTACAGCTTTTGAAAAAAAGCAAGGCAATGCCAGCTTTTGAACAAAAGCAAGGTTGTACTTTTGAGCACGCCTGAATGCTCGGCTAGCAAGAACTCTGAATACTAGGCAAGCGCCGACAGAATCCTCATGTATTCCTTTAGGAACTTGGGGGGCCCTCAGACCCTCTCCGATCTCCGCAGAAGTGCCGCGGTTGCCTGGTCTGCAAGCTTGCCCACCGGGCTCGGCAGACCAGGACTTGGGGACCCATTTAAAACAGTCGGAATCGGTGCTTGCAAGCTGGCCTGCTGGTCCAGCTCTGCGTGCCGATTTGGGGTGGAATTCCCCGGAAGGGTGGTGTTCCCTGGAGGGGTGGTATTCCCTGGAGGGGTGGTGTTCCCCTGGCTAGTGGTCCTCTGTGGGGTGGAATTCCCCTGCAAGGTGGTATTCCCCTGGTCTGCATGGGCAGATGGTTGGGAGTAATATCCCGTAGGGGCGAATCCCCCCCTTGGAGAGGCGTGAAAAGCCGATCTCATGCAATGTCCCATGGGTGTAGTGCCCGAGTCAGGAGCCGCCTCGATGGCAAACCCCTCTTTCGCTAGTTGCGATGAGCCATAGTCAGTGCCTTGTTGACCGTCCCAATCAATCTCGGGAGCTTCCTCCCCCCCGAGAGCAGAGCCAGGAGCGGAAGAGTGGCTTGGCAACCTCCAGCGAAGCTGGTCAATATGCCGCCGCAGCACACGACCGTCTTCCAACGCCATTTCATAGGAAAGAGGGCCGGAGACCCTACAAACCACAGCTACCACCCACAAGTTGCCAGGGCCATAGTTTCAGGCCCAAACTGGATCGCCCAAGTTCAGCCATCTCGGTGCGCGTGTTTGGGACACCTGCGATGCAACCTGGTCCGGATGTAACCTATCCAGCTTAGTGATAAGCCGGCGACCCCATCAGAGCTCGGCGGGGCTCTTGCCCATAGCAGTGCATGGAGTGATGCAGTGGCACAGGAGAAAGTCAGCCAACCGGTGATGCCAGTTGCCGTGTGCGATTCTTTTCAAAGAATCTTTCATAGTTCGCACCATGCGTTCCACTTGACCATTTGATGCCGGGTGGAATGGCGCCGACATAGCGTGGCAGATTAAGTTTGTCCGCAGAAAAGACTGGAACTCCGAGGAAGTAAATTGAGTTCCGTTGTTGGAGACAATTACGTCCGGAAGTCCATGAGTGGCAAAAATGCCGCGAAGAACCCTGATGGTGATAGTGGAAGTTGCAGCGGACACTGGAACTACCTCCAGCCACTTAGAGTGACTGTCCACGACAATAAGAAAGAGTTGCCCCTGAAAGGGGCCAGCATAGTCGATATGAATCCTCGACCAAGGATCATGTGTTGTTTCCCACCTATGGATGGGAGCTTGGGGCATTTCTGGCCTGGACTGCTGGCAAATGTGGCACCCTTGGACCTAGGCTTCGATCTCTTTATCGAGCCCTGGCCACCACAGGTGACTGCGTGCAAGCGCCTTCATGCGGACTATCCCCGGATGTCCCTCATGCAGAGAGGCAAGGACTCTAGTCCTCAGTGAGGTCGGGATGACTACCCGACTGCCCCACAGTATACACCCCTTGAAGGTGGATAACTCCGACTTTCGCTTCCAAAACCCCTGAAATTCCGTGCCCGGACACATGTCCAGCCATCCCGATAACACCCAGTTCAACACGTGTGTCAACGTGTTGTCAGCAGCTGTCTCCGCAGCTACATTCCCTGCGTGGAGAGGGGACTCAGGCAAATCCTGAATAGACAGGATGTGGTTTGCTGGTGCAGGATCAGGCTCTATGTTTCTTAAGGGCAATCTACTGAGGCCATCTGCATGGCCCATCTCTTTGCCCGGCTTGTTAATCATGCAAAAATCATACGCAGAGAGAAATATTGACCATCTCAACATTCTAGGAGAGATTATGTGGGGTGTCTGCTTGTCCATTGTGAACAACCCCAGAAGTTGTGAAGACCGTGAACTCATGGAACTTCTTGATGCCCGCTACAATTGCCAATGCTTCTCGATCTATCTGCGCGTAATTACGCTCCGCGACAGACAGGGTTCTGGAATAATATGCTATAGGGACCTGAGTCCCATCTGTTTTAAGGTGACTTAAAACAGCCCCGATCCCATAAGGGGAAGCATTGCACGCTATGCTAACAGGAAATCGCTCATTAAAATGAGCCAACACTGTATTTGAGGAAAGTAATGCTTTAACTGCAGCAAAACTCTTCTCGTGGACACGTGTCCATGCCCATATAGCCTGTTTGTCTAGGAGCCAGTGTAACGGCTCCACCACGGCTGCCTTGTGGGGAAGGAAGGCATGATAGAAATTTAGCAGTCCCAAGAACGCTTGAAGTTCTGCTTTTGTTTTGGGACTGGGTGCCTGCTGGATCGCTTCCAGCTTGGACTGAGCAGGGTGTATGCCTTCCACATCTATGCGAAACCCCAGAAACTCTATGGATGTGACCCCAATCTTACACTTGTCTTTCCTGAGTTTCAGGCCCGCTTTGCAAAACCGCAGCAACACAGCCCTGAGTCTCTCAGCTAGATTTTCCACTGATCCCCCTGCGATGAGGACATCATCGAAGTACGGGCATACGCCTGGAAGGTCTCATGACATTCTGGAAGATACGTTAATGCCAAACTGTAGCCTCCGCACCTTGAAAGCCCCCCGATGGGTCACAATGGTTTGTGCCTCTGCCGTGGCATCATCCACCGGCAGCTGTTGGTAGGCCTGGGCCAAATCAAGTTTTGCAAAAATGCAACCTCCTTGTAGAGATGCCAGAATATGGCTGACTACTGGCACAGGATAGGAGTGTTGCTGCAGAGCTTTATTCAGCATGCATTTATAGTCAGCACAGATTCTGACTTCTCCGTTGGCCTTAAGTGGCGTCACTATGGGGGTTTCCCATGGACTGCTGTCCACAGGCTCTAAGATGCCCTGCTGCAAAAGTTTATCCAATTCTGCATTAATTTTGTGCTTCAGAGCGAACGGCACCCGACGAGGCGTGATCCTAATCGGTGCGATAGAAGGATCTAACTTCAAGGCAATTGGGGGCCCCTTATATTCCCCCAGTTCAGTGGTGAATACATCTGCGAATTCTTTGCAGACTTGGTCCAGGCTGGCTGTTTTTAAACTGTTCAGCCCCGTTACCTGAATTCCCAGGGCCTCGAACCAATCAAGCCCGATGAGGCTTGTCCTGTTCCCATCGACCACAACGATGTTAAACATTCCCCTGAAATTCCGGAATTGCACCCTTAGAGTGGCCTCCCCCTTAACTCTGACCGGGGAATTCTGAAAATTGGTCAATATTAAATTCGATGGCCTAAGTTAAACCCGTTGGCCGCTTCGGCCACAAATCCTGTTAAGAGTGCCCTGGGAAATAATGTACAGGGCGGACCCCGTGTCCAGTTCCATCCTCAATGGAACCCCTTGCAACCTGACTTCGAGTTGCAACTTTTTCTTTAAGGGCCTATGTCCCCCAGTTCTATGGACGCCGCACCTGCTGGCACAGAACCCCACCCTGTTTTGGCTGGGTACCCCGGTACCTTTCCGAGGCAACTCTTTCTTGGAAATTTCCTTTCCACGACCTAAACACACAGCAGCGATGTGGCCTTGCTTGCCACATGCTCAGCAATTGGCTGTCCGGAACTGGCAGTCGGCTCGTTTGTGCCGTCCCCCGCACCCCATGCACCTAGGGAAGGGATCTACCTTCTCAAGAAGTCTAGGAAGTCCTTTCGCCAGGGTTTGCCACACCAGGTCAACTTCCTGGTCCGACTCGGCCTCTTCCTCTAGTTCGATGTCCTCGTGGTGGACAGTTTGCGATAGCTGAGGGTTCTTTGAGAGCCGCAAGGCCCTTACAGCTCCACCAGCTGCTTCTTCTGTGGTGACCTCTCACAACGCGTCTTGGAATGAGATGGTCTCCTTCGCGAAGATCTTCTGCTGAAGATCTCTGCTCCTTAGTCCGCAAACCAAACAGTCTCGTAACCGTTCCTCTAAGTCCTTGAATTCACATGGCCTCGCTGCCTGTTGGAGGGCGGCGATGAATTCTGTGATGAACTCTCCTGGACGCTGGTCCCGCTGCTCGAAAGCGTGCCGCCATGCAATGACCGACAGCTTCGACTCGAAGTGCTCCTTGAGCATCTTTTTTAGTTCTCCGTATGTCATGGTCTCCAATGGCACTGGGGACATGAGGTTTTCGGCAATGTCGAAGATGGCTTGGCCACACACACAGAGCAGCGTTGCGGCCTTCAACTCTTCCTCTACGATTCTGTTTACTCGGAAGTAATTCTCAGCCCGGGCGACGTATGAGCTCCACCTCTCCGGCTGAGCAATGTCAAATTCTGTGAGCCAGCCCAGTTTTGCCATTATAGGGTCTCTCCTCTACCACGTGCTGCCACTCTGTTAGAGGGTTTCCCGGGCAGTTCCTCGCAGCACTCTCCCCCAGCGTTTGCGTACTGGCAGGTGAGTGAGCCGAAATAGGAACGCCGTTCCCTCAGCGTGGTCTGGCCTTCCTTCACAGTGATTCGGACCCTTCATTAAGGTGGCAGCAGCATCCCACCCTCATCGCCAATTGTTCTGTCCTTAGGGTGGTAGACATTGAAGAGACAAGGTAAAACAACAACAAGGTTTATTCATTGGACACAGAAACAGAACAGAACAGAAAATGAAACTGGCTCCGCCCTTTTATACAAGGAGCTCTGGGTAACCTTAATGAATCATTGCACGGGGTTTTTCCCACGCTAAAATAGCAAGCATGCCCGGGTCTGCAGACATCCAGTCTCCGTAGCAGCCATGTGGCCGCTAGCTTCGCCTAGTTCCTTCCTGCACCTGCTGTCTTTAACAAAACTCAGTACACTACACTGATCCAACTATATATCATGTTTTGCTCTTTTATCCCATCAACAACAAACAGAAATGTAGACAATCCAGTGGTCACAAATACCACATTGATACAAACCATATGAACAATGTTTTGAGAAGCACTTGCCCCAACAAGGCTGCCTTCAAAACTCCAGATAAAATAGAGTGCTGGAAAGATCCAGATTTCAAAGTGAAGACAAAATGAAAAACTAAAGAAAGATTCAAGGACCACAAGTGGCAACAGTGAACCACATGCCAGAGGCTTTCAGAGATAGAGGACCCAAAGAACAGAAGCCTGGATTTTAGGAATATTAATAACTCCCCAAACTAGGCATTCAGGCAACTGCAACAAGATTGGTAGGTAGACATGCAAGCATCTTTTGGGCAATTGTAATCAAGTTCTGTCACCCCAAATGTGAGCTGCTGGATATTCAGAGAAGTAGCATAGGTAGTCCCGAAAATCATAGCAATTAAGCCTGACTGTCTTCCTCCAGTTGGCTTGGTTGCCTCTTTGCTCAATCTGTTCCCTCAACGCCTTGTCCAGCAACTCCAAGTTCCTATGTGTTTCTCTCTTTTGTTGCTATTCAGCAGTGCAGCTGTTATTGGGGCTGCTTTAAGAAGGCATGAATTCTTTCAGTTTCTGCTTTTTGTCCTTGGCTCTTTCGATATCGCCATGCTTGGTCTGCTACTCATGTTACTATTGAGAATTGCAAAGGTTGTCTTGGCCCCTGTGGTTGTGCAGTGTAGTTAGTATGAGACCTTCCTGGGCTGCACTTCTATTTTGAAAAGGCCAGATGCCAGTTAACCCCCAATATTTAGGAAATTTAAAATTACATCCCACTGACAGGAGGATTTTCAGATCAACATTTTGGGCTTCATCGCTTTATGCAAAGCTCTGTCTTATTTTGTCATCTGACTTTTTTCAGTTCCACCTTTTTTTTCAGTTCCTGAAATATCCCACTAATAGGACACTATGATCACGTTCCTTCCTTCCTTCCTTGCTCCTCTTTCTGGCTTGAGCGAACTATTATAGAGGTTAAACATTCCACTGGAACTGAAACAAATTCAGTTCCAAGTACTTTGAAAGAATCCTCCTTTATTCTACAAAGTCACTTAATCTCTACAAAATAACCAATTTAACCTGGGATTTGGCTGTTTCTGATTGACGGCAACCTGTCGTATAAATGTATGGGAGGAGAGTTATTCTTTTCTAAGATATATCCAAGCTTGGGACAAATCAAAGCCTGACTTGCTCTGTCCAGGGTAGAGATGAATAAATATCTTCATTTCTTCCTGAATGTTTTTCTTAGTCATTATAGTACAGTATAAAGAAAGAAAACAAAAATATTGTGTGCCAAAAAAATAAGCAAGGTGGAAAGATTCAGTGTTTTTTTTTTCTTTGCGAGACACAAATGTGCTAATGGTTCCTGGAATTCGGTGAATATTTGCAAATCCCCAATGCAGAGCAGTTCATTTGTTACAGAGAATTCCAGCTGTGTTTGAAGCCAACTTTGTGCAGGAAATTCCTCCAGACAGGTGTCATTTATCTATCTCCAATAGGTTTGCTTATCTACACCTTTATTTATGCTGAATCAGACCATTTTTGTCCAAAATATATTTGGGTTTTTCTTATACTATCAACATTTTCAGAATATTTTATTTCCGATCAGCTATTGTGTATTTATTTATTGTATATTGGTTTATTTATTTCCCACCTTTATTATTTTTACAAATAACTCAAGGCAGCAAATATACCCAGCACACCTTCCTCCTCCCATTTTCCCCATATCTGTGAGGTGGGTTAGGCTGATAGAGAATGACTAGCTCAAAGTCAGCTGGGTTTCGTGGCTAAGCAGGACTTGAACTCATGATCTTTTGCTCTCTAGCCTGGTGCCGTAACCAATAGACCTAACTTAATGCTTAATATTTTTCTAGAAGATAAATGCCCTTATTTTATCAACATAAACAATATATTCCATTTTCCCCATCCTCAGCTTTTTTTAATCTCTGATGTCACACTTTCTATACGAACTGCCTTATAAATTAATATAATATTCTCACTTTTTTAACCTCCTCTACCATTTTATTAGTTATTTCATGCCTTCTACCTCAGGTAGTCATCACTGACTCTTATTTTGTTTTGTTTTTTCAGCTCCTGTGAATGGCTTGTTGGCATAAGTTATAATGAAATCTTCCAAACTATACATCAACTCATTTAAATTATTATTCAGGTTTCAGAAAACTTTTCATACTAATTTGTATGAAACCTGTATGTAAAGTTTTTTAAAGTTACATGAACCATTCCAATAGTCTTACAAATGTTTTAAAATTTTACTAAAAGTTTCTACAGAAGATTTTCCTCTTTTACATTACTAGGTAATATATGAATGGAAGAGTAGTCTACGCCTGCAAGGAAATACCTTACTTGTTCCTACATTGGAAAAGCCCATCTACATCCAAAACATATTATTTACCATTTTAAAGAATGCTTTTGATTGTTCCTCTGATGCTCAGTATTGGAGAAACATTTCTGAAGATTTGCAACATAATCCAAATTTGTGAGCTGCATTCCCTGTGCAGCGTTTTTCAGCTGCATACCATAATCAACATCTTCTCACTCCAAGAAAGAATTATTCATATGATTATTCCTGCTATTAAATTATTACGATTTGTCACATTGTCAGCTGATGTTTAGAGTGGATTTGGCAATCCCCCCCCCCCAGCTATTGAATTCTTCTCAAGGATCTGGGATAGGCAGATATTGTTGTTTGGTGGTATTGAAAGTATCATCCCAGATTGTAAGCAATTCCAAGTAAAGCTACCTTTGTGATTGACTGATGGTGATTTTTGTCATTGCTGATAGCGTTCAAGTGACACTTCAGCTATTTGGAATTGCACCAAAGCACCTATTACTATTGCCACTGCCTTTGCTTTCTTTTGCCACAGTCATTTTACTTCTATTTGCAGGTCTTTATATTTTTGTAATTTCTCCAGTTTTTTCCCTCCTATTCTGGTGTCTCCCAGTATTGCAATGTCCACTATTCCGACTTTTTTGTCTTTCTTATCAACAATGGTTAAGTCTAGACGTAGGGGTCTGCAACCTTGACAGCTTTAAGACTTGTGGACTTCAGCTCCCAGAATTCCTATGCTGGCTGAGGAATTCTGGGAACTGAAGTCCACAAGTCTTAAAGTTGTCAAGGTTGCAGACCCCTGGTCTAGAGTGTTGTGTGGCAGATGCTGTAAGTTTTTGCTTAAGATACATTCTATTCTAATACTGAATTAAACTAACTTCCTTTGTAAGCAGCTTTTCCAGGAAATATTTGTAATACCATATTCATTTGCAAATTTCAGCAAATAACCATACTTTTGTTTTGTTTTGTTTTGTTGGCAGCATGTGACTTTAAATCAACCAGAAATTTAGTAATAAATAAACTCTTTATTTTATAGGAGAATATATTGATTTTCTTGGTCACTGCCAGTTCTGTGACGTTTCCTGTTCTAAATGCACAGGACCAACTTCAAAGGACTGCACTGTATGCAATGCAAAGTAAGCCATTCTTATTAAATCATCTCTAGCCATGTAGGAGTTACAATACCATCCATGTTTACTGCATTTAATTCAAGCTATTTTGTGAACTGATATAAAATAATTATAATCTGAGTTTATAATCCATCATTGACTGGAATGAACCATTTTATATTGCCCCTACAGCATACATAATGTGCTTCTCGTTCTGAAAGGAGAAAAATATATTGTTCCTTAATATATATATAGGGGAAAAATGAAATTGAAAAACCTAAGGAAATTCAGAATTTATATTTACACCGGTGCACAATATCTGAGAGTTGATAAAAAAAAGAGTTTAGGAATACACAATAGTAAATAATTCCATCACTTGCATACTAACGTTTTCCTCTGAATCCCTTGCATTTTCAGTGGAAATTTGGAAGAACTCTAGACATTAATATAACAAAGTCTCCTGCAGAAAAATCTGTTTCACAATTTGGACCCCACTATCAGATACAGCCCAAGTTCAGAATCAGAACTGAGTTACAATAAGGATCTAAGTAAAATAGTAATAAGATATGAAACTCCAGTAAAACATATAAACACAAACAGGACTTTTATATAAGAAAAGTTTATTGTATCTTGTAGACAGTGAAAAGTTTTGAATTAGTTTCCCATGAATGTGGAGCTGAATATTGTTTAGTGAATGAGATAAGAACAATATAATGGAAATAAAGTACGCATGAGGATGAATAAATGTTTAGTAAATGTCTCATCATAGAACAAGAAGTAAACAAGGATGTGTGATGTCCTCTGGATTATTTATCGATAAATGAATAAGAAATATCAATGGTGATATTGGAGAATGTTGTAAACCTGAATGTTTTGCACAAGCGTAAATGACTCCCCAGTTCACAACCATCAGTGTAAAATATTACATGAAAATATAAGGACCACAGTATCAGCATAAAAACATAAACAGTAGCTCAACATAAATGAAAAATGGTTTGACATAATATGTTGCTGCATCTGATCTAACCACTTGTGCTCCCTAAGTCTGGAAAGAGACAATAGTCCTCACCTCTTGGGAAACAATATCAAAGAGTTTTATAAAAGGCTTGAGAAATTAGCCAGATCAATTTGAAGTTCAAAGTTTAGCTTGTCAGGTGTCGTAAATAGTTTTCAAACTGAAAATAGAGCAAAGTACAAAGAATATGTGGAATATAACTGAATATGGAAGCAGATCTCCAGATTGGCTTAAGTTCATTCTCTAAAAGGAAGTTATTCTTCAGTTACTTAATTCTAATGTTATGTTCCCCACTTTTCTTTTGCAGTAGAGTTTTGGATGACAGGCGCTGCGTTGTTCAATGCCCTAGAGGGAAATTTGAATTTAACAAGCAGTGTCAGCCTTGCCATGAGTCCTGTACGGAATGCAGTGGAAGTGAATCTAATAAATGCACTAGCTGTGCTAAAGGTAAGGCATTTTCTTTTTTCCTCCCATTTATTTTCTGTTAATTATACCGCAACATCTAGAGAATAAAATAACCATGGGATTTTGTTGCAATAGTGGGAATTCAGTTTTATTTATACTGTGTGTCTGGAATCTAATGTTCTTCTACTGATTAACATGAGGTAGGAAGAATTCTTCTCACCTATTCCATCCTCTCTCCAGTCTGAACACCTAATGTGTGTGTGTGGGGTGGGGGGGATATGCAAAAGATTTTAGGGAAAAAGAAAATTCCAACACATGAGTAGATTCATATAACATTGGCTTCCAAGTGGTCTGGGTGATATTTACTTGATCTCTTCTTTCCGTATACTAGAAAGCCCAAAATACTATAGTACTAAATCTCAGGTATTCAGTACTGGCTATCAGTAGAATGTCCATTAATTAGGCATTGGTTCCAAAGATAATAAGCAATCCCATCTTTTTAAAGACAGATGTCAGGAACAAGCCATCTTGACCACCAGTTAGGAGACAGAATGGGGCCAAGCCTTTTATTTCCTCCAGTCCTTTAGAAAAAGCTGAGTGGAAGGGCGATGAAGTCTAAGGCAGGCATTTAATTGTACTTTTCAGTATTAACCATTGCTACGGCTTTGTCCTCAGCTAAAGGCATTGCCTTTCAGATTGACATAGAAAATTCTGAATCAAATTACATAAACAGTGATTTTACGTTCAAGGATTAGGAATGAGGACAGGAAAAAAAAACTTTATGCGATTTTTTTTATCACCATTCCCTTGAAACCATATTATGCATGTAACAACTTTATCTTATTTAAAGAGTGTCTGCCAGAATTCATGCATGCAGAAGTAAATGTAATTCTGACATTTCTTGTTGTCTATCATTTCTAATCAAATGAAGTGGATGGGCCAGTTCCAACTATAATAAATGTGCACAAGTTGTTGATCCAGCTAGACAATGCATGGAAAATATACAAATATAATTTTGCACTGAATATAACTTAATGACTCTAAAACCAGCATGAATTAAATAAATGGAAGTTACATTCAGGCTCTTGGGATAGAAGAAATCTTTATTTATGTTATTACGACTTCCCTTCCCTAAGCACATTTTTAAAAGAAAATAATAGTGTTGGTTTATGAGAGAAAACAAGATATTTTAAGAATCGAAGTGACCCCAAAGTCTGCTTAGCAATTCTGTTTCTGGATGGTTTAATCTTATTAGATTTCCCAGTTCTCCACGAAGCCAAACTCCTTCTGAAGTCATATACCTTTTGGGGCTAAAGAGACCCCCATGGGCAATCTGGGGTCCTACGGCTCCATGTGTCTCCCAACACCTCATGTTGCAGTTTATTTTAATTATGTTTGCCAAAACACTCTTTCAAAGCAGAAAGCTCATAGAAAGTGTAGTATCCAATTACAAAACCCTCCCACATACTAAAGTTTTTTTAAAAAAAGAAATCCAGTGTGTATGTGACACAGACACACCTTATTTGCATAATTACCCCAACTGATATAGTCCATATATTTCCCAAATATTAAGAAAGAAAATCCCAACCCTCAAAGGATTATATTATATTGTGAATTTATAAGTTGTCTTGATTGATATTATTGAATAAAACTGCAACAGGCCAGAGATAGCTGAGTTTTGGGTAGCCGTATCCTCAAAGTATTATATGATAGAACAGAAAAAAATGCCATAGATTTCCAGACTGGGCTGGAATCAAATGTTTTCTGCAATTCTTTAAAATGGGGATCTTAATGTCCACAGCCAGGTAAACCAGCCCCACAAGCAAACGATGTCAAAGTAATTGATGTCCATGGAAAATTTTCTTTCCATCAATGTGTGTAGAAATGGCCTACATTACAAGTAGGTTAGGAAATGTATTTGATCACATATCTCAAATCTATGCTGTACACAAAAGAACATATACATATCAAAATATGCACTTTTGAGACTTTGTCATGCAGTATGCAAATAGTAGGGGCATATGGGCAAACAGCATAGCATTTGGGAAGGGGAAGCTGCTTGCCAGCCAGCAGGCAGTCACCTTATTTATGGTAGGTTTTGTTTATTCAACTTACCTTACAAATCTTCACCAAAGTTGAAGTGTTCGCAGGAACTCATGAAGCAGGAATAAACACATTGACCAGGATAGGGATGCAGGAATCATGGGATTGCAGGAGTCATTTTGGAAGGAAGGAAGGAAGTGTTGGAAGAATCCAGAGAAAGAAATGTTTTGGGAAATATTAAAAAGGCAGAATATATTTCCCCAAAGGATCTTAAAGGCAGAAACCAACACACACACCCCAAGTCTCTCTGCCCCAAACAGAAACTAGGTCTGCAGAAATGCAGATGTGATAATCTTGTCAGAAAGATTGGAGCCAGGAAGCTTGGATTAGAAAAAGATCCCTAGAATCGACAATCCCTCACACCAAATAATCCAACAGTCATCAGCCACAGCCCCAAGGAGGCAGGATATGATGTTTGGGACATAATAGGATTAACCCACCACCATCAGAATACCAGAATGGCACACTCAGACTCAGGCCAAAGTTCATGTCACAGGAACAACTCCAAACAAAAGCTCAAGAAGGTATAAAATCCACCACTCCCGGCTACATGTGGTCAGCTTTCCCAGAGCCATCTTTCTATCTGGCTCTCCTCTTCAATAAACTACAACCTTCTTTCTAAAGCAGTCTCCATTTTGATTATTCCCATCTTGGACTGGACCCTGATGAAGATTTTTTTTTCAACAGAAGGCAGGCAGGCAGTCAGGCAGGCAGGAAGGCAGGCAGGCAGGCAGGCAGGCAGGCAGGCAGGCAGGCAGGCAGGCAGGCAGGCAGGCAGGAAGGAAGGAAGGAAGGAAGGAAGGAAGGAAGGAAGGAAGGAAGGAAGGAAGGAAGGAAGGAAGGAAGGCTCATTCCATGCTAATTGTTACTGTTTTCTGAGAGCTGTCCTCAAGATGGCAGAGCAGTTTACCAGGTTTCATCATTTCATGTAAGCAAAAAAGGAAGATAATGAATGATTGGGCTGAGTCCTCACACATCTGAAAAGTACAGATAACAAGGAGGTGAGTCCCACTAAGTTTGGTAGGGCTTCCTCTGTAGTGTTTACAGTCTTTGGAACTGTTCTCTCACTAAGTCATCACATGGTGTTTCAGACTTCTTCCAGCACAATCCTGGGTCTTTAAAACAATGCTTAAAAACAAAGCCAGGTGTTTGGCTCTGGTTAATCTGGCTTTCCCTCCTCCAGATAAGAAAGGCCATCTATATTTCCTCTACCTGGGAGAATGCAGGAGGAGCTGTCCCTTGGGCTTCTATCCTTCTGAGGACAGTACTTGTGCACCTTGCTTTGAGCACTGTCAAGAGTGCCTGAATCAAACCAGCTGTGAGAGGTGCTCAGAGGGATATTCTCTCATTAATAACAGCTGCCAAGAGCACAAATGCAAAAAAGGTAAGGCTTCTTACAATGCAATGTGGGAAGTATTATATCAAATACATTTTATTCTTTATACTGTTTCCATCTTCCTTTAAAACATTAACAGAATCCACAATGGTCTGAGAATCAGCGTCTTCTCTAGATAATTGACAATCAAGCTGAAAGTAAATTAATCAAGTAAAAACAGCAACCGGGGAAAATCGTTTATCCAAACTTCCTCAAATCTCCAAATAAATTACCTAGACCTAATCCACATAGCAAAGGATTAGGTCTGCAAACACAAATAGAGTTAATTAAATTGCAGCTTAACTGCATGTTCACAAGAATACATACCTACGCATATACACACACCTCAAGTGTCACCCTAAAATCAGTGTGTAGACACTTTCACACCCTGGACAAGCTCCCCCTATAAAAATCTGCCGATGTACTCCATTTCTCTGCAGCTGCCCCTAAAGGCAAACTATATTGCTTTAAGGAATAGATATTTCCTCTTTCCTCACAGCTGTCTGGATCTCATTTTTATTTATTCTTGTGCAACTCGGGCTTGAATTGGAACCCCAAATTATTCTTCTGACAGCAACCTTCCCCTTCCTCACTGCAATGAACTTGGAACATTTCAGAACATCAAAGCATACTTATGCCTCTCCTATGAGAGCACACTCAAAGCTTTACAAGACACCTTTCTGAAGCAACAAGGGGCTTCAGAGTACATGGCAGGCATATATAACATTTCAGAAACAGGAGTTTCCTGGGATCAAACTCGGCCCATGTGCTGAAATCTCGGGAAGCAACACAGCTAGGACTTGTTGCCATGTGCTCTGAAGCCATTTTTAAACCTTTGAATCCAAACTATGGTACTCCCTTTGTGTGTGTGTTTGTGTGCGTGCATGCGTGTGTACCTTTTCTGAGGAAAACCAAACTCTCTTATTGTCAGGGGAAGTCAAAGGCCTCGACTCAGAAAATTGCATTCCTTGCCCCGAAGGATGCCTCATCTGCAACTCAGGTATGTTGCATTTTAAAAATTTGGTTCACTTCTTTTTCTATCTCTCTGTTTAGGGTGGCATTATCTCAGAAACTTTTGGAAATAATTTGAGGGATTGCTTCAGTGCGGGGGGGGGGGCTATGACCCTTTGATGATCTGTGAACTTCAACTCCCAGAATTCCTGAGCCAGCATGCTGGCTCAGGAATTCTGGGAGTTGAAGTTCACAGAAAGAGAAAACGCATTAGTCTTGGGATTCCCATGCTAAACAACGCAGAAAGGAAAGTTATTAAATCCATGAAGAGTAATTCTGTTTTATTCCTGATACTTTTAAAATCTTGGCTCTGCCTACTTTCTGAGTATAATGGCAATATCTCTGTGAAGGCCAATGGGGCCTTTCAGAGAAGAATCTCTAACTAAATGCTGTGAGTATGTTGTACTACCGCCTTCCAGAACAGCTGTTTTAAATTATTCAAAAACCTTCAAACTATTTCATTGCAGATAATTTACATCATGACTTTTGTCTTCCTTAGTTATATTTGCATGTTTTTCTATCTTTGAAAACATTAAAGAAGATGTATTACATTGCTAGGAACAATTTTAAATTCTACTGCAGGACAATCTAAATGTTTGAAGTTTTACTATCTTAAAAATACATTAGTGGTATACTTGTTTCCATGACAAAAAAAAAAATACTTCCCATGCTTCATATGTTTTGTATTCCTTTTTAATAGTTGTCAGCTAAATAACGCTCAGAAGAAAGAAGAGATTAAATGTTTAAACTTGGGTGGTTGGCAACACAACCTTTAGTCGAATTGCAGCGTGATTACAGGTGGTCCTCAACCTATGACTTATGAGTTAGCTTAGTGACCATTTGAAAGGTCGACCTGGGGAGAACTTATGATCCGAATTTGAAGTTGGCAATGGGTGCATTAACGTCCATTTGCAGTGTCCCCCAGTCACGTGACCACATTTTACAAAGGTTGTACCGAAAGCCAGCATTTATTTCTGGTTTTTAACAAAACTGCACCCATAATGAACCATTAGTTTGCCTAACCATCATGGCATTCGCTTAATGACCACTGCGAAAAAGGTCATAAACTCAGGTTGGTCGTGTGACTGACACATTTTACTACCGTTATGAGTTACAATGGTGATGGGCAGTTTCCACTGTAGCCATAACTCAAGGACTACCTGTATTTCAGATCCCTATTGAATGTCTTTCTCAATTACATCTAAGTTGATCTGTATACACTCACCCTTTAAAAGACATGCTGAAGTTTAACTAATTTTTTTAGTTTAATTACTTTTGTTCTCAGAAATCTTGGCAAAAATATGTTGGTGGGAGTTATGACTTTAGGATTAAATCAGATCAAGTTGACCCAGAAAAATCACAGTGTTTAATGGTCAGAGATACTCTTGATTCATTAACTACTGATACTACACAGAAAAAAATCCAGCTGGGAGATTCATGAAAATATCTCCAAAAACAATTGCCGGTTCCTGAAAGATTAAATGTTGGTGGCAAAGAAGAGAATCCAGGATGCAGCTTAGCTGGTTCAAAAGAGTGGTTTCCAGGCTAAGGCAGGGCTAAAAGCTGATTTAATAAAGGCAGACACCATATGGTATATTATTGACCTGTTTCTAATAGCTTTCTAAGAGATGAATTGACTGTTGAAAGCTGTACATGGAGGCAAAAATGGAATTGAAGGGGAGAGAAAATGGAGGACAAAATCTAGGCAACTGGGAAATGCTGGTTTTACTCAGGACCGTGACATTTTTGAGTGAAAGCCATAGCATGTGGAAAGCCGTGCTTTTTCCTTCGCTGATGAGATTGTTGTCTGGAGGTGCGTGTGTGCACCAATTACATTGTTCTTTTCTTTGGCCAAATAAGAGAATTCTGTTTTTATATGATTCAGGATTGTCTGCAGAGTGTGGTGAAATATTCAGAATGGCATTCATGATAGTTGCCTATTTTGTGTGGGATTGAAATTTAATTATTGTTGTTGTTAGTTGTGAAGTCGTGTCCGACCCATCGCGACCCCATGGACAATGTTCCTCCAGGCCTTCCTGTCCTCTACCATCTTCTGGAGATTACCATCTTCAATTATAGTAGGACCATTTTAGTCTACAGCAAGGGTCTTCAAACTTGGCAACTTTAAGACTTGTGGACTTCAACTCCCAGAATTCCTCATTCTGGGAGTTAAAGTCCACAAGTCTGAAAGTTGCCAAGTTTGAAGACCCCTGGTCTACAGGGTGATTCACACAGCCACAATAGAGCAGTAACCCAGTACCACGGATGCTGTGCTCACAAGTTATGCTTAACTGTTTTTAACATATATACCATACTAGTTTTGAAAGACACTTTTAGGCTCTTTGAGTCATTCAATCCTAAACAGGCAATATTTTGGATCTGTTTAAGTATTGTTAGAGCATCCAAATTGAAGGATCTGCTGGGACATATAACCAAGAGTGGCACACAGTATAGACACTGAGTCAAATTTATAACCAAGAGTGGCACACAGTATAGACACTGAGTCAAATCTTTGGTGATCTCACCAGGATGATTCAATGCATTAGAACAGTGACCTTCACCCTCAGCAACTTTACAATGTGCAGACTTCAACTTCCAGAATTCTGTATATCATAAAGTTGCTGAAATTGAGAAGCACTGTATTAAAAGGATTTCCACAAGGTTTTAGGCAGGAATTTTCTCTAATTTACATGGTGATGCCATGAATTAAGTATGTCTTGTTCTGTGTAAAACTACCAAATACAATTAGGCACTTTGTTACTGGAACCACTAAAAAAATCATAATTATTATGGGCGTATATGAAAATAGAAAGTCATATATAAGTAAGAATTGCACATTACGGTGAATAGTAATAATGAAAGAACAAGTGATGAGTTTGGGGGGAATGTATGCAATATTGTGAATGCATCTGGCCTACAGGAAAAAGTTATTCCACTAGGTGACATGAATGGATGGGTGGGAGTGTGGTAAGAAAGTACAGAAAAGTAGATGAACCATTCAGAGTCCCAAGAATAAATTAGAATAGTGATTGTCTAATACCTGATGATCTCAAATATATAATTTAAGGATAAATCTGTTCATGTGTACAAATGGTAAAAGAACAAATCTAAAATGATGGGTGATTTTATGGTTTCTGATTAGATTGAGAGAATTAGTGAATCATACAAGGGCAATGAGTTCTCAGGGTGAGGCAGAGCATTTTTTCATAGTAAAAAAAATGAGTTGGTGGAAGAGAGGACAAAGAAGAAAAGGAAAGAGGTTAAAGACATAAGTGAAAATAGAATGACTGCAGGAAAAGAAGTATGGTTCCTGTATTTAAAAATATTAAGAGATATATCATTCTATGTTTTGCAACACCGAATGTAGGCAGGAGTTTAATGAATTCCAAAGTAATCAATTCACCATGAGGTAAAAGCTAAATAGGTTTATGAAACAAAACTTAACAAAATAATAATTTTACACCCAAAACACAAAATAGGCAGGAAATATTCAGAGACAAAGCAATAATAAGGACATGGTAGTGTTCAATAGAAGAATAACAGGTCAGAATTTCAGGTCCCTTCAATTGTTGGGGGCATCTTGATCAGAGGCAATCACATATCTTCTATGGATGATTCTGGCTAGTTCTTGGGTAACTATATGCAGAGGATTATCTCTTAGAGATTATATATATGTGCTGTTTATTGTTTAAAAGGTTTAAAACAATAAAAACAACTATTTACAATATTAAAACAAACTTAGCTTTCGCTGGTCCACTGCCAGCGTCCTCAGAGTGAAGTGTCAGGGGTGGAGAGTTCTTTCATAGACCTTGCTAACCCAGTTGCTTACTCACTGACCGTGTGATAGGGCCATCCGTCTTGGCTGACCGTAATTGCTTTAATTGTCCCGCCTCCCCTTGTTTGTACTCCAGTTCCACAACTTTTCTCCCTCCCATCCTTGTCAATCTCCTCCTTCCTGGTGTTGTTGCCATTGGTATGCTTTCTAACCGCTCCCCCGTGCTTGTTCTGGGCTGTACGTCCAGATCCGGCATCCTAGATGCCTTTCCATTGCTGCTCCCCTCCTTTCTATCCTGTTTGCCTGCCCGTTGTTCTTGTTTTCCACTGTCTATCCTTGTTAGTCCTATTTCCTCCGGTTTCCTTTCACACCTGGATGTGCACACGCACAGCCATGTCCCGTCCCTCTGCCCCATCTGCCTATGATCATCTGGGCTGTCTGCTGGTTCGCTCCTGAATTCACTCCCTCTCATCCTTGCAGATCCTATCCCTCCTAATGCCGTTATCATTGATGTGTTTGCCAACTGCCTCCCCGTGGTCATTCTGGGCCATATGCCCGAATCCGGCACCATTGATGCCTCTCCACTGTTGCCCCCCCCTTTCTTATCCCGTTGATCCACTCGCTGTTCTTGCCTTCCACTATCTGTCCTTCTGGGCCCTATTTCCTCCAGTCTTTCTTCGTGCCTGGATGTGCACATGCACAGCTGTGTCCTGTCCTTCTGCCTCATCTGCCTACGCTCAGCTGGGCCACCTGCTGCCTCGCCCTCAGTTTCGCTCCCTCCCCTCCTTGCTGATCTTATCCTTCCTGGTGTCATTGCCCTTGATGCGCCCTCCGCCCCTACCCCCATAAGCATTTTGAGTCGCACGGCTAGGTCTGGCATCCTCGATGCCTTCACATTCCCGCTCCCCTCCTGTTGGTGTTGGTCCACTCATTTGTCTAGCCTTCCACCAACTATCCCTACTGGCCCTATTTCTTCCAGTTTCCCTTTGCGCAAGGATGTGCGCTCGCACAGCCGCATCCTACTCCTCCACCTCGTCTGCCTTCGGTCAGCTGGGCTGCCTGCTGACTCGCTCCCGGATTCACTCCCTCTCATCCTTGTCAACTCTTTCATCCCTATCCTTCCTAACACCACTGCCATTGATGTATCTCTCAACCGCCCCCCCCCCGTGATCATTCTGGGCCGCACGTCCAGATCCGGCATCATCGTTGCTTCTCCATTGTCGTCCTCCCCCTTTTTGTCCTGTTCGTCCACCTGTTGCTCTGGCTGTTGCTCTGGATCTCCGCTGCCTATCCCTGCCAGCCCTGTTTCTTCCGGATCCCCTTCCCGCCTGGTCATGCGTGTGCACAAACGCATCCCATCCCTCCATTTCGTCTGCATTCGTTCAGCTGAATCATCTCTCTTCTCCTTCTCCTTTTTGCGAACCACGCTGTTTATCTCCGGTCGTCGTTCTTCCTCCTCCTTGGTTCCAGCGGCTCGTCGTGGGTCCGATTCTCTTTTCCTACGATTATTGTCTTCTTTGGTCTTACTCCTTGCGAACGTAAATAGTTGTTTTTATTGTTTTAAACCTTTTTAACAATAAACAGCTGGTTTATATTTCTCCCGGAGCTCGAGATTTTATATTATTGAACAGATATGCCCGGGATATATATATCTTTCCCTCTAACTCAGGGGACTTCAAACTTGGCTCTTTTATGACTTGTGGACTTCAAATCCCAGAATTCCTCAGCTAGCATGCCTGGCTAGCTGGGCCAAGTTTGAAGACCCCTGGTCTAACTAAAGGGCCAAGTTTGAAGACCCCTGCTCTAACTAATCATTTCTGTGGTTTTGAGAAAACATTTTCCTCAAGCACTGTATATGTGCCCCAAACATTTCATATACATGGACAGATAAAGGCAACATGCCTGACCATAGTTCTATAACTCCTTACACCAGAGGGTTAATATTGTGACCAAGGGTCTGGGATCATGCTATGTTGGCATCATTGATTAAAAATCTGAAATAAATACTTAGCTGATGTTGCCAGAACAGGCGAAGGAGGACGTGGACAAATGGAAAGAAGGACAAATGGAAGTGGGAGAGGAAGGAGGACAAATAAGGGTGGGAGAAGGAGGGAGGATAAATCAGGGTGAGTTGAAGAAAGACAACCTAAGTGTAAGTTTCTTGGCATCCACAACAAAAATTGCAGTTAAAAAAATGCAAAAAAGGTAATTAAGCCTACAAGTATATGAAATGACTTTTTCCAACATCAGAAAGATGGTTTTTCAAAGGCAGGAATATACTGGAACAGGTTCAGTATGTAACTGATGCAGGTCTTGTCAATTTCAGGTAACAAGGCAGGTACTAATCAACTAAGGTCACAGACAGGAGCTTATTAACTTGTGATTGTCTTTATTAGGGGTGTGCTGTACTCTGAAAAAAAGCTGCTCAGGAAGAGAAAGCTTGTTAGCTACTGAAAAGAAAATTTGATTTTAAGACTGCTGAAAGGAGGACATGATGACAAAAATAAGGGCATGTCCTCCTTTGGTCAGGCATCTGATAACCCTCACCCTGTCTGACCTTGAAAATGCTAAACAAGGTCCAATAACAATACTTAGTATTTGGATGGGAAACCATCAGATGCCAACATTGTTCACTAGATTGAGAAGTAAAAAACTTTTTTACTCTGCACCATGGTTTGTGCATTGTTGGATGATGATTTTATTGTTATTTGGCTTAACCTTTTGTATATCACCCAGAATCATCACTATGAGATGGGCAGCTGTATAAATAGTTTAAATCAATCAATTTTCAGGAGTAAAGTCTGATTTGAGGGACACCTTTATATTTTTATGGTGCTTTTTAGTTTTTTTAAAATATTACTGTTCAGAGAACGTAGGAATGATTTTTCAAAGCAATAGGTCTAGCATTAATATTTGAAAACAACGATAAATCTTCTTAACTTCTTAAAAGAAAATGACACAATAATATAAATATAATTATTATTACCATCATTTTCCTTAACTATGGAAAGGAAGGGAAACATCTGATATTCCAGAAGTAATCTTACACTAATTTTGGTAGAATCTTAAACCAGGATCATTACTATCTATATGGATTGATTTGTTGGGGTTCAAGAAGTTCAAGTGTATTTAATATGACTCTCATGCAGTATAGTTAACACGAGATTGCACATAAATCTTTCAGAATGTGATAATCTCATTTTGATTTTAATCATCGATGATGATGATGATGATGATGATGATGATGATGATGATGATGATGATGCAAGCAGAAGTGCACATTTTCTGCATGGTCCTAATCTTAAAAAATATTTGGTTTGACAAATTATTTTATTCTCATTGTGTTACTTATTTATTCCAGATAACCCAGAAACCTGTACATCATGCATCCATAATTATTATATGTAAGTTTATCACTCTTCTTTCTTTCTCTCTCTCTTTCTTTCTTTCTTTCTTTCTTTCTTTCTTTCTTTCTTTCTTTCTTTCTTTCTTTCTTTCTTTCTTTCTTTCTTTCTTTCTTTTCTTTCTCTGTATCTCATTTTCTTTTCTAAATGAAAGCAGGGCCTTCTATTACAAGGTTATTGACCAGCTTTTCCCGAAATGAAAGTCCTTCAGACACGTGAACAGATTTTGGAGATTGTCAGAGCTAAACTCCAGCAAATCAGGAAAGCACCACTTGGGGAAGGCTTTTCAAGTGCCCATAAGTGGCCTTGAATATTTAAACAACAACAACAAAAAAGATTCTGTTGTAACTCATACAGAAATGTTTCTTTTATATGTGTTATTTATTCATTCATTCACTCATTTTGTATAGCTGCCTGTCTTATTTATGTGACTCTAGGTGATTCACAAGGGCCATTTAAGGCTAACTCCCAAGTAAATTGGTTGGGGTAAACATGGCAAAGATCATGGTATGAATAATGTTTATCTTGAGTATAGGTAGTCCTCACTTAGTGACCACTCATTCAGCAACCATTCAAAGTTACAATAGCGCTGGAAAATGAGGCGACTGGTTCTTAACGCTGCAGCCATCACAGTGTCCCTACGGTCATGTGATCGCAATTCAGGCACTTGTGAATTCAGGTGATAACCGTGCTACTTAGCAACTTAAGAGTTGCCCGTCCCTATTGCATTCAGTAAGTGAGGACTGCCTGTATACTCAAACGTGTTTTGTGGACTGTCCTGTTAAAAGTAATAAAAGGAGAAAGAAGGGCGATATTACATTTCTGTGCTTCTTATTTATATGGGAAGATGGTGTCAGTTTCTTTTGTTCAGTGTACTTTAGTTTCTATTTAGTATTATCAGTTTTTGTCATTTAAGAATGCCAGTAGCAAATGACTCTTTTCTCCCCACTTCACTTTTGTTTTTTGGGTAGGTACAATCAGCAATGTTACAGAACGTGCCCTCAAAATACTGTCCCAGATGACAATTCTCACATATGCATTGAGTGTCAACCAAATTGTCAAAGCTGTGACAGATATGAATGCTATTGGTGTGAAGAAGGTTTTTTCCTTCTAGGTAAGTGAAACAACCAGACCTGCAGGCAAAAAAGCCCAGGAACATAAAAGCCTTTCATTGAGAGTTAATATCCATGATTTGATACTGATGACAGAATAGACTCTGTCTATTTGGGCAGACAATGGATGAGGTAAAAAAATGAGAAAATAAGGACCCCAGTTCAAATTTGTTGAATGTAGATTGTGAACACAGTCAGTGTAACAAATAGAAAATCAAAGACATGAGATCTTTAATTATTTATTTTGTTATTTCAGATACCAGACGCAATCAGATTAGAAGTTATAAGGACCACATATGCTAAAACATGTCAAAGTCTAAAATCAAATAGTTATTAGTTATCTTAAAGCAGGGGTCTTCAAACTTGTGGAGTTCATCTCCCAGAATTCCTCAGCCAGCGTGCCTGGCTGAGGAATTCTGGGAGTTGAAGTCCACAAGTCATAAAAGGGCCAAGTTTGAAGACCCCTGTCTTAAAGCATACTAAAGTGAAATATTAGTTACTGTCAAGGGAATGCTTAGGGATGCTTATGTAATCAAAACTGAGCACATTTCTCATGAAGGCAGCAAACCCATACAATTAACTGTCTGAAAGATAATATGGATTTGGTAAATTCCCCAGAGTGCTGGATGTTATGTCTGAGAAAATCTCTGTAGCTGCAGCACAAAATTTGGCTCAGAATGTATAACAGATCCAGAGGTCTAATACAAGAAGTGAAACATTTACCTGATTTTCTGTACTTAGTAAGTCCTTTAGGAGAGGAAAAATTGGGGTAGCATGTTGATCTTTATAAAAGATGGTAATAAAACGTTATCCATGATCTCAATTGCCTCAGTTCAAAATTCATTTCTTTGATTAAATACTCGTATAAATACTTGTTCACAAATACTTCAGTGTGCTACATAGAAAAATGTAAGAATAACTGGGAAATAGTTTTTCAAATTTTCAAGGAGTCATTTGATCTTAAACTTTTGATGATGCATCTAAATAAATTCAACTAATGCAAACACATCTTCTCATTCAGAAACCCACAAATGCATGAAGAGCTAGTTTTTTCACCAGGCATAAGAGTCAGTAATCAAGCCCTCACTGTTTGTGAATAGTGTTTTTGGGAGTCACTTATGTGACTTGGTTGGAACACAATTTTAATTCCTGTTAACCACCCAGAGATACATTGGTGAGATGGATGGCCATATAAAATTTATATAAATAAAGAAATAAATAGTCTTCCAAATGACTGGTTATATATGTAAAAAAAAAATTTAAATTCTATCATAAGAGAAGCAGGATGAGCCTGGATAATTTTAGTCAGAATGTCTGAGACTATCCTGGCAACTCATAGGGACATTTTGAAATCACACACACACATGAACACGAAACTCTGAGAACTTGGCCAGCAAATATTTTGCACATCCAGAGTATTCCAAGTATTTACAAGACCAGCATCCATTGGCAATGCAGAAAAAGGCAAAACTCTCCTTGTGATCCAGTATGGTTCTTGTTGTGTATCAACCTTAATTCATGGTATTGTTAATAGTGGGCAGTTAGTATGTTTAGTTCAAATCAGCAACTGTCTGTGTCTTTAGTTTCGTGCCTGTAATTTAGGCACGAGTGGTTGCTTTAATGTGATTGGCTGCCGCCTAGTGGCGGTCTGTATAAATAAGTGTCAAGCGGCTGCTAGAGCCGCTTCTGTGTGGAATCAATAAACTTGCTGTTACTTTTACTCTCGCGTCTTCAATGCCTCACTGTTCCCGGAACTTAACAGTGGCGACGAAGATGGGATTATGCTGCTAAGGAAGAAAGAGCTGGAGGACTAAGAGCTATAGTCACTAAGGGGTAAGACCAGGCATCAGCGCCCTGGTAGGAACGACATTCCCCCCCTTCTGCCTGCCAGCAAGCAACGCTGGAGGCATCACAAGCCTAAGGGATCCGTCCCTAGGATACCCACAGGAGCCCTTAGCAGCATAAGGCATTGGAACACAGTAACAGCCGGCATGGCCAGAGTTGGAAAGTTGTCAGAATTTGACATTTCGCACCCAGAACAGTGGAGTTTGTATGTCTCCAGGGTCGAAAACTACCTGAGGGCAAATCAAATCAGAGATGATGGACTCAAGGCTGCAACGTTGCTGTGCGTATGTGGTCAAGCCACTTTTGATATAGCGGAGAATCTAGTCGCTCCTGATACATTAGAGTCAGTCACCTTCGCTGACTTAAAAAGAAGGCTCAAGGAGCACTTTGAGCCAAAGCTGTCCATCATCGCGTGGAGACATGCGTTTGAACAGAGGGAGCAGCAGCCCGGGGAGTCTGCCGCTGAATTCATGGCTGCCCTGCGACAGGCGTCCAGGCTCTGCAAATTCCCCGATTTAGAAGATCAGTTCAGGGACCGACTGGTATGTGGCCTGAGAAGCAGGGACCTACAGCAGAAGCTATTCGCAAAAGAGTCCCTGACATTCCAAGATGCCCTGAAAGAGGTGATGGCAGAAGAAGCCGCAGAGGGAGCCGTCAAGGTTTTACGTCCCTCAAAGAACTCTCCCAGCCAAACAGCGGTTCACCACGAAGAATCTGAGAGAGCAGAAGACCCTGACGAGGACATTGAGGTCAATAGGGTGCAGAAGTTCCCAGAGAGAAGGCAGCGACTGGCTGACAAGGCAGCCTTCTTCTCTAAATGTCAGGGCTGCGGAGGACGGCATCAGCGCTCCAAATGCAGGTTTCGTACGGCTGTGTGCCGGGCATGTGGCAAACAGGGCCACATTGCAAGCGTCTATAAAGGTCGACAGAGGGAATCTCCACCTGAAGACTTCCCCAGGAGAGGTAACGGGACCCGAGGGCAAAATAGAGTAGGATATTGCTCCGGAAGGAGAAGCATTCTCAGAACTGGAGCCCATCGTCCCTTAAAAGAAAAGCTTAGACTAAAGGTCAAGCTACAAGGAGTTCCATGCACCATGGAACTGGACACTGGGTCAGCTGTATCTATAATGTCTTACAAGACTTTTAATTATGTTTGCAGAAATGGTGGGAAACGAGTCAGGCTCAAGCCGTCCGATTTAATTTTGACAGACTTTCAAAATTCCCGCGTAGCGGTTAAAGGAGAAGCTACGCTTAAAGTGAAATTCAAAGAGTTTGAGGGTCCCCTCAACATCATGGTGGTGGAAGGCCAGCGCACAAGCCTCATCAGCCTAGACTGGTTTGATGCCCTGGGCATAAGAGTGACAGGCATCAACAGAACCCAAACAGCAGATCTGGCAGCTGTCTGCCAGGAGTTTGCTGATGTATTCAGCCCCAACTTAGGGAAGTACAAAGGAGCACCAATTACTCTCCACCTTGATCCAATTGTAACCCCAATCAAGGTAAAGCCTCGTAGAGTGCCTTTTGCCCTTAAGCATAAAATTGATGCAGAGTTAGATAAGCTGGTTCAATAGGGAGTGTTGCAGCCAGTTGACAGCAGTGTGTGGGAAACCCCCATAGGCACACCTGTTAAGTCCAATGGGGAGGTGCGCATCTGCGCTGATTATAAGTGCACTATTAATAAGGCACCAGCATGCGTATCCAGTACCTGTAGTTAGCCACATCCTGGCATCATTACAAGGGGGTCACTTGTTTGCAAAGCTAGACCTGGCTCAAGCTTATCAACAGCTGCCAGTAGATGATGCCTCAGCTGAGGCACAAACTATAGTAACCCATAGAGGGGCATTCAAGGTTCGCCGCCTGCAGTTTGGTGTCAGTGTAGCCCCAGGGCTCTTTCAGTGCATGATGGAGTGCACGTTAAAAAACATTCCAGGGGTGTGCCCGTATTTCGACGACGTGCTAATTGCTGGGGACTCAGCAGAAAAATTAGCAGAACGTCTAAGGGCTGTTCTTCAGCGCTTCTGCGAAGCGGGGCTGAAGCTAAAAAGGGACAAATGCCAAATTGGAGTGAGCTCAACAGAGTTCCTTGGTTTCAGGATTGATGCTGCTGGAATACACCCAGCAGAATCTAAGCTTAAGGCTATTCTGCAGGCTCCCCGACCCAAGTCAAAGGGGGAACTGCAAACATTTTGGGGGCTACTTAATTTCTATCATGCCTTCCTTCCCCACAAGGCAGCATTAGCAGAGCCTCTGTACAGGCTCTTGGATAAAGGAGCACCCTGGAAGTGGACTAGCATCCACGAGAAAAGCTTCACAGCAGTCAAATCACTGCTGTCTTCAGACTCTGTGTTAACACACTTTAATGAAAAGCTGCCTATCATCATTGCTTGTGATGCTTCATCATATGGGATTGGAGCAGTTTTGAGCCATTTAATAGCTGATGGGAGCCAAGCTCCCATAGCATATTATTCAAGGACACTTTCCCCCGCAGAAAGAAACTATGCCCAAATAGACAAAGAGGCACTAGCCATAGTGGCAGGAATAAAGAAATTCCACAATTTCCTTTATGGTTGCCCATTTACGGTCTTTACAGACCACAAGCCACTTCTAGGTCTGTTCACTGCAGACAAACAAACCCCTCAGATCCTGTCTCCAAGGATGCTGAGGTGGTCAATTTTTATGGCAGCCTACAATTACAGGCTTGTCCATAAGCCAGGCAAGGAAATGAGCCACGCTGATGCACTCAGCAGGTTGCCTCTGCCTGAGTCAGGACCAGACCCCGCACCTGCTGCACGCATCCTGTCAATTCAGGATCTGCCAGAGTCTCCCCTACATGCAGGGGATGTGGCTGCTGAAACAGCCACAGACAAAACACTCAGCCGTGTTTTGAACTGGGTGCTGAGGGGGTGGCCAGGAACAAGTCCTGGGACAGAATTTCAGAGCTTTTTCAAATGACAAGATGAGCTATCTGCATTCAAGGGATGCATTCTATGGGGTAGCAGGGTAATAGTCCCACACACATTAAGAGCCAGAGTCTTAGAATCTCTGCATGAGGGTCATCCTGGAATAGTCAGGATGAAGGCACTCGCGAGAAGCTACCTGTGGTGGCCAGGGTTGGACAAGGAGATAGAGGCTCAAGTGAATGGATGCCAGGTTTGCCAACAGATCAGACCTGAGATGCCTCAAGCCCCAGTACATCGCTGGGAAACAACACAAAAACCCTGGTCTAGGATTCACATAGACTACGCAGGACCCTTCCAAGGACAGGTGTTCCTCATTGTAGTGGACAGTTTTGCCAAGTGGCTGGAGGTAGCACCTGTCCCTACTATGACTACTGCCAGGACCATCCAGGAACTGCACAGGATCTTTGCAACACACGGCTTACCTGATGTGATAGTATCTGATAATGGGGCACAATTTACAGCGGCTGTCTTCCAGTCCTTCTTGAGGATTAACATGATAAGACATGCTACCTCAGCCCTGTTTCACCCGGCCTCGAACGGCCAAGCGGAAAGGATGGTCAGGGCGACCAAGGAAGCACTCAGGAGAATTACCAAAGGCGATTGGCATCACAGGTTGGCAGACTTTCTGCTCTGCCAATATACAACTCCGTGCACGTCAACAGGTCGATGCCCAGCGGAACTGCGATGGGGACGTCAGCTGACTACAAAGCTGGACCGTCTCCATCCAGACCGAGCAGTGACTGAGACGGCACAGCCCAAAACCCTGAGGAGCTTGCAAGTCGGCGACCGTGTTTGGGCGAGAAACTACGGTCAAGGGGCACCGTGGGTGGTAGCTGTGGTTGGTAAGGTGTCAGGACCACTTTCTTATGAAGTGGTCCTGGAAGATGGGCGTGTTTTGCGCCGCCACATCGACCAACTACGTCGGCGGCAGGCTAACCAAACCCTGGCCACCGATCAAGAGGAGAGCCGAGAGTTAACTGACAGCTGCAGCACGTCAGAATTGCCTGGACCTGGAAGGACTTACAGAGACATCCTGTGGCTGAGTCGCCCCCAATTGAAGGGACATTGTCTCCCGAACTGAACTTGCAAGCAGACAGGTCTCCCAATTGTTCTGGGATGGCCCCGATCACGGACAAGCGTGCTGGTCTACCAGGTCAGGCCAGCCAAGGCGATGCCAGTCTACCCAGAGATGGTGGGTCGAGGAGCCCTGGTCTACCCAGTCAGCCAAGGGTAGACCAGGAACCTCCTGTGGAGATACGGTGGTCCAAGCGGTTGCGCAAGCCGCCTGAGTACCTAAAAGACTATGTACATTCCCTGGGTGTGTAATTACCTAGGGGGGAGGGGTGTTATGTATCAACCTTAATTCAGGGTATTGTTAATAGCGGGCAGTTAGTATGTTTAGTTCAAATCAGCAACTGTCTGTGTCTTTAGTTTCGCACTTGTAATTTAGGCGCTAGTGGTTGCTTTAATGTGATTGGCTGCCGCCTAGTGGCGGTCTGTATAAATAAGTGTCAAGCGGCTGCTAGAGCCGCTTCTGTGTGGAATCAATAGACTTGCTGTTACTTTTACTCTCGCGTCTTCGATGCCTCACTGTTCCCGGAACTTAACAGTTCTTACATAATTTCTCAACATAAAATGTTTTTAAAATATACCCATTCCTCTTTTGAATTAAGACAACAACATAGCCATTTGGAAGCATGCAGTCCAATTTGGGAATCTCCCTTTTATTGTTACCATAAGAGTTGCATGCCTCAATGTCTGTTCACTTCTCTTTGATTGTGAACTGTTGTTCTCTTACTACAGATACTTACCAAAGAAATCAAATTTTGTACTGAGCACTCAGATCAATATGTACTGAAACATTAAAAGCCAACCTCTGCAGGGTTATTGGTATTTTTAATTACTTTCATATAAGGCATATTTGAAAACTTATATTGCTTAAAATATAGTTTCTATTAGAGAGATTTCACCAATGGAAGTAAAGTTTTAGATTATTTACAAAGAAAGGAATCTGCATTCAGTCCTTAGCTGTTTTAGAAGAATCCCAATCGGAATGTGGTCTCAGAAACACCCATGAAGTGTAGGGGAGCTAAAGTGTCCAAAAAGTCAAGGTGGAAGCTGTGCTTGCATGACCAAGGCTCTATTCCTTCTTTTTGCATCCATCGTGTCATATGTAAACAAGGCACAGGCCTTCCATTGTGAACGTGTGGCTACCATTTGACTTTGTGGATCTACTCCATGTGAATATCTCACCTTAGTTCATAGGAAGAGTACGCTAATAGAATTGTGCAAACAGTAGGATTCTTTTAATATTCTGGGTGCTTCCATTTTTGTGGGATTCAGAAGTGAGGCTGTCCTATGGTTTTCTGCAATATCCTCCCATCTCTGAATGCCTATGGAGATTCTCAGTCATCCAGGTCACAGTTATCCCAAAGATGGTTTTCCACGAGGCAACTGGACTTCCTTGCTTTTCTTTGAAGACGTTTCGCTTCTCATCCAAGAAGCTTCTTCAGCTCTGACTGGATGGAGGGGAATGGAAAGAGTTATACTCCTGCAGACAGCTGTTTGTCTGCATTCTTTTAGCGAGTCACTGGGTGAGAAGTGAAACGTCTTCAAAGAAAAGCAAGAAAGTCCAATTGCCTCGTGGAAAACCATCTTTGGGACTACCATCTCTGAGTGCTGCGTGATCACATAGCTTTTTCAATAGAGTGTTTGTCAACCTGGCAATTTTGTGAATTGAAGTCTACCTCTTTTAAAGTGGCCAAGGCTAAGAAACATTGGTTTAATGCAGCACAGCAGCTCTAATTATCAGTTTGTACCTTAGGTCAATTTTTTAGGAAGCCATGTACATAATTTCTGGAGAGGCTAGGTGGCCAGTTCATTTCAGAATTACTTGCATCTGTTATTGTGTTAGTGATTGGTGCGACTCTAATCCCCATCATCTATCCTCGATACCTGATAAGCAGAAACTGGGTTTTGTATTGTCAGTTTCCTCAACAGTGGCATGACTCTGTGTTTCTGCTTCAGGTGGGACATGTGTGAGAGATTGTGGAGCTGGCTTTTACAAAGATGAGATTACAGAAGAGTGTGAACCATGCTACAAGACATGCAAAACATGCAGAGGGGTCAACTACAATGACTGTACAAGCTGCCAAGGAAATTTACAGCTGCTGCATGGGAAGTGTGTAAATCCCCAACACAAAGGAAAGCATGGGAAATTTTGGAACGGTAGGTTGCTTTCATTTTGCTGCATTGCTTTCACTGTTAGTGCTAGGAACTCTTCGAACAGAAAGGAACCTGCCCTTTAGCAAACTCTCAAAGCAAACTGGGCATATAGAAGAAGAAGAACTGATGCTATTGGCAGACTTGGAATTGGAGTTGTTACTGACATTTGACCCGAGCCTGATATGGGGTGGCTTGATCTGCAATACCCCACAGTTTGTCAGGTCTGCAAGCGAAGGTTCAATTAAGCTGGTTTATTACTAAAAGCCTATGCAGAGGAATCTTCCCAACTAATAGTCAGCACCTGATTTGAGTTAGATAAGGATCAGTGGCACTCAAGGGGGCTGGATTTAATTCTTTTGTGGCTACGTAGGGATTCTAGGCTGATTCCCTTTTCACTTCACCCCCAGGTTCTGCCATCCCTTCTTCTACATGGTTAAACTCTCAGGAGTCCTGTGCCTAGTAAAAATGATGGGCGGGCTGGTCAGGAAACTTCCCTGAGAAGGGGCCATTTTGTCAGGAATTCCCCAAACTAAGAGTAAATCCTTCATTTACACCCATAGCATTATTGACAAATGCACAGTTTTAAAAATAGACTAGTGCGAGCAAGAGGCATCTATTGTTTACTGTAATATGTTTACTAGCAATGTACTCAATTATACCCCATGTGAAGAAGACATCAAGACTAGGCCATGTGGTTATTGTTCGTCCTGTTTTACTGATAGAGAAGCTGAAGCTGCACACCTCAGACGGTTTGGGCTCCACGTTCCTGAAGGGCCGCTTCTTCCCTTATGTCCCGTCGCGATCCTTGCGGTCGGCTGAGATCCATCTCTTCTCGGTGTCATCCAGGCATCAAATTGAGACGGAAAGAGCACTTAAAGAGGCATTCTTGGAGAATGCCCGGGTGCTGCTGAAGGCTTTTCCCTTCATGGCTCACCAAAATACAAGTCTGAGCGTTATCCGGAAGCGATGTAAGACTAAAACAAATCTTTTTTAAAAAATATTACTAGCCAACATGGTAAGGGCAGGACTTCATTTTTTAATACAAGGTGGGCTTTTCCTAGCACTCCCATGGTTGCTTTATTACATGGAAGGTAATAAGTAGGTAAAGAGAGTAATCCAGTATTTATACTGCAAACATTTAATTTGACAGTGACCCTGTGCTAAACTTACTTAGGATGGAGTAATAGTCATCAGTCCAAGGAGTAGCTATTCCTGTGGCAGAGACTGATTACTTCAGCATCCTGGCACAATGCAGCCTTCAGACTAATGCAACAGCACTTAAACTGGGTTTCACTTCTCCTATATTGATAATTATTTAATTAATAATTGGCCTGCCTGCTGTAGGATAACAAGCAGATTTAGTACAGGTAGTCCTTAACTTACAACCACTCGTTTTATGAACGTTTGAAGTGACAACGGCACTGAAAAAGTGACTTATGACTGGTCCTCACACTTACAATTTACATCACAGTCCCATGATCAAAATTCAAGTGTTGTATTTACAACCGTTGCGGTATCCACAGGTCATGTGATCACCATTTGCGATCTTCCCAGCCAGCTTCCAATAAGCAAAGTCAATGGGGGAAGCCAGATTCACTTAACAACCATGTGATTCACTTAACAACTGCAATGTTTCATTTAAGTCATAAAATCGGGTGCAACTTACTTAACAGCCTCCTTGCTTAGCGATTCTGATCCCTATTGTGGTCATAAGTTGAGGACTACCTGTACTTTCTCCATTACTTTGGCATGCTGTATGTTTATATATGGGGAGGGGGGAAATGTCTATATGAATATCTCCAAGCAAGCATGGATTAAAAAAAAAATGCCATTGGGTGCTTACAGTTAATGCAAAGTATTTTCTTGAACCCAGCTCCAACACTGCAACAAGCAAAAGTTTTATTCCTAAATAATTGGGTTGGAAAAAGATATTAGAATTTCTCTTTCCTTCTGAGTAGCAGTTCTTATCCAGATTGGGTTACAGGAACTATGACGAAGTAAATAAAATCAGAAATTGGAACAGGAGAACCCTCAAATCTGCCTGTCATCTTTTTTTTTACCCCAAACAGAAGTGCTATTTATGAGATTTCTCTCCTGAGGGACAAACTGATGCTGAGGAAAAGTTTTAAATGTTTAAAAGCCATTTCTTTCCTCGTACCTAAACATGGCACAAATATATACTGGCAGCTTTTTTTTTAATGTTGTTACATGCTTAGCTCTAATGATGTTGACTCTTTCCATCCAGGGTAATCTCAAGGTGAGTACACCTTTAGGGTTTCTCCCAGTTCTCGGAGGAAAGTCAGGTCATTTGGCAATGATGGGCCACACAGGTGAGGGAGAGATAGAAGCAATGGGAACAACGACTTCCATGCTAATATAGTTTCTTCTAACCAAGTATAGGTGGACCATATCACCTCTCAGCAATGTGGAAGGGCCTCAGGTGTTCATAGGGCATGGTCCAAAAAGTCAAGATGGCAGTTGCAACGGTATGCTCAAAGCTCCGCCTGTTTTAATGTGAGTTGTGTGTGTGTTGCACATAAAAATGGGTCGAAGTTCCATTGTACCATTGCAGCCGCCACCTTGATTTCATGGACCATGTCCTGTGGACACATCTGGATAATCCCAAGAAACAAAAGTCCTCTGTACTAAGCCTTCCATTTGAACAAACTGAACATGGCTGTGGTGGGAGATTTTAGGAGAAGGCATTAATACTCTGTGTTGATTTCAATAAAAAAAATATAGGTTTTCTTTTTAAAAAGTGATAAATTGAGAGCCTTTTCCAATGTGATTTTTAACAGCCACAGGTTAACCTGTCAAGTCCAGATTTACTCCTGATTGTAAGAAAGTGTCCCCAACTCAGTCCATAATGGCTTTGCATTATTTTTGCAAAATATTTAGGTTTTCCTCCTTAGGTTACCACTGAGCCATGCTGTGTAATCCTGGTCATGTGACAGACAAATATTGATTGTCCTCTAGGAATTTCTTGTGCCCAAGTGATAGTGGTGGTCAGAAAGGCATTTCACTGAGAATTCAGCACTTATCTGCAGTCTCAAAATATTACCAATCCCATCACCAGTTAAGCACATGATTGATTAACTGCCAGAACAGTTAGTAAGAATAGGGGCAGGGAATCATTATGCTAGCAACATACTATATTCATATAGCATGTTGCTATATGAATTAATCAAATTTAGATTATACTAAAGATCCTCATCTCTAGCCTGGTCAAAGAATGGCCTAGTTCAGATACGGCAGATCCAGTATCAACTGGTATGGTTTATTGGAAGAGAAACAAGTAACAAATTCAAATACTGGTTTTGGCCTCCTTGTTCAATCAAAACCAACTAATCTGTTCTTAGTTTTCCAGTTTGGTTGCAGTGTTGGTTTCGTGAACCAAAAGATCTTCTCTAAAACCTCCCCAAGGGAGATTGAGAGGTGAGAATACCTGGGCTCCATCCCAACACACTTCTCTTTGCTAAATGGGAAGTCCTGGAATCTGAGAGCCAGCCTCAAACTAAAGAAAAACTTCCTGACAGTGAGAACAATTAGTCAATGTAACAGCTTGCCTCCAGAAATTGTGGGTGCTCCAGCACAGGAGGTTGAGAAGAGATTGGACAGCCATTTGTCCAGAATGGTATAGGCCAGGGTCTCCTGCTTGGGCAGGGGTTGGACTAGAAGATCTTCCAACTCTGTTATTCTGTATTCTGAATGATCCAATGAATTGAATCTGTTTGCTTACAGGATGGGTCTGTTACACATAACTATCTTGTTTATGACAGAAATCAATTTTAAATGATTTGGATATGGCTTACTACTAATCTCAATCTGGCAATTTTTCAAAACTTAGTTTCAGGCAGCTGTCATTTTTGGATAGATCGAAGACCTAACAACAAATGGTTTCTGCAGACAGATAAATCTCCTACTTGTAAATTGTTGCGTGCGGGGGGGGGGGAACCATCATCTTCCTTAACAAAAATTGGATCATCTCCTGCAAATTGCTTCCCCCATAGAATAGAGTTTTTACAATGTCTGTTTTTGCCAACTGGAAAAAGTAAAGTAGAAGATGTAGGACTGTGGAAGAGATTTATACACTCTCTCTCAATCTGCTCCTTCTCTCTTCCGCCCCCCACAAGCCCACAAGTACTTACATACACACAGATGTACTCACACAAATTCACATATACACAAGCTCTACATGCATACACTTTGCATAGGATGCCAGATTTTCATATGTAATAACTAGTTAGTAAGAGGCTGGTCAGCCCTTAGCTAGGCTAATCCAAATAAACTGTGACAGAGTCTAAAATAATGAACTTGAATTTATCAAGCTTCTCTTTCTTTTCTTTCCAAAGGGGAAAAAATGTCTGGATCAGTAAGTGTTGCTCTGAACATCTGTATTTTATCTTGTGTACCAGATGATTTTATTGGGAAGCCAGGAGACATAATGAAGCGCTTGATTCGCTGCATGTTAGAGTAGAAGAAAGATTTAAGAAGCATGAACAGGCAGATTATTAACATGTTAAGTCACCAAACTTTTACATTCTTCAGTCAATCCACAGACACATAAAAAATTCGGTAGTTAAACAAAAGAAAACAAGGTTAATATATTGTGCCAAAGTTTTTCAGATGGTTTAAAGACTTTTTTTTTTAATCAACATGCGATTTCAAACGATATTTTGTGTCAGTAGTAATTTTGTTTAATATTATTGGGTTTTGTTCACAACTGATAGGTTTTAAATATATACAGTCGCCCTGCCTGCACAAACAAGTTCAGAAGGATCTGGAACAAGAGACGTTGGCTCAGGTCCTCTCCTCAGGCATTCAGAGTGCAGGAAATTATCTGGCTTGGATTCAGACTCTTGGTCTCTGTAGCTCTAGTGTTGTCTCCATACAGAAAGAGAGAGGTCACTAGATTTTCAGATGAAGGGTTTGGTTTGGTTCCAATTGGTTCATTTGGGTTTTCTTTAGGCCCAAGTTTCTTTAGGAAAGTACGAGGGATGAATTCTTGATGCCTTCGTTGCCTATTTGCAACTCTTGATATAGCTAAGAGCAATAGCTCTTAGACTTATATACCGCTTCGCAGTGCTTTACAGCCCTCTCTAAGCGGTTACAGAGTCAGCATATCGCCCCCAACAATCTGGGTCCTCATTTTACCGACCTCAGAAGGTTGGAAGGCTGAGTCAATCTTGAGCCGGTGAGACTCGAACTGCCAAACTGCTGATAGCCGGGAGTCAGCAGAAGTAGCCTGCAGTACTGCATTGTAACCACTGCGCCACCAGGGCTGATATGTTTGCCATGCACTTCCTATGCTCTGTAGCATAATGTAGGATGCCCTTGAATTACCATTACGTTGAAGTTCAGTGAAAATGCCCCACAAAGCCTCCCAATTCAACAATGGTGATTGGTTATATAGGTAGGCGAGACCTGAGCATTTTACGGCCCCTCGGCCGCATCTGGCCCTTTGGTTATCCCTGTCAGGCCCACATGGATTGCTTTTATTTTGAAGGTGTCTGATTTTTTTTTTCAATTTACGTTTGTGCATGCATGCATGGCTATGCATCTTCACAGCCTTATTGTTTCAGCCCTCCACAACAATCCCAGTTTCTCCTGTGGCCTCTTGGAAAAATTAATTGCCCACCCCAGAGCTAGACTCTCTGAAGCCAGCTAAGCTTCTCATTGATTTGTAAACTATATAGAAAATGAGAATTCTGCAGAACGTTTAACACAAAAGGTGATAAAATCTAAATACCTTTTTGCTGTGAAAACTTTACATTTGTAAAAATTGGGGGAGGCATTTAAAGATGTACATGTCTAGGTTACAATTTATACAACTCTTTATCAATCTCTTAAATCCAGAAACTGCACAATTTCAAGGATTTATAATATGTATATTTCTATTTCTATTAAACTGTATTGTATAACTATAATGTTACATATGTGAATCTTGTTCAGTGTTTGTGCATGGGTGACTACAGCTCTGAAAAGTTAATAGATTAAGAAACTAGCTCCATCTGTGGTGTGAAAGCAAAGCCAATTTATGCTATCCTGGCCATACAAATTATTGTTATATTATTGCAAATGATATGATACAATCTCTTTGCTGTGCAGTCCCTCGTTTATCAATACATTTTTTCTGAATTTTTTTTTTTAAAAGGAATAATTCTTTTTTTACATTTATTCTGGAATATGGTTCTGGGAGACTGTTCCATTTATTTTCCATTAATAAGTGCAAGGTACAAGCTATTCATGATAAATGAATGACCACTTTTATATCTTGAAGAACCATAACGGTTAAGAATAATAAAAAGGCCTTACTTTGGCTTATGAAACAAAAAGAAATGCTTCAAGTAGTGAAAAAAATGTAGCAGAAATATTATTCATGCACAAACCAATAGTTATAACCTTCCCACACCTGTTGCACTCAGTAAGCAAACATAGAATTTTATCAATAACATAAATTATTTCTTTTATAGTTTTGAAACAGAAAATGGAAATGTAAAGATGCTGCACTGTATAGTTAACAATGAATGTATAATTTATACAATGAATATATATCATCCCTACTTTAATTTATACATATACAATTATTTTAGTTGAACTTAATGTTTGCTTAAGAACAGAAAAGTAGAGCAACGTTAATAATGCTTTTAATGTACTGTTGTATAATACATAATGTCAGAAGTGCTCCGATACAATTGTAATTTAACTCTTGATCAGCAAATTTACTGTCCAGAAAGACAGCTAGCATTCAGACATTATATCCTAACAATTTGCCATCCTTGCGGCTATAGCACCTGTTTGCAGAATTCAAACTGCCTTGGAAGCTACGTATGGGGCTGTTTTGTGTGTATTGTTGCCAGGCTTTTGAAGAACTGATATGGCGTTCAGAGAGATGCAAGGAAATCATAGCTATGTAATAAATCAAAGAAACAAATGCATATTTGAGCACATCAAAGTACATGCCATTCTGTGAAAGGAATTTTGCAAGCTGGAGGTTTTCAAACTTTCCCAGGGAAAGCAAAGCAAATAGGCCACTGTGTTATATTGGTATGCAACTTTGACACAATGACCAACGTCAAATACAGCTCTGAAGCTTGTATTAATAACAATTTACATTTGCTGTAGATAACTTGAATTGTTGGGCTGGTAACTATTTAATGTGCCATCTGCTTCCCAATCCCTGATGCATATTTCCCTCTGCTGGAAATTCAGAAGTATTACAGAAGTAGCAGCGCTTAGGATGAATCTTAGCACATCACAAAAGGGTTCTTAAAGCACTTAATTTAACACAGTGTTAAAAAGCACTTAACTATGAATGTTCAGAAGTAGTACTAAAAATTAAAGAAAATTAAAGTCCTCGACTTACAACAGTTCATTTAGTGACTGTTCAAAGTTACAATACCAAAAGTGACTTATGACCATTTTTCACACTTAAGATCGTTGCAGCATCCCCCGTGGTCACATGATCAAAATTCAGAAGCTTGGCAACTGATTCATACTTATGATGGTTGCAGAGTCCCAGGGTCATGTGATCTCCTTTTGTGACCTTCTGACCAGCAGCAAAGTCAATGGGGAAGCCGGATTCAGTTAACAACCGTGTGATTGACTTAACAACTGCGGTGATTCGTTTAACTGCTGTGGCAAGGAGGGTGGTAAAAATGGGGCAAAACTCACTTAACAAATGTCTTGCTTAGCAACGGAAATGTGGGTCTCAGTTGTGGTTGTAAGCTGAGGACTCCCTGTAGGAAAATGCCTACATCCACTACACTAATTGGTTGTTGATGTCCATTCGCTTCCAACTCTTCGTGATCCAATGGACATTAATTCAGCAGGACTGTCTGTCTGGTAACTGCTTTGAGTTTTTGAAAACTTCTGCTTCGGCTGCTAGCTGATATTAGGTGTTTATTGACAGATGTACTTTAGGTAATGGGTTGGATGTCACCGCATCATTGTCATCCCCTTCCGCAGAGAAAGCTGAAAATAGATTATGATCTAAGACAGGGGTAGGCAACCTTGGCTCTTTTATGACTCGTGGACTTCAACTCCCAGAATTCCTAGCATAGCTGGCTCAGGAATTCTGGGAGTTGAAGTCCACGAGTCATAAAAGAGCCAAGGTTGCCTACCCCTGATCTAAGACAAAACTGTTAGGCATCTCAGAAGCTGGCCAAGATAACAGAGGGGACAAGAGTGTGAACAGCTCACGTAGCCTGACTTTCACCATTCCGCAGAAATACAGAACTATAATGATTGTATTCCGAACTGAGCTTCTGAAAAAGGAAGTACAAGGGGTAGCATGCTTTGGTCACTCAGGCATTGGGTGCGCTTATTAAAGTCAGAGTGCCAGTTGTAGACAACTCCCTGGAGAAATAACAATAGATAAATTTAGCTTGGGAATGCTTTTTGGGGTTAGCAGCCACTGTTTGTCTTTTTATTTGTATTGCAATGTCCGACAATAAAAGGAAGGATTTCATCACCTGAACGCCTGTCCCTTTGTTTTGGAAGGTATGAAATGACACTATTATCATAATCATATTTGAAATCAAGTACTCAGCTCCACTACCAAGAGATGTCCAGTCTTACTGACTAGTTTCTTCTGTCTTCTCTAATACAGCAACAGCTACCGATTTTCAGCCATGTGCTCCTTCATGCAAAACCTGTGAAACAGCTGCCAATAGATGTACTTCATGCCCTGCAGGTATTTATTTATAATCAACTACAGTCTCACAGCGCTTTACAGTAACAATCAACAATAAAGCATCCACAATATGGGATATAAGTCTGTCTAGTGCAGGGGTGTCAAACTCGCAACGTCACGTGACGTGTCGCAACGTATCGCGACTTTTTTGCCATTGCCGGCAATGGGGTAGGCGCGGTTTCGCTATGATGCATCCGGCCCTCAGGCCGGCAGTTTGACACCCCTGATCTAGTGAGACCAAGAAGAAGGGCCTTCTCCAGGTGGCTTCCTCCTTGTGGAACATCATCCATCAGAGATTAGCCCCAACTTCGACACTCTTTTGCAAGATTCTGAAGACAAGGTTCTGCCAGTGGTCCTGGGGACCCCAGAGTGATATGGAGGTTGGATTGATTGTTGTTGCCGTAGGGGTAAGGTTTTATTGTTCTTCTGTACCGGGGTTTGACCTTTGTTTTACTTTTACCTTTGTAAGCTGCCCAGAGTCACTGTGAGTGAGTTGAGTGGCCGTACAAATGTTCTAAATAAATAAAAATACAATCAACAATTTCAAGCATACATTGTAAAAAAAAAAATTAGAATGCAGACATAAAGATGAACACAGGAAATTTAACAAATGTAAAAACAATAAATATTATTACAAAGGTGGCGACAACCTGTTAATCATAGAATTGCCCATCTTGAAAGAAGTTCCATAATTGGGTAATAGATGGGACAAACTGTAGTTCTAAGAAGAGATTCTTGGCTTCCATGATTTTTACTTCATAGAAGTGAGGAACAACTGAGAGAACCTCCTGGGAAGATTACTAGATTAAAAGAAAGGAATCCTACAGATAATTGGGCATCAAGCCACATACTATTTTATAGGTAATGCCTAGCATTACGCATTGCTGTTTGTGGGAATTTTAAATACAGGTAGTCCTCGACTTACAACGGTTCATTTAGTGACCATTCAAAATTGCAATGGCACGGAAAAAAATGGCTTATGACCATTTTTCACAGTTACGACCTTTGCAGCATCCCCATGATCATGTGATCGAAATTCAGATGCTTGGCAACTGGCTCATATTTATGGCCATTGCTGTGTCCCAAGGTCATGTGATCCCCTTTTGTGACTTTCTGACAGGCAAAGTCAACAGGGAAGCCAGATTCACTTAATATCCATGTTACTAACTTAACAACTGCAGTGGTTCACTTAACAAATGCGTCAAGAAAAGTCGTAAAATGGGGCAAAACTCGCTTAACAAATGTCTCACTTAACAACAGAAATTTTGGGCTCAATTGTCGTATGTCGAGGACTATCTGTACATTCTACATTTTAAATAAGAGCTTAACCTAGGCAAGGGGCATACAATTAAGAAATCGTGGCAACCAGATGTGTTTTATTTCATGTTGTATGTTTACTTCTATACAAACCACTCACCCAATTTCTTTTTTCCTCTTTTATAACATTATGACAGGGATTATGCATTTGTCAAGTTAGCGGACACATTGGGAATTTGGAAAGCAAGATTCTTGCACAAAATGGCGATCATAAGATGCTGGCTTAATTACAGAATGACAGGTTTCATATTTGCCATAGTAGCTTATCTCATATATATTTTCTGCACAGATTCAAAATGAATTTCAGTGACCTGCCATTTTCATTTTATAAATATGTCTGTGGGCTTATACAGAGTCCAGAGGCATTTGTGTTAAAATATAATTCCATGTTATTTATTTTTATTTATAGTAGAAATGATTGTCATCCTTCCATCTTTATGGTCAGGATATGTCAGTTCAAATCAATATAGGCAACAGAAAACAATAACAGATCTTTCATCCACTGGTGATTGACTCATGGTTGATTATCTGTGTTGATTGTTAGTAGACTGTCTCCAGGGTTTGTCCCAAAACTGGTTCTTCAAATCTTTCAACAGCTCACCCATAGCTACTGTAACTGAGTCCATCCACTTTGCTGTTGGCAGCCCTCTTCTTCTCTTTCCTTCTAACTTACCCAACATTACAGCCTTCTCAAGAGAGCTAGGACTTTATATAATGTGCCTTTAAGTAAGATAATTTGTGCCTAGTAATTTGTTCCTCAAGTGAAAACTCTGAGTTGATTTGTTTGACGAGCTGTTGGTTTGTTTTCTTGGCTGTCCATGATATTATCAGGAGTCCCAAAGTTCAAAAGCATCAGTGCATGGTCTGTATGTCTTGTTCAAAGTCCAGCTTTTGCTTCCATAAAATGTCACATGGAGTTCTCTTGTCTCTTTTCCAAAGCCTTCCTTACTACCCTACCAAGTTCTAACATGCAATGTATTTTTTGACTTCTGGTTATTTTACTCTGATGGTTGACCCTAAGAGGCAAAAGCTATCTACCACCCGACTATCTTCACTGTCCATTCTAACAGTCAACAGATTGCACTTCTTTACATGAATGAAATTTATGAATTTATGAATGAAAAAAGAGCAGAAAATCATTTGGTGAATCCCTATGTGGCACCATTAGAAGAAAAACATCAATGGATATGGAATAAATAGTATATCCCAGAATGTCTCGATCTTAATTACATTCTCCATGGACATTTAAACTATAATTTTTCAAATGGGCACAAGAGAGTAGAGGTGGAGAAGTCTTATAATAATAACAGGGAGTCAATATTTGCAACAATACCATTGTCTTTCAAATACACAATTCATACCTATACCAGTGTTTCTCAACCTTTTCTTCACCATAGACCCCCTTTAAATACCTCTTGTGGCCATGGACCATGGCTACGGACCCCCCAAGAGTTAACTCAAGTTAAATCATAACATTTCTTCAAGCCTTCATGGATCCCCTGTGATGACATCACGGCTCTCCCAGAAGTCCACGGACCACAGGTTGAGAACCACTGACCTATACCATTCTTTTTCAGGCCAATTTCTTTTTGCTGGGACCTGTGGCCACGATTGCCCTCCTCAAACATTTCGCAATACGAAGACAAAACAATGCGAGAATTGCACTGAGGACTGTGAAGAATGCACAGCAAATCAACACTGTCTGAAATGTTTGTCCAGTACAAACATGCCACGCTATTTGCACAGAGGCGAATGCTTGCAGGAGTGCCCCATGTATGTACCCATTTATATTAATTCCTGAAAACTCCTTGGTTATCTTCACATTTCAATGTGGCATTTCCACTTCCCCATTTTTTACACTGCAATATTTGTGACCTTCTCATTGGAGAAGGCTATGAGGTCCATTGGCTTCTTCAGAATGTTTGAAAGATACATGTAAGATGCATTGAAGGTATTCATTCCTCTGGTTTTCTGTGGTGGACTTCCTAGACTTGTTTTTAAGCAGAGTGGACAGATTCCCATCCCAACGTTCTAAGAAGGTGAGCAGCCCTTTGAGAACTTATTGAGAACTTATTAATACAGGAGGAGGGAGAAAATAGGATGAAGTCAAGAGATCGATTGACTGATGAAGGATATAGTTTACAATGATTTTTCATATGCTTAGTCAAAAGAAAGACTGACTAGGGGTACAAAGCTAATTAGAATTGAAAAACAGAAATGGAATTTGAAATTGAATTATGTATAAATGATGAATGTGCAATATCAAATATGTATAAACTTTTGTTAAGGTTTAAAACAGAAAAAGAAAATAGTGACACAGCTGTGCAGATGCCTTGGTCAGAGGTCAGGGCTTCCCTAATGACGATCCAGAAAGTAGAAGGACAGGGAGAATCAGGATGAACATCAATGCCTTCAGGACAAGGGCCCTACAGGATCTAATACTGTTTGCTGAAGCGTTTTCCTTTCTTCTTTTTACAAAGACTTTAGAATCAGATGAGCAACTGGACAGAGAAAGAAAGACTGAGTGATTGGCATTGATTTTACTATTTTATTTCTAAAATATTATGTTTGTGCAGGGCCTCAGATTCGGTTCCAAAAAGGGCTTTGAAGTACATGGGAAGGGAGGATGTGAAAAAAAGACTTGTCTGCACCTGCTTTAAAGCAGCTGTCTCTTTCCCAGGACTGTTTGGCAGCTACAAAAGGCTGATTGTTCCTAAGAGATACATGACTATCTAAAGGCTGTAGAATCCTTAAATCCAGGATCTAAGAATACCCGGCTGCAATATTGGCCAAGTAGTCCATATTACAATCATAGCATCATTTCCATTAAGAGCATATTTTCCCAGATCAAAAATACTGAGATGAAAGTTGCTGCTTTGATCCTGTCAGATCACCTGTTAAACTTTCTGAGCAAATTCCCTGTATTGCTTACCTTGTTTTATAATAATAATAATAATAAAATTGGAAGGGACCTTGGAGGTCATCGAGTCCAACCCCCTGCTCAGGCAGGAAACCCTATACCATTTTGGACAAATGGCTGTCCAGTCTCTTCTTAAAAACTTCCAGTGTTGGAGCATTCACCGCTTCTGGAGGCAGGTTGTTCCACTGGTTAATTGTTCTAACTGTCAGGAAGTTTCTCCTCAGTTCCAGGTTGCTTCTCTCCTTGACTAGTTTCCATCCATTACTTCTTGTCCTGCCCTCAGGCGCCTTGGAGAATAGCTTGACTCCCTCTTCTTTGTGGCAACCCCTGAGATATTGGAATACTGCTATCATGTCACCCCTAGTCCTTCTTTTCATTAACTAGACATACCCAATTCCAGCAAACGTTCCTGATATGCTCTAGCCTCCAGTCCCCTAATCATCTTTGTTGCCCTTCTCTGCACTCTTTCTAGAGTCTCAACATCTTTTTTACATCGTGGTGACCAAAACTGGATGCAGTATTCCAAGTGTGGCCTTACCAAGGCATTGTAAAGTGGTATTAACGCTTCACGTGATCTTGATTCTATCCCTCTGTTAATGCAGCCTAGCACTGTGTTGGCCTTTTTGGCAGCTGCAGCACACTGCTGGCTCATATTTAAGTGATTGTCCACTAGGACTCCGAGGTCCCTCTCACAGTTACTACTATTGAGCAAGGTACCCCCTATACTATACCTGTACATTTGGTTTTTCTTGCCTAAATGTAGAATCTTACTTTTTTCAGAAACTTGGGGGAAAAAACATAATGGAATTAATATTAATTTAACTTATATCTATAAGAAATATAATCATTACCAAAGAAAGTGAGAAATGTGATAAAATATTTTGGGATTCTTTTGAAGGACCTGATCTTTCACGGTTTAATATTGTTGCGATGTGTGGATTTGGTATTAAGTTGAGCACTTTCTCTGCATTTTTGTTAAGTTATTCTCCTTCAGTGTGATGGGAATTAAATTGCTTTGCCATTGTTCTTCAAAGAAAAAATTGCTGGGGTAATCATCTTGGCAAAGGGATCGAGTCTGGTGATCTTCAACCACCCCAGGCTTTTTACTTCAGATAAATCCTCAGGAAACAAACCTTGAGGAAATCCATCCTAAGGACCTTCTATTTTTTTTTTAAATCAAGAATGTGGGCAAAGAGGGAGACTCCAGACTCTTGGAGAAATGTGTCCCAGGAAACAACAGCAGCAACATTTTTCACCTTATTGCAATCATAAAGTTAGCTCATAAACTCCAGCAAATTGTATTCCTCACAATGAAATAAAAGAGAATCTTGTTTGTTTGTTTGTTTTTTTACTTTGGAAAGTAAAGTATTCAGAAACTGGATATCGGTACAGTAATGTGATAGGAAACTTACCGCTTTCAGAATCAAGGATAACTGAATGAAGAAGTACATAAGTTCATAATTTTTACCTCAATAGTTTGTTTTTGAATAGAATTTTATTAAATTTCAAAAGAATATTTCAATATTTCAAAAAAAAAACCAAGGAAAAAAATTAAAAGGAAAAAAGGGAAAAGAGCAGAGAAAAATTTGAAGGGTGCAGACAGAAAATGGGGGGGGGGGGACCTATGCAGTACTTTTGCTGAGAATTAAAATGTATTCTGTTGCTTGATGAGGTTTTTTTCTCTCTCTTTGTTGCAGTGGCTTTTTTGCTAGAGATGGGAAGTGCGGGGAATGCGGCCTGCCTTGCAAAACATGTAGAAAAAATGCCACCACGTGCCTCTCCTGTGAAAAGCCCTTGCTGCTTGAAGGCTTCAGTTGCAAACCTGAATGCTCCAAGGGCTATTTCGCTGCTGATGGAGCCTGTGAAGCTTGTCCTCAGATGTGTCAGGAATGCATTCATCAAAGTAAATGCAAAGGTAAGCCAAGAATCCAGTGAGCCACACAGAGCTTCAGCCTTTCTACTCATCCATAAATGCAGAACCTCCTTCAGAATGCACCGAGCTCAGTTCTGTCCTTCAAAGCTTGTCTTGGCATTTTTATCTTTCAAGCACAGAAAACATAATAACTTCCCAGTGACTATTTAATAGGTTTCGATTAGAAGAAAAGCCATGAGACCCAATCATTCAAAATCCAGAAGTTAATGTTGGAAACTTCTTGATAGAAATCCCAGTCTGAAAGCCATCTCCAGCCAGCTGAGGCCAAAAGAAGGGAAGGATGCTATGTTCTTGCACATCTGTATGGGCGGAGATGCATCTTCTTCTCTTTTTCTTCCTATAACTTTATTGTCCTTTAAAAAAATAAATACAAGGAGAACAATATCCAGAAGCAATTAAAGAACAGTAATATACTCACATACAACGAATGAATTAGTTACAAATGATAACACCAAGACAAACAAAAAGACAATAAAAATAATAAATTAAAACAAGCGTATAGAAATAAAGCAGTAAAATACAACATATTATGTTGACATAAATCACTTAAACATACTGCATATTCATTTAATTGTTGGGATTAAATGGAAATGGAAACGGTGGTTCGAGTGGCTGGAACCCTGGGCAAAAGGTTAGCAAGCCCACATTCAAGACCCGAGAGTTCCCGCTGGGCAGGATTGACCTCTTGTCTTTGACTCCAGCTCCTGCCGGGGACATGAAAGGAGCCTCCAACTGGCCTTCCCAGGGTAATGATGATGTCACCGGCTAATCCTTCCAACCCGGAAGCTCTTAGGTCAGGCGTAGGCAACCTTGGCTCTTTTATGACTCGTGGACTTCAACTCCCAGAATTCCTGAGCCAGCACAAGTCATAAAAGGGCCAAGGTTGCCTACCCCTGTCTTACTTAGTTCAGACACAAATAAAAATGTAATTGTTTAATAACAATATATAAAACTTACATTTAACCTTCTTTCTGCTTGTAATATATTATGAAACCTTTGCCAAAGAGAAATACGCTTTTTTTAAATTAGTGGAAAAAATAGTTTCTTTCAAAATGAATAAATTACACAGTTCTTGAATTTAGACTTGATATGTGGGGTAATAGTACTTTTCTAGTGTCTCAGTATGATTCTCTTAGCTACTCTTCATGTTTGATACAAGCGTATTTCTCCAAATGATTAGATTCTATGATTTTGGAATTATAAATATTACATTCACATTTTTAACTTGCAAATATTTACCCTTATACTGATGTAAATTCAGATATCATGATTTTTAGATGGTTAAGTGTTGTTTAAACTCCCAGAATCACTGCTGTGAGATGGGTGGTCATATACATTATATGAACAGTTATGCATGTTGTAATATTTTGCCAAGAAACTCTCCAAACTAGATATGGCAAATCACAGATGTTGATGTACGCTTGTATTTTTTGTATCTGTTACAATGAAAATCTAGAAAGTCCGTTACTATTTATTCTTTGAAGAATCCAATAAACTCAGAATAAAATATTTTAATGAATTAATTTTAACTCCAAAGAAGCAACCTTAACATTTTTAAGACTGATAATATCCACTGCTGTTCTTCTGTTATTTTAACTCTTTAATCCATAAGTAAGGAATACCAGAAAATTCAATTTTAAATATACAGTATTTTTCATTTTAATGTTGGTTTTGATTTCATGGTTTGATTTCATAAACAGACTCCATAAAAACGGAGGGGGGGGGAAGGCATCTGGATCATATTCAAAACATGCTTGAGTTTATTATAATGCAGTTGTTGAAAATCCTTTAAAATCATCATTGCAAAGGAACTGATTTAACATAACTATTCCAGAATCAGGCCAAACCTTCCAGTAGAATAACTTCCATCTATTTTTAAAGTGGTGTTTTTCCACAAAATAAGATTCAGCACGAAATCCCATCTACATCCCAATAAGACCCCCATGTGTCAAAGAAAAGAGGACGTTTTTACCTATCATATAAAAGACAAAACAGTTGTATTATTTTGCATATCTTGATAAAATCTATTTTTTTTCTCTTGAAAGCGTGCGTTCCTCCCTTCCATCTGCACAATGGGATGTGTTTGCAGAAGTGTCCCTCTGGCTTCTACTCTCTCTCCACTCTCTGTCTGTCCTGCCATGAGCTCTGCAGAGAATGTGAAGGCCCAGAAGAAGATGACTGCATTGCCTGTCCTGATACTTCCTATGCATTATACAAAGGCAGATGCTTTGAAGACTGCCCAGATGGCACTTATTTTGAAGATGAGAGCAAAAGTTGCAGAGGTATTCCTTTTTCAGTTCAACTGGTAATCCAATTCAGAGAGTGTATTGGTTTCAGACACTTCAGTCAAGTGACTTTAAATTAAAACCTTCCAACAGCTCTTAAGTTTTAGACTTCTTCTCTAAATTCTCTCCCATAATACGAGAGTGTGCCATGCACGAGACATTCGTCTTCAGCACATTTACTTGCCTGTTTAGTTAAATCAGATTTTCAAAGCCACTGGAGTCCAGATGACTTTGAGTGGTGAACAATAAAAACCAAGTATAAAAACAATTAATCGAGAACGGTCCAAAGGCACTGTTCAAAAGGCAGCTCACCTTTCTTGATTTTCTTCCTTGAAAACATTTCGCTTCTCATCCCCAAAAACTTCTTTAGTTCCTGAAGAACATTCTTGGATAAGAAGCAAAATGTTTTCAAGGAAAAAGCCAAGAAAGTCCAGTTGCATTTGAGCGGCACTTTTGGGACAACCATGACTTGGATGATTGAGAATCTCCATAGACAATCAAGAAATACTTAATAACGAGCAACCCACAATCATCCCAAAGAAGCTCTATATCTTCTCTAGCCTTTGTCCTGGGTTGAGAGTCAGATCTTTAAGATTTGCTTGAAGTAGGACAGAGAAAGAGCTGTTTAAATGCCTGGGAGGAGGTTGTTACAGAGGGCAGCATTCGGACCAGCTGTAAATTCTAAGTGGTCTTCAAGAGCATGTGGAGAGTGTTGCCATAGTCCACATGCAAGATGACCAAGGCATAAGTGATGTGAGGAGAGCATAACTGGTCCACCTTCAATCATTGCAAAGATCTTCCATCCAGAACTAAAGGTAATCCTCAGACCCAGGCAATCCCACGGAGGATTTAGAAGGGTGCCATGTTCAATAATATTGAAAGTCACTGAGAGATTCTCCAGATGTATTGGTAATGAGTCTTCTGGAAATCCCAGTCAACTTGATCAAAGGCTGAAAATTTCAGAATTTGAGATCCAAACACAGCTGTTTGGATGCCAGTTAATAGGAAAACAGCAGTAAAAAGTCAAATGTTCCTTTGAACCCCAAGAATTCCTACAACGTAAGGTGTTGGCGTAGCCAATTCCCTATCTTTAATAGGACTGCTCTCTATCTGAAGAGCTGCTTATTGAAAGAGCTGCTCAATTTAATAATAAAGAATTGTAAGACGGGAAGGGAGTTTTGAACTTACAACTGAGCACTTCCAAGGTTCTCAAGGCACAAACTTTCCTACAAGAGGAAGATGCATTTTTATTTAAATCAGAGTATTCCTGTCTTAGCATCTGCACATATATATCAGGACATACATATTTAACGCAAATCATCTTTTTTTTCCTCCTTTCCCCCCCTTAATAATGAGTTTCTTCTTGTGTGTGCCATGCTGTTCAAGTGGTTACCTGATCTGGCCTTGACTTTTGTTCTCGCCATAAGTCTAGATTGGGTGTGGTACATTCCTTTAATCCTAAACCAGGTGTACAGAAATCATATGGACTGTCCAAGATTTCTTGCTTTATCTTTTGTAACAATGTGGGGCTTTCACATTTTTGATAGCAGGTAATTCTGGAAGCTCTTCCCAGATGACTTGCTCAGTGCTGCTGTGGATATTTGCATTCCCCAGGCTTCAGGCTGATCAGTGCTACTTTACCTGCCATTTTATGTTTTATTAGATGCTTATGACATGCTACAAGTTGGAATTCTAAGTTGCACCGAAATCTTTATATAAATGTTTTTTTTAATTTCAAAAATAAAATACCTTTTCAGATTCCAAAAGTATTTTTCGAAATGTATGTGGGGATTGATTCTGCATATTTCCTATAATAATTCAGAAAGAAATAGCCATGCTTTAGATGCAGTTCTTGTTAACAGGATTTCATGACCAGCAGAGAACAATATTCAATGGTCATCTGATTAGTCATTTTTCAGAAAAGCAAGTGTAATCAAATCAAATACTTTCTGAATGAAGGTGCAGAAAAGCATAAGTAAAGATCATAAGTGTGATTAATATTTGTGTTGATATTGCTGCTAGTCTTTGAAAAGCATGTAACTTTGAAGTTTAAGGTTAATTAGATTACCTTCCACCTTCTGATTTATGGAAAACTTCTATTTTCAAAAGTGGTTTTCATTGAGCTAAATACAGAGGGAAACCTTATTAACAAATGTGCTTCATACTCACCTGTAAATGACAGTACTAACTGGGGCCTCACATGGCATGAATCTCATTTGATTGGCATATTCATTTCACGTATGTTGTATTCTGCAGATATGAACTTGCAAATCTCCATTAAGGAAAACAAAACACTCAAAAACTCAATGGTGGCATCTTTTTGCTTTGTTACTTTCTAGCCTGCAACGAGACTTGCCAAACTTGTTCATCTGGCACAAAGTGCCTTTCCTGCGAAGAAGACCTGTTGATGACCAGCAGTGGTCTCTGTGTAATCCCTCAGTACTGCTTGCCCAATCAGTACTATGACAGAGAGGGCAGGACATGTAGGCCTTGCCACAAGGACTGTCTCCATTGCAAAGGACCAGGCAACTTTCAGTGTCTCAGCTGCCCAAATGGTTTGCATCTTCTCAGTAAGTATTTGCCTTGTCCTTTTAAATCTCTGTAGATCAGGGGTGTCAAACTGCCGGCCCGCAGGCCAGTTTCATCATACTGAAGCAGCGCCCACCCCATTGCCGGCAATGCAAAAAGAGTCGTGATATGTCACGTCACGTGATGTGGCGAGTTTGACACCCCTGCTGTAGATGAACAGCTGCCATTGTTTGATAGCTGGGGTTACACATCTTGCTAGGCAGTGGTTAATTTTAACTCTGATTTCTTAAACAGCCACAAAAGCTGAGACGCACACAAAATTAAGTCATAAAATATGGTTTACACATTACAGTTACTGAATTCACCACCACACTAAGCAAAAATCAGGACCTAAAACCAACAGTATCAGATCAGTAATGTAGAAGATGGGGTGTTACCATGCAAACCCTTGTGTATGTTTGCTGACATTTTGTGCGTATTCACAAGGGACAGGGTATTGTGGTGCTCCATCCAGCATTTGCCAGTTTTGTTCTAGGCCCAGGAACACTGCTTAGCACAATGTGTGAATCCAGGATCTCAAAATTTCTACAGGGAAGGTGCCATGTCTCCAAGCAATTTCCGTTCATAAGCCACGTTTATACAACATACTAAGCATGCTTTCCATAACATATTGAACAGGCACAGTTCACAGGTTGATACAATGTGCCAAATCATAATATTTAGTTTAGCGAGCACACTGAATGAATTCACATAGCATCTTAAGTCACAAATAAACAAAGCACCACTCAGTAGTATAAACCCAGACACAATATGGTGAAGAAATACCCTTCTTTCAACAGCTCCTCCTGCATTCTCAAAATCTGCTCTGGAGAGAAGGGAATTATTTTGTGTGAATGAAAGTTCGCTTGCACAATGCTAGATTTCATCCCACAAAGGTCCCGGGAGTAGAATACCTTAGAGAATAAAAGTATTGCTCCTTTCAAGTAATCCTATTATTTACATTCAAAATAGCAGGTGACAACTCAGTCACTGATCAAATTTAGAAAGGTTACTTGGTTGGTCCAAAGAATTTCCCCATATCCCTACTACAGATTGTATTCATCTTTGTCATCCCAAACATTAGGTTGTCTTTTTCTATTTTGCTATAGATACATCCTGTGTTGGTTCCTGTCCTGCTGGGTACTATGAAGATACTGACTCCCACTGCTATCCTTGTCACAGGACCTGTGAAACCTGCAATGGGAAACACAGCACCCAGTGCCTTCTCTGCCCTCTAAACCGGTACAGGCAAGAAGACCTGTGTGTCCAGAGCTGTACAGCTGGGTAAGATCCTGAAAAGGCACAAAGAGGAGGAAGAGATAAACAAAGTGGCACGGAGAAAGAAAGAGATACAAATAATGAAGAGATTTAGGCTTTGACAGACAGGTGGTTAGAATATCAGCTGAGAACAGGGCTCAGGCAAGCTACATATAAACGATTCTTAAGTGTGGAGGACTCCCCAGTAGAATGGACATCAGACTCAATAGCCTGGTTGCCTTCTGAGAAGCTCCATCTTCTCAACCCATCTCATCCCTTTAACAGCATAGATTTGCGAAGTACAAAATGCTTTGAAAGAAGGTATCTCTTTGTTTACAATGTAATTGTTCTGCTCTGCTCTACTCAACTCAGCTTGGCTTTACTATTTTATTGGTACAGGTATTATGTCAACAGTGTCACCAGGACTTGTGAGAGATGTCACACAAGCTGCCAGAAATGTTTGGGACCTGCACCTACAGAATGCTTGTCCTGTGGGGAAAATTCCTTCCTGCTCCACTCTTCTGGCCAATGTGTCTCCTCCTGCCCTGAATATTACTATTCAGATCTTGATACTCAGACTTGTAAACGGTGCCATCCAATTTGTCACACTTGCACAGGTAAGTTTAAGCTCAGAGCCATGTAAAGGCTGAAGTCATGCTTTGTTTTAATTCTTAAAATAATTTTCTTGATTACATTATAAACAAGAAAGAACTCTCTCAGTGGTATATTGAATTAGAATGCAGTGCAACTATTTGTATTTGTTGCCTTGCAGATATCAAAAAAATAAAATAAAACAGAAATCACACACCAGTTAGTTAGTGATTAGTCCCAAGTAGTCAATCATCTGTATAATTATTTGTGCATATCTTAAATCCCTTCAAAATTAGCATTCTGAAATTCCTTAAACTGTGGGGTCTTTGACACCCTCTGAGCTTAGTGGCTTTCTTGCAGACATTTGCAGTGCACTGATGATGTTACCTAGTTTGGTAATGAAACATCTGCAAGAAAACCATCAAGCTCAGAGAGCACCAAGGACCCCACAGTTCAACCCTGGACTATAAATATCCTCTTTTATTGATTCCGTAAACCCTCTGTCTTTAGCGACACAGTTGAAATCCATTGCATCATAATCCTAAACACCACCATCATCACTCCCACATACTCAGACTTGAAACAATGATACTATATTGGGACTGTAGCACACATACATTTTACCTAGTCCAGGGTCTCAAACGCATGTTTGGAGTAGAAGGATTCCACATTTGCAAAGATCAAATGCTGCTGAATAAAAAGCAATTATTGTGTGGATTGGACAATTTTCTATAAATGTATTTCTTAAATGATGTTATTCCTTTTAAGGGAAGGGAGAATTTGAATGCACAACCTGCGTAACAAATTATCGTTTCATAGCTGGATTGTGCAACTCGATCTGCTTACTAGGAGAATACCAAGTCTCAGAGGTACTTGCTACACAGATTTTTTTAAAAAAAATCAAAAACTTTATTGACTTAATGCAATTATCTAAATGTGAATTTTAGCATTCATTCTGAAACATTATAAAGAGTACTCCACATTCTTTAAATTATTTTCAGCATTTATATTTCTGCTTCTTAATATATAAAATGATGAACTTAGAAATTGCAATTAGATTTAAAAAGAGGTACAATTCAGCTTCTAAATATTGGTATTTGTGTGCCATGTATTAGGCAGATCATTTAATTTTTCTGCTTTCATAGGTGTCTCTCGCCATCTATAGACAAAGTTAATAATAGGACAGAATGATGTCCACATATTTTTACAGCACTTTGAGCAGACAACAACTTTTAGCTCCTTTTGACAAAACTAATTATACTATTCCATTACTATAAGTTTCTGGAAAAACTGTGCATCGACGAACAAAATGGCATTGCATTTCCTATTTTCAGGCGTTGAGATCTTTATTATTAGGAAAAAAAAGAGCAATTTACGTCTTAAATACATTTTCATATGTCACTTTGAGAAAAATTGCAACTGTTAAGTCAATATTGTAAGACCCCCTTTTAAGTGGAGAAAACATCCCAGAAAAGCAGGTATCATTTTGACACACAAATATGTGCTCACACTCCTGTGAGCGTCCCTGATATTAAGCATGGAATTAAGATCCAGGTTTTAATTTAGTGGTTAAGGCTGGAAAGCAGGAGACCATGAATTCTAGTCCTGCCTTTGATCTGAAAGCCTCTGGATGACTTAGATAACCTTTATTGTCATTTTTATATTGTGGGCACAATGGCACACATAAAAAATGAAATTTAGTTGCCCGCTCTCAAAGTGAAACATATACATGACACACACCTAAACATACTATGTACAACTTTGGGCCAGTCACTGTCTCTTATCCCAACCCACCTCACAGGGTGGTTGTCATGGAAAAAAATTGGCGGTGGAAGGAGCATTGTACTTGTTTGCCACCTTGAGTTATTTATAAAAATAATGAAGGCGGGAGATAAATAAAATAAATAATTAACACATAAGAGTCAGAGTTTGCACAGACTCGGTAGGTTGTAAGATGATAGCTGGTGTTGAAGATGATAATTGTTGTCTTTTTTTTCCTACTGTAAGGCTGTTTTTGTTTTTTTAAATAGGATGGACTTTATGCACACAAAGATATTCAGTGTTGCATACTTTTTTAGGACCAAGGCTAGCTAGGCTGGGTTTTAACCTTGTGCTAGGACAACATTTGTTAAACTTTTTTTTTAATTAAGCCATAATTGATTCATTCATACAAGTAAGCCATAAATTACAATTTACAACTCACAATGATCAGATATGTATACAATGTGCTAAGACAAAATCAAATAAATCCTATGATAACTTTATGTGATATGCTAATTCAGCAATAGCACTGTCCATTTCCCCTGAAAACATTAACCAAAGCTGATTTTTCTGTCTGTTCTTTGTGGAATGCAAGGTAAAACAATCAAAATGCGAGAAATGCCACGATTCCTGTATGCAGTGCAAGGGACCTGGTCCCTTCAACTGTACTATATGTCATCTTAACACGAAACTGTATGTTGAGGAATATCGATGTGTGCCATGCTGTAAGGATGCTGGATTGATGCCAACTCAGGAATGTTGTAACTGCACTCTAATGTCAGGTAATAATCTCATTATTATTAAATAAACATTTCTTCCAAGAAATTTTTCTAATCTGATTTCAAGAGGGTATAATAATCTTTTATCTTTGGCTTGGCTTGGCTTGGCAGTGCATAGCATATACCAACAGACAATGAAAGTCAAGATAGTACAATTAGTAATAGACTTCTTGGGTGCAATTCCAAAACAATTGGATCACTGAAAACATTGACAAAATCAGTCAATTGCGAAAGGCATCTTTACTTGGATCAGCCTACATCCTGGAACAACACCTTTAAGACCATCAACCCACAACTTCTGCTTATTTTGGGTTCTTGTGAGGGACTCGATCGGCGAGTAAAAATACCAAATCATCTAAGAAATTGATTGACCGTGCAACAACCATAATCATAAAGTTAGACGTGCAGTCGCCAGACTTTATAGTTTAGTATTGATATTTATGTCTAACAGCTTTCTGTTATTTGGCAACATTTTGTGGAGATCCCTTTGCCTTGTTGCTAACTCCACATGACAGGAATAAGATTGTGAGCAAAATAGGTTGATCTTAAAACCACTGTTATCACAATGTTCTTCTCACCATGGCTCCACAAGGCCAGCAGGATTACTGCCCTTCCAGAACAGCAATAGTGGCTGCTGCAGGAGGGCAGAAAAGTTGTTCCAAATGGCTGGTGGTGAGGCTGGATCTTCTGATCATAGGGCAATAGTAATCTCTGAAATGCTGCCAGACTACAAGGAGTTGGAAGAGGACACGGTGGGAAATTCTCTGCCAATATGTAGACAGGGAAATGGGGAGAAGGCAAGTATAGGAGAAAAAATTGGCACAGAAATAGTGAGAGGCGTCTTCAGCCAGATTATGCAATATGTAGAGAATGTGTTTTTTCCCCATGAGCACTAATATATGACAAATTTCTTTATCATTCTTCTTTAGATGAGTGTATATTGGTCGCTCCTAATTTGCCAGAGAATATGAGAGGCAAAGCTGTGGCTTTGACAGCGGCATTATTAATTTTGTTGAGTTTCATCCTTGGGGCTACTCTTTTCATATGGAGAAGACTGCGAGCCAGACCTATGCTTGTTAACCAGGTTGGATATAAGAAGTTGGCAGACAATGCAAAGGCTCTCAGCTCTTTCAAGAGCAATCACTACCAGAGCACCAGCTACCAAGACAATCAAGTGAATGAATACAAGGATCGGGATGATGATGACGACGACGATGAAGATGACAATGATATTGTCTACATGAGTCGTGATGGCACTGTCTATCGTAAATTTAAATACGGACTTCTGCAAGATGATGACATAGATGAACTGGAATATGATGATGAAAGTTACTCCTTTAGATAACCTAGTGCTTGTACAAGCGTCATTGTATTTGTAATGCTTTGCTGAATAAGTTACCGGAAGATGTATGTAAATGTAGTACAAGTTCAGAATCTCACCTAAATGATAAAAATAACCACTTACTACATATCTGCAATGACTGTGGCATTATGTTTCCTCACTATTTGGTAAAACAGAGCGATCAGCCTTCCATCATACGCAAACCAAGGTAGGTTACTACTTTTGGTAAATGGCTGTCTGTATTCCACTCACACAGGTTTCAAGTATCTTTCTGCCCGCAGTTTTATATAAAAATTGTATCATTCAGATCATGAAGCACTTGTCTGAGACAAAATATTTCTAATAAAATTGAAATTTCTTGAATTAAATTGCGCACTACTTTTCAAACGTTGGGCAAAATTGATGCAGGGCGCTGTTTTAACTCCCTCTTTGTCATGCATGATATGGTGATGAAACAAGGAATAATATGGATTCAGACCATGTAGAACTGAAAAATGAATAAATGCAGCAGCCTAACCATGAATATGAACAACTGAATGTAATAAAAAGGCAAAAGTTGCCTATTATATGGAGAGTTTGTCATTTGTTCACCTCACTGATTTGGTAATTCTAAAAGAAATATTTGGGGTTATTATGTAATCCACTCTTCTGAAACTTCTTCCTGTGGGAAAGGAAAAAACGATTTTTTTGTGTGAGAATGTACCATGCATATTCACAACTTGATGATTAGGAGTCTGTTTTGCAGCACAAATAAATGGAGAAAATTCTTAGGTAATTTCATGTTTTTTGGTTTTTCTATTATAATACGTGGGACCAATTTATCAAGCAATGAGGACGACCTGGTTTGCACACATCAATAAAACTTGGTTTAGCATTGCAAGACTGAACTGCAGTGAACCCTGAGATCAGTTGAAGCTATCTATCTCTTTTCACTTTCTAAATTCCGTTATTCAGGGCTTGGCAATTTACAACTTCAGTTTTAATTATACAATGATTTAAGCCTAATACCCCAATATTAGCTGAAGTAAGGAAGATTCATTAGCATAGTTTGAAGATTTTGTTTCATGAAGCATACCTAAGACTGCAGATGATTTAGTCTAAAATAGAAACAAAGACCTTGGCTCTGCTGTATATAATTCCAGAGAAATAACATGATTTACATATTTCAGTGCAGGGATATGATAAGTGCAAATTGGTTTAAAGGGTCTTGCATTTCTGTTGATTCACTCCTTTTCTTAAAAAGACTGTGAATCTAACTCTGAACCCTAACCATAATCCGATTTCCATTCAGAATCTAACAATAATCCTAACCCTAATCCTAAATGCATTTTCATCCATAACACTAACAGCCACCCTAATCTAACCCTAACCAAAACCCTAATTGGATATCCATCTTTAACCCCAACCCTAAATCCAGTGGTGGGATTCAGCTGGTTCGCACCAGTTTGGCAGAACCGATAATTGTTTGTTGCCCAGGCCCAGAACGGACTTCCAGAAGCAGCATCCATACAGAGAACCGGTTGTTCACATATTTGAATCCCACCACTGCCTAAATCTAAACCTCACCCTGACTGAATTTCCGTCTCTAACACTAACCCTAAACCTATCCCAACCCCCAATCCTAACCATAACGCAAACCCTAACACTAAACTTAATCTTAACCCTAACTGGATTTCCATTCCGAACCCTAACATGAACCTTCATGCTACCCTAAATCTCACCCACACTAGATTGCCATTCCTAACCCTAAATCTAACACTCACACTAACCCAAACTTGATTTCCAATCCTAATCCTAACTTGATTTCTATTCCTAACCATAAGAGGGATTAGAATTGCTAACAGCCTCTGAAGCATAATAAGACTTTACGAAGCTACTGTTGACATTATTTCATGGATGCCTGAACCTAACCCTAAGTGCGATTCCATCCTAATAAGATTTTACTGTACTTTTTATAATGAAGCAAAAATAAGGGTGATTAGAAATACGAGACTTTTATACTCCAAATAATCCTATTCCTACTCCTAACCCTAATACAAAGTGTAACCATAACCCTAAACTTAACACAAGCTTAACACTAACACTAATGCAAAACCTAACCTAATGCTAACCCTAACTGGCTTTCCATTCTAATGGGAAATTTCCATGTAATTTACGAGAAAAGTATAAAAGGGATTAGAATTGTTACTGGCCTCTTAAATACATTAAGGTCCCCGAAACTACTGACGTTTTAGTGACATTACAAGTTAATGCCTAACCCCAACCCAAAGCGCACCTACATCCCAATAAGTTTTTATTATATATTTTTGTAATGAAGTGAGAATAAGGGGGATTGGAAATAGGAGAAGCCTTAAGCATAAGAAGCCTCTGAATTGGCTCATCATGTAGGTTTTACACTTCAAGTTCACACTGGATTAACCCAACCCTTTTCTAGATCCCATCACTAATGCTAATCCTAATGGTAACCAGATCATTAACCGTAACCCTAGTGCAGGCATGTCAAACTCGCGTCACGTGACGTCGCGTGACTTATCGCGACTTTTTCCCCATTGCCGGCAATGGGGTGGCCGTGGTTTCGGCATGACGCATCCGGCCCGCGGGCCAAGAGTTTAACATGCCTACCCTAGTGCAACACATAACTCTAATGCTAACCCTAACTCTAATCCTAACCCTAACACAAAGCGTAACCCTAACCTTAACCCTAAACCATACCCTAACCCCAAATCTCACCCTAACTGGATTGTCATGCCTAACCTCTAAACCTAACTGGATTTCCATCCCAATGGGGATTTTCTATGTAATTTATGAGGAAACTAAGATAATGGGGATTCAAATTGCGACAGGTCGCTTAAGTATAATGAGGCTCTCCAAATCTGCATTGATTCCTGGCAATTGCCTGAACTAATCCTTGAAGTTTTCTTGGCAAGATTTTGCAAGTAGTTTGCTTTGGCCTCCTTTCTAGGACAGGATCCATGAGGAACCCTGGACGACACAGGCCCAAGGTTGCCCAACTGGTTTTGTCCCAAAGGTAGGATTAGAACACAATCTCCAGGTTTCTAGCCTGGTGCCTTAATTATTACAACCAATTGGCTCTATCATATTCCTTACCTTTTCAAAAACGAGCTGACAAAAAGTTGTCTATCTATTTATTATATCAATGGTATTTGATGTTTCTCAGGTTTCTTTGTGTGGAGTGGAGAAAAATTAATAGAAAACATATAGCTTTTCTCTTTTTTATTTGTTGAAATTAATAGAAAAATAAAGCCCTCAATAAAATTACAATGATAAATTTAAAATCGATTCTCTCTCTATATAAAAAGGCAGAATTCAATACATATTCATTTGATTTCATATGCTGTTTAAAAACCAGGACTGATCAATATATTCAATTTCTGGTTTGCACTTCATTGCTGCTTCCAAAACTTTGTGTTTTTGTCAAGTGACACATTCCCTTAAACAATAATTTATATACATGTCATGATTCATAGGTTAGCAATTTATCTCACAAAGTAACCCTATCAGAAGGCACATTCTAAAGTAACAAAACAATTGACAAATATACACTGCCAACAGTATAGCCAATTATGTCCGGACTATCTTAACGCTCATATTTATGGAGCTAATAAGGCCACATGCTGATCATGAGGAGGAAGAAGGAAATTTACAGCAGTGCTGAAAATCTGTTAACTTTATTACCAATTATTTTGGTGGTCACAAACTGCTTATAAGACAATGGCTTCAATCTTTTTGCTGAAATCCCTCCCCCAGTACTACTCATTACTGAACTGTGTAAAAAGCAAAAGCACTTGGCTAGTTGCAATTTTCAGAATGTTACCCATCCAGATAAAAAGGGGTTTTTTTGCACTGGAACATTTTGGAGATGGCAGTAGCAGCAGGAGACCTAGTGGCTACACAGATAGTCCTCGACTTACGGCCACAATTGAGCCCAAAATTTCTGTTGCTAAGTGAGACATTTGTTAAGTGAGTTTTGCCCCATTTTACGACCTTTCTTGCCACAGTTGTTAAGTGAATCTTGCTTTCCCATTGACTTTGCTCATCAGAAAGTTGCAAAAGACAATCACATGACCCTGGAACACTACAACTGTAGTAAATATGAGTCAGTTGCCAAATGTCAGAATTTTAATCATGTGACCATGCAGATGCCACAACTGTGAAAAATGGTCCTGTCACTTTTTTCAATGAACTGTTGTAAATTGAGGGCTACCTATCCATAGCCCATCACCAGATATTCTTTGGCACACAAGTTGAAATGAGTCAAAGATTGTATGGCAGTCAAAGATTGTATTAAGCTACAAAGAAATATATGCAGGTAGTCCTCGACTTATGACATTTTGGACCGGAAGTGTTGCTAAGCAATGTGGTCATTAAGTGAGTCGCACCGAGTTTTACACCACTTTTTTGCTACGGTCATTAAGCAAATATTTAAGCAATAGTGATCCTGTGACCACAGAACGTGGCTACCATTATGAATACAAACTGGTAGGCAAGCACCTACCCATAACTGTGGGGAAGCCGCAAGGCTTTTTAAGTGTGAAGAACAGCAAATTAAGTCATTTTTTTCACCACCATTGTAACCTCAAACAATTGCTAAACAAATGGTCGTAAATTGAGGACTATCTTTAAGGCCTTGGTGCTGCTAGAACTGCATATGCAGAGTGGGTAAAGAGAAAGAGAACATGAGCACTTTACCAAGATAAAAATAAGGAGAACCCAAGTTTTTAAAATTTAATGGTAACATGAAATATGAAATAATAAAAATTTGAACCATGAAAAACAGAATTCAGGATTCCTTGCAAATGAACTAACTGGGGCACCATCTTAAATGAAGGACATAAGACTTCCAATTCATGATGCTCATGCAGTGAACATAAATTTGGGGTGGTCTTTCTCCTGATGCATTTGACATATATTCAATATGAGCTTTTTCCTACAGATAAATAAGACTCAAATGTTCTACACTACACAATCCCTAGAAGCTTGTACCCATTAGTACATTTGTAAAATTATCAAAGTGCAGTCAACTGAATTTTCCACTGTCACCTTCATTCTCCATACACAGTGTACACATTTCCAGACTAGACATTTCGATTCGATGCACATCCCATTTTACAGTAAGCACATTTACCAATCCAATGAAGTTTTAATTAAAAGAATTTTTGTTGCATTTTGCATAAAATCATGTATCAAAATGAAAAATATAAGCAGGAAAAAAACATCATTTGGTAATAAGCTTCTGGTGTTTTGTTTTGTTTTTCCAAGCAGATAAATATCCTGGGACAAGCAAATCCCTCCAGCTATATTGACAGAGATGCCATGAAAACTGCCACTACAGGAACATGCTAGGATTGCAAGTTACACATACACTTTATAGCAGCTGGTAAACCATGTATACAGACACAAATATATATATACGTACATAGTTTATCCTCATTATTTGAGGATTTCATATTTACCATTTCATCTACTCACTGAAATGTATTTATAATGCCAAATACACATGGCAGTTTTGCAGTCATTTGGGGACAGGCTCAGAGCAGTGAAAAATGTAAGTCACCTGACAGGCATGTTACCACTGAGGCTGATAAAGTGGATACTCTGCCTTTTTATTTCAGCTCCCATACTATAAAAGTACTTTGTATATTCCCCCTAGCTTAGGAGCAATGGTTCAGTGTTTAGTAAATCTGAATTCATTACCTTATAGAATGTAACTATTGTGAATAACAAGAATTGACTGCACATATATATGTATGTGTACACACGGACACACAACGCAGACGTACAGGTCGTCCTAGACTTACAATCATTTGTTCAGCAACCGTTCGAAATTACAACAGCACTGAACAAAGGGACTTGTGACCCGTGCCCAAAGTTACAGGTATTGCACTGGCCTTGTGGACACCTGGCAGCTTATCCCTACTTATGACTGCAGGGGCACTGCAAACCCAACTACCAATCTATTGCCCTCTAACTGGCACTTTCCACAGGGTGGCTGCTTTGTACACCACTGTGTATTCAGCCCTTTGTATATGAGGAGTGGCTGTTTTGTGCTGTGCTCTTGGAACTTCCCAGGTGTTTGATACTTTCTGTGGGGCAGCTGTTGCTTCCAGGGGGTGGCTACAGCTTCTTTCTCTGGCCTCGCATTGCCCTGCAGCATCTCCCAAGTCACCCACAGCCTGTTCAAAGCCTCTTAGGGCCTCCGTTACCCCGAGGTACCCCCAGGCTCCTTATGACTCAGTCCACCTAGCAAGCCATGAGACTGCTTAATTACCACAACTGAGCATGCTACAATTACACTGGCTAAGTAGTCACATGACATTCTCCCTTGACAACCGCTCTGCTCAAGGATTGAGATTCTGGTCCCCAATCGGGACTTGCAAGTCTAGGCTACCTGTACATATACACAAAGACCCCAGTTCATCGCATTTTCTTCCAAGCAAATTAAAGGAGCATTTAATCAAATGAAAGTCTGGTTTGTAACAGCAAAGTTGCATCAAAAAGTAAAGGAGCCTTTGTGAAAATAAAGGTTTGTTCCAGGTTCAGATGCCTCTCTTAAGATCAAGGCTTTCTATTCACTATAAAACAGTAAAATAAATAAGCTCTATAAGTATCTAGGAATTCTCAGTTGAAGGTAGGAGAAATTAAGTTACGCTTTTACTCTCACTGAAATTAATAGCGTAATTCAGTCACAGAGGGCTTAAATCCTATTTTAAAGGGATTAAAAAGGACTTCAAATGAATCCAGCGAATGTTTCAAATGAACAATTAAAAGCCTCTAGGACAACTATTCAGGCAGTAAAATTACTGATAATTTTTCTACTTTTCCATTGGAAATCTTTCACAACAAAAATATACAGCATGGGCGTTATTAATTAAATAAATAGCAATCATTAGAAATATTTAGAAACATTTAGGGAACAAACTTTTGTCTGCCCTTAAGATGGCACTAACAACAACACGTAACAGATTGCACTTTCTATTTGTCAAGTTACATGGCCATTTTTTGAAAAAACAAAAATAGTGTTACTTTTAGAGAATCACTAACCATTTCAGTGTCATGCTAAAATAACCATCCTAAAGAGCAGAGCAGAATAACAATCCTAAAGAGCAGAGCAGCCTTCGCTATTAAAAAGAAACATGTGAAGATCAGTTCAGTTTAAATAACTGCAGTGAAAATAAAGAAAGGGAATTATTTAATGACCATTAGTCATACTGTTAACATTTCCTCTGTGAAAGAAGTTGTCATCTTTAAACTTCTGGTGTTCTGGCAAATCTAGTAGACTTTTAGCTTCTTCAATGTCATGTTGAATAGCAGCTATAAGTGCATCTGTAGAGGAAAAAATAAAACGTTAACTACTTCTAAAGCAGGGGCGGGCAACTGATTTTATCAAGGGGCCACATGACAAACTGGGATTGCTGCGGAAGATCACAGCCCTGCCCATTGCTGCCACAACCCAACCCCCAAGGCTGCCGCCGCCATCCCCACTGCCACTGCCCTAACATTGTTAGTGCCCCCCACTATCACAGGCCAGATTGGGATCACCCGTGAGTCAGATGTGGCGTGCGGGCAACAAAATGCTCAGATCTGTTCCAAAGTATATAATATTGATAAATGCAGGATCCGATCTGAGTCGGTCACTGGGACCAGGGGTTTTGTCTTCCGAGCTTTCGGAGTCATGCTGGAGCCCATCTTCAGAGAACTTCTCTCTAGCAGAGTGTGTGCAGTTTGTGTTTGTGGCTGTTGTAGTGGCTTTTTGGCACACACTCTGCTAGACTCAGATCGGATCCGGCAACATTACCCTGGGACACATTGTCAGAGCATGCACAGTCTTATTGCACTGAGATAACCCAGGAGTAAACACAGTAAACAGTGGTCTATATTAAATGGTGGTTTATCTTACACTATCTACAGTATCATACACCAGGAACAATATACATACACGTGTTAATACAGCAGGCTCCAACACACAGCACTTACAGCAGGAAAACAAAAGAGAGCGCACACATCTGCGGAGCCTTCCCTTTTATACAAAGCTCTTAAAGGGACACAGACCCAGCTGGCTCTTAAAGGGACATAGATCTTGCTGAGTCATTCCCATCATTGCATCATACATCTCACATTACATCAGCTGGTTAGCTTTTAAATCATTACTTTGACACACATATTTGCCTTCATTCGTAATATTGGTAAATGCCTGATTCAAGATACAAATGAAATATTTAAAGCATCTGCTGTCTACAAGTTTCTTTCGTACCACCTAAACTGAGTGAGTTATAGTCTGAGAGTGTCTATGTATGTTGCTTTTTCTACGGAGAAAAGATGGGAATTGAGGAAATAGTTAACAGGATCCAAAATGATGTAGCTTTCAATTATGATTTACATGGCTAATACCTTGCCAAAGAGGAAGGGAAGACAGGGCAAGAAAAAAGTCATGAGTCTTAAGTCATATGTCAAACCATGACATATTGAATTATACACCCAATTTATGTATTTTCTCCAGGAATTCAAGATGAATTTTGTAGCACATCAACAACTCTGTGAAGTAGATTGGGCTGAAAGATGTAAGCTTCCAGCATTATATGTAAGCTTCTTGTTCCTACTACAGTACAATTATCACTCAAACTGAGATTTATCAGTTGGGTTGTGCTTTTTACCCCCAGATAATTGCAATTTTCCATACTTTTCTGCTTCTATGTAACGTGCAGCATAGGTACAATTTCAATTCTGATCTACAATTTCACCCAAACCAATACAGGTATAAACGCTCTTCATATTCTTTGCCTTGGCAACCTATATTTTAAGAACTCCTGTTGTATAATAATGATATTAAAGACCTGATCTTATTAGTAGACCTTATCATTTATCAAACAATAAATACTCAAATACTCAAGACTTACCTAAAGAATCAAAGTTCTGCTCTGGTCTTATATAACCAACAATGATTATGCTGAGTCTTTCCCCATAAAAGTCTTTCTTGAAGGTGTGAATGATGTGTGATTCCTAAAAAAAAAACACAACAATTTCATAGCATGTCTGTATGTATATTAAAGCACTGAAATAAAGACATGTTTATTTCTAGAAGTTTTAAATATAAGTAAAACCAAAACAACTACTGACTTCTAAATAGAGTAAAGACAGTTCTTTCTTAATGACCATTCAGCGACCATCCAAAGTTAGGGCAGCACTGAACATATTATTTTATGGTTGGTCCTCAAAAGTTCTTGCTGTTGCATGTGATCGTGTGGCCACGTCATCAAAATCTGGATGCTTTGTAGCCTGCCCACATTTTGCAGGCGGCTTTACTAGAGGCAGGTAAGGGCAAGAACAAGCAGAGAAGTATGAATAGGCTCTGTCAGTGCTGGGCTCGCCTCCAACCTGTTGCTAGGCCTGCAGGTTGGCTCTCCAGGAGTGCTTCCAATGTGAGCTGTAGAGCATGCACTGCACTTCCGAGAAGCCCTCATCCTCCATTTTCTTTCAGTATATTCCTCACAGTCTCCACCTTTGCCCAGGGAGCTACTATCTGTCTTGTCTTGCTCATTGATGGAGCATCCCACGCCTCACTACTCCACTTTCTCCTCTCCAGCAAAAACTGTCCAAAAATAAATTTCTATTGATCAGGGCCTGAGCTAGTTGTAAGATATTAACACACAACATACTCACCACTGATTTCTTAACATTCTTGTAATACGGATTCCAACCTATACTCAAAACCACTTTATGCACATCTCCAGTTCCAACACAACCCCATCCATAGTATATGCCAGTAGAGATATCAGATGGGAAACTATCAACCACTTCTTCGGAAAAATTAGCTGAAAAATAAAAGATTTATATGAACCATTAAAATACGGTAACTCATAGCACACTCAAAAAGATCAGGCAGAAAGTCTTAGATCAATACATGCACCTATATTAATAATATAGTATACTATGATCCATTTGAGGGTGACTATAGGTTAGGGCAGTCTAAATAGGTAATTTACATCAATGTTTAAGTTACTCTTCAAATACACACACACTCAAGAAGGCCAGCCTGCATTTGAACTTTCAGGAACATCTGTTGTTTTGTAATTTGGTAATTTACATAAATTATCTCTCGGTTAGAAAAAAAATAGTACCTAGTCTACAACATAATGACGGTATTAGGCTACCTAATAATATAATACAGCCACATCTTGTAACAGGATTTGTGTTAAACGTTACCTCCTTTAAAGCAAAAGGAGTGGAAAGTTAGTGAATGTGCGCATGTTCCTCTGCATGTAAGTATTTTAACGAAAAGCCCATAACCTAGTTCTTTCTATTAAGAACTAGGAATTATATTATTAGTGAGCAGTTTCATACCAGGATTGTTAAAAACCTACCTCTTTTCATTAAATGCAGAAGCCCGATTCTAAATAACCACAAAATATCCCTTATGGAAACGGTTTTAATCTAAACAGTTGGGGAGACTCTCTTGCTTGGAGAGGGATTTAGGCTGGGTACTTGGACAACGTAATACCAGAAAATATGAGGGTTGTAAGTTAGGTTGGGAGCCCACAATACATCTTGTTAGGTTTACGGCATTTTGATGTAGTGATTAAGGTGCTGCCCTAGAAACCAGGAGACTGAGTTCTAGTCCCACTTTAAGCATAAAAGCCAACCGAGTGACTTTGGGCTAGTCGCTCTCTTTCAGCCCAATGCACCTCACAGGATTGTTGTAAGGAAAGAGGAGGGGGGAGTTTAAGTTACAGGTAGTCTTTGACTTACGACTTACAATTGAGCCCCAAATTTATGTTGTTAAGTGAGACATTTGTTGCCCCGTTTCTTGCCACAGTTGTTAAGTGACTCACGAGTTGATAAGTTAGAAACCTGGTTAAGTGAATCTGGTTTCCCCATTGGCTTTGCTTGTCATAGGGTTGCGAAACGGGATCACATGACCCCTTGGATGTTGCAATGGTCACAAGTACGAACCAGTTGCCAAGCATCTGAATTTTGATCACATGATCACGGAGACGTTGCAGAGGTCATAACTGTGAAAAACAGTCACAAGTCACTTTTTTCAGGGCTGTTGTAACCTGGAACGATCACCAAACGAACTGTTGTCAGTCGAGGACTACCTGCACTTATAAATAATAACTACGGGATAAAAAAAATCAAATAAAAAATAAAGTCGTTTTGTACTATGGGGGAAAATCCCGACAAGCGCTATCTCGGAAGGGGCTGAGCTGGACTTTGAACGGGACTTCGTATTACCAGACACCCCCCCCCCCAAACAAATCCAGCTCCACTTCTACGAAAGCCTCGTTTTAATCAAGGCAAGAAAGAAACCAGAAAGCCGACCTTCCCCCACCAAACACCCCGTCGGCCGCCAGAAGGACCAGGCAGGGGCGGCGAAGGAAAGGATCTGCCGCGACGTTTCCACCCGACTCCCCCGGGAGCGGCGCCCGGTCCACCCGGCTTCCACCGGCCTCACCTGTGCGGATGCCCAGCTCCTTGGAGCCTCGCCCGAAGCCTCGCACCACTTCCCCGCAGCAGAAGCACGGCAGGCTCTTCATGGCGACGGAGATTAAGAGGGCGCGAAGGCAGCCGCGGGACGGAAGGCAGAGGCGGCTTGGTCCGAGGCTCGGTCCCAAGGAGCGCGCGCCGCCGGTCCCCACGAAGACAAGCGCGGCCGTCCCGGGCGGACACAGAAGGCTCCAGCCGCTTCTCGTCCAAGCGGTGACGCATGTGACCGCGCACGATCGTAGAAGAGAACTGCCGGTGCGGAAGAGGTGGGGCATTGTCTTGCGTCACAGGAGAAGCGGGGGGGGGAGAAGAGAAGGAGGAGGAAGAAAGGAACGCAAGAACGTTCTAGCACGCTCGGCTGTTCCCCTCCTGCGAAGGTTTGCTCGTCAGACGCCGGTGGGTGGAGCCACCGCATTTCTGCCCCGCCCGAGAAAGAGATTGGCTTAGGAAATGCCGCCAGCGCGCCTGCGCCTTGGCGTTCTCCGGCAACTGTGTGCGGGCTTTGAAAGTCATTGGTGGAAGGTTGTTGCTGCCGCTTGTTCCCATCTGGTTTTCCCAGATCGGCTTTCTAGTTTCGCGAAACGGCTGGCGTCGAAAAGACGGAGGTTGCTGCCGGCTTTATGAAAGGCATTGTCTTCTTTAGGGATTCTGAACACGACCGATGAATTTGTGTGAACAGCCATGAAGGAAAGAAATGACTTCGTTGGGGGTTAGCTTTGCGAGACATACGTAAACTTGCAGGATCCAGATCTGGGTCGGTCACCGAAACCAAAGGTTTAGTCTTCCGATAAATACATAAGTATTTATGGAGTTTTGTAATCTGTATATCACGACGGGTTGCGCCGGAGTTAGTCTGCCCTATCAAAAAGCCTTGCATTATTTTGCCCCGCAGAAGTCAACAGATTTTTAAAATATTATCCCCACCCATACAAATGAGTGTTTCAAAGTATAACTCGCATCATCCCGCAATCACACAAGAACTGCAGTGAAGCACATTGGGGGGGGGGGGAATCAGTTTGGGAAAGCTGGTAAAAGTGCCAGACAATGTTGGATGTTGCTGAGATAAACACTGGAAGATTACAAGGAATTTCGTTCAGTTCACGCATGCCCACAATACACAGCTTAGTCACTGAAATTAATTCCACATCCCTTTTTCAAAGGAATACTGGAGATCATAAACCAGCCTTCCCAAACTGGCTGATCACCAACTGTGTTACGCTGTTATCTTCAGCCAGCGGGAGGAGTATGCTGGGTGGAAATAGAAGTTTTGTAGGCAGAAGACTAGCAGAACACATGAATATCAACTTGTAGAAGACAATGAAAATTCCTTAATCTTACAACACAGAGACCAAGTCAAATCCAAAAAGTTATGGAATTCTTAGAAGCTTGGCATACAGATAAATCAAGCCATTAATAGACACAGAGATAAAGCACATTTACAAACCATTCAAAAGAGACGGAAAAAGCTAAGAAGGAAATAAGTCCAGACACATCCTCTCCAGCAGCTTGCATCCAGATAATCAAGGATTAACACCAAAGGAACTATCAAACAACAATAATCCCAACTGAAGCTTTGAAAGGAGGCAAAAAGCACAATACAAAAAAATATATGAAAGCACCCTAAAACAAAACATGTATATGGGGCTCCACTAACATCCCAGTAATTAACACTTGGAGAAAAAACTGAGCAGATGGCCAACACAGACTGGGTCATCCCAGGAATCCTTTTCTATGTGCCTTAGATTCCCCAGCTGCATCCAGGCTGTTGTATCAGGATAGCAGGGAAAATCCAACTTCCACAGAACACCTAAAGTTTCAGGCTTGCTTCGGAAATGGGTTAGCAGTGAGATCGATGTGACATCATGTAAACAAGGTGTCTTAAATATTTCAGTGGGGAACCTTCTTGTGAATGAGCTAAGGCAGGGGTAGGCAATCTTGGCTTTTTTATGACTCGTGGATTTCAACTCCCAGAATTCCTGAGCCAGCATGGCTGGCTCAGGAATTCTGGGAGTTGAAGTCCACGAGTCATAAAAGAGCCAAGGTTGGCTACCCCTGAGCTAAGGCAAATGCTCTTTTGCAATTCAGCTAAACAATCCTGATTTATTTCTTTTTAAACTTTCTGTTAGAATGTATGTAGAGAATGCCAGTCTGGTGATGGCAACTGCTGACTGGCCTGAGAATAGCTTCTACCCAACATACTGTATCTAGATTCTAGAAGGTACAAGTTTGCTGAAAAGTCAAGTTAATTAAACATTTCTCTTATGTCCACTAGATGGCGGATGTTATCTATTGTAAAAAACAAGACTAGGTATTCCAACTCCTAAGGAACAGTCACTTCAAAACAGAAGTCTGAAGTTTAAAACAGCATCTGAAATGCTTGCAAATTATTGAACGACAGAATGCTAGACTGCATGGAATGTGTAATGCTTAAGCTTATGCAAGCAAGCCCCATTTTGTTTCTTTCACCATGCAGCCATGACAGCTAAACATATTTCCATTGATTTATGTTACCACTGTTGGTTTCAGAAAGCTTCAAATACACCAATCTACAGTTCTCTTGAAAATATTGTCCTCTGTTGCCACTTTGTATTGCTTTTCCACTGAATTCCTATCCATGTAATTATAATCCTATAATTACATCTGTGTAGTGGAAATATTTCTCCTTAAAGTGGATCATTTAAAGACACTAAGTGACCACTACATTGAAGCACAAATTGGCTTATTGACACTGCTAAAGAGAAGGTCAAAGTGCTGAAAACAAAGGCAAGATATTTCATTGGATATAATACATCATGCTTAGTTAGGTCAGTGGGGTAATTAGGGTATAACTCTGAAGCAATTATATAGGATTACAAAAAATAGTTTTAGTAAAAATGAACCCAGGGGCAGTATTGTTAGAAATATTGTTATTTTCTAAGAAATGTTGGACTTCTGCTTTCCCATGGCCTCGCTCATTTCCCAATATTGTTTCCAGCTTATCACCATTCTTTGGCCTTCTAAATGTTAGTTTTCCTGGGAAGCTGCCAAATTGGACGTCATATAGCCCAGCCATTGCTTTGTTTTCCTGAAGAAAATAATTGGGATTTAGGGGTGGTTTTTTTTTTTAAATTATCTTCCCTATTCTTCACAAGTTTGGAAGTAAATGTGCACTATACAAGTGGAATCTTATACCAAATTAGCTAGCAATAATATAAGTTGTTTGGGAACATGAATATTGAAAAACAGCCTTAATGAACCTGATAATTTTGCTGTGATTTAATTTTTTTCTGCTTTTGTAATATTGCATCTTGACAGCTTTAGTAAATTGTGTGTACCTCCTCATGGTGGAATATGGGCAATAGAACTTGCAAGAAAAGTCTTAGCTGAGAGTTCCTAGCTTGCATTAATTACATAAGTAACCTTGGAGTAACATTGAACTAGGACTGTGCTTGTAGCATGCTGGCCAAAAAATGTCAAAACTGACCTACTGCTGGCAAGGAATGTATAACGTTGTTTAGGAAAAACAAAGTTAAGTATTTTTGTTTTCTTTGTCTAAGACTTTAATTAATATTTTATCTCAGATTAACTCTTTGATTATAAATAATTAGAATAAAAAGAAGTGTTAAATTACTAAACTAGCAGTTTTCCTTTTGTTAAAGTTTACCCTGTTATGGTTTTTATAAAATGGCTATTATTTTTATAAAAAATTTCTTTCAAACTGTAATTCAAAGTAAATTTTAAACCATTGGTCCATACATTTATCTAGCTTTATGTTGTACCTAAAGTTTTTCACCCATTTTTCCATACAATATTTGACATATTCATCTTCCAGATTCACCTTAAGTAACATTTTATATACTTTAGTAATCAATTGGTCATCTGAGAACATAAGTTGATATCCAATTCAGTATGGATTTTTACCAATATGGTAGAAAATGTTTTCCAAGGATCAGGCTATTATGAGGATTAACCTAGGTTGATATGCACAAACTCATGTATGCACTTTCTCTTTCTGTATGTCCCACACACACACACAACAAACCCAAATGACATCAACCGCTCTCATTATAAGCCTGAAGGGAAAGATTTCAGGAATTAAAACAAAACATTACTAAAAGGATGTCAGTGATTAAGTGCTGTATGTTGTTTCAACTCATTAGTTTATGATCAAATTCTACTGAGCATAGAATTTGTTTTTCAAATTTAGATAATAATAATAATAATAATAATAATAATAATAATAATAATAATAATAATAATAATAATAATAATAATAATAATAATGATGATGATGATGATGATAATAATAATAATAATAATAATAATAACCCACAGGCCGGTTTCATCATACGGAAGTCACGCCCACCCCATTGCCGGCAGTGGAAAAAAAGTCACGATACGTCGCAACATGCCACATGATGTTGCGAGTTTGACACCCCTGATCTAGTCCAACCCCCTGCTCAGGCAGGAAATCCTATACCATTTCAGACAAATGGCTGTCCAGTCTCTTCTTAAAAACTTCCAGTGTTTATTTGTTTGCCCTCAATATCGCATACCTCCTATTCTTGCTTCTCCAAAAATTTAGAGAAAAGTAGTTTAAAACAGTTGAGGTAGGCTGATCACAGAATTTCAGAACTATCAGCCACAATTATTCCCAGTTGGGTTGATTTAAGACTTAGGTTTTGATGAAGATTCACTGGTCAGCTGATACACAGGTGATCAACCTATCCCATCTTCAGAAGCTTTCCTGAAGCAATCCAAAAAAGTTCAATACTTGTTACACTGGATTGCTCCTTTGCAAGTGCCAATAGTTCACATGTATATCTCCTAAATGTGATTAGAAGGTTGGGGGCATCTGAGCTGTATATTATAATAATAATAATAATAATCACTTTGAGGACAAATGCAATGCATTATATCTATAAATAAAATTGACTTGTTCCTTTTTTCCTTGGTAGATGGGAATTCTGTTCCTGACTACAATCTGTTTACTGATTAGTTACTGCTTACAAAAGGGGTGGGTGCTATTTTTGAGACTTTAATTACACATTCAAATACAGAGACACAGAGCAAGGCTGGGAGAAATAAGAAGCAACACTATAATTAGTAAGAAGAGATGTTTACCTTCCCACCATCCGAAATGCCTTGGAACAGGCTTTACTAGTCCTGCTGCATGACTCGTTCAGTAGTGTCCCAATTCTTTGTCTCCAGAAGCAATGGGCAAAACTAGTTTTCATTTACCTTTGATGCTTTCGTTGACACGGGATCCGAGTTTCCTGTAAATCATCTCATGAGCTTTTCTTTCTTCCGCGATGCCGAAATGTTTAAATGACTTTCCTCATTGGCCTTGAAACTGCTGAAAGTTCCATTCCAGAACTCTAAATATTCTTATTCTAAAATAACACAAACTTGTATTTATTATTATTGTTGTTGCTGTTGTTGTTTGTCGCACGGTCAGCCAGATATTCAGACTGGATTTGGCATTTTTGTCTATTTATCGAGTCCTTTCCAAGGATGATGATGATGATGATGATTAGGGTATGGCATTGTTACAGTAGCCAGGAGACCACAATACTATTGTACAGTAGTAGTTTGGCTTGCCAAGGTACCAGCCCTGTTATAGGACACGCTTGTGCACTTCCCCAGGTGCGCCACAGGAGGGTTAGCTGGCTTCTCACCAGAGAGAAAGACGAACAGCTCCTCCTGCAGCATCAGCCATGGGCCCTTCCCTTCCCAGAGTGGCCTCACAAACAGGCGCCACAACCAGAAAGGTTCAGAGCTGTCAGGAATATGATTGCCTGCACAGAACACCAGCTTGCCTCCCCACTGAAGTGGTACTTATCTTGAGTAGAACATGCTTTCGAACAGTTAGGTGGACAGAAGCTAAGGCGAGTGACAGGAACTCACCCTGCCACGCAATGCTTGGGCTCGAACCACCAGAGCCAAGACCATCTCCAGCATTATTAAGCCACTGAGCCACCATGCCTTTGTGTGTGGTATATACAGTATATGTGACAGGTGACAAAGGCTGCCATTTCCTATGGATTCTGCACTAGTCAGCTTGAAAAATGTGTTCATATAATTTTTTTAATTTCCTAGTGTTTTCCCAGAAGTGCAGAATCTACTTTTTTTTTTTGTATTAACCAAGTTTTGATCCAATGATTGTGACAGGAATTGACCAACTGACATTGTGAGCTGAGAGAGAGTGACTGGCCCCAAATCCCCTAGCCAGGTCTAAACCTCACAATCTCCTAGTTTCTAGCTTGGCGTCTTAATCGCTAGAACTAACTGGCTCTGCTTCTACAGTACATAGAATATCTGCAAGAAATCCTTAGTTATCTCAAAGCGTACATTTATTGTGGGAATACAGGTCAACCTTTATACATGCATTGTAATATCTTCCAAACTGCCTTGCAGCCTTTAATGCCAGATAAGTAATAGAAGGGTGGCTAAAAATGCAGCCAAGCCATGCTTTATTGTCATAGGGGTTATAGTATAACCTTTTGAGGCAGTGTTTGTGGTCTTACCACTAAAATTTCATACAGGAATTTATAGTCAAAGGATATGCTCAATTTTAAAGCTAAAAATCGAGGAAGTTACGTCTCCCATTGCTGAACAATGGTCATTTTCCCCACTAAGGCCTTATACTGCTTTCTAAAATTGTCCAGTATGATTTTATTAATAAAGCAATAATCTGGAAAGGCTTTAAATTACCTCAGTGATGGATAAATAACAAAGAAGGTGTGGTAAGTCACTTGTAGGGAAAGAGTGTAAATTGTGTTCCAACATCAGGTAATCTTAGTCTGATTTAACTTGAGTTTCCTATACAGGTGTAGATCACTAATATCAATTCTGCTCTATACTTATTTCCCTTTTGTAATATTTAATGATAGTGGTGTTTTTTATCAAGAGCCTCTCACATAACTTGAATATACAAGTAAAATCATGATTTAATAGACCATTTGAGGGAAGGGGTACCATTAAAGCTAAGTGTCCATTAAATTCAAACTTACCTGGTTATTTTTCACCATTTCATTCAAATGCTGCCTCTTGGGGGTTTTTTTCTCCAAACATATAAGCCAGATTGAATTGAGAGCCTGATCACCCAATGAGCTTTCATAGTTGTGAACTGACGGCAAGCTAGTACACCCCTCCACTCTTAGTACGTCACCCTAACCATTGCACCACACTCACCCAGCCCTCATAACTTATGAAACGGACATCAATTACAGGTAATTGGCTTTTAAGTTATTTGCCTCCATTTTGCATTATTTACATAATTATATAATTGACATGTCATTTGCATCAATTTTGTCTTTGTGCCATGTAAAATAGATGTCGATGACCTAATTATATTAATGGGATTGGGAGACTGGTGCCAAAGAAGCCGTTCTGGGCTGCTGCTTGTCTCCTCCACTGAATTCTCTCTCTTCAGCTACTCTACTCACCCACTGCAAGAGAAGCAGGGCCGAGAAAAGGGAACCTGGGGTGGCAGATGTAGCATCTTAAATGGATGTCACAAGGTAGTATTATGGCTGGCTTGCAGTATAAATTTATTTGGTCTTGATGAAATTTATAATTAATCAGCTTATTAGAGGGGAAAAAGGGAGTGGATTAGGTGACAATGGGGCAATCATTCTGATTACTTTGTGTAATGTATTGGCCACAACTGTTCAAATCACTTGTTGAATGTCTGACCTAGATTCTATTGTTTGTATTGTTTTGTAACGGCTGCTGTTACGTAGCCAGGTTTGCTGGCCCCCGGCTGGTAGTTAGGTTTTGGGCGGGAAACTGTTACTTTAAACGTATTGGCTGCCGCCTGGAGGCTAACCGTATAAATAGCTGCGTAGCAGCTATTTCAATTGCTTCTGTTCTGAGTTCAATAAAACTTGTTCCTGTTTAACTCCGTCTCGCTTAATGCCTGCAAGAACCAAATACGCAACAGTGGAGACGAGGATGGGATGTGCTGCTTCATCATAAGAGTCTGAAGTCACTAGGGGGTGAGGCCAGCACAGAGCCTGGCAGGAACTACATTCCCCCCCCTCGGTCTGCCAAGCAAGCCATGCTGGAGACCACCACGCTCTAAGGATCCGTCCTAGGGCATACGCAGAAGCCAGCAGCACAAGGCAACGTGAGCAGCAAGAAGCACAAGCAACTCACCATGGCAAAAGTGGGGAAACTCGAGGAGTTCGACGTCAACCACCCGGAGTGATGGGCGTCCTACATTTCACGCGTAGAAAACTACCTCCGCGCCAACCAGGTCGCCGAAGATGGACTGAAGGCCGCAACCCTCCTCTGCGTGTGCAGCCCCACCACCTTCGACATCGCGGAAAACCTGGTCGCCCCGATGCCGCTCGAGTCCATCACCTACGCGGACTGGAAGAAAAGGCTCCGAGACCATTTTGAACCAGGCTCAGCCATGTCCATCATCTCTATAGGGACATTCAGGCACATATGCAGCCACAGCAATAGATGGGCCAAGCTGCGGCCATCTAACTTAATGCTCACCGACTTCCAAAACTCCTGAGTGGCGGTCAAGGGCGAAGCCACACTGCGAGTGGAATTCAAGGGGTTTGCAGGCCCACTTAATGTTGTTGTGGTAGAAGGCCAACGCACGAGTCTCATAGGGCTCGATTGGTTCGATGCATTGGGCATCCAAATAACCGGCATTCACCGGACACAAGCGGCGGATTTGTCTTCAGTCTGCCAAGAATTCTCAGATGTTTTCAATCCATGCCTAGGGGAGTACAAGGGTCCTCCAATAGCCTTCAAGCTTGATCCTATGGTAACGCCAATACGGGTCAAGCCTCGTCGAGTGCCTTTTGCGTTAAAACAAAAAGTTGACGAAGCGCTGGACAAGCTGGTTGATCAGGGGGCATTGCAGCCCGTAGACAGTGGGGAGTGGGAGACCCCCATAGTGACACCACTAAAGGCCAACGGGGAGGTGCGAATATGCGCTGACTACAAGTGTACCATTAACCAGGCACTCCAACAGCACACGTACCCGGTACCAGTTATCAGCCATATTTTGGCGTCATTGCAAGGTGGCCGCGTGTTCGCCAAATTAGATTTGGCTCAGGCCTACCAACAGCTGCCGGTGGACGAGGCCACGGCAGCCGCCCAAACCATCGTCACCCATCGGGGGGCCCTCAAGGTCAAGCGCCTACAGTTTGGGGTGAGTGTCGCCCCAGGAATTTTCCAGGGAGTAATGGAGCGAATGCTCAAGGGCATTCCAGGGGTCTGCCCATACTTCGGTGATGTTCTCATCGCCGGAGAAACCACAGAGATCCTGGCTGAACGGCTTAGGGCCGTCCTTCAGCGGTTCCGCACAGCGGGACTCCAATTAAAGAGGGAAAAATGCAACATTGGGGTTGAGTCAACGGAGTTCTTGGGGTTCCGCATCAATGCCGACGGCATCCATTCGGCGGACTCAAAGCTGAAAGCGATTCAGCAGGCCCCAAATCCGAAGTCCAAGGGAGAGCTTCAGGCCTTTTTGGGCCTTCTTAACTTTTACCATGCCTTCCTGCCAAACAAGGCCGCTGTGGCAGAGCCGTTACACCGGCTCTTGGACAGACAAGCCCAGTGGAAGTGGACCAGCGTCCACGAATGGAGTTTCCGGGCAGTCAAGTCACTGCTGTCCTCGAACTCTGTACTCACACATTTCAACGAAAGGCTGCCAGTCTGCATCGCGTGCGATGCATCTCCATATGGGGTGGGGGCTGTGTTGAGTCATTTGTTGGCTGAGGGGAAACAGTCTACCATCGCCTACTATTCAAGGACCCTGTCGTCCGCAGAGCGCAACTACGCGCAAATCGATAAGGAGGCTTTGGCAATCATGGCGGGAGTTAAAAAATTCCACGACTACTTGTACGGTCGCCAGTTCACGCTCTTTACAGACCACAAGCCACTCCTAGGATTGTTCACCACGAACAAACAGACACCCCAGATTCTATCGCCTCGGATGTTGAGGTGGTCTATTTTTCTGTCAGCCTACAACTACAGGGTGGTGCACAAACCGGGCAAAGAAATGGGCCATGCAGACGGCCTTAGCAGGTTACCCCTACCACATGTAGAGCCAGAGCCAGCCCCAGCTGCACGCATCCTGGCTATCCAGGACCTGCCGTAAGCCCCCCTTCATGCGGGGGACATCGCGGCTGAGACGGCAGCTGACAAAATACTGAGCCGTGTATTGAATTGGGTGCACATGGGATGGCTAGACAAATGTCCGGGCCCAGAATTTCAGAGCTTTTTCATGCGAAAGGATGAGCTTTCAGCTCATAAAGGGTGCATCCTTTGGGGAAGTAGGGTCATAGTTCCCAGCTTGTTAAGACCCAGAGTGCTTGAGTCACTGCACGAGGGCCATCTGGGAATAGTCCGGATGGAGGCACTCGCAAGGAGCTACCTTTGGTGACCTGGGCTAGATAAGGCTATCGAGGCCCAAGTACACGGTTGCATCACGTGTCAACAGTCCAGACCGGAGATGCCACAAGCCCCTGTCCACCAATGGGAGGAAACTCACACACCGTGGTCAAGAATCCACATTGACTTTGCCGGGACTTTCAGGGACAGCTGTTTTTAATAGTGGTTGCACCAGTTCCCAATATGACTACTGCCAGGACCATCCAGGAACTGTGAAAAATCTTTGCAACACACGGGCTTCCAGACGTCTTAGTATCAGACAATGGGACTCAGTTTACTGCTGCAGAATTCCAGTCCTTAGGACAAACCTCATAAGGCACGCCACATCGGCTCCCTTTCACCCGGCCTCGAACGGCCAAGCAGAACGCATGGTCCGCACAACCAAGGAGTCCCTAAAACGGATTGCCACAGGAAACTGGCACCACAGATTGGCAGACTTTCTACTCTGCCAGCGTACAACTCCCTGCACAGCCACGGGCAGAAGCCCAGCTGAGCTACGTTGGGGCCGACGCTTGATCACGAAGCTGGACAGGCTCCACCCCGACCGAGTTGCATTGGATTCTGCACGGCCAAAAGCGCCCAGAAGTTTGCAAGTGGGTGACTGGGTTTGGACCCGGAATTACGGGCAAGGGGCTTTGTGGGTGGCGGCAGTGGTTGTAAAGGTGTCAGGGCCACTTTCCTACGAGGTGGTCCTCAAAGATGGGTGAGTCATTCGCTGGCACATTGATCAGCTACGTCAGCGGCTGGCGGAGCAGTCACCAGCCCAGGGCTCCCAAGAGGGCCACACACAGGGCCCGCACGACAGCAGTCCAACAGAAGAGTTTGCATATTATGACAGGACCCTTCCTCAAAGAAACGGGGAAATGACCGTAGTAGAGCCTCCTCAGGACGCACAGGCTGCATCCACTGAACAGGACAGGCAAACAGTGCTGAGAGACAGCCCTGCAGACCTTGCTGCACGAATGGACTTTGGGGTGGGCCGACCAGAACTGGCCTGCCAAAGGGACTCGAGTCAAACCGACTCCACTGAACCTCTGAGTCCCGGTAACCCTTAGGCGTTCTGAACGGTCAAGAAGGCCACCTAAGTATCTGCAAGATTATGTCAAACAATTAAGGGTTTGAACTGTCTAGGGCAGGGGTAGGCAACCTTGGCTCTTTTATGACTCGTGGACTTCAACTCCCAGAATTCCTGAGTCAGCATGACAGGTTTGCTGGCCCCCGGCTGGTAGTTAGGTTTTGGGCAGGAAACTGTTACTTTAAACCTATTGGCTACCACCTGGAGGCTAACCGTATAAATAGCTGCGTAGCAGCTATTTCAGTTGCTTCTGTTCTGAGTTCAATAAAACTTGTTCCTGTTTAACTCCATCTCACTTAATGCCTGCAAGAACCGAATACGCAACACTTTGAAAGACATGTACACTATGCAAAGGTCTGGAAAATCTTGCCATGAAAATATGCATTGATTTAAGGTTAACAGCATTGTGGGGATACTTTCATTCAATAACTTTCCTTGGCAAGTTTTGCCCTTTTAAAAAAAATTGCCATTATTTCCCTGGGTTGGTCCTCCCAACAGAGTCCATTTTAATCTACAGAGAGAGGACTGTAGGGTTATAGGGTTCAATGATACCGAGTGTTTACTTGCATTTACTTTCTAAAATTAATAATTTAGTGAAAAAAGATACAAGCCAAGTCTAAGCAAAAATGTGAAGACAGAAGAATATTCTAAATGGATGTCCTTGCTGATCTTGAAAAGCTATGACAACCTCAGGGCTAAAGACTAGATTGGGAAGTCAAAAGAATGTAGTAAAAGAACACAAGGCCAAAACCTCTCCATAGCTGGAAAAGAAAAATACATACCTATGTCCATAAATCATCAGAAATTGTGCTCAACTCCAAGGAGACTTAATTAATGAAATTCATGAATCTCAAGCCCTCCCACTAGATTAGGTATCAAAGGTGTTCTCCTTGGTCCCATCTTCCTCCTCCTGTGCTTCAGGAGGTGTTACCTCATGGAGGAAATGAAGTTAAGGCTAAATTGGAAAAGAGTAGAGGGTCTCGCGTGGATTTGGGGGCCGGTGTGTTTTAATAGTACTGCTATTGATCATTTTAGTAGCTGTCAGAGCATTTATACTTAAATTAGCCATCTAAGTTATATTACAGTTATATAACAGTTGCATTAAAGCTCAAAATGAGGAAACCAGCTAAATGGAAAATCAGCCATCAACCTAATTCTGTATCAGTAAACCACACTTTTAAGGAAGGAAATGTTGCAAAGGTGACTCATACCCAAATTACATTTTGAATAGGCTCTAGTGTTATACCGTAAAGAGAATTCACTAGTTTCTCATAAAAGTCCTCCAGTCTTTTCCTGCAGCAACAACCAAAACATATTAATGTAGTTTTAATTGAATAGGCCCTATGTTAGCCAGTAAGAAGGATAATTTGGTTAACTTTTATACGAACTATTATTCTGCTTAGGCTGTTAAACTTTCTGTGTTACATCTCAATTGCTCCAATCAATGTTTACTGAGCTGAAATGCCAATCCCTCTTCTATAATCCCAAATGCCTAAGCCCTTGTGATGAGGACTTGGTTTCTATACACCTAGGGCTATCTCCAGCCTTTGAACATCAAAGTTCAATTAAGCAAACCCTATGGACAGGGTTTTTTTTGTCAATTTAACATCCAAGCAAGTAGTTATATGTCCTTTTCATTTAAAGCCAATTGGTGGCTCATAGAGGCCCTTTAGTGCCTTAGAAGTTTTTATTCTACTGAGGTCCATCAACTTTGTTAGCAGTCCTTATTAAGTTTATTCATAGTAGTCTTTTGACTATTTACTGCTATCTCACTTCAAGGTGTGCAGATTTAGGGCAAGTTAGAAGAAGATATTGTCAATCTAATAGCATCCCATCCCAAAATCCCTGTGACTTCTCTGTTACACTTTTAAACTAGGATTGGCCCTAATCTCTGTGTGTTTGCATAGCCTTTCTGTTCACAATCAGGGGATTAACTTTCCTCATCAAAGATAAACATTGCCACTTTGTGGTTCCCCCCCCCACGTTTTAATAGGGTAGTCAAAGAAGATAGCAAAGGACAATTTGAGGGCAGACTTGAGTAAAACTATCAGAGACTGCCTAGTTCAGTGATGGCGAACCTTTTAGAGACCGAGTGCCCCAAAACTGTCCCGCCCCTGGCCCACCCCCGCTCCACCCCCCAGCCTCCCACTCCACCTCCGCTCTGCCCTGCCCCCGCCCACCCACAGGGCCCCCCACTGCCTCCACGGCCCACCGCAGAGCGCCCAGGCAGCGCTGCAACGCCATGGCGGCTACGCCCTCCGCCCGTGTCCCGGAGCATCATCTGTGCACGACAGGGCATGAGGGCAGAGTCTTGTCCCTGCTGCCCAGCTGCCATGTCCTTGGTTGCACTGCTCCATGCAGGCCACGCCTGGGGACGACTGTCCTCAGGGGGGCTGCTGGTGAGGGGGCTACAGGTTCGCCATCACTGGCCTAGTTGTTTCTTGTACTTTGCTCAACTTGGAGACTGGGGCAGCAGATGCTGTCAACTTAAATAGCGACTTTCTCTCTATGATTTGGTGAGAAAGTATTAGGCAATATTTGTGGGGAATCAAATGGTCAGCCTGGGGGAACAAAGCAACTCTGGATCTTTTTACTGGAAAATTTACTACAGATCTACTTCCCTATCAAAACCGCAGTGCCGACTACTAGAGCCGTAGTGGAAGTTGATTCAATACTTACCTACAAACTAAATCATAGTTACAAAAAAAATGTAAATAATAAAGGCCAAACTTTATAGAACTAATAAAGTACATCTTTGTATGTGTGTGCACGCGTGGGTGGGTGTGTCTTGTCAATGTTGATTCCTGCAGACTGCCTGCACAAGTCCCTGCAGTTTTCTTGGCAAGATTTTCAGAAGTAGCTTGTCGTTGCTTCCTTCCTAGGGCTGAGAGAAATTAACTGGCCCCTTGATCACCCAACTGACTTCATGCCTAAGGTGGGAGGAGAATTCAGGTCTTCTGATTTCTAGCCTGGTGATTCAGCCACTATACACCAAACTGGCCTCTAATAATATGTCTACTCTATCTATATTTAATAATAATAATAATAATAATAATAATAATAATAATAATAATAATAATAATAATAATAATAATAATAATAATAATAATAATAATAATAATAATAATAATAATAATAATAATAATAATAATAATAATAATAATAATGATGATGATGATGATGATGATGATGATGATGATAATAATAATAAAGTTGGAAGGGACCTTGGAGGTCATCAAGTCCAACCCCCTGCTCAGGCAGGAAACCCTATACCATTTCGGACAAATGGCTGTCCAGTCTCTTCTTAAAAACTTCCAGTGTTTGGAGCATTCACCGCTTCTGGAGGCAGGTTGTTCCACTGGTTAATTGTTCTAACTGTCAGGAAGTTTCTCCTTAGTTCTAGGTTGCTTCTCTCCTTGATTAGTTTCCATCCATTGCTTCTTGTCCTGCCTTCAGGCGCCTTTGGAGAATAGCTTGACTCCCTCTTCTTTGTGGCAACCCCTGAGATATTGGAACACTGCTATCATGTCCCCCTCATCCTTCTCTTCATTAAACTAGACATACCCAATTCCAGCAACGTTCTTATATGCTTTAGCCTCCAGTCCCCTAATCATCTTTGTTGCTCTTCTCTGTACTCTTTCTAGAGTCTCACATCTTTTTTACATCGTGGTGACCAAAACTGGATGCAGTATTCCAAGTGTGGCCTTACCAAGGCATTGTAAAGTGGTATTAATACTTCACGTGATCTTGATTCTATCCCTCTGTTAATGCAGCCAGCACTGTGTTGGCTTTTTTGGCAGCTGCAGCACACTGCTGGCTCATATTTAAGTGATTGTCCACTAGGACTCCGAGATCCCTCTCACAGTTACTACTATTGAGCAAGGTACCCCTATACTATACCTGTACATTTGGTTTTCTTGCCTAAATGTAGAACCTTACTTTTTTCCATTGAATTTCATTTTGTTAGATAGCGCCCAGTGTTCAAGTCTGTCCAGATCCTCCTGTATCTTAAGCCTGTCTTCTGGAGTGTTGGCTATTCCTGCCAGCTTGGTGTGTCTGCAAATTTGATGAGTTCCCCATCTATCCCCTCGTCCAAATCTTGATGAAGATGTTGAAGAGCACTGGGCCCAGAACAGAGCCCTGGGGCACCCCACTGCACACTTCCCTCCATGTAGATGCGGTTCCATTGAGGACCACACGCTGAGTACGGCCGGTCAGCCAGCTACGAATCCATCTGGTGGTGATGCTGTCTAACCCACATTTTTCTATCTTATCAAGTAGTAGGTTGTGATCTACTTTATCAAATGCCTTACTGAAGTCCAAGTAAATTATATCCACAGCATTCCTCTGATCCACTAATTTTGTCACTTGGTCAAAGAATGCAATAAGGTTTGTCTGGCATGATCTGTTTTGACAAACCCATGTTGGCTTTTAGTAATGACTTTGTTTGCCTCTAGGTGTTCGCTGATTCGTTGTTTGATTATCTTTTCCAGAATTTCCCAGGTATTGAGGTCAGGCTGATAGGTCTGTAATTTCCTGGATCCATTTTTTTTCTTTTTTGAAGATGGGAACTACATCAGCTCTTTTCCAGTCCTCTGGTAGTTCCCCAGTGCTCCAGGATCTTTGAAAAATATAGTTCAGTGGTTCTGAGATCACATCTGCCAGTTCCTTGAGAACCTTGGGTGTAATCCATCTGGTCCTGGTGATTTGAACTCGTCTAGGCTGGACAGGTGCTCACTTACCATTTTCTTGCCTATCTTAACTTGTGTTTCTATTCTGTTTTTTATGGCATTATTTTTGATAGGTTGGTCTGTTTTTTCCCTTTGTGTAAAGGGAAACGAGTTAAATAGTTCTGCTTTCTCCCTGTTGTTTGTCACCTTCTTGCCACTGTCATCCTCTAATGGACCAATCATTTCCTTTACTTTTTTCTTGTTTTTTATATGTTGAAAGAAGCTTTTTTTGTTATTTTTGACTTTGGTCGCAAGCCTTAGTTCATTTTGAGCCTTAGCTTTCCTCACTTCATCTTTGCAGGCTCGGGCTATTTGCTGATATTCTGACTTAGTTATGTGTCCCTCTTTCCACTTTTTATACTTGTCCTTTTTATCTTTCAATTTATCAGAGAGTTCTTAGTTTTTAGTGACAGCAGTTGAGATAAACTTTAAATTGTATGTTATGAGATGTCTGCAAAGCAATAGGAACAGAATTATCTATTATCTATTGAGATTGCTGTGATTAGATTTTAAAAAGTACCTCTCAGACGTTTTAGGTTTTGTATACCTTCAGATTAGCTGTTATTTAATATGATTTTCACCTCAGTCAGGTTGCTGTCAATTCTCTATTACTATTATAGGTTATGGCAAAAATTCAATTGCTGGATTATAAGCTATATCATCTCTTTCTGTAACTTCACCAAAGATGGAGGAAGAATCAAGAGAATAAACAGTCTCAGTATCCATTGAGAGTCTATTATCCTTCAGATCCTATCCTGACGACCAATAAAATTATACAAAAAAAATCATCCACTGAACTCATCAATGAGAAAAAAATATTTGTTTTTTTAAAAAAATCATGTTCTCTTCCTTCCCTTTTCCCATTTTTGCTGGAGTAGAGTAAAAAATGTAGCATGCCCTTCTGTCTCAAAACACCCGTATTCTTATATGTGAACTTGCCAGCCTGCCACCCAATTGTCTTTTTTAGCTGTACATTTCAGAGATTGACTTCACCAGGAGGCAATCCCTGAAAGGCAAATTTGATTTAGTTAGTATTTGGATGGGAAAATAAAGTTAAGGCTGTAGGCTAGATTAAGAAATTAAAAAACATCACGGATATTGGCAAAGGTCCTTTCCTATTTGTTATCAAGAAATATCACTTTTGCATGGTTAGCAAGATAACTACAGTTAGTCCTCGACTTACAATTCATTTAGTGACCATTCGAACTTACAACGGCACTGAAAAAAGTGACATGACCATTTTTCACACTTATGATCGTTGCAGCATCCCCATGGTTATGTGATCAAAATTCAGACACTTGGCAACTGACATGTATTTATGATGGTTGCAGGGTCTCAGGGTCATGTGATTTTACCTTTTGCGACCTTCCGACAAACAAAATCGATGAGAAAACCAGATTCATTTAACAACCGTACTACTAACTTAATAACTGTGGTTCATTTTAACAACTGTGGCAAGGTTGTAAAATGGGGCAAAATTCATTTAACAAACATCTCACTTAGCAAAAGAAATTTTGGGCTCCCTTATGGTCGTAAGTTGAGAACTATCTGTACATACACCTAAAATCTAGTTCAACTGGAAGGGGACTTTTTATCTGAGACTGAACTTGGCTTCTACATGCAAAACTGATCTCTGATCTAGCCAAAATCAGATAATCACTATGAAAATGAAAATTAAGAAGATACACTGAAGAATATACGCAAAGGTTGCTTTGAGGGAAGACTTGAAGAAATGTAGAGATAACCGGCTCAGCACAGAAGACATTTTCCAATTGATCTAAATCACGGGTGTCAAACTCCCCACGTCACGTGACGCGTGGTGATGTATTGCGACTTTTTTCACATTGCCAGAGCTGGGATGGACGCAGCCTCCGCATGATGCAACCGGCCTGTGCCGGCAGTTTGACACCCCTGATCTAAATGAAGAACAAGTTTGTTTCTTTTAAATGGGGAGAGGACGAATTAAATTCACTCTCCTTTATTATTGCATTAAAGATTAAACAACCAAGTCATTATTATCAGAAATATAAGACAATAATGAATGAAAATTATGAGAAATTCAGAATTGCTGGTAGACATTGTATACTTCAGTCTCTTTCTTGGGGTTCTTGGGATCACCTCAAATCTGCTTAATAAAAGAAACAAATATCACCTACTGCACTTCTCATTACATTCAAGTTGGGTTTTTTTAAGATAAAAAAACCTTTCAAGCAAGAAAAAGAAAGGAAAGCAAAATAACAATTTTTTGCCCTCTTCAACCCATACAGAATTTTTAATTCCATCATATGTTAAAAGGGTAAGAAAATGAATAGCAAATGAAGAATATAAGAACATAAGACTAGTTCTGCTGGACCAGGTCAAGATGTAATTCAATGCTTGCAAATTGGAGGGAGAGATAAAGCCCTCTCTCACTCATGTGAGAAACTACATACTTAAAGTCAACACGCTATTTAACAATAAAGAACTAAATATCAGTTGTCCTGGTGATCATTAATTAATCCAAGCATTTTAATTGCATTGGGCATCTATGCATTTTATACATGTCTCATATCTGATCTTTTTATGTTGGGAAGGCTATTAAGGTAAATCCTGTTTTCTGAAAATGTTAATTCCTTTTCAAGTAATTGCTTTTCCATGCAACAAGAAGCTCTAAAAAAAAGTCTTGTTCTTTCAGTATTTTCTTTGGGAAGATCTCATGAGAGACTCAGAAACATTAATTTACAAATATAATAGCTGACTAAAGAGAATATGAACTATGAAGGAAATCCACTGGTTCCACAAAACATACACCATTTTCTCTCCTGTCCCAACCCACCAAGCCAAAATTATTGCAACAGATGATTTATTCCATCTCTCTCTGACTTGATATACAAATCTCTTTCACTACACTAATTTTCTGCAGCCTGGTGCTTCTAATTGTGCTGAATTACAAATCCCTTGGAAGCTCAGCTAATATCACCATTGAAAACTGGTTTATTCACAGGGATCACTTCCTCTGGATTTGGGTAATTGCTTTTTGCAATGTGTAATCCTAGTCATTCATTGCAAGCCAGAAAATAGTTGTTGCTGTGCAAATAAACTATAGTAAACTAATTTATTGAATAAAATATGTTTAAACTACTTTTTCAAAAATCTGAGTCAAAATTAATTATTTTTGGAAAATGCTAAAATATGAATAAGCTAAAATAAAACTGATTTTATTTTATTTTATTTTATTTATCACACCATTTTGAAATAGCGGCGCAGTTTGGAAGGTCCTTATAAGTGCCATGTTTCATTGAATTATTATTTAGTGTATCTGAGAAATGGTGTTAAATGTTAATTAAATAAAAAGCAAACATCCAGCATATGGAAATACACTGAAAGAACAATACCTACTGAATTTCTGTCAGGCAAAATGTTTTTAAAATGTTGTTACTGGAGAAGAAAAGTAACAATTCCTGTTATGGATAAATGTTATGGTTTGTCACACAATCAGCCAGGTGTTGATTGAATTTGGCATTTTTATCCACTTACCCAGTCCTTCCTGTAGACCTGGGATAGGCAGATGTTGATGTTTGAGGATGTTATTGTCGTGGGATGTTTCAAGTAAAGTTGCCTTTTGCTATTGACTGATGATGAATTTGTCAATGCCCATGGAGTTCAAGCGGTGCTCCAGTTGTTTTGGGATTGCACCCAAGGCTCCTACTAGCATTGGGACTACCCTTGCTTTCTTCTGCCACAATTGTTCTATTCCTATCTGCAGGTCTTTGTATTTTGTTATCTTCTCCACTTCTTTCTCTTCTATCTGATGTCTCCAGGTGTTGCCATGGTATTTGTTATGTACTGGGCCTTGCTGAAGTCATCCAGCAAGGCTCAGAAAGTCTGTAGAGAGGCTGGGCCTTGCTGAGTCATTCAGCAAGGCCCAGTAAGACTGGAAACGGGTTGCAAAGACCCGGACAGACCACATGTCTGCCCGGGACCCAGACAGGCTGTCTCCAGCCTCGCGCGCATGCGCGAAGCGGGAGAATAGCCTGCATTGATTGGCTGAGCATTCCCTTGCAAGGGAATATAAGAAGGAGTGGCCTGTGTGGCCAGCCAGTAGTTAGTAGCTTGATTCCTGCTTATGTTCCTGTTCTGTTCAATCTATCTCCATACTTCTGTTCAGCAAATGACTTCATTAAAGAACCTTTTTGTTGTGCACCTGCCTCGCCTGATGTCTCAATACGGAGAACAGAACAGTATTGCCAAACCTCATTGTGTTCCTTATTGACAACTGTTAAATCTGCGTGTTAGGTAGCAGGTGCCTGTCTGTTTGAATTCTAAAGTCCCACAGTGTTTTAGCTTCTTCATTTTTTATTATTTCCCTCATTTTAGGGTCCCACCAGTACTTGCTTGCAAGCATATTTTGCTGCCTTGAGTTATTTGTAAATATAATAAAGACAGGATACAAATAAATAAATATTTCTTCCAATTCACCATTGTTGATACTTTGTCCTGCCATTGTTTGTAATCAGTCTGTGTGATCTTCTTGCAATAGGTAACTAGGTGATCCAATGTTTCTTTAGCTTCTTTGCAGAGCTGGCACTTGCTGCCTGTTGCTGTCTTCTCAATTCTGGCTTTATATGCATTTGTTCTTAAGGCTTGGACTTGTGCAGCCAGAATTAGTTTCTCTGTCTTTTTCTTCAACTTTCCTGCTCTTAGCCATTGCCAGATCTTGTTATTATCTGCTTTGCCTATTTTTATTTTTATTTTACTAGCCATGTATTACTTTGTCTTTCCATGTCACTTTTCTGTTCTTCATTTGTTTTTTCTTGAAGGCCAGTTTGGTCTCTCCAGTATTGAGTCAGACTTGCTGGTATATTAGCTTCAGTGCATTTTCTTCACTGTCCTTCAGATAGTCTTTCAACGCCTCTTTTTTTTCAATCATCCGATGTACTTGCAACATTCCACACCCACCTATTTTCTTTGGTAAGTAGAGTCTGTCAACACCGCTTATTATTATTACTATGCGTAGTGAAATAACTAATTTTAAAATATGATTGTCTTGATTGTTTATAATGAAAGGCCTAAAGCCACAGTGTGCTGCAGTAACCTGGGGTGCCAAAGGGGAATATTTTAAATCTTTGCAAAATCCATATGCCAATTGTACTTTCAGTAGTCTTTTGCCTTACGAAAAAAAATCACTGAGACACTAAGGGCTGTGAGAATCAAGAAAGTTTGGAAATCTCTGGTCTAGGGAGTCAGTGAAAGAAACCAGGGTGGAGAATGTGGGACACATAATACTGGGCAGCAGTGTCAGGAGTGGATCTTGAGATAAAATGAACATGGAAGAAAAGGAATGAAGAGGGGGGAAAATTAGACTGAACACAGAATAAGTGCAGGAATTTTTTAAAAAAGAAAAAGGATCAGAAAACAAGATTGCTCTCCAAATAGAATGAACTGAAAAAGGACATAAAGAACGAGGGTGTGGAAATTTCTTGAACCCGTATGAAAAGAACTATGGTTTAAAGTGGCACCAAAATTTGTGGAATTATATTGTGAAGTATGAAAATCATGCATGGTACAACGATGAACAAAAAGAAGCTGGAAAAATGCAAACAAGAGAATGATCACGGCAGAGATCGGGATAAGAGAACTATATCTTAAAATATGTTTGGAAGGAAAAAATAGTTGCAAAAATGTGGTCGAAGAGAATAAGGTATAATTAAGCTTTAAAAAGGCAAAGGGTAAAAAAAAAAAAAAAAAATGTGGTGATATATATGGTAGAATTGGAGAAAGAAAAGACCCGCATGTGATTTGCTTATGGAGTGTCTGTGAAACTAGTTTAATGTGTGCTAAGACTGCATCTGCACCTCTGGAATGGGACAGTTAAGTGCAAAAGATGCCACAGCTGTAATCAAGAAGCTACTGATTTCCTCCTGACTGGTTACACAAGGAAAGAGTCCTGAAAAGCAAGCACCTGAAGACATCCATAAGGCTCCCGATAATACTCTGTGTTATTCATTGCACACTTTTTTTTCTGCTGTCTTTGTCCCCAACTAAGTATGTGTAATTCAATAACCTACAAAAACAAATTCCAAACTATTTTTGAGTCAGTTTTCCAGAAATTGTAAGGTCCTTGGGGCTCTCCGAGTGTGTGTGTATGTTTATGCATGTGACAGAAAAGGATCACCTCCCTGATCTCGCTGCGTCCCCATTGGGGACGGGGGGAGGGAGGGAGGGAGAGAGAGAGAGAGAGAGAGAGCACCATTGCTTGTCACTGCAGCCCCACTCCTCAGAGCCCCGATTGGTTGCTGTGAGGTGCTGCTGCTTGTCCCTTGAATTGCCTCAGTACAATTATCCCGTGAATCACCTGCAACAGGGAGGAGGAGGTGGAGGGCCAGGGGTCCATTGCTGGTGGAGGAGCGCCAGCACAGGGCCAGCCATGACTGAACGTTTGCTGTCAATTGGCTGTGACTGGAGGGCCGGGGTGAAGGGGGCGCGAGCATGTGGCGGATGCACCTCACAATTGTAAAAATTTCATTACTGCTCATTTTATAAACATATCAAGGGAAAAGTAACAAGTGAATGCAGAAACCACTGGGATTTGTTTGCTAAATATTCTTGGGATGAAGCCTTTGGCAGAATTCTGATTGAAAAGATATGTGGAACACAGCTTTCTGCTGGGCAGGGTTTGGCTCTTTAGCAGACCATGGAAAAAATTCTTCCATATTTTTGGATTTACAGAAAGGATATGATGATGTGAACAGGTTTGAATTATGGAATGTTTTGCATTAATACAGAGTTGAAGCTTGGTGGCTGAAAGCAATAAAATGGTTACGATGAAAATAAAAGTATGGCTGAGAATTGGCACGTTCAGAAAATGCTTTAATGCTATTCAGGTAATAAGAGGAAGTTATGTAATGATTTTAATCCTTACGTTTTCTAATCTATTGATGGATAAATGCATAAGGCAGTGTTTCCCAACCTTAGCCAGCTTAAGGTGGGTGGATTTCAACTCCCAGAATACCCCAGCCAGCATTTTATTTTGGGTATTGAAGCCCATACATCTTAAACTGGCTAAGATTGGGAAACACTGGCATAAGGGAGGCTCATGCTATGTTAGAGGTATGTTAGCTGAGATTGTGAACGTACTTTTGTAAGCAGATAATGTTGTATTGTAGGCCGAGAGTAATGTTATTGGTTGGTTGGCTTACTCTCCAATCAGCCCTGAGCTCTGACTGGTTTTTTTTTTTTTAAGTCTCCCGTCAAAGCCCAACATCGCTGCCACATACTTGACTGAAAGGTTTTTCTAATGCTAACTGCAACCTTGATGTGGACATAAAAAGAGAAATTGTATTTACATAGGATATATAAAATAAAAAGTTCAAGTACAAGACTATTAACCAATGTAGAGACCTTTCTTTCCTCCTCCTTATGTCTCAAAGACTCATTCAAAGCCAGGTTTCTCCAAACGTAGATAAGTCTTGTCTGAGTATCAATCTAGAAACATCAAGAGGGGAAAAACTGTCTTGGTCCCAGAAATACAAAAAAAAAATGTTTTTATTCTCATGTTTTAAATAATTTCATTGACCAAAACATTTAATCAACATTTTACATTACAAAGGTCTGTTTCATAAATGAAACATTTGTGGAGAAAGTTAATATAGTCTCCCAATTCAATAGCTCTTTTTGGAAGGCCATCAATTCTGCAATAATCCAAATGACCACTGGAGGGTAGCAGAGAGACATAGACATTGCTAATCGTTTGCTATTATTCTGCAGTCTTCTGAAATGTGCCTCCCATATTTGTTGGCCTAGATTTTTTCTTGAAAACATGGAAATACTTATTGCTGACTTTACAGCTGCATCTGCTCACAATTTAATGAACTTTGTAGCATCCACATGTTTAACATATTTTCTACTTTTTAAATAGGTAACACAAAGTGAGCTTGTTTAATTTACAGGGATATTACCGCTATTCCATGGAAAATATGCCTGGTTCCACTTTAAACCATCTTCGAAGAAAACAAAAAATAAAATAATAAATTCATTAGCAAAATTCTTAAATGTCAGAAATTGAAGTCTATTCCTTTTCATAGTTGCCAGACCAAATCCTATACTGTGAGCATGTCAAACAAAAGAATGCAATCTTTACCTTACTCAGAAGTAAGCTAAGTAAGCCTTCAATAGGAATTATAGATAAAGGTGATTAGATTGCAACCTTTCCTTTCATCATTAAAACAAATTCCTTCAACCATTAACATTAAAAATGTACTATTTGCTGAAATTGCTTCTGAATTGACTTGCAGTGTTTATGAACTCAATTTGGAAGCCAACTTGGTCACTACCAGTCAAATTTCTTAGGTCTACAGAAAAAGAAACCTTTCTAATAACTTTATGTTTGGAGGATTAGGACATGTCTCTTTTAAAGAAATTGCTTCTATTTAAGCAATCAATAAATATTTGAACTTTAAACTGAAAAAAAGTTAAATATAAAACCAGTGGTGTTCTGAGAAGAGACATTTGTTTCTTCCGTTTCTAAGTTTCCCAATTTTAATTAGTTCAGTGCTGTATATGACAGCAGTGGCTGAGATTTATGGCTGTTGCATGGCACCAACATGGAGACTGAAGGAAACGTTTGAGGTTTACCTTAGTTTTTAAATGAATTATTTCTATTCTTAATTTATAGAACAGTACTTGGAATCCAGTGCATCTGCTTTTCCTCCATAGAACAAGTACTACATCAATAACATTGTTGTATTTATGTACTGTACATATTTAGAGTATGTATACATATATACATACAATAAAAACAAAATAGTTCGAGCACCAGGATGATATTAAAACAGAAACTGTTTAATACAAAAGCTAAAGCTAAGCTTTCGTCGGCCAACACTGCCGACATCATCAGAGCATAATACAAGATTACTGGGAGTCCTTTTTATACTGCCGGACGGCTCTGCGCCCGGCTTCTCGATCTAGTCATCGGCCCGTCCGTTTTCTCTATTTGGTTTGTTCTTAAAGGGCATGCGTCTCTTGCTGCGTTGGTATCTTCTGAGGTTGCTATTTTCCCTTTCTTTGCCTTAATCACTTTCTTTCTGCTATCGTGCGCCGGTTGCTTTCGCTCACTTTCGCTTATCCCCTTTTTTGGTTCTATTCCGGGATCCGTCTGATCTTCCTTGGCGGGGCTGTGCACGTGTGTGAAGACTTGCAAAAAGCCAACAGGAGGACAATGCAAAATGTGCGGATCTCTCTCCCATATATCAACAGTATGTCGGAGGCAACAGCCAGACTACTGGCCCCCTTTAATATAGAAGTGGCCCACAAACCAGACCAAACCTTACGGACCAAGATCATGCACCCAAAAGACCGACTCCCCAACAAAGAAAAATCCTCGATAGTATATAAGATCAAGTGCAAGGACTGTGCCTGCAATTACGTTGGGGAGACTACCAAAAGGTTAAAAACTAGGGTACATGAGCATGCACTGGCAGTTAAAAGACAGGAACAATATTCACAGATTTGGACCCTTATGACCAACTATGGACATGAATTTGATCTTACCAGTGCACAACCTATATCCAGGGGCACCACTAAGGGAGGCCGCCTACTCAAGGAGGCCTGGCTTTCTGATGGCAACTCCATCAATCGCCACATAGAACTTTGCCCGGCATACCAAACACTTAAGATATGGGAAAAACAACACCAAAACTCACAACGAAGGCAATTTGCACACCCCTTACAAGACCAAAAGGAAGGAGGGATGGAGGAGATAGCCCATTCGTGTGACAACGAACTCACAACATATCCTACAAGGGGAACAGAGAAGAGACAAAAAACACCCCTCACGGACACCTCAAATACGCACACCCCAATCCATTCCACAACAAGGAGAAGTAATGACGGGTGCGAACGATACGGATGGCTGGATGGTGACCCACGGGGTACCCGCACCACGATCCCCGCCAACAAGGGGGGAATGACAAGACACTCCACCGACTGCAAAAAAGAGATCCATGAGCAAACGATGGGAAGCCACGCTACGGGACCCTGCACGCATGCAAGAAGGGCAAAAGAACTAGCAAACGACGGAGGGAGACCGAAAAACCCAATGAACGATCGAGCAGCAAAGGACCTTAAGATGGGGACAACCAGAAGTGAACGGATATCCACGGAAGAAGATAGCGCTCCTGAGTGTGGGAACACACGCAGGAGCATATCCACCAGAGACTGCCTTGATAAGACACCCGGACTCACTCAATATATCCCCCCCAAACACACATGCGCACAGCCCCGCCAAGGAAGATCAGACGGATCCCGGAATAGAACCAAAAAAGGGGATAAGCGAAAGTGAGCAAAAGCAACCGGCGCACGACAGCAGAAAGAAAGTGATTAAGGCAAAGAAAGGGAAAATAGCAACCTCAGAAGATACCAATGCAGCAAGAGACGCATGCCCTTTAAGAACAAACCAAATAGAGAAAACGGACGGGCCGATGACTAGATCGAGAAGCCGGGCGCAGAGCCGTCCGGCAGTATAAAAAGGACTCCCAGTAATCTTGTATTATGCTCTGATGATGTCGGCAGTGTTGGCCAACGAAAGCTTAGCTTTAGCTTTTGTATTAAACAGTTTCTGTTTTAATATCATCCTGGTGCTCAAACTATTTTGTTTTTATTATATGGATTTACCCAGGATTCGCATTTTAGTGTAATTAGGGATATATACATACATACATACATATATACATATACATATATATATACATATACATATATATATACATATATACGTTTGTGTGTAAGTGTGTGTGTGTGTATGCACATACATACAGGGAGTCTTGACTTACAACAGATTGCTTTGAGACCATTTGAAGTTACAATGGTTCGGGGGGGGGTACTTACAACCAGGATTCGAAGTCCTGCTGGTCATCCCCCACAGTCACGTGACCAAACTTCAGATGCTCAGCAATTGGCTGTATTTACGGCTATTTGCAGCATCCCATGGTCACATCACCACATTTTATGACAGTCTGCCGAAAATCAGGATTTACTTCCACTTTTTGGAAAAAACGTGCCTATAGCAAAAAAAAAACATTGGCTTGTTTGAGGACCATGTCATTTGTTTAATGACCAGCGCAAAAATCATAAAATCAGATTGGTCACGTGAATAACCAGTTTTATGACTGTCACGACTTACAACCATAATGGCTAGGCTCCATTACAGTCATAAGTTGACTACTTGTTCATAAATATATAGATATTAACTACTTTAATGAAATACATTCAAGACACTTACAAAAGACCCTAGGCCCAAACCAGGTGATTTGACCCAGTCTACTTTTATTGAAGTGAAAAGCAATGTAGTAATTAGACATTCTTGCATGTTCATTATCTCCCCAAATACAGCTATACTGTGAAATTAAGCTGGTTATTTTTGACATTTCCTGAAAGCATAACAAAAGCACTGGGGAATGACTGATTCACATCACTTACTAATGATCTGGCATTCTTTACGGCTTGATTTAGAAGTCAATAGGTGAATAATCTTAGAAAAAAGCTGGCCACGTTGACGTTGAGCTCTTCCCCCAGCTCTGCATTAAGTCCATTTCTTCCAGCAGCAATGCCAACAGGAAGTTCAGCCAGCAAAATGGAGTGACCAGAGAAAAACTGAATGAAGTCATCTGAGATCTAATCAGTGATACATCTTTTTCCCAGTTTAAACAATCTAGCAGGGTTTTGTTTCGTTTTGCGTTTTGTCTAGTGGCTTTTTGAAATAGATGCCACCAAATCCTTCTTCCCAAAGACCAGTAGACCTACATATATAAGGAGATCATGTAATGCTTCATTATTTGGGCAGATGTCCTGAACAAGCAATGTTCATAAACTCAGCCTGATAGTCTTGGTCATTACTAGTAAAATTTCTCAGATCATTACTAGTAAAATTTCTCAGGTCTACAGAAGAAGGTTGACCCTGATCTTTGTTTCCCTTCCTCCGTTCAACTCATTTGACTTAGATACAATCTCTATAGAGTCTATAGTATATAGACAAAGGGCTTCATCTCCCCCAGACCATATCCAGAGTAAATGCAAATAGGTGAGACATTCCTCTATCTCCTAGGACAGGGGTAGGCAACCTTGGCTCTTTTATGACTCGTGGACTTCAACTCCCAGAACTCCTGAGCCAGCCACACTGAGGGGAAAGGGAGAGATTTCCAAGCTGAGCCATGCTGGCTCAGGAATTCTGGGAGTTGAAGTCCACGAGTCATAAAAGAGCCAAGGTTGCCTACCCCTGTCCTAGGAGAATAGGATGGTTGATTAAAACATCTACAATCTTCGATATGCTGATGATACAACTCTTCTCTCAGAAATAAAAGAAGGCCTGGAACATCTGAGCAAGGAAATCCAAGCTGAGCCATGCTGGCTCAGGAATTCTGGGAGTTGAAGTCCACGAGTCATAAAAGAGCCAAGGTTGCCTACCCCTGTCCTAGGAGAATAGGATGGTTGATTAAAACATCTACAATCTTCGATATGCTGATGATACAACTCTTCTCTCAGAAATAAAAGAAGGCCTGGAACATCTGAGCAAGGAAATCAAAGAAGGAAATAAGAATTTTGATCTCCTTCTGAAGATCAAAAAGACCAAGCTCATGATCACTGCAAGGAAGGGAAACATCAAAATAATAATTGACAGTGAAGAGACAGAATGTGTGGAAAAATTCACTTTCCTAGGATCGCAGATAGCTCAAAGAGGTGAATGCAGCACAGAAATAAAACACTGGATTGCACTTGGTCATAAGCTGAATATGGAAAAGAAAGAACATCCACCTGGAAACCAAATGTAGGTTAGTCTGCTCTCCCAAAGATGCTTTTTCACAAGGCAACTGGAATTTCTTGTTTTTCTTTGAAGACGTTTCGCTTCTCATCCAAGAAGCTTCTTCAGCTCTGACTGGATGGTGGGGAATGGAAAGGTCACAATGTGATCTGCTTTGCCCTGTGCCCTCCCTCATGTATTCCTGTAAAATCGCAACCTTCATTCTCCACAAATTCCGAATAGATAAACCGGCATGACTCAGATGAGCACAAAGCCTGCGCGGGAGGCGAAGGGAGAGGGGTGAGGGGCTTGCAGTTAAAAAGAAGTGGAGCAGCGCCCCCCCCCCCTTTCAGGTGACCTCTACCCCAGTGAAAGAAAACCAGGAACAGAGCAGGAAACTCCCGGCTCTTACACGAAGGTGGAATAGCGGCTGTCCCGGCTGGTAGACGAAGAGAAGTGAGCGCCGGGGAGGGGCTAGGAGGGCGGGGCCGCGCAGGGGGCGGGAAGCCCGATGAGGTCCCCGCCTCTTTTGGGTTTTCCTCTCGTGCAGCTCGACGGTCTGCGCTTCTCCACGATCCACTGGCAGGTAGGGCGGGCGCTTTCTTTTTCCTCTTCCCAGTGGGATGCGCGTGTGTTTTCCCTCGTTCCCTCCCAGGTTTTTCTGGGGCAGGCTCGGGGTTTCTCTTTCCTCTCGAGGACTCCTTTAAGAAGCGGGCTCCCGATCCCTCCCAGCCGCCGGGCTTTTAGGTGGTAATCCTGAAAATGCGCCGAGGGAGCGTGGAGGAACTTTGTCCGGGGCCAAGTGCAATGAGTTAACTTCGATCAAAGGAGCCCGCGGGACTTGCGTTTTTTTCTTCCGATATTGAAAAGTTGCTTGCATGCTTATGTTCCCGATTTAGGAGAATCTCTGTAACTCGGAGGAAATTCTCCCCAATTTACCTTCTCTTTATGTCTAGTATCTACAACCGATTTACCTGTGTATGTGGTGGTGGGGAGAAATACCGACGGGATGTATTAATGACCACTTTTGGAAATGTTTTATTAACAAGAGGAGAAACTGTATAGCGAATACGTTTTACGTCTGCTTAATACAAGCCTCCCTCCAAGTCCATTTTCCTGCCCGAATTTTCCTCGAAAAGAAAAAAGAATTGGCGGCGCGCAGCAACTCCGAAGTTGCTGTGAAGTTTGTCTCCATCTCGCTTTCCCTCTCCGTCCTTGGGCTTGGAGGGAGGAGGAGCGCCATTTATCAACCTTGGGGACAGGTGGCTCTTTCCAAAGAGCGAGGCCTTGGCTCGGAAAGTGACGGCGGCTGGGCGTTTCCACCTCGAATATGGAGAAATATAGTCGGGTGGAAAAACCACAAGTCTTAACGTAACCTTCAGCAGAATCATGCGGCAGGGACGCAGAATGGAGTTTTTCGAACTGGGAGGAAGCGAGGTTTCAACCCACTCGGTTGAAGAGGGCAGCTGCTCTTCTGTTTAAATCCAAAAGAAGTTCCCTGGCACCTTAAGGGCTAACAAAAGCAATCCAGGGCTGAAAGGGGACTTTCTCAGATGCACAAAAGGGTGCTTTGGATTATCAAGGATAATTGTTTGTGAAGGAGCCAGTTGCGGCAAGGCCAGAAACAAAATGCAAAGTATTACGGTGGGACGCTCATCTGGAATTTCTATAGATGTGGGAGTTAAGTTCATAAAGCAGTGGTGCAAACTTCCTGTTGTGGGTAATCTGATTATCAACTCTGGCAGGTTTCAGAGTGTCGTTTTTAGACCACTATCCTTTGTAAGGCAATGGTTGCAGCCACCACTCAAGAAGCTCATCTTTCTCTCTCTCTCCCCCCTCCCCCCTCCCCCCCGTCACATGACTGCAACACTGATCTACAATGGGCCTCCTAGTTTAAAGTGATATGTTGAACTTTGAAACTTGTCGAAGTTGGTAGCCAGATAATCAGCAATAAAAACAGTAAAAACGTTGGTCTGAAAGTTGTCGCTAACTAGACATGGCATAATTGGTTTCAGATAATTAGGGGAACAGGCCAGGCCAATCTTGCTTTGGGTCAAGACCATAGTAGGATGTCTGGGAAGGTCTTGTTCCAAAGAGACTTAATGGAATGGCAGCAGGCATGTACATGTTGTGGGCACGCTCACATCTGACTGGCAAAGCTGTGGTGCTGAGAGCACCAGCAGAGGGAGAAAACAAGTTGCAGTGCTGGGTCCTATCTTGAGCCAGCAGCAGGGATCCAGCGGTGACCTCAGTGAGTGTGAGTCTTCCTGCCTTGAGTGAAAAGGAATGCTGATGTTGAGTCGTCATCATCATCATCATCACCCTCACCCTAGCCATTGTCTATCCACTACAGGATGAAGGCCTCTTCCACATGTTTCCAACCAATATAATCCTGAGGTTTCTTTTGCCAATTGGGCCTGCAATACTTGCTGATGTGGTCGATCCTTCGATCCGTCTTGTTTTGACTCTCTTTCGTGGATACTTTTTAATCAAGTGGGGTCCATTCTATGACTGACTGCCTTGGTCCACCTGCCATCAGTTCTTCTTGCTATGTGACCAGCCCATTTCATTTCAGTTCTTTTACTCTCTTGATGCTATTGTATACTTTTATTTGTTCTCTAATCCCATGTGCGGGTCTTTCTGTCTTGTCTTGTGATGCCGAGCGTGTATCTTTCCATAGCTCTTTGCGCCACTCGTAGCTTTTGTATTGATCGTGAGGTTAATGTCCATGTTTCACCGGCATATGTTAGAGCAGGTAGCACCCACTGATCGAAAACTTTTCTCTTCAGGCAGAGGGGGAGGTTATGTTTAGCTTGCTGAATGACTGCCAGCCACATTTAACACACTGTTCAATTTCCTTTATTGTATCACCTTCCATTGAGATCCATTGGCCAAGGTACATGTAGTGGTCTACTGCGTCTAGTTCTTCTCCAGATATATAAAAAAAATATTTCTTTGGTGAATTTATTAAACATAACCTGAGAAATGGTATAAATATGATGAGGAATAGAAATGAAGTGGGGATATTCTGAAAGTTTTAAAGATGGAATGTGGGGAGAGAGGGACACTCGTTTAATTACGAGTAAGAGCCTCAGGAAAAGCCCTTCTTCTGGATCTGACTCTAGGGAAGCATTGCTGGATTTCAAAGAGAGAGGCATAAAATTGAAATGGAAGCAGGCTGCTGAATACCATCAGAACAATGAGCCAAAAAGGACTATAGATTTGACCGGTGTTGTAGCATACAGAAGTATAAAATTAAAGCCTGACTCGTTAGGAAGGGATTATTGTGGCACCTTTTTTTTAATTCCCACTTGTTTGAGAACAGCAACATCAAAATGTCACCTTAAATTAAATTCGGGGCGGGGGGGAAACCCCTAAGTGTTATCAGGAGTAGAATCTGTGCAGAAGGACTGTCAGTTCCATGCGATTTTATTTCCCCAAGCAGATTCCCTGCTGTTATGTCACTTCACACTTGTGTTCCATCACTGGCACTTTGTGCTGTGTATTTGGCAGGCAGGACAATGTTGAAGGACTTCTACATAGCTACAGTATCTACAGCATATCTCTTGGTGTATCCTTTAAAAGCTTGCTTAATGTAATTTTAGAATTAAAATCTGGGTGTGAAAAATCAAGTTATGTCTTTAGTTTCCATTTGCGTTATTTTACTAGCTTGTAATCCTTTCTGTGTGTGCTCACTGTGAGATGGCTGTTATTTATTTGCCACTCAGAATTGCCTTGAACCGCCAGATAGGTGGCAAATAAATTTGATAAGAATTGAATTTTATGGGGATATGCTCAGAATGCAACTCAGGTTCATGGTATCCCAGAGTCACTTAATAGTGAGATGGCCAGCATATAAATTTAATAAATAAATATGTCAACTGTGTACACTTAATTTGCTTTTAAAATCCAGAGGGGTACTTCTAGCTTAAGGTAACTTTGTTCAGCCTGCAAGAATACTTAAGTTAAAGCAGCTACTGAATAGGCAGAGTAGATGACTTAGGACAGGGGTCCCCAACCAGTGGTGGGATTCAAATATGTGAACAACCGGTTCTCTGTGTGGATGCCGCTTCCAGAAGTCCATTCTGGGCCTGGGCAACAAAAAATTAGCTATCGGTTCTGCCGAAGTGGCGCGAACCGGCTGAATCCCACCACTGTCCCCAACCCCCAGTCCATGGACCAGTACTGGTCCACAGCATGCCAGCAACCAATCCGCACATATAAGCAAACCCTCATCCACAAGATACAGGCAGCACACAAAAACACGCACTCTCCGGTCTGCAGAAAAACCTTTCTCCACGGAACCGGTCCCTGGTGCCCAAAAGGTTGGGGGATTTAGGAATCGCCTGAAGTCATCTTCTTTAATTTGACATTATGTTCACAAATGCTAGATTGGTAAATGATAATCACAAGTGCTACATTTTGTTCAGAATCTTACTTGTCCAATAAATAAGAGCAGCAAAGATGTAGAGCAAAGTAGTAACTGGTTGAGTTTCTACTAAAATAGTTTCCCAAGTCCAGCAGTCAAGAAATGTTCTAAAGTAACATGTTCTGTTTCTATTAGCCCTCAATGAGTCCAAGCTCCTATTTGATTACAAAAATAAAACAAAATTGTCAGCACTCCTCCTTTTGATCCAACTCTGTATATAAGGTAAAAAGGAAAGTTTTACACCTGGTTAAACAGTATATCATCTTTCATGTTCAAACGCTGGCACAATTAGTGGCAGCTGTATACCAGTGCCTCTTTTTGAACCTCTTCTGTTCAAATGGATCCTTTTTAAAATTAGTAATAAAAGATTATAGGTGGCTGAAGTATTAAGAGTCTCTTTTGTTACAAATAATTGGTTTTCTTACCTTGGATTTCTTTTCTGACAGGAGACTGGCCAACTACCTGGTATATCACTCTGGCTAGTTGTCTGTCTTCTCTATTTCTATTATTTTTGTATTTTTCTCTCCCTTTGATGTTCCTATTTATGATTTCTTCCCTAGAACTAATCATATACCTACTAATTTATAATGCTTCATACTTCTTATAAAGCAAAGACTATGGCATAATATGTTTCCTTTCTTGATGCAAATGAGATAATATATGATAGATGAGTGTGTGTGTGTGTATGTGCAGCTGATACTGAAACTGTAGGCTCTGTGTTTAATAACCTTTAAGGCCAAATATGGGTGGAGCCATTTAGATTAGCTACCAGATGCAATGATAGTTTCAAGTTCCATCTAGGATTATTTTAAAGAATGCTAGAGTAAAGGAAAAAAACTTTTAAAAGATGGCATTGATCATAACACATATATACCGTGTTTCCCCAAGCGGAAAATAAGCCCTAGCATGATTTTTCAGGATGCTTGTAATATAAGCCCCACCCCAAAAATAAGCCCTAGTTAAGATTGTCCGCCAGACGGACGCATTTAGTACCATAATTCCCCAAATATAAGCCCTAACTGGAAAATAAGCCCTAATGAGACTTTTGAAGCAAAAATTAATATAAGACCCAGTCTTATTTTCGGGGAAACATGGTATATATGTATATGTATGAATGTGTGTGTGTGTGTATGTGTGATATATATATTTGATAGCAGTATTCCAATAATTGCGGGGCTGCCACAAAGAAGAGGGGGGTCAGCCAATTTTCCAAAGCACTAGAAGGCAAGACAAGAGTGGCTGGAAACTAATCAAGGAGAGAAGCAACCAAGAACTAAGGAGAATTTTTCTAACAGTGAGAAGAATCAACCAGTGGAATGGCTTGCCTTCAGAAGTTGTGGGTGTTGCATCACTGGAAGCTTTCAAGAAAAGATTGGACAGCCATTTGTCTGAAATGGTATGGGCTATCTTGCTTGAGCAACGGATTGGACTAGATGACCTCCAAGATCCCTTCCAACTCTGTTATTCTGTGTTCTGTGATGCAAATGAGATGGTATTTGGGGTAAGATCATCTACCTAGGACTTTATTCTGTCTTCCGTATATACAGGCTGACAATTTAGAAGTTAGCAGTGGAGATTAAGGAAAGAGCTTCAGCAAAGTTCAGAGACCTGTTCTTTGAATAAATCTTATTAAGTTTGTTTTTTATACATCATATATTATAACAGCTTTTCTTCAGCTCCTAACTGTAATGGTGTTACCAGCAGTGGCTAAACATTATGCTCTTTTTGAGCCCAAGAGGTTAATGTTTTGCCAGTTAACGTTTTTTGAGAGGGCAAGCAATTTATGAGCCCAAGAGGTTAATGTTTTGCCAACTAATTTTTTTTCAGAGGACAAGCAATTTCATGTGGTATGCAGATCCTCCCCATCTTTTATTTTAAGCATTGTCATTTGAAGTCTCATCAAATTTTTGAAGTTATTCACATAGAAATACACACACACACCGTGGATTCCACAGCAGCCATCTAGGGATTTGCAAATGTTTAGTCCCTGCCTTTGAAAATCACATTGCCTACTCCTAAGGTACATGAACGAATTATTCATATTAACTGCTACTTGCACTTAAGCCCAATGAATGTTCAGTGGAATATCTACTCATTAAAACAGAATGGGTAGAAGGGTGATTACTGCTCTCTTTCAGTGATGCCTGTGTCCTTAAAAGTTGGGTTAGTTGCTAAATTTTAGCATCAATAAGTGACCAAATAATTTAACTCCATCTGGTAGATTATATTTCTCAATGAATTTGGTTTAAGTTGTTGAGTTGCTTCTGCTCAGTGATTCTATTTGGGTTATAATGGAAATGCTCTGGCTTTCAACAGACACTTTCTTAATCTGTTTATGAAACAGGTACAATATTGTTATACATGTGCTAAGTCTCTCACTACAAGTAGCTACTACACAGGTTGCAGTTCTGTATCTAGTGATTTGTGTTCAATGCTATTATACTGATTAAAGCAGGATGTATATATTTTCAAATTGAGTTTCTCAAGAATGGTGACTAAGCTCTCTATTTAAAATAGGTTTCCTCTGTAACTTCTTCAGAAGTAACTGCTTCTCTGTTTGGTGTTATGGTAATATGTAACTTGAAAACTTGAGCATATTTTTTCAGACATTGTTAAAATAATGTAATACGCTTTGGTTTTTGTGCCTAATTCTCACCGCTGACCATGTAACTCAAGGGTATGTTACATGTAGACTAGACTTCAAAGTTAACAGATAAATCTATCTACTTGTCACATTATAAAAAGTAATTAACCCCCTCCCCATAATACTTTGGGGTCTTTTCAGATTTGATTGAGATAATTTGCTGTATTGAGACACCATTGTGATACCGGACAACTTTCAAACATTTTGAAGGAGCTTTTTATTCCAACTTACCAATCAAAGATGCTGGGAGTATTAACTCCAAGAGACAGTATAGGATGGGAGGGGGGATTGGTGTGCTAAGGTCCATGGGGTTGCAAAGAGTCGGACACAACGTAGTGAATGAACAAGAAGTCAAGGATACGTACAATGTCATTCATTTTTTAAACCAAGCTAATTGTATCTCTGCTAAAAGATGCTCGCAATGATTATCTCTTTAAAATATTCCCACTTATTTTTATTAACTTGAGTCATATGGAAAGGTATGTGTGTCAAAAGCATGGATCCCTTTACATTAAGAAGTGATGCTAGTGTTGAGAGAGTTACACTAGGAGGATCAGATGCTGACCATTTTAGGGGGATCTTGATAAACCTGTGAATTATAAGAATTATAAGAATCACTATCATAGCACAATTACTTTGTCTCCCATAGACATGCTCTTGAAAGATACAGTGCACTGGAGCATGACATACATTCAAAAATAGTTTGAGAAATCTCAGAAGGATCCATTTTTTGCTGAATTTCTTTCAGATCTCAGAAACTGGCATCTTTCCAAGCTCCTAAACCCTAAGCCATGCTTGTCTAAATGCTTGTCTGTGAACTTCTAAAGACGTAGCTGCAGGTAAGCAGTTTAGTGTTTTCCTGGCACTGTGTCTCTTTTTCTAAGTTGTTGTGAAAAGAATAGTTGTGTAACGGAAAGAGGAGGGGTAGGTGTGTGTGTGTTTTTTAAAAAAGGTGTATGAGTTACCCATTTGGACTCTGTGCTATTCCAAACAGGTCTCCTAAATAAGGCTATAGGTAACGGGTTTCAAGCTTGCTGTGAACAATAGATACTGTTGTGCTACAGCACAATTGCCTTCTTTGTTTCTTGTTTTGGTGTTCTGTCTTTCTTTCCTGTAGATTTTGGCAGACTTGTTTCTGCTAAAATTATCTTCTCTTTTTCAGCTTATAAGAAGTAATTATCCTGCCATTGCAGGATGGCCAAAGTGAGCTAACTTTCCTTAATAAGGTGGTGTCAGTGGAAGTGTTGATTGTTATCTCATTCCAGCTGAGCATCTGCCATGTGCTTCAATGGGATTTTTGTGAGGGTGTCAGATAAGCTCCACAGGGCGAGAATGAAAGGCACAGAATAATCCTGCTCAAGAATGGATTGCTCCCAGAGGGAAGAGAGCTTTGAAAGCTGCCATCGTGGAAAAAAGTCTCAAAGGGGGGATCTGTGACTTAGGTACATAATTTATGATTGTGATTGTGGTCCCCCACCCCAAGGCTTTTAGGATGAACAAGCATGCCTTTGAAACGCTACCTTTTGAAGAAGTTCCCTGTATTGTTTTCCATTTTTTATGAGAAGATCTGTCCTCCAGATTGATCCTGGAATGAATGCATAGCAGTGTTCACAAAGCCATCCAATCTGTGCAGTGTCTTGTCTCATGTACACACAGGTTTGTTTGCAGGAATTCTCTAGAGCACTTTTCCCAGAGTAAGTTCTTTGTCTGACACATCTGAGTGTATTTTGGGGAACCGTAGCAAGATAGCTTGCAGAGGTTCTTTTCATTAGAGAACAAGGAATGTGCTATCTAATAAAATTATCTATTTTCAAAGTCAAAGGATTCCCCCCCACTATAATAAATTGATTTATGTACAGGTGAACTCCATCTATCCCACTATTACAAATTCAGGATAAATTCTAAGTAGAAAATTTCAAAAAAAAGGAAAAGCTTCTAATAGATTATTGTTTTAGTTTTATACCCTATGGTAGGGGTCTCCAATCCCCAGTCCGTGGACCAATACCGGGCCACGGCATGCCAGCAATCGGTCCACGCAAACAAAGCCCCATCTGCGAGATACAGGCAGCACACAAAACCACGAGGAAAAACCTCTCTCCACGGAACCGATTGGGGATCTCTATGGCAGTAACTCTTTTCTCTTCAACCATTCTTGGAGGAAAAAAGAATTAGAAAAGTACTACCTCAAAAGTTAGCACACAAAAGTTGGCTCTTCTGTCTATAGAACAGGGTAAAGTGAAATTCATATATACGTAAATGAGAGTATCTGACCACAGTTATATATACTGAATATCTGGGTAGACTGCATGTCTTGGAATGGACACAATTATGAATAGAATCAAAAATAGCTCTATCATTCTTCTACTGGGTCATTTGTTAGTTACAGAATTTCCAGATGGTATTGCTCTAGTTTGTTACAAGTCCTAGGAAAGTTCATTAAACATTTCATATGGGTATTATTATTTTGGATAATGCTTGCCACCTGCCAAAGAGGTTTGATTAATGAAGTTTCCTTGCTGAAATGTCACATCCCCATGAACCTCTTCAGGAGAAAAGCTACATTAGCTTTTACATGAGACAAGACAAAGGTAATTCAAAGTTCCACAGGTGTGACAGCCAATACCTTCAGCACTGTATACAGGTAGTTCTTGACTTACGACCATAATTGAGCCTGAAATTTCTATTGTTTGGCAAGACAGTTAAGTGCCCCATTTTACGACTTTTCCTGCCACAGATGTTAAGTGAATTATTACAGTTGTTAAGTTAGCAACACGGTTGGTAAGTGATTTTGGCTTCCCCACTGTCTTTGCTTATTAGAAGGTTGCCAAAGGTGATCACATGATCTGGGACACCTCGACTGTCATAAATATGAGACAGATGCCAAGAGGCGGAATTTTGATCACATGACCATGGGGATGCTGCAATGGTCATAAGTATGAAAAATGGTCATAAGTCACTTTTTCCAGAGCCGTTGTAACTTTGAACGTTCACTAAATGAATGATTGTAAGCTGAGGATTACTTGTATGTTTAGGCTTTCTTCCTAGAGTCATTACCACTGAATACTGTGGAGACATTGATGCCGCTTGAGAAATTATACGAAGAGTGGAATTTCAGCACTGAGCACTCTGGTTATGGTTATGAGCCTTTATAGAAGAACACTACTGGTTTATGATAAGGGGATGATGCTACTTATACAGGATTAGGGATTATTAATATGTAAGGGATGTTTTGAGCACTATTCTGTTTAAAACCACCTTCCAAAAGATCGCACTCTGTGGTTTCCTTTCCTGAATTTCGTTTGATATCTTCAAGTTCAGTATAGCGTCACAGGATATCCCTGTGATTATGATTAATTTTGGCATTAGTACTTCTGCTTTATATAACCGGATGCTGTCAGTCTATTGTCCTTGCAAAGTAATTAATTAAAAAACTGTGTTTCACATCTGAGGAATGCCGTTCTTATATTTCATATCTCTCTTTTCATGAGACACAGCAGTTAAGCTAGCTACTTATCATCTGCAGCTTCTCCCAACTTGGTGCTCATCTGGTAGCGATATGTTCCGCAGAATTCATGGGCAACAACACACCCAAGTTAAGGGGAAAATGCTGTAATATTTTTAGCTAATCTGCTTTTGTCCAACCCTTTTATTGGAATAGTGCTGTGGGATTTCATTAAAAATGCAAGTAGATATTGTTAGAACCAATAGTTTTATCAAATAATTTCCTCTGTATTTTACATAAATATATTCAATAAAGCTGATTGGCAGTAACATAGTTTTCTAATATTTTCTAGTATTCTAATATTTAAAGGCATGAAACTGAGTGCCTAACTTTATTTCATATATTTTTTCATAGCTTTATGCCAATTCTGCAGGAATTTTCAGTTTTAAGATCTGCTGGCTTTCTTTCTTCTTCCTTTAGTTTTTTCATCAGTACCGGAAAGTGGATTGGTCATTATTTTTCTCTAATAGAAGACGGTAGGTTTTACAAATACCTTTCTCTTCAGTCTTGGTATTTCCACCTTGATATCTTTATACATGACTAATAGTGTTATGAGAGCTGGTTTGGGTTGCTTAGCCATTATGTGTGAAGGATGCTACTGTGGCTTACACTGTGTAAGCTTTTTACTTGACATTTAAAAATATAATTTGCAAACCTAGTGTAAAAGGGAGCCTTTGTGAAAGTCTGCATGCTGGAAAAAAAAATCTCCTGCACCCAGGCTTAAGAATCCACCATGTTTATCTAAGTTCTAGGAGAAAAAAAGTGCTCTGTTTGAATAAGTTAAAAGCCGAGTGAAGTGTTAAAATGTAGTTTCACAATTCCACAGACACAGAATCTCCTATCCCCACAAAAACATCTTGTGTAACTGATTCCAGGAAGGAATTGCGACTTTGGTTTAGCAATAGTTTTATTATAATACAGGGAGAAAAAAATGAATCCCCATTCCCAACACATTGCCTTTCTGATCCTATGCCAGTGATGGCGAACCTATGGCATGCGTGCCAGAGGCGGCACTCAGAGCCCTCTCTGTGGGCACACCTGCCGCTGCCAGCTCACGCAGGTCCATTATGCCACCGCTGGCGCCCAGAGCGGCAGCCCCACCCAGCACAAAGAAGGCGAAGCAGCTGGCTAGCAAACTCGAGTAGAAGTGGTAGAGCACGCCCCCATGTGCTCACTGACCTCTGTGTGCGGGGGCTGATGGTGTCAGGCAGCAGCTGTCCCTGCCTCGCCTTGCCCCACAGCAATGGCACCCCCGCCCTATTCCCTGCCTCAACCCGCAGGACGAGCCTCCTGCTCACAGCCCCACCCACCAGAGACCCCCTGGATCTCCCCCAATCCTGCCCAGCCCCCACAGGCGTCCCCCCACGATCAACATCAAGGTGGCCACGCCCACCCCGGCCATGCCCACTCAGTCTGCCGTGACCACCGCAGCCACGCCCACCCAGTGGGTCACGCCCCCCACCCCCTGGGGGCACCACAATGCTGATAAATAAGTGGGTTTTGGGTTGCGGTTTGGGCACTCGGTCCCTAAAAGGTTTGCCATCACTGTCCTATGCAATATTCCCCTGTAGCTATTCTGTTTAAGACAGGACATACTGATTAAGCGTATACTATTTTAATGCCTTTTTCAGAACTTTAAGGTAATATGGGGCCAATTTATAATTTTATAATGTTTGGATGGAAACAGAATTGAGACTTTTAAGAGCCGTGGTGGCGCAGTGGTTAGAGTGCAGTATTGCAGGCTAACTCTGCTGACTGCCAGCAGTTCGATTCTCACTGGCTCAAGGTTGACTCAGCTTTCTATCCTTCCAAGGTTGGTAAAAGGAGGACCCAGATTGTTGGGGGCAATATGCTGACTCTGTAAACAGCTTAGAGAGTGCTATAAAGCACTACGAAGCAGTATTTAAGTCTTAAGTGCTATTGCTATTTTACATTATTTTTGAGTTATTATCACATTATGCTTTTTACTCAAGCTGGATCTTTTTCTCGCTGCCAAAGACTGGTAGACTATTTTTGACCTAATATATATATATATTATTGGTTAAATAAAACAACTTTTAAAGAAGAGTTAATGCAATGAATTAATACAGGCATGCTCAATTTGGTGCCCTTCAGGTGTGTCAGGATTCCCATCCCACATAGCCAATGTTGTTGTTTTTCTCCAAAAAAAATTTAGAAACTTATTTTAATTCTAATATTGCTTTAAATGCACAAAGTAAATCAACCCCAATTATGTTATTAACACCTGTACATATTAGATCTTTTTTAAAAAATTAGAAATAAGATTAAAATTCTAACTATGTGCTTTCAATTTTGGAAGGCAAGTTATACAGTTATCATTCTTCCTATAAACCGTGTATCCTTGATAGATTATTATTTCTGAGGAGCTATAAGCTTGTTAAATTGTTTTTGAAGGAGAGAGTTTTATTCAGAAAGCAATCTGTATTTAAATGGATTATTTAAACCTTGTCTCCTTTCCCCAAGAATTATAATGTTTGAGTCAATGTAGGGTCTCTAGTTAGGGTAGTCTTCTCTTTAGCAAACAGAAGACTGAATTACAATAAGTAGCAGAACAAGACACTCTCAATTATTTCCCTCAAATAAGCTTGCATAATATCCTTGGACCTCTTAAGTTAGTCCAATCTAGTATAGTTAGAGTAAAATTTGAGGGAAGATTGGAAATGGATAGATAAACTATAAGACTTGCAAATGTGATAATAGAAATGTGTATGCAGTCTGTAGTGAGAAAGGAAAGAAATAGAAATGGCTGTGTATTAACTGCCTCACTGCCCACTTTCTTCTATGGAAATAAGACGTGCATATGTTAGAAGAAATATCAAAGTAAAGTTGCATGTAGTAGGTATGATGTACTTAGGAGGAGTATATGGTAAAGCAATAATGAATGGATGCTGAACTGTGTATTGAATACTAATATGAGTGATTTATCAATCAAATCTTTATACTGTTATAGACCGGCACAGATATGAGTGAAATCAATACACTAGGATGTTTCGTTGATATAGAGAGAATGAATGAAGCCTGGATGATAAAATCAATATATGAAATAAAAGGTAGGGGAAAGCCAAGAAAATGAAATGTTTATTCATTTATTCTATTTATATGATGGAGAGGATTCTATTCCAAATGACAGGCACAGTGTCTGGGAGACCTACTTCTTGGCTCCATTCAGACGGCTATTTAATAGGCAGAACCTGCAGCATGTCGATCCTTCTGATCTTATTGGGTGAACAAGAAGATAGATGCTTCTTCAAATATCCTGGCTGTGAAGAACTTTGTAGGGGACAACCAGTATCTTGAATTGCACCTGAAATCTGCAGGTAGCTAGGGAATCTCACAAAAGAGATGGTCCATGGATGTGATTGGAAGGAGTTGATGGTCCTCAAAAAGAAAGAGTTTAAAGAAAAAAAGGAAATGCATGAAATTGTATAGATACGATGGAAGCAAGGATGGTTTGCAGGCTTAGAAAGGTATGGAGAAGTATGCTGAATTGTATATTGATTTTAGATATGTTTCATTTCTTTTTCTATTCTATCTTCAGTTTCTTTTGCTTACCACTTTCTCTTTTTTTCCTCTTAAAGGGGAAACCAAGTATGCAGAAATGTAAAGCAAAGTTATGAATAACAAGCTTATATCCAGGTTTGAATTTATGTGCGTCCGTCAGTGTACATACCATAACTGTGTGGTTAAATGTTAATGATCCAGCATTAGTCTGTCAAATGTGTGTTATGAAAGATGTCTTTCATAGCACATATTTAAAAGTGCCCTGGTGGCACAGTGGTTAGAATGCAGTATTGCAGGCTAACTCTGCCCACAGCCTGGAGTTCGATCCTAACAGACTCAAGGTTGATTCAGCTTCCATCCTTCCAAGATTGGTAAAACAATGACCCAGATTGTTGGGGACAATACACTGACATTGTAAATTGCTCAGAGAGTGCTCGAAAGCTCTATAGAACAGTATATAAGTCTAAGTGCTATTACTATTTCTATGTCCTCATTCAGCTGAATGACAAGATAAAGATAGGTGGATCTGCAGATTTACAGCAGATTATAGAGAAAAGAGCTGGTTCTCCCTGACTTTATCTTCCTTTTCATTTATAGGAATCTATCAATGAGAAATGCTAACAGAACTCCACACGGCTGAAACTTAATCATGTGTACAGAGAAAGTCCCTTAAATATCTGAAAGGTTCCAAAAGTTGTCTGAAATGCTAAGGAGGAAACTTCGTCACTGTTCTATCCTACGGTTTAAGCCTCTTTGGGTGTTAGTTTGTACAGTTGGAATCTGGTCTTATATTACAGTTCATCAGAAACCAACCTATCAAGATTATGAGCATTTGGAACTGACTGGTGAATATCCTAATGCAGTAAACTGTTCCAAGATACTGGAAGGTGACACAGCGGAAATTCAAAAGGTAAAGCTTGAGTTGTTAACAGTCTCCTTTAGGAGAACCCCAAAAATAACTCCAAATGACTATATCAACATGACAATTGATTGCACCTCCTTTATTAAGAAGCGGAAATATATTATGGAATCTCTTAGCCAAGAAGAAGCAGAATTTCCCATTGCATATTCAATAGTGGCTTATCATAAAATTAATATGCTTGAGAGACTTCTGAGAACCATATATGCTCCTCAGAACTATTACTGCATTCATGTTGATAAAAAGTCCCCAGAGTCTTTCTTGGCAGCTGTAAAAGGGATTGCATCATGTTTTCATAATGTCTTCATTGCCAGCCAATTGGAAAGTGTAGTGTATGCATCATGGAGCCGAGTACAAGCTGACCTCAACTGCATGAAGGATCTCTATAGGAGGAATGTGAGCTGGAAGTACTTAATCAATCTCTGCGGTATGGATTTCCCAATCAAGACCAATCAAGAAATAGTGGAGAAGTTGAAAGCCCTCAATGGTGAAAATAGCTTAGAAACGGAAAAAATGCCTTCAAACAAAGAGGTGAGGTGGAAGAAACATCATGAAGTAGTTGATGGCAAGGTAAAAAACACAGGGATAGACAAACAGCACCCACCTCTCAACACACCCATTTTCTCTGGAAGTGCCTATTTTGTTGTTAGTAGGAGGTTTGTGGAATATATATTGGAGAATAGCAAAATTCTTGCTTTTATAGAATGGGCTAAGGACACATACAGTCCTGACGAATACTTATGGGCAACAATTCAGCGAATCCCTGAGGTTCCTGGTGCCGTCTCCGCCAGTGACAAATATGATGTTTCCGATATGAATGCAGTTGCCCGGTTTGTGAAGTGGCACTACTTTGAGGGGGATGTATCCAAGGGTGCTCCTTACCCCCCTTGCAATGGAGTTCACGTCCGTTCTATATGTGTCTTTGGAGTCGGAGACTTGAGCTGGATGTTACGGAAACATCATTTCTTTGCCAACAAGTTTGATACTGATGTTGATCCTTTTGCAATTCAGTGTTTGGAAGAACATTTACGAGACAAAATGCTACATCAACGCAGACACTAACATGCTGGGTTTTTTTTTAATGGTACATGTCTTCGTTATTTGTTTAAATTGGCAGAAAAGAGATGGAGAATATGACACCACTTTTTTGTTTTTAAACAAAGCTTGTAGGGTGATTATCTAGCTGATTATGTCCCCTGAGTTTTCTTAATTCTATTTTTTTTTTCTAAGATAGTTTTGTCACAAAAATTCTCTTGCAAAAGACCAGAGGATTTTAGGCATGAAACAAGATCCTCCAGTTTATAACTCAAAGATTTGCACGTTGTTCACCTCTCCTCTGTATCTTTTAAAGAATTCTATTAGAAATCTAATAATCTTGATCCTTAGATTGTGTAGCCATTAAGACTACTTTCCTTAGTGGAAAATGGACAATTTTGAGGACAGTAAGGAGGCAAAAACTAAGTACCATGGTGGAATAAGATCTCAGATTAACAGAAATTTATGAGATTATGAAAATGGAAGTTGAAGTATATTTATGTCTCTCTAGTCAAATTATTGAATTCTGCCCCCCCCCCCTTTAAACTATACCAGCAATATTTACATGTACATATATATACACAAAACACATGGAAGATGTTTTTTTTCTAGACTTAATTTTTCGGATAGACTCTAATCTTCAGTTTTGTATAGACGTTTTGTCTACCAAAATGTAGCAGAAGCCTCCCAGTTAAAATATTCTCAGGGAAATAAAATGTATGCCTGTTTGTGTTCATTTTAATATACCTTTATGACATTTATGTTTGCTGCTTGCTAGACTATTTGTCAGTTTTCCATAAAGGGAGAACAAAACAAATCAGTAGAAATGTTAATTCATGATAATTCCTATCATTATTTTTGCTACTAGAAATATTTGAATCTTCCAAACTGAAAAACGGTGTCCTTTTTAAGCCGTGCTTTTATGCTAACTGCATCAGCTTTTATCTTCAGAAGGGGAGGAGTTAATGTCTTTCAGTTCTTAGTAAATCTCACCAGCAGAACAAAGAAGATCTAGAACAGGCAAAATAAGTGCTTTTTTTTTTTTTAACAGCTAGAATTCTTTTTCTTTTCTTGGTGTCTCTCCTGATGCTGGCTTGGAAACAATTTTTGGAGATGGCATGAGGTACAAAATAGGAGTTGAGTTTCCTGCTGAACATCCAAGTGTTCCAAAATAGCCCATAATTAAAACTGACTGGACAGAATTCTATCTGCCGGCTGCAATATATTATATCAAATTATATTTCTATACTACTGGGTTTTTACATGTTTTATTTATGTGTTAATTTAAAAAAAAAGACAAAGTCTCCTTCAAATTAAGTTTGGGTCTTGTTGACATCAAGGGAAAACCCACCAGATTTTCTTGGCCAGCATTGGTGACCAATGCTGAGGGTTGTGGGATTTTATTTATTTATTCAATGGTCATCCCCATATAGCCGTACAGCCTGGTAGGCAAAGTTGTAGACAAAAGTGAAAATGTTTTAAAAAGAGGACAAAATCCTACCTGGGCCATCGATCAACCAAGTAGGATGAGCGATTATTTAGAAATTTGCCATCAGGAAAATGATTAAAAATATGCAATTTCAGTTATATTACATAGATAATATGTGGGGGACAAAGTTTCTTAAGGATTATTTGCCATGGGTTTGCCTTTTCACTCCACTTTGGACCTACTGCCCACCCTCCTCTTTTGAGGATAGGAACTGCTGTCATCTGACGACAGGTAAAATGAGTTTCTGTAGGTCAGTGTTTCCCAACCTTGGCAACTTTTAAGATATGTGGACTTCAACTCTCAGAATTCCCCAGCCACCCATAGGGAATTCTGGGAGTTGAAGTCCACATATCTTAAAGTTGCTAAGATGGGGAAACGCTGCTGTAGGATTTATCCCACAATGCCTGTGATTTTCCTTAAGTTACCTTTCTTAAAGATTTTTGCTGCAGATTACTGTAATACAATCTTGTATTCTTTCCTTCACCTTTGTGTCCATTGACTTTTTTTCAAACTTCCCTACTGGATGATCTTGGCCCTACACTCTCTTGATTTGGAGTTTCCAGTAGCTGATTAGAGAGGCTTATGTTGAGACATCTAGCTTGGCATAATCCTAAAATATTACTGAAAACCATAGTTTAGCTATGCAATTGGACCATGGCAAGACACAGCAATGGCTCCTGACCAATCTTTAAAAGGATTAGCAGATTCAGCAAGACATCAATCCTGGTTGTCTCGTTGGATTCATTTGGCACATAAATGAATTCTCTGACATCTGAATTGGTATGTTCTTACATATGATGGTACTCACCCTTCAGTTAGGGACAATTGCTGTCTTCCAAAAATATCCAAGCACATGCAGTAAATCATTGTATGCGATAATTTATTTTAATTTTGTATGTTATTTCACACTACTGAAGATCTCATCTGATAATAACTGATTATAAATTACAATTCACTGATTATAAGTGAATGGAATTTTGTTAGCTACCTTGGCATTCATTTGATCAATTTTATGTTGTAATGCTCAAATACAGTTTATTTAATAAATGTGATATAGTAATGTATGGGTTTCTTTATTAATCTATTAATAACACCAGAGATCGTCCTTGATAGTCCTTGACTTAACAACCACAATTGAGACCAGAATTCTTATGGCTAAGCAAGGTGGTTGTTAAGTGAGTTATGCCCAATTGTGCAATCTTTTTTTGCCACAGTTGATATGTGAATCACTGGAGTTGATAAGTGAAACACATGGTTGTATGTAAATCTGACTTCCCCATTGATTTTCTTTTCTGAAGGCAGCTGGAAAGGTCGCAAATGGCAATCACATGACCTGGAGATGCTGCAGCCACCATAAATACATGCTGGGTTGCCAAACACCCACATTTTGACTGCATGACCGTTGCAATGCTGCAGTGGTTGTAAGTGCAAGGACTGGGCCATAAGTCATTTTTTCCAGTGCCATTGTAATTACAAATGGTTGCTAAACAAATGAATGTAAGTTGAGGATTAGCTACCACCTTCAGGTTATAATAATTTAAGATAAGATTTGTTGCAATTCACAAATGTTTTTGGAACCTAGAGTTTATACATTATTTTGTTGCTTACATGTAAAACTAAATTTCAGGTAGGGCTTAGGGAAAAATAAGATTTTTTTTTAATAGACCAGCTGAAATCTAATCACTGATCTATAGACTCCAGCTAAAGACTCCTGGTCTAATTAATACTGTGTTTCTATAGATGCAAGAGCTCACAAAAGCACAAAATGCCAAGTGAGAGACAAATTGGTCTTCAGAGAGGTATTGATGTACATACTGTTTTCAACCACTGTGGAAGTCGTTGACTATTGTCAAGGAATTGCTCAGTAAAATGTAACAAATATGCTTTCAGATGCTTGCTTGGTCCTCAGCTGCAGAAATAATATACTGCAATGAACAGAAAACTTATTGGAGTCCGATGCTTTTTTTTACAACATTCTGTTTTAGCTATGGTTTCTGATGTTTGCATATTTGCCATACTATTGTAAAAATTGGCCTGAATCAATTTAGCATTAGAGAAAATCTGCTGCATTTTGATGAAACTCTAAGAATGTGATCCTTCTTGTGCTAAAGTAAAACCCTATTTGGGATTTCCAATTGTCAAGCAATATCCTATAGCAGGGGTTCCCAATCCCCGGTCTGTGGACTGGTACTGGGCCGTGGCATGCCAGCAGCCGGGCCATACAAACAAGCAAAGCCCCATCTGCGGGATGCAGGCAGCACACAAAACCACGCCCACTCCAGTCCACGGAAAAACCTCTCTCCACGTAACTGGTCTCTAGTGCCCAAAAGGTTGGAGACCTCTGTCCTATAGGTTTTAACAAGGAAAATGCAATGCATGAAAATGCCGAGGATGGGAAAAGGTGCTTTTTCAAGAGGCAACTGGACTTTCTTGTTTTTCTTTGAAGATGTTTTGCTTCTCATCCAAGAAGCTTCTTCAGCTCTGACTGGATGGTGGGGAATGGAAGGATATATATTCCTTGCAGACAGCTGGTCATTTTCATTCTTTTAGAGAGTCACTGAGGCCACCTGGAGGTTTTGGGCGGTGTCCTCAGGGTCACCTGAGTAGTGCAGGTGTAGTAGAACTGCTGAAAGGACTGTTGTGGAGCTGTGCTTTCTGCAGGATATTTTCTGCCCTCTGTCCCTTCACTGTTGAAGACAGGCGCAGTCTGTTGGGGATGAGTCTGTGTGGTCTCCATCTCAAATTGAAGTGCAAATGGTTCCTGTAGTCTGCACTTTTTCTGGAAATCTGTTCATATGCCCGCATCATTCAAAGGGTGCTCATCCCAAAGTGCATAGCTAAATGTCTATGGAGATTCTGTGTCATGGTCACGATTGTCCCAAAGGTGCTTTTTTTTTTTTTTTTTTACCAACTGTCTGCAAGGAATATAAACCCTTTCATTCCCCACCATCCACTCAGAGCTGAAGAAACTTCCTGGATGACAAACGAAATGTCTTCAAAGAAAAACAAAAAAGTCAAGTTGCCTCTTGAAAAAGCACCTTTGGGACAACCATGACCTGGATGATTGAGAATCTCCATAGACATTTTGGATGTGCAAATTTCTATATGTGAGTCACTTTTAAGATGTAAGACCATTCCGAAGAGTTTTACTGCCCAAAAGTCAGCCAATGAGACACAAGGAATGGTGCAAATATAATACAGAATAAAAGACAGTGGGGGCATTCAAGTGGTACTCAACTAGTTGATCTCTCAAGTGGAATACGTTCCTGTACTTCCTAAGGCTCTGAACTGAACAATTTGCCTGGTTTTTCCAAACTAGCAAGCCAAGCCCTTGGCTTGACAATCAGGTATGTATTTAAATTTGTCCAGGGTTTCTTGGGAACAGGTCCCTTAAATTAATCGGACTTCTCCTCAGACATTTCATACATTCCTCTACTTGCTAATGAGTTTCCAAAGTTCTGGCTTAGCTGCCTTTTCTTAAACAAACTGGATATTTTACTGAAAGCCTCAAGGTAAAGTCAACAACAACAAACCGCAACAACAAAGCGCTAGCATCTCTAGTCTCTTGTAATAAAAGTTTAGCAATGGGCAAAGTATACTTTAATTTCCACAGCAGAAGTTTAGACAGAAAATCAATAGTCATTGAAATGAAAGATGGTAAAATAAGCTCTTGTAAAATTGAGGAGACAGAGGCAGAATATGCTCACTGAGCTATTCAGAGGTTGAACTATATTTTCCAGCATTCCTCACCACTGGCAATGCTAGCTAGGTTGTAGAGAGATGTAGTTCAACATTATTTAGTGGCCAATATATTCTCCTAGTGTAGATAATAAATAGAACTATAACCAGTCTAGTATGGACAAACTTCAAACTATTGTAAGCTTACTTGCTCATTTTACAAACTTTCAGATGCCTTTTATTAATAAGCTAACTTTATTCACAAAATAGAATTGTCCATGGTATACTTTATGTTAAAGGGATCTTTTGAAAGATTTTACTGGAAGCAATAGGGCCTCTCTGTTTCTGTTGGCTTTTCTTAAGACAGCCCTACATCTTTCGGTAGGAAAATATTTTATTTAAATACAAGGTTGCTATAGATGTGGAAACTGGCTAGTTTACACTCAGGCCATCTTTGTCTCTGGGGGTAAGGTAGAAGCTCATGTATTTTAACAGACTTGGGGCTATAAGAAATTTTGAATCTCTTGTTTACTGCAAAAGCAAGCAATGAACTTCTACCAATGGCACTGGAGAATGGAAATGTTGATGTAAGAACACAGGCCCACTCCCATTTCAAAGTGCATGTTATGTTAAACCATGTGGTGTTTACGCTTTTCTTTTTCAGGAAAAACCCTGAAATTGTAAATCATGGAAAATGTTAAAGGAATCTAGTCAGATGAAAGCAATTCAATGAATAAGACCTTTCTTCTCCACTCCAGATTGCAGTTGGGATTGATATAAGGCCAAAGCAGAAATATTAGCTTCTTTCAGAGGAGGGGGAAAAAAAGCTGCTTTTCTTTTAACTCTTTAATCACTGGTGTTTCTTAAATCTCATAATTAGCTGGGGGCGGAATATCATCCATAAATATAAGTATTGCTCCAATACAGCATATCAGTTTGAATCTGAAATTAGTATATATATATTTTAAAAAACCTATCTATTTTTGTCAGAAACTGGCTGTAACTTAAGCAGATCCAAAATTTGTGCACTGAGATTTTCAGAGTAAAAGAACAAGTGTGTGTGCATTTCCAATTTCCCATGAACACTCAGTTTTAGTATAGTTTTTAAAATCATAACCTGTGTTTTAATTTTTTAATATACTAATTATTTTTCTACGTATTTTATAACTTGTAAACTGCCCAGAGTCACTTTACAGAGGACATATGCAGCATAAAAATTTAATAAATAAAATACAGCAAACAAATATAGCTCTCTTGATGCATTTAGCACTAAGGGTTAATAAGAATAAAATGACTTTGGGAGTGAGAGTGCCTTAACTTGTACAAAACAAAAGTGGGATATAAATCTAATACATAAATATTTCTGTATGAATTACACTCTTTATAATAAGCTGTAATACAAAACCATAATTACTGAAAGTAATAATGTTTACTTATGAGTAAACATGCAGAGGATTGCACTGTTAATCATATTGCTGCATTTAGTCATGATTGGTTAATTTCACCCTGCAGGCTGGTTTCTAACGATTGCAAATGTACCAGCATTTTAGAAGAGTAGCGGTATTAGCTGGTAAGAGCAAAACTAACAAACTGACTGAATTGTAAGCTAACAGCCAGAAGTACTTGGGACAGAGATATCAGTTATGTCAACAACCAAGAATGGCTCTCCTTCAATCCTGGGAGCCTGCCACTAACAGAATAAGCCAAATCTAAGGATCCAGAAGGCATCTGCCTCAATAAATTGCCATGTAAAAAATCAGTGGGTTCATCTATGAAAGATTAGGCAGGTCTGTATTGGTTCCTTGTTATAGTGCAAAATATTTTTTTTCTCCTTAAATAAGCTACAGGTGTTCCTAGTAACTAGATATTTGAGGAAGGCAGAAGGAATTAATCAAGCCATAAGAATTAACACAGTCAGACAATGGCTTCACTGCTGATTAGCAAAGAGGACAGGAGGTTAATTTTTTTCAGTTTCTAAATCAATGGAGTTTTTGTAAATGCTCAAGCTCTCAAAAACTGCTCTTTCCAGAAACTAAAGTTTCCTTATGAAATTGGGGATTACCTGGCCCCTAGCAGTTTTTAGTGTAAGTTTGAATCAAACAATCCACTGTGCACAGTAAAAACAGTATCTAACAGTGTTTCAAGAAGCAATTTGAAAATTTAACAGTATATTGACCGGAAAAAAAATGTTTTTAGAACTTTAGTGAAAACAGAGATTCTTGAGTGCAGTCCTAACCATATATTATAGGAGCAAATTCTATGGAGTAGATGTGAGCAATACAATTAGCAGACACAGTTTATTTACATAAATAAATTTACTCTTGTGGACATAACCCTAACCTTATAATAACCTGAGTCACAGATAATTTTGAACCAGTCATACTTTCTCTCAGCTTAACTAAAGTCACATAGAAGTTATGGAGGAAAAAATAAGAGGAAGATGAACTATGTACATTGCCTTGTGCTCCTGAATTAAAGAGAGCATATAAGTGTAAAAAGCAAATAACTGCAAAGTATGAAATCTATGGGGAGTATTATTAATTGTATTTAATATATGTTCAATTTATATTAAGCCAATTTTGGGATATGCCCCCTGGTACGTCATTTAACAAGTCAAGTGTAGTCCCCCCCCCAAAAAAAAAGTTGTGCATTCCTATATTGAAAAAAAACAAAAATCCTGCTTGTAGTCTTAATAGTTGATTATCTTAATAATTGATCTGCAGCAAATTAAAAACTTTTTGACGTACTTTTCTAGATTTATTTCTAGCATAAGCTCAAGTAATTTATTCCTGTACACTGATCTACAGTAGTATAAAATTATGAAAAAGGACACTTTAGTATGATTGTCAAGGTAAGAACAAGATTCCTGAAATGCCAATTCGTGTGTCAAAAAAGAGATGGATACTGAAGTGCATACCTTGTGGTTTTTCTATATCCTTCATTGAAGAATCCCACTTTTGAGGGTGAAGCTTCATTCTCCAAGCTTCTGGGTTGGATTTCCGAACATTTTGTTACCAGGCAACTAGGTAACATCTTCAGCGGCGTTTAGGGGATGTCTGTGTCAGTGCTCTTCTATTTATAAGGGCGTCAGGTGTGGCTGTGTCAAGTGAAGGTCTTGTGATGAGTCATCAGAGAGAGGCTTGGGTCTTGTGATGGGGAGGTCAGGGTCGTTGGAGGGTGTGAATTACGCTGGTGAAGATGTTATCTAGCCCGGTAACAAAACGTTCAGAAACCAACCCACAAGCTCGGAGAACGAACCTTCACCCTCATCCTACACCCGAGCTGCAGATATTTGCCACTCTTGCAATCCCACTTTTCTTTTGCAATTACTTGCTCAAATCTTAGTTTTCTTTAGAACAGGGGTCCCCAACCTGTGAGCCGTGGCCCACTACCAGGCCGTGGCTTCTTGGCCACCAGGCCGCATGAATGACTGGCCAGTGCATGCATGTGTGCACGCGCACACACCTCACTCACGCTAGCGCTGCCGCGTCGCGCAGGAGCTAGTGCCGCCACGAGCGAGTGTCATGCAGGTATTAGTACCACCCCTTTGAGTCACATAGGCGCTAGAGCCTCCCCGTGCCTGCCCCTCCCTTTCCCTCTGGGGTGCCAACCTAGAAAGGTTGGGGACCTCTGCTTTACAATAAGAAATGTAAGCCCAGAATTATCATCATTTAAGTCTGATTTCTGCTACATATTACTAATGCTCAAATATCTATTTCTATCTATATATATCATCTATCAGAGAAGGATAAGCATCAGATAGTTAACAATATTAAGCATGAAAATTGCTTGTTATATATAGCAGTAATGGCTGAATAATTCTTTTCTTCAGTGTTTTGGTTAATTACCCCGTAAGCCTTCCTCCCCATCACACTATTGGCTCTCTAACAAGGTTCTAGCAAACAATGCAAATTAGGTTTGCATAATTCCACTACCATACGTATTTTAAGCAAAGTAAATACCTGACATTGTTTATGTTCAGGTTTTTTTTTTCATAAATTGCAATCATTCTGCAAATTTCTACTAAATTCTCATTGATTGGTGACCTGCAAATTTAAAAAGGAGGATAAAATAGATACTGCATTTCTAGTTGCAAAAAACAGTCTCAAAAGCCAAAAGGAGAAAACAAAAAGTAAGGTTAAAAAAAGTTATAACGGAAACTGAAACAGAAGCAGCAATTATAATTTACTACCCTATACTCCTATACAATTACATGTCATTACTGGTACATAGCAACCAGATAGATGGCGTTATGGTCAACTCTGCTTGATCTTGAAAGCTAAACAGGGTCAGTCCAGGGTAGTACTTGAATGGGAGACACTAGGATATCCTCTAGGGCAGGGGTAGGCAACCTCGGCTCTTTTATGACTCATGGACTTCCAACTCCCAGAATTCCTGAGTCAGCATAGTCCATGAGTCATAAAAGAGCCGAGGTTGCCTATCCCTGCTCTAGGGCATGAGGCAGTACCAGGAAATTGAAAATAATACTCATAAGGCAATGATAACTAATTTCATATTTTTAACCAAGAACACTGTATCAGCATGTCCGTTAGCTGATCATTCTAATGAAATGTTCTTGATGTTACTAATGGGAACAATACAAAGTCAACATGATTTAGTGCAGGCATGTCAAACTCGCGACGTCACGTGACATCGCGTCGCTTATCGTGACTTTTTCCCCATTGATGGCAATGGGGTGGGCGCGGTTTCGGCGTGACGCATCCGGCCCGTGGGCCAGCAGTTTAACATGCCTGATTTAGTGTATCTCCATACCACAATGTATGGAAAACTTTAGACTGGCAGATTAGCTGACTCACATGGATCTCTCTTGTGCCAGTGTGGTACCACTGCTAGAACCAGTGCTTTTTTTGTAAAACAAAAAGGTGCCGGAACTCACACACGTCATACAACCCGCCTTGCCTACCCTACAAGGTTCCATCCAAAAAAGGTGCCAGAACTCCGTTCTGGGCGTTCTATGAGAAAAAAAGCCCTGGCTAGAACCATTGGGGTTTGATCAGAGGTAGCCATAAAAATTGGCCCACTCAGGTAAGCAGCACTATTGTGCATAGTTAAGAGTTTAGTTCTGGAGAAAGGCTTTCAATATGCCCTGGTCAAATGTGTGAAATTCCAGAATTGGAAAGGGCCCAACCTGTTGCTTGGTGCAGGAAACCCACAACTTCCTCCACAGTTCAGTCTAATTCTTTTATCAAACACCAGCCTTCCTGCAGCACAGCAACTGCTGACAACTAGATTTCTTCAGGCATTTTTAAATACATTCTACATATGAAGACAAGGAACAACTGTATGTATGTGTGTCTCTGCTCACTAGTTCCACGTATATCCACCTCACATTTATTGAAGACAATGACTTTTTGCACTGAAGAATGGTTTCTATCTGTGGCACCTCTCCATGTGATTTTGAGCTCTTTACTGCAGACGGTTGACCTTAAGACATGAAGGATGCCACAGGAGCTGGGACAAAAGTGTTGGACTGGACTGCACAGATGAAAGTCTGTGCAAAGTAAAAGAAATACGTAAGATTTACTTGTGAGAATTTCAGTTGAAATTGGTTTGGCCTTGAATGGACAATTTTTTTTTATTGGATTTGAATCCATTTTATTATTGAATCATACATACATACTGTACATCTTCTGATATTACATATTGTATTGTTTAATCTATATAACATAATTAGCAGACTGAAGAAAATAATGCTTTAGAGTCTTTCCAGATAAAGGAGAAATTATATTTTATTACCAATGATAGCATCATGGCAAAATATTCCCTTCAGAGATTCCTTCCTTGCATAGCATATAAACTTATTTATAAAAAATAATCATGATATATACAATATAAAGCTATCATCCAACCAAAAGCATAAACCCAACTGAGTTAAGTGCTATACTCCCTGGAATTGTTTGAGGAGCTCATAGGTTTGTGATTCCCCCCCCCCCCTTTGCTTGTGAAGGCCCAGATATACTGCAGAAGGGAAGAACTGACACTTGGTGAAGTCAAGGATCAGGAAATCAGAAACATTTCAGTATATTTGAAGGTTCTGTGGGATCCTAAAGCCCCTCTGAGTCCTCTCCTCCCTAAGTCCCCTCTCCACGATAGTCAGCAGAGCTTTGGATATGTATGTTTGAATAATCAGCATGGATCCTCCAGCCTGCACTGAAGATTGATGTGCTGATAATTTGTTTTAATCACTTTCTCTAAAATCTGTGGGTCTTTAAAGTTCTTAATTTTGGATATATCATGTCTCATAGTTAAATCATCACAACGTTCTGTGGCCACTATTCAACAGCGAACAAAGTTCCAACCACACAAATTTGTGATTGCGGTTAATGTGAGAAGGGGATTATTTTTTCTTTAGTAAACCATGAGAGAAGGGCTTTTTAAAGAGATTACCTCTATGTCTACCATAGTGAATATACAACTTTTATTTTTTATTTTTTTAAAGGAGATAAATAATTTTTGTTGATTTTTCCTAGAATATTAGACCTAGAATAATTTGCTTTCATTATTAGATCTATACATTTCAAAAGAAATGTTAAAATATGTATTAGTTAACATGCATACACAATTATAGTTGATAGTCTATTACATTTTTAACAAGGCATTTATTGTGCATATCTTCTTAACCATCAACATTTGACAGTGAATTGGACTGATTTCACATTTTGTTCAAATAGTTAATGAGGGGAAATTGTTTTTTTTTTTTTTTGCAGAAAACACCAATAATTCATAGCTGATCATATGAAATTAGGTATGCATAAGTGGTTTAAAAACATGAGCTTAGATGCATGTAACTTAACTATAGATGGATCATAAGGTTGTAGATCTAAGTACACTTAGTAGCAGTGGTGGGATTCAAATATGTGAACAACCGATTCTCTGTGTGGATGCTGCTTCCGGAAGTCCATTCTGGGCCTGGGCAACAAAAAATTAGCTACCAGTTCTGCCGAAGTGGTGCGAACTGGCTGAATCCCACCACTGCTTAGTAGGCAATAAATATGCTGAAGTCAGTGGGATTTGCTCTAGAGACAAGATGCACAGGATCAAACCATAAAAACCTTAAAATATAATGCTCGAAATCATTTCTATTTTGAAGCTATGGAAAGTTCTCTATTGCAGGTGTACAGTAGAAGTATGTATATCTTGTATGCACATGTGGTCGTGTGGTGTTTATTTCACACACACATACATATATCTTTACTAAATTTCCAAACAACAACAACCAAGAAGACAAATGAGCAAAAAGGAAAAGAATTGAAAAAAGAAAAAAGCAAGATAAAAGAGCAAAAAGAAAAAAGAAAAAAAATAGAAAAAAAATGACTTCCAACTTTCTTTGGTACAGAGATAGATAAAATACATCAAACTCTTACGCTAAAGTTCACAACAATGTACATTATTTCTATAATCCCATACCATTCTAATCATCAAATCTCAAATTCAAAATTTCAGCAGCTGATGTTGATCACTAACAACTGACAGTTAAACTAAACTTATGATGAAGACATAAGTGCAGCATTCCTCCCTATTAATTAATCTCAAAGCCAAAGGATGACATAAAATTTGAAACTATTATTCCACTAAAACTGGTTAGATAAAAAGCACAATGCTATGCTAATTGTGGTTTGAGAAAACATTTTTTTGTATTTACAGGTAGTGTTCAACTTTCAACCATAATTAAGTCTGCAATTTCAATTGTACATTGTGACAGTCGTAAATGTAAGAACATCCAATTTTATTACCTTTTTTGTGGTGGTCATTACCAAACCCATTTTTCACTACAGGTCATTTTTTGCCAGAAACCAGAAATAACTGACATTTTCCAGGGGGGGAAAAGTTGTAAATTACAGTCATGTGACTGCAGGATGCTGCAAATGGCCTTAAATAAAGGCCAGTTGCCAATTGCCCAAACTGAGGTCATATGACTCTGGGGGAAGGCTTAGATGTCAGAACATCAAACTTCTAAATCCCTTTTTTTAGGGTTCTGTTGTAACTTTGAAAAGTCACTAATGACTGTTGTAAGTTAAGGACTATTTGTAAATTCCATAAACATGGCCTGTTTAAATTTTTATACAGAGCTTCTCTCAAAATGAACTAGCAATATGAATGTAAGAATTCATCACAGACTGCATCTCAGAGCCATTTGTTCAACTGATCAGAGATGGTATTATAGCAGACAACAAAATGCAGCTGATTTTATAACCTAAAATACAGCTTTGGGATATTTAATTAACCTATATATAACCCAGAGGAGAGCTTAAAATCGACACCAAAGCACATATATTCTTAGGATGATTTACTTGAAGATACATCAGTTCCTTCTCCAGCCGTATAACCCCCTTTGATTATAACACTGCTTCTTTTATTCAAGCCAATGCAAGCCGATTCCACGGATTCACTGTGGTCTCAGGAGATGACAGAATGAGAAGAGTAAACAATATCTATTCATAAGTGGTAGTGAAGGGAATCTTACCCTGTCATCATCCTCCCACATTCAGTTGCCATCGGTTCTGAATTTAAACAGAGTTGAGAAACAATGCAAAACTGATTGTAAACTTTGTAAAGGCATGTTGATTTGCATGATAATTGCAGTTTTCCAAATAGTCTTGAGTGGGACTCAAGTAGCCCTCAGGGGATGCATTTTGGCTTTAATGATAATTGAAGTACTAATTACAGGACTGTTTTTGATTATACACTATTAATATAGTATGTAACAAGATATATTGTTCAGGGACAGCTCTCGTGGCAATACTGCAAATAACCCCACCCTTCAACATGCTTGTTTCTTAGCAGAAACATTTTAGCAATACTTATGGATGAATAAACTGCCTTTGCAATAACATCTATGTAATTGACCCTCTCTTGTTGTGGGTAGTGATATCTAATCATCTATCGAGATCCATGTTGAGGATTCAAACCAGGAATGCGATTTAAGATACAAATCTTAATATTTGAATGGTAACTTCAATATTGTTAACTTTGACTTACTAAATAAATAGAAGTAGGCTTTCTGGTGACCAAGATATAAACAACTCAACTCTTAATAACTGTAAAATCTCGGGTGCCACTCTGAAAGCCACTCCAGCCTAGGAATTGATGGCTGCTCCTCACTTTATTGCCTTGGTTGCACACAAAACTTTAAATGGAAATTCAAGCTTAGCTTAAGCAACAACATGAACACAAAAATGAAAATAAAGAAATATGGTGCTCCCTCAAAATTAGAAGGCAGGATTTAAGAAAACAAACGTTTAAAAACTTCAGTCCAGGAGTTAAAATACCAAGCAGAAATTAAAAACAAGTGATAAACAAGACATAGACCCTAAACTGAACAGAATGCCATTGCCAAGAGCCGATAACATGAATTGTGTGGTGTCAAGGAACATAGGCATCGGAAGGGATGGCAAGAGGCAGCAAGTGATGAAATACATGCCATGATGGTTTTGTGCAAGTTACGTTTTTTATTCTATTTATTTATGTAAGTGTTCATATCACCCTATTTTCCAAGGACTTGGGATGATTTAAAGTACAGAGTAATACAGATATATTAATCACTAATTGTACAATCTTGGTCATACCTTTTGTCCACATATAAATATGATATTTTGTATCGTTTTTTTTCCTTTTCTTTTCTCCTTGCTTGCTTTTTTCTTTTAAAAAATAATAAAAACTTAAGAAGACAGAATAGGAAACAGAACAATCACAATGTGCTTGCATTATGATGTGGTTCCTAACACAACTACACAATCACATTTTTTGTAAGATGAGATTAGGATGCAAGTGTGGTTTAAACCAATGCCTTTTCCAAGGAATACAAGTTTGACATTCTGATGTTATTTTAAAGTGTCTAAAGGTTTTAGTTTAAAGATTTAAACGTATGTTTTAAAAACAATAACTTGCTCTGTGAAATGGGTGGTCTCCAAATTTGATATATAAAGTTTGATATGAATAATAAAAGAAGTCCTGAGAGATATTCAGAGTAAATACGCATGATATGATTAGAACAGGGGTCTTCAGACTTGGCCCTTTTATGACTTGTGGACTTCAACTCCCAGAATTCCTCAGCCAGGCACGCGTGCCTGGCTGAGGAATTCTGGGAGTTGAAGTCCACAAGTCATAAAAGGGCCAAGTCTGAAGAACCCCCTGGATTAGAAGCACAAAACATAAAGTAAGGATAAGACGGGTTACTAAATTAATGAGTTAATTAGCTAATTTGTATATTTGTTACAATTTCATAAATGGCAAAATAAAATTCTAAAATAAAATTCCATTTATTAAAATGGAGACAAGCCTTTCCCCCCCCCCCAAACATTCATGGTTTATATGCTGGCTTCCTGCTTCTTTATGATGTACATGGCAGTTTCCCCAGATGAACAATATATTCTGAATGGTATATCAATGGAGAAAACTGCAAACATAGACGCTCTAGGTCACTTCTATTCAGCATGACTATTAATGATTAATAATAATAATATTAATGACCTTATATGCCATTGTGTATACCTAAATCTATGGAAAGCTATGTTGCTACAACAAGATGATAGCACTGTGTGATTTTTAAGCTTATTATAATACATTCCTATGAACAAGCTATGCCTGTCGTTACTGCAAAGTTTGATTAAATAAATATGCTTATTAAATAACTTAATATAATGCTATTAATTCCTAACAATACGTTCCAGTCCATCAAATGATTCCTTGGTCACCGTGCTTTGAAATTAACTAGCATTTTTCAAAATGTGTAAGCTTTCTCCTTAATATAGGAATGCTATTCTATGACTGTATGATACAATAATTAGCAGTAAATGTTGATTTGATGCTATGATAGCTGTGAATATTAATACCGGTATAGGAATCAAACTATGTTTTACTTTGTATTGTGCCAATGTTTCAGAATATTATCCTATCATTTTATCATGTGTTTTAGCTTTACTTAATCCATGTTTTATTGCTATCCATATATGTTCTCATATGTAGTCATCCCTCTCCCCATATGTACGTATTAGGCTATGGGAGAACTTCTTGAACTTTTTTTTTTTTTTCATGAATGCTTCTACATAATTAAGAATTTTTTAAAATTAGGAATGGTCCTAATCTGCAATTTAAACAGTGGAAAAAAAAGCACAAAATTTACAGGGGCCAAAACAGGGCAACTGCAGTTAACAGTGCCAAATTAACATCTGTGAAGGCTCTGAATCACATTAGGATCTCACTGAAAATTGAAGTTTCCCTTTTTTGAAGAAATACTCTGGCATTTATATATTAAAAGAGCCAAGAAATAAGTAATCTCGGGGCACTTCCATAACAAGCAACCTTTTTCCACTTCACAATCTCTCATAACCCAGTTTGAAGCCAAACTTTTGATTATCTTCCCTTCTGCCAGCTTCAAAATACTGAGAACAGCCAGGCCATCAGGAGCCAGTTATTGTTGGGGTGGTGTTTTTTTTTTGCATATCTAGCCATTTTTGCAAGAGCCTGGTTTTTTTATTTTTTGTTTTGCATAGCTAGCCATTTGTCCCTCCCCAAAAAAGTTGTTACAGGTAAAATCACCATAGCTTTTTTCCTATTTAAACAAAATATCTTCTCCTGGTGATCTTTGAAGGATAGCATGGGGGGTTCAAATCATCATTGTAGGCTGGACTCTAACTTTTTTTTTGAGGGGGGGAATGAAAAAATAAGACTAAGAACAGGAAGAGGCAAAAGTTCAATGAGTTCATTTTTCTCAACAGAAAACACAAAGCCCAGCAGGGTTTTCTATTATTGTTGTTATTTTACAGGGACTATGAAACTGACTAGAAGGATTAGAACTGCCTGGCTTACTAATACATTTACCTGCATTCCTTTCCTATCTTAATTATGGGAAAGCAGGACTTACCAGCTTTAGAGAAACAAGGTGAAACAAGACCAAAGCCAGAAAAAAAAGAGACCCAAGCTGTGCAAAACATGGGTTTGTCTTTGCCCTGGTTTCAGGAAAACTGCAGAGTCCGAAAAATATTGACTCGTATCTTAAAAGGAGCTGGATCCTATATTTTTTCTTATAATACTGTATGCAATTCAGAGCTCCTTTGAAATGCTCTAAGATCTCCTAGGTAGGACTACGGCATCCACTAGATGGCAGCACCACGTTAGTTCGCTTTCCTGCAGCCATCTCACTGTTGCTTTTGCAGCCCAAATGGAAGGAAGGAAGGAAGGAAGGAAGGAAGGAAGGAAGGAAGGAAGGAAGGAAGGGACAGCATTGTTGTATGGAAGCTAAGATTTTTAGCCTTTAATACAGGGGTCTTCAAACTTGGCCTTTTATGACTTGTGGACTTGGCTGAGGAATTCTGGGAGTTGAAGTCCACAAGTCATAAAAGGGCCAAGTTTGAAGACCCCTGCTTTAATATATAAATATGTACAAGACAAAAGAGACTGAACCACACTATAAAATCACAGGTGAGGCACATTAATGGCAAAATAATTTGGAATTCAAAAATGCATAATTTTCCTTATTGTAAACCTACTCCTGATATAATATTACACAAAGTCATTACCTGCATCCTGCTACTATTCTGGCAGTAGCAGCCACCTCCTGTTAATTTCAGAGTGCTCTGAATAACACTAAGTGATCAGAGAACCAAGGTTAACTCTACCAGGAGTCTTTCCTGCACAGACAGGCTTTAGGGAAATGAAAGAGATTTGTGCACAAGGAGATCCTAGAGGATCGTGTTCAGATGAGAAGCCAAAACTGTCCCCATCTTCAAGACTCAGGCACATCAAACAGAGGAACGTTTTCTTCTCCAATTTCCATGGAAGTTAAGAACTTTTCATGGACATGTTGATGCTTTTGAAAAAGAAAAGGAAAAGAGTCAGTACAATGGATTGTTGTTACATATGCATCCAGGACTTCCTCTAAGGAGCAAAGGGCAGAATACACATATAGCTAGCTCTAGTGATATCCTATCTGGTTACTGCCCAGGCCCAGACATTACACATGATAAAAGCTGAGCCATCTCAAATATCACTTGAACATTTACCCTGTGTCATGTAGAGTTTATAGATGACCACTAGCCCCTTAAATTGTAGCAGAAATGTACTGGGAGGACGGGTACCAGTCCACTGCCCTTTAGGAAACGGGCCTCGCAAGCAAATGAAGCATCATCTGTGCATGCCTGGGATCTAGGTAGGGTGCGAAACACATACACACAAACACAGTCCGTGGAAAAATTGTTTTCCACAGAACTGGTCCCTGGTGCCCAAAAGTTTGGGGACTGCTGTGTTAAGCAGTAGCGTTGTGTGGGTATGACCCAAACACTACCCTGTCTCACTGCATTCTGGACCAGCTACAGCTTCTGAATGGTCTGAAAGAGCAGCCCCATGTAGACTTGCATTGCAATGGTCCAAAAAAAAAAAAGTGACTAAAGTATGAGTGACCATGAGCAAAGCCTCTCTTTCTAGGAATGGGCGTAAATGGCCCATACAATGCATTTGTGCACTGCTACACTTACACCTTGAAGAGTAAGAGCAAGACCAGAAAAACTCCCAAATTGTGCACCGGTTCTGATGGAGTGCAAACACTTCCACAGATAGAATTGGAAAACCTCTGGTTTGGGGACCCTAAAACTCATGGCCACTTGGTCTTGCTAGGGTTGAGCTCAAGCCTATTCTTCCTGATCCAGACCCCACAACTTCCAGGGAATGGGAAAGAGCCTTGGCAGCTTCCTTTGAGCAGCATGATGTAAAACATGTACAGCTGAGTATTATCAACATACTGGTAGTACTTAGCCTCATGCCAATGAATGATGTTACCCAGCTACAGGTAAATATTAAACAGGAATGGGGAGAGAGTCGAGTTCTGAAGCACTCTGCAATGTGGAGGTCTAGGGCTGGACCTCTCTTCCTTCACCAACAGTGACGGGAACTGACCTTGAAGGAAGGAAAACCAGTGACTCTCACTCCCAACCTCCTAAGCAGATCCAGAAGGATATTCCAATCAATGGTATTGAAAGCTGCTAAGAGATCAAGAAGGAGCAGGACAGATGCACTACCCATATCCTGGGCCTGCCAGAATTAAGCTTGCCAGGTTATCCACAATTACAATCCATGCCATGTCAGTAATAAGAACCTGACCTGAAACCTGACTACAAAGAAGAGAAAGCTGTAAAACTAAAAATTGTCCAGCCCTGTTGGATCTAGGGATGGCATCTTAGAGAGGGAATGAAACTGTTTCTTTCGAAATAGATGGAACGGTCCCTTTCTTAAAGAAGCATTCACCACCACATGGATCCAACCACACATGTTATCTCCCAGGAGGTCATAACAAACCAGGTGAGATAGGTAACTAAAGACAAAAGGCCTGTCGGAACCTCAATTTTCTCAGGACTGAGCACCTCAACTCTTCCCATATACGTACCGTGGAAGCCTTGGGGCTCTCTGAGCTTGGTTGTTTGCTTGCAGACATTTCATTACCTGACTTTTGCTTCCTGTTTATATACAATAGTTTGCTCTGCCAGTGTTGGTAGAGGTGTATTTTTGTCCTTGGTAGTTCTCTGCTTGATTATTTGTCTAGTGCTTATTGGGGTGTTGGCTATCAGAGAGAATGGTCTTTGGTCTTTTTGTTAGCATTTTTTGTCTCTTTTGAATGGTATGTAAATATAGTTTATGTGTCTATTGATGATCGCACTTACACACCATTCAAAAGAGACCCAAACCCCACACACAAACAGAAAGACCAAAACCCCACACTCACTAATACTAATGATGTTACCTACTCAGCTGATGAAACATGTGTAAGAAAATAACCAAGCTCAGAGAGAATCAAGAATTCACTGTTCAACCCTAAGCTACATATACAGTATGCTCTTCTATTCTTCCCATATAGTCAAGCAAGATTGTAACTCAGCCAATTCCAGAGGATCTGCTAGCCAAAGTCCAATTCAAGCAGTCCCAAGTGATCATTTTCAAATAGGCTGGCTGACCGGCCGTACTCAGCATGTGGTCCTTAATGGAACTGCATCTACATGGAGGGAAGTGTGTAGTAGGGTACCCAAGGGCTCTGTTCTGGCCCCAGTGTTCTTCAACATCTTCATCAATGATTTGGATGAGGGGATAGATGGGGAACTCATCAAATTTGCAGATGACACCAAGCTGGCAGGAATAGCCAACATTCCAGAAGAAAGACTTAAGATACAGGAGGATCTTGACAGACTTGAACATTGGGTGCTATCTAACAAAATGAAATTCAATGGTGAAAAAGTAAGGTCCTATATTTAAGGCAAGAAAAACAAAATGCACAGGTACAGTATAGGTGGTACCTTGCTCAACAGTAGCAACTGTGAGAGGGATCTTGGAGTCCTAGTGGACAATCACTTAAATATGAGCCAGCAATGTGCTGCAGCTGCCAAAAAAGCCAACACAGTCCTAGGCTGCATTAACAGAGGCATAGAATCAAGATCAGGTGAAATGTTAATACCACTTTACAATGCCTTGGTAAGGCCACACTTGGAATACTGCATCCAGTTTTGATCACCACAATGTAAAAAAAGATGTTGAGATTCTAGAAAGAGTACAGAGAAGAGCAACAAAGATGATTAGGGGACTGGAGGCTAAAACATATAAAGAATGGTTGCTGGAATTGGATACGTCTAGTTTAATGAAGAGAAGGACTAGGGGTGACATGATAGCAGTGTTCCAATATCCCAGGGGTTGCCACAAAGAAGAGGGAGTCAAGCTATTCTCCAAAGCACCTGAAGGCAGGACAAGAAGCAACGGATGGAAACTAACCAAAGAGAGAAGCAATCTAGAACTAAGGAGAAATTTCCTGATAGTTAGAACAATTAATCAGTGGAACAACCTGCCTCCAGAAGCTGTGAATGCTCCAACACTGGAAGTTTTTAAGAAGAGACTGGACAGCCATTTACCTGAAATGGTATAGAGTTTCCTGCCTGAGCAGGGGATTTGACTAGATGACCTCCAAGGTCCCTTCCAACTTTATTATTATTGTTGTTGTTGTTGTTGTTGTTGTACCTCAAAGATCCCTTCCAACTCTGTTATTGTTATTATTGTTATAGATGCCTGGATGCCTATAGATGTTACAGATGTTTCCCAGGGCCCATCTTACCTAGGAAGGACCATGTCATCCTAAATAAGTCTTGCTATCCACAGACACAATAAGAATGGAAAAATAAGCAAGGCAAACCTGAATTTTATCTGCATCTTAGACAGTCATCTTATTATTCTTTCTTATTTGTGTAAAGAAGGGTTAGGTGACATATTCTGAGGGACAGTCACCTTTGAGTATTGTTCAGAAGACTGCATTCCAAAAAGTGGGCAGCAATAAACCGAAGAAGGGAAGGGAGGCTGGGAGAAAAACTGAATCTGACTTAATTAAATGTAATGAAAATTTAATTCATGTACGTGTGATTGATTCTTTTGTATTTAACTATATTAATATTTTATCTCATTATAATTATATTTTTGCAGAAATTTGAGGTAATTGAATATTTAGAACCACATCCAGGGCTTTGGGGAGCAGAGGTTCTGTGGGTCTAGCACAGAGGGTAAGACTTGCATTAACTAGCTTAACTCTAGGGCACAGATAGAAACTATCAATCAAATCTGAGAAGCCTGTAGTTCATAATTCTAACAAGAATCCCATCACTCTTATTTCTCTTCCATACAAACTGGCTATATGCCCAGCCTAATATGATCTAAGAATCTTCCTGTTTCTGAGCTACAAAATCAACTGAAACTTGAGAGTTTCTTTGTAACTCAATACCTGTCCTACCCCGTTCCCCATTTACATTATACAGGGACATGGAATGACACACCGTGGAGCAAACATATATAAAATAGCTTTCTTCCTCTAGTAGTAGTTACCATTATTGCATTTTTGTTATTCATGGATTAATCCAAAGTATAATGCTATGCAATACCATAACTTGTAAGAAAAAAAAATATTACCAATAATAGTCAACACATTTTGATCCTCTTTTGAGGATTTTCAACTCAATAAAAGAAAAGCAACTTCATCAAAAATTAAGAGGATATTCTATAATTATAGTCTTTTAAGGTTCTATAATTTATAGGCCTAATCAAGATATTAATGGTGGTATTGTCATAATTAACTTTCATGACCAACCAACGCTGGACTTGATCCTGGATACCTCTTAGTTCCTTTGCAAAATAGGGCTGAATTCAAATTTTACCAGTAGAAAAGAGTAACTGAAAACAATAGCACTTAATGTGTCATGCTTAAGTCTAATTATAAATAAGTATGATTCTTTGTATTTAATTATATTAAATACAATACAATCCAATTTCTTTTGCAATTTGCAAAATAATAAATAACTACTACCAGATGTAACACATCCATTTGTTTTCTTTAATGAATAAACACTAACGTATAATGTATGTTTCTTCTAACATCATGCTTTCATAAACTATAAAATGATATTCAACACATGCAGAACACTTCTGCTTTTTTTATAAAAGGGTGTATGTACAGGTAGTCCTCGACTTAAAATCATTTGTTCAGCACCTGTTCAAAATTACAACAGCATTGACAACATTTATGACCGATCCTAACATTTACTACCATTGCAAACCCCTCCCCCACAATCACATGATCAAATTCAGGTACTTTGCAACCAGCATGTATTTAAGAGGGTTGCGGTGTCCTAAGGGTCATTTCTGCCTTTCCCAGCTGGCTTCTGACAAGCAAAGTCAATGGGAGAAGCCAGACTCTCTTAACAACTGCACGATTCACTTAACAACTGCAGCAATTTGTTTAACAACTGTGGCAGAAAAAAATGATAATTAGGGGCAAATCACTTACCAGCCGCCTTGCTTAGCAATGGGATCTCACAATTGTGGTTTTAAGTTCAGGACAACCTGTACTATTTGCTATTCAAACCACAAAGGCAAATGAAAATGCAACTCCGTGATTTTGCAGTGAATATAAAAAGGTGAGAGGACAAACAAAAAAGAAGATTGGGTAGACTCCAGAAAGATATAGTAAAAAGGTTGTTCCACTAAAGCAAAGTTGCAAATTATATCCATTATCTTAAATTACTAATTAAATAAGGTGAGAGTGTAAACATATACTTCAGTAGCCCGATAATAGGGTTGTATCGTGTATTACTAGATGTTTATACTAAACTTGGTAGCAGTTGTTATCTAACTTTATCTTTGTCTAAAATTTAACTTTATCTAAACCTTGACTTGCTGGTCTAAAAGGTCCCATGTAAGTATTTAGATCTCAGAGAGACTACTTGGAGTTTACCCAGTTCTTCAATGTCTCTTGCATAATGTTATTATGAATAATACTCATAGACAATGGCTTGTTTATGAAATTCTTACTCCTGTTGGACTGAAGTTATTTCAGGCTCATTTGAAAGACAGCTTGCTCTGAAGGCAAGGGAAAATGAAAAATAATAAATATATTCTTGTTTGTCAGGCATAGATATCTTTAAATATTTACTTTAAAGGCAGAACAAACTCATTTTCACAACCAAATTTTATCATATATATTATGATGTCTTCATAAGTCATCAGTGTTCATTAAGGAATGTCTCCCCAATAGTCATTAGAAATGCTTGCCACAAAATTTTAGGCTGGAGAGTGCTACAAGACTTTTTTTTTTTTTTTTTTGCTGTTCAAAGCAGCAGACTAATTGGAATATTGGAATAAATTACTGCAAGAAGTTTCAAAAATAATGCATGTTAAGAATTTATAGTTAAAATGCTACCCCTATGAAAATTACCTTAGATAATCCTGAATGTACTTACAGAGACTTCTACCTGCCTAAGTATAGATAGGATCAGACTATAAGACAGGCATCCTTAATACTGGCTGGAAAACGTATCATATAAAAATATATGTATATTAAAATGTAAACTGTATTTTCTATAATTCGGTGACTGAGCTGTTGCACTGACATCACACATTATTATCAAATGTAGCACTGGATCAAGGCATAAAGCTATAAATCAGAGCAGTATGAGACTACGATAGTCATGACAGATTTTCAACTGCTCTGAACAGCTTTGTTGATGCAATCTATCAAAATCTTGCTTGTGGTCATCATCAAGTGTACTAGGATTGCAAGCAGATAGGCAGATCACTAAAATTACTTTTGGGCATCATTCAAAACAGATGCATCTTTGCAATATTGTATTTGACTTCAACTACATAGCAGTAGCATATTCAAGCTTTCTGAAATGACTGCTTCGATCCACAAAGCTATCACTATAATCACTTAATAAGGCAACAAAATATGCATTTTTCAGGGTGCTAAAGCTCATGCAATTGATATGGGTACAGCCAGTCCAGCAAAAGATTATTTAGGCTTGCAGTGACTCAGTAGTAATTCTTTCTGAGAGTCAACCCCCATTTTAATAAACTCAATTCAGTAGACTTTAGTGGATGCAATGAATAAAATCTGGACTTTTGACAACAAGGAACTTTGCCCCAGGTAACAGACAAACACTGTTGTGAATGATGCAGCAATGTTTGTACATTTTGAACATTATGTTCATGTTATGTACAGCTGCATATATTTTATAATTTTTATAAGATATAGATTATATGTATGGTTTATATATGAAAGATCGAATTCAGCATTTAATGAACATTTGACTTGAAAAACACTCATTTCCCCCAGCAATCCATTAAACTGAGGGTTCTGTGTAATGCTAGGTTTCTCTGTCTTTCTTGTTCATAAAATAAATCTTCATCATATTGTAAAATCCTGGGCATGAGTAGAACTATATTCTCTAAAAAAAATTCTTTGTTTTCTTAAAGGGGCCTAGACTGATTTAGAATATATAAATGGAACTATTTTATCATCCAATTTGCCAAATGTCATATCCAACTCTGCCTAGCCAATTAATAGGTAATAACTTTCACCCTAAGAAAAAGTCAGCAAAATCATTGTTTTAAAGAAAAATTCTAAAGCTGATAGAAAAAAACATTCAACTAAGAAATAAATTTAACCACAAACTATGGAATCCCCTTTCAAGTAAATGTCTTTGAATATATTCTTTGCATTTTCATTTGTAACAAAGATACATGGATTTATGGATTTTGGTGATATAAAGGCAGTAAGTAGATGCCTCAAACTAAAGACAACTTGTTTGTTTTTAATTCATTTGTAATATTCTTTCTTTACTCTCAACCATCTGTATTATGGCAACTTATCCAGTCTTAATATCTCCAGGCTATTTAAAAGTTAATGTTATTCAAAATTGGCAGCCACTGAAAATGAACTTGGAACATACAAAGCCTTAGGGATTATCAATTGTGCACCATGTCCTAAAATAATATTTTACCTAGCAGTTATGGTTAGACTGAACTAGGATGCTGCTGAACTACAATTCCAAGGATCCCCCAGGCCACTCTGCAGAAGTGTCACTGAGAATAGTAAATATTACTCCTACGGAATATTACGTAGCAGTAATATTAACTATTCTTAGTGGTACTTCTGTGTAGTCCTGTATACCGGATTAATATGAATTTTCTTAATTGTTAATCCCTTCTAAGAATGAAAAAGGAATATCATTATTATCAGAATTCAGTCTTACTTTGCTGATGTCTCCCTCAGCTCTTCATCCAGTCTGCATGAGTAAAAGTTATTGGTGAAGGGGGAAAAGCAAGCAGAACATAAAATAGAAGCAGGGAAAAGCAGAATGTCAATCAAGCAAGGAACATGCTTTTGAAATTATGCACCAACAAAAGATTTTTGTCTAAAGTGTTACTGACTTTGATTTCACTTGTTTATCTATATATATATATATATTTAGTCCATGTATAGGGAGGTCTTGTAAAGCTAGCAGGAGTCCACAGCACGCATGCTGTACAAAGCTGACAAAGTGATTGAAGTTAAATCTGGAACAGGCCAAATTAAGGAATTTTACAACCGATCTCAGTAGCTCATGCGTGACATTCATTACAGAGAGCTATGGGATCATTTTAAATGTCAGCTGCTGAAATCCTCCACTGCCTCACGTATCCTTAGTCATTTAAAAACATCAGCACAGGCTGCAGCAGAGCAAGAGTTTTACCTTACTCTTCTCTGAATGGATCGCTCTTCATCATACCTTTCAAGATAAAAGTGGGTGAAGGACAAACACATACAAGGTCAAGTAATATGCAGACATCACATTTATCCCAAATGTATCACCTTCACATCACAAGGAACTATTCCCAATGTCAAGTTAGAGTTAGCCCTGAGGCTCTTCTGTATGCATCTCGTGTCAATGCAAATTTAAACTACAATGTCTATTTCATTATGCGTAGTATGATCCATTGGGCTCCAGACTTGCTTTGATATTAGTGGGTTGGCATGTTCACATTGAGAACTACTATGCACACTGGTAAAGAACTGGTAAAACCATGAAGGGTTCTGAATTTTTCCCATCTTGGCACCGTCCAGTTACACTGAACTGATCTCCCATCCTTCTTAGCAAGTCCTGAAAGTTTTGGACAGGAGAATAATGTATAAAGCATACAGTCCCCAAATCAGAAACACTGATGCTTTCCTAAAACATCAGTGCTCAGAACATGAACGCTTCGAGAATTTCATCTCCACTTTCTGTGAATAAAATATATTCCCATTCTACCATGTCTCGTGCAATTCTCAAAAATATTTTGAAAACAATCGGTTTTCACTCACAACAGATGGCATGAATAAATTACTGAAATAATAAAGCACATTGGAATAGATTCTTGGATCTTTAACAGAATCATAGAGTTGACAGATACTGAAGAGGCCACCTAATGCTGCTTAGTGCAGGATCTACCACAGCATCCTGATTAACGATTAGCCAGCCTCTGTTCGGAGTCTTCCAGTAAAAGAGAACTCGCCACTTGGCATGGCAGCCTGTTCCCTAGTTAACAGCTGATACAGTCATGAGTTTCTCCCAACATCTAGCCTGAATTTACTTCCTTATAGTTTTAACTAATTGGTCCTGGCCTTTCTCTTTGGGGTAATTGAGAATGAGATCACTGATTCACCCTTCAGATATCTGAAGAGTGCTTTCTTAGCTTCCCTCAATCATCTCTTCTACAGGTTAAACTTATCCTGATTTAACCTTTCCTCTTTTGTTTTCCTGGCTTGGCTTTCTTCATACCACAAGGAAACATATTATAATTAAAATTGTGTTTTTAAATTTTAACCAGGTAAAACAAGATAAACAATTATTTCTAGTGCTGTTCAGTTTTAATCACAAGGTTGAGTACTTTCTAAATATATTATTTAGATAAAATTAAATTTCCTTAAACATAGCAATCTTTTTGTTTTATAGAAGTAACTTATCTCATTAGTAGTCTCCAAATGCTGTTCACTTACTTGACAATACTTTCTGGGACATTTACATATTCCATTGGAATTAGCTCATTAAGGTCTGCCAAAGTGTTGACATATTGTATCTTATTACTGAATTTTGAACTGAAACACAAAAAGTAGAATGCACTGGTTAAGCAATATAGATATATAAAATTCAACTCCATGTTAACTAACAAGCTGCTAAATTACAGGCTAGGACTGATCTTAGCTATATACATAGCATTGATATGGAACTTTCACAATGTTCAGACTACAGGTAGTCCTTGACTTACAATTTGTTTAGTGACCTTTCAAGGTTACAGTGGCATTGAAAAAGTCACTCATGACTCATCCTTGCACTTACAACAATTGCAGCATCCCAACATGATCAAAATTTACAAAGGTTGCAGTGTCCTGGTGTCATGTGATTGCCATTTGCAACTTTCCCAGCCAGCTTCTGACAAGCCAAGTCAATGGAGGAAGCTGAATTTGTTTAACGACTGCACGATTCGCTTAACAATTATGGTAAGAAGCTCATAAAATCAGGCATGACCCATCTAACAACTGCCTTGCTTAGCAACAGAAATTCCGGTCCCTATTGTGACCATAAGTCAAGGACTACCTGTACTGTCTTCAAATATCACACTAATTTATATGAACTTCATCCAAGGTAACCTACTTAATTTGTTAGGTGAGACCTAGACTGAGACTTCTTATCTCTTAGTTCATGTAGTTCTTACACTATACTACACTACAGTGTTCCAGCAAACATTTTTTTCACTACCATACACTCTAAATCAATGACTTAATTCAGGATTATCGAACTCTAGGTTGGTAATTCTTTGGGGCTCATGAGTGGTTTAAAAGAAGGATGACAGCATTTTTAAAAACTTGATTAGCTTGTATAGAAAAAGAACAAGCCTTCATTTTGCCTGCACTAACTTATTAAATACTGCATAAATTATTCTGTGATAATGTCATATATAGAAGTTAAAATGTAATGATAAATTTACTTTTTGTTAATGTTACGATAAAATTACACAAATATATTTATCATTTTAGAGGGCCACATCAGCGCAAAGCTGAATCAGAAGTTCTTTCTTTCCTTCCCCAATTGCTGATCTTACGATAAAAGCAGTTCCTGATCATGTAAAAACTCAGCATTTTAGAAAATCCGAAAGTGATAAAGTCTGACCTTATAAAAGGCCGTGTCACAGCTAGAATTGTCCTTATAAACCAAGAGGGGTGAACTATGATGAATGATTTCAAATTCTTCCTTAATCTGCATTTAAAAAGAAAGATACTTTAAGTCTTCAGGATGAAATACACTGGTTGAGAAAAATGACAGACACGTGTTCATCAGGTATAGCCACAATCACACACTGATTCACACACTTTTGACATTCATTCTAAAATAAATTATTTCTTGACCTCCAGTGATATTCACAAGGAACAGCTTGCATTTAAAAAAAACAGAGCAAGAGGATTTAAAACAACAAACAGACTAAGAAAATGAATAATTATAAAATATAAGTGATCCACAAACCGCCTGTCAATCATCTGGTAGCATCTTTTCATCCATCCAAATCCTGGCATTCTTCTCCTTGGAGTTGCTCCATTTAAGTAAACAATCATATAGTCTTCAGCAACCATCAGCTCCAAAGTACTTATTACATATCTCAAGAAAAAGAAGGAGAAGAAAAAGAAGTGGGGAGAAGCAATATTTTCACAAAGCATTTTTTTTCCTTTTAAGAATCCCTGCCAGTATTCTTTTTAACCTTAGCAACTTTAAAATCTTAACTTTAAGATATGTCGACTTCAACTGGCCAGGGAATTCTCCGACTTGAAACCCACATATCTTAAAGTTGCCATATGAGAAACATTGCCATCTGTTTTAGCACTTAAGCAAATACACAGTTTCCAGAAACAAAATTGACAATTGAGGGAGTTCTTTATTAAAAGTGTAATTCTACCCATATGCTAAGTCAGAGGTCCCCAACCTTTTGGGCACCAGGGACTGGTTACGTGGAGAGAGGTTTTTCCGTGGACCGGAGGGGAGCGTGGTTTTGTGTGCTGCCTGCATCCCACGGATGGGGCTTTGCTTGTTTGTGTGGACCGGTTGCTGGTATGCCGCGGCCCAGTACCAGTTCACAGAGCGGGGGTTGGGGACCCCTGCGCTAAGTAACCTACATGGTACTGGTCATACTGCCACTCCTTTGGGAGTGTGAAATATTTAAATAATAACCCCATGCTAATTTTACTCCTCAGGGTATGAAAACTGCAGTATAAGTAAATGTCTATGTTCACCCCATTGCCAGGGAATTTAGGAGCATTTCTGGGACAAGATTCAAGGTAAGAATATAGTCCGGAAATTCAGACAGAACTCCTGACCTATGTGATTTTTCCACAATGAGAAGTTACAGTTTTACATGTAATCCTCAACTTACTATCATTCATTTAGTGACTGTTCAAAGTCACAACAGCACTGAAAAAAGTGACTTATGATCTTTTTTCACACTGACTACTGCTGCAGCATCCCGTGGTCACGTGATCAAAATTTGGATGCTTGGCAACTGGTTAATATTTTTGACAATGGCAGAGTCATGTAATCCCCTTTTGTGACCTTCTGAGAAGCAAAGTCAATGGGAGAGCCAGATTCACTTAACAACTGTGTTACTAGTTTAACAACTGCAGTGATTCACTTAACAATTAGGACAAGGCTTCTGGTTCCAGATCGCGGCAAACGCAGTTGTGTGGAGAGCTTTGTCTCTCCCCGGCTGTTTTTCCCTCCGCCGGTAGACCCTTAATGGGTCGAAAAGTCACCCTGGAGGGGCGACTACCGTTGAGGAGGCCCTCGTTGACTGGGGAAGGGCGGCAGCTCCTTCCACAGTCTGAGCTAGCTCCTTAGGGCCGTCGGAGAAAAGATCGCCCAGCAAAATGGACGATCACTTCGCTGCGCCAGCCGAAAGCCAGAAGAACAGCTAAGCACAAAGAACCCCCGTGGAGAATCCGGGTGAGACCTTTCCTTCCCCCTCTTTCCCTAATTACTCTCCTGTAAAAAGCTTTTGAATTTGAATTACTTCCCTGCTATGAGAGAGCAGCGTTTCGGCACTGTAGGAAAAACAGCTTTGGAAACTGAAAAAAATAAAACAGCTAATTTTTTATTGACTATTTAACTCTTGGAATACTGAGGGATCCTGAAAATATTTCTACTTTTGAACATTACTATTATTACCACGCTATTTACTATGTTGGAGATGCCTTTCTTTTTTACTTTTTTTAATGTGAATTTATTAATTTGGAAAGAAAGACTTTACAGCTTACTGAGGGCATCTTGTGACGAAAAGTGTTACTGCAACTGTATATTTTAATACTGGAGAATGGTTCTGACCTTCAAATGATGATAAGGATAAAGATAACTTAAAACAGCTGGGTGGTGATCTTGTTTACGAGGAATTGGAGGTGAATATTTGGGGACTTTTATTGAATATAGCCTTCACTAAAAGAGTAAAAGACTTTTTTTTCACCACTGAAATGGAGGATCTTTACCCACAGCTTGATTATGAACTTATACTAGAAGCAATTTTGGAAGCAACAGAGTACATGAAATCTTGGAGAAAAATTAAAGAGAACTATTCAGAATTACTAATTGACTCTCAAAGTTTAATGGATCAAGATCGAGGTACAATTGAGGAAAAACAGTGTAACTCCAAAGAGGTTACTTTACAACAACAGATGCAACCTAAAGAGACGGAGGAAACAGATCTACAACCCAACTATGACTTTACTTTGGGAGAAATAGTGGAAACTATGGAACAAATTAACTTCTTACAAATCCACGTACAATCTATGGAGAATCTTGATGATCAAAAAACAACTTTAATTGAGAAATTTGAACTGTCAAAAACAACAGAGACTGACACCCAGTCACAACTCACTGGAAATTGTGATAATATGGACAAGCAACTAGTACTTACAACATGGATCAAAACTGACTATATCATTCAGATGACATTGGAAGAAAAGGAAGAGATTTTTGACCAGTCTGAAATGTTGAGAAATATTTCTTTTCAAATATTGAGGTTTGATGACGTAGAAGCTTTATTATGGGAACCGGTTTGGCACAGAAAGAAACCTAGAGTTAGGTTTAAAAATGGGTTCCAAAATTTTACTTAATGGATTATAAAGGCTTTTGAGATTATAATTGACCTAAACTTGATTTCTGTAAAAGATTATCCTTTGTAATCAATATTTTCAGATATGATAATTATTTTGCCTAATGGGTTATAAGATTTTAGATTGATATAGATTGAATGATAAAATATATACTTAAAATAGACAGAAATGTTCTCTCTGGATTTATATTTTGATTTCAGATAAGAAAATTATTTTGTAATATAAGGAGAATAAGAGGGACTGGAGATAAGAGGAGAAATGGTATTAATAAATAATCTACTAGAACAAGATCTGGAAAATATAAGAATGTTATAGTGGGAACAAGATATTTATGCTAGATATAATTATTTGTTAGGGAAAAGGGAAATGAGGGATACCCGAAGTGTTAATAATGTGTTTATTTAAGGCTGATTTGAATATGGTAATTCTAAATTAGTAAAGCTTAAAACAGGATTGGATTTTTATAACTGAAATGTGATTGATGTCTGATTGGATTGATTTATTTTATTTTATTTAGAAATGTCTTAATTTGAATATGTAAGATTATAAGAGGGAAATAGGGAATTTGTAATGAATTAATTTGAGCTATATATTTATGACTATGTTTTATGATGTTTGATGTCCCCACCTCCACGTTGTGTCTTGAGCACCTTAATGTAAAACAAAAAAACCAATAAAACTTGTTTGAAGAAAAAAAAACAATTATGACAAGAAAGGTCATAAAATGGGGCAAAATCACTTAACAACTCTATCGCTTGCCAACAGAAATTTTGAGCTCTATTGTGATAAGTAGAAGGTTATCTGTATTATGAAATTTCATAGGACTTTAGCCATAGAAGGTTAGGGGCAGCTCAAATGAAACTTTCTTTAAATATCAAGGCTCAATTCACTCTTAACTATGGCAAAACAGGAATCACTTCCCTATGGCTTCTTTCCATTGTAGTGTATTTTATTTTATTTCTGTTTGCCTCAAAAGAATTAAGCAACAAAGGAACACATTGCCATGGCTTTATGTCTCTTTTCAACTTTGCACTTGTCTCTTAATGAAAATCATCTATTTCACCACATGAAAGAGTTGTACTTCAATATTTCCATACTCACAGAAAAAGGTTTTCCATGACATACGTATAATCCGTTTGACTGCTATCCGGTAGAAAACATGCAGCAAATACGATGATGGCATTCAAGCCATCACCGTAGTATCCTGTGGAGTCAAAAATATGTCTCACAAACAGTTCTTAACACAATAGAATTAGCAGGCTTCATAAGCAATTGAAGCCTCCTTTACCAGTTGCATAATTCAGGGGCGGGGGTATAAGTGTCAAATATGCTACAGTGAGTTGGGAAGCAGACCAATAGCAAATAGCGGCATATTAGATAACATTTTAATGAGAGAAGCAAGCTGGGAGTCTCAATGCAAAGTATTCAACAACATTGAACTGTAGACAAAGCTACCTCCACACCTGAATGTCTCATGACATCCTATTTGATGTAAGAATTTTCCAGGTGAACTTTCTAATTTGGAGAATTGATAGCTGCATCTGTTATGAAAGTCCCAATTCAAAGCAATTCTAGAAATTACAAACTCTAATAAGTAAGAAGAGTAAATGAAAAAAAAATGGAAAGAATAGATGCTAGTCCTAAAAAAACTCATAGTTCTGCCATACCTACAGGCTACAGAAATATAGGCCTGTTCCCTCATCAAGCAATCCACAAAATTATTTAAACGTGGATAATAATAACAATAATAACAATAACAACAATAACAATAACAATAACAATAACAATAATAATAACAACAATAATAATAATAATAATAATAATAATAACAATAACAATAATAATAATAATAATAATAATAATAATAATAATAATAATAATAATAATAATAATAATAAAAGTTGGAAGGGACCTTGGAGGTCATCTAGTCCAACCCCCTGCTCAGGCAGGAAACCCTATACCATTTCGGACAAATGGCTGTCCAATCTCTTCTTAAAAACTTCCAGCGTTGGAGCATTCACCGCTTCTGGAGGCAGGTTGTTTTACTGGTTAATTGTTCTAACTGTCAGAGAGAGGTTGCTTCTCTCCTTGATTAGTTTCCATCTGTTGCTTCTTGTACTGCCTTCAGGTGCTTTGGAGAATAGCTTGACTCCCTCTTCTTTGTGGCAACCCCTGAGATATTGGAACACTGCTATCATGTCCCGCCTCTCCTTCTCTTCATTAAACTAGACATACCCAATTCCACCAACCGTTCCTTATATGTTTTAGCCTCCAGTCCCCTAAAACTCTTAACAGGCTGGCCTAGATATACTGCTGATATGAACCACTGCTATACATTCCATATCAGGTCTAAATTGCAGCAGTTAAAGACTGAAAAAGAAAGAACTTTTCTCTTTCAAGACCTTTGTTTTGCTACAAAATAAGTACAAAATCCTAATCTCAGCACATCCAAACCCTTTTCACAATATATTGGTTTAAATGGGATGTAGGGAGAAACAGTAATAGACATCCTTAAAGTATAACCTACAATATCCTCAGTAAATCTGGTCATGCTTGTGATTGCACATTGTATTAAACCATAATGTTTTTCAACCGTGAATTGTTGAACAAATCACAATGGCTGGATTCACACATCATACGAAGCTACAGAGCAACAATAGCCAGTTTTTCTAACTGAGGATTATGATTGGTGCATTGGAGGTGCGCTGGGTTTAATTAAAAACAAATTAATTAAATAAAATCAATACACTATTCTCACATTTTAATTATTTCTCCTTTGGAGACAACTTCTAGAGACTCTGAAGCTGTCCAATTAGCTTTCAGGGGACATATGCTGCTGTGGTTGTTTACACTTCACCATAAACTATGGTATACAAACCACTGCTGGTTTCACGTCACATATTAAGTTCAAAGCAAACAGTCAATATGATGTAATGTTCCTGTAATATACAGGCCTGTAGTTGTGCCATGAACACTGAATATATTGCGTTTCTTCTCTCATTTTTTCTTTTTTAAGCTCTGTCTTTCTTTTGTAAGTATGAATCAGAGATCTGCTGTGGAGCATATTATGCCCAGAATAAAATGATTTAATGACTCATCAACTCACATATTTCATATGAAAAGCATTCTGTTGTTATAGATACATTATAGAGTTTTCAGTAGCCAAGGAATTCATTCAATAACTCACAAATTCTGTTTTATTCAAAGGAAACATATTCTAAATTTATGTCAGATGTGCAAAGACCATTTACAATTAGGATACTTTCAAATGTTTCTAATTACTCTACATTAATTAACAGATTTTTTTTCTGTACCTCCATGAGAAATAACCTTTTTAAAAGGTTCAATTGCTTTCATATCAATCCTCTGCTCCTGGTCTCCAATAACAACAGTTCTCCATAACCTGTTGTCTTCCCGTTCTTCTTCAGCAGTGTATTCTGGGATGGATTCAGATTCTTCTTGAGAAGGTTCTTTAATGGCTGGTTGCTCTTCTGAAATTACAAGAAGAGAGGATTTAAATAAGCAGTCATTAATATAAGAAAAGCCTGTTTTATCCAGGAACAAAACTGAATTTCTGAGTTCCACTCTGAAATCCATTGTACAATTAACTGAATGACATTATTCTCAAAAATAAGGTCCATGAATAAGTGTTCTTTTCTCACTTTCTTGTAGGACATAATTTTCTTCTACTAATGCAAATGAATAAACAAAACATTTTAAATAAAAATGTATTTATTGTTATCTTACTTGGTGAAAAAGAAAGGAAAAGGTTTGATAGGTTCTTACAATTAATTTTTTTTCAAAGTATGATACCCATTCTACTGCAAGTTTTTCATCGGAGCACTATTAAACAAAAATAAAAAAGCAAAGGAAATCAACCAGCAAAACAAAGCAACAATTAAATCCAAGCCAAATAAAAACCAACAATTTGATGCAACTTTACAACATCTGAACAAAAAACTACTTATATTTTCTAAAATTTTCTGATATTAGAGCAAGAAGGAACCTGTGACCCTTTACATGTTGCACAAGTACAGTTCCAATAACCTCAACCATAAGGATGCTGAGAGTTTAATTCAACAACAACTGGAGGAACATTGGTTGTCCATACATGAGCTAGGAGCTCAATAGGCAATGTGTCATTAGTAATCTGTTTTCTCATTGCGTGTTCTGCACCACTCATGTCTGGCATTCCCTTCAATTTCCTACTTTCATCATTTTAAGAAAAAACAATTTATTTATACTTTGCAGACAGGACTGCTAGCAAATTCATTCTCAAAATAGTTCAGGGATGTTTGAGATGTTATGAGGTAGACACTGCTTTAATGTGTTTGGTATGTAATCATATAGGAGAGCTGAAACCTCTGCTGAACTCTGCTTTAATGATTTAATGATTTAGCATGCAAAATAATTTGAGCCATACTGATACTGTTTCCGATGAATATACAAACCGAAACATCATTTGCATTAAAAGTGCTAGTTTGAATTGAATGTTTATCAATCATGCCCACTAAATCATTTTGTGATTAAACCTTTCATTAAGTCCTAATCACAGGAGGAGGAGCTTACTCTGAAATCATTCTCATTTTACTATTTTTATTATTGTCTAGCATGTCACCCAAACTCAGACATGCGATTTAATCCATAGTTAACATCTTATTGAGATTCGTGGAAGAGGGATAGATAATTTCTGAGGCAAAATGGAGCCAATCTAACTGCAGTGTTTTTGTTGTTCTTATCTACAGATAAAAAAGGAAGGCTTAACATCCCCTCAGCTCCCATTGAGACACTGTGTTCTTTCTGACAGAAGTATACAAAGCAAACCAAGAAGTGTCTGCTGGTCAACTACTAGAAAGGTGGCTAAGAACCAGCAAAAATATAAGCTAATTAGCATATCTTAGTTGGCTGCCATAGTCTCTGGTGATAAAAGGATGGGTAAATGGGTTACCCATTGTTAATGCCAAACTTTCCTTAATATGCTGTCAGGGTGTAACAACATCTCAATAATGTCTGAATTAATATCATGAATATAAAATATTCAGTTTGCTCTGTTTCAGAAAAATAAAAGAGATAGGATGCTATTCCGCCCTGTGGTTGGATTTATGTATGTATATAAGCATATATGTGTGTGTCTATTTATTGTCTTCTGATATTTCCCATTCATTTTCCGAATATAAAATTAAGTTAAAGATTTAATTTCTTGCTTATTCACCTGGTGGGAAAATTAATTCCTGATGAGAGACCCAGAATTCATTGTTAAACCTGGACCACATGAAGTAATAGTAGTTCTTCCATTACAATGACAGCAAGATCATAAGCAGTAAACAAACACATATTTGTGATTAAAGACTATAAATCTGGAATAAACCTTGCACTTTTGTTTGCGCTCTACAGAGCTGAGGAATTCCTAATTTATTATATAACAACAAATAAATTCCAAGCTTTTGGTTACTGTAATAATCTTTGTTACATTATAACAACAATCTTACAGATACTAAATCTAAATTAACCCTCTTCCATTTAATCCTTCTAACATAACGAATTTAATAATCAACATAGATTTATGTTGGATTATTTGCAGAAACAATGTAATCTGTGAAAAAAACATTGGAAAGCCGAATAATTATAAAGAAATGATATTAAAAAATGGGGGGGGGAAAGGACCTCAGCTAGTATTTAGATTTCTTTCGTATGTTGGAAAAAGAGAGAAATCCATAGTTCTAAAACAAAACATGTATTACATTTTAGGGTTGGGGTTAGATAATATATAAGTATCATAGCTGCATACCAGAATGTATCCTCCAATTATACTTGCTTCTGGAATCTTTAAAAATAACTGAACTAGAAATAGTATTATCCTTAATATTACAATTTTTCTTGCTATCCAGTTAATCAGATAAACTAGGGGTCCTCAACCCCCGGTCCATAGACCAGTACTGGGCCGCGGCATGCCAGCAACCGGCCCGCACAAACAAGCAAAGCCCCATCCGTGAGATGCAGGCAGAACACAAAACCACGCACCCTCTGGTCCATGGAAAAACTTTTCTCCACGGAACCGGTCCCTGGTGCCCAAAAGGTTGGGGACCTCTGAGATAAACCATTTAATCTTTCAAAACTATTGTATACAAATAACCATCAAATTGTAAATATACTGTAACACCGGCTCTACAATTTGATAACAATCTTTTTGTATACATAGTAGCATGTTCTGCTTTTCCTTGGAGCTATTTTATTCTTATACTGCATATCTGTCTTCTTGAGCTGACAGCTAGGTCCCTAGAGAATTGTAAAATTTCATGTCAAAGTATACATCATGACACCCCCCCCCAATATACACATATAGGTAATCACTGCACATTCACTGTTACCAAATAAAATTCATTACCATGTCCAGCATATTCTAAAGAATCTGCTTCATCTGGTGTGTCAAGATCATCTACATTAATATCTTCATCTGGAGTGTCCAGGTTATCCAGGTTATCATCAGAAAGGACAGATCCTTCACTCTGGTCCAAAGAGAGATTGATATTTGGAGCAGTGAGCTTTATCCGTCTGGGATGAGAGCCATTAAGGTCTAGCGAATTGGGAGGTTCTAAATAAGCATGAAAAGAGAAGAACCTCTGTTTTAGATTAAAACTATTACTCTAAACAGCATTTAAATTAATTTGATGTTTCAAAAATTACTCAGCCTATCTAATAGCTTTATGTGACTCCAGAAAACAAGAAACAGGCCTAGGTGAAGCGGCATGGATTTATTTAGAATGAAGAGCTTCATGATATGGAAGGAATGAAATACCAACCTGAGTTATCCAATCTTGCTTTGCCAAGGATCTTCTCCCCATTATCAGGATAAATTACACCATTTGTTCTGATGGACTACAATTAAACCATTTTGGAGAGAACAGGAACACAAATCTCTTTGTTAGTAAAAAAAAAAAAAGGGGGGGGCAATATATGTTTCAATTAGGTGCTTCTCACTGCTACGTCTCCTTTGACTGGTATCTGGCCACCACCAGCTACAGCAAAAACCAATGGAAGCAGGCAAAGTGAAATAACACAGCCACTTTACCCTTGAAATGCATGGGCTGCTTCATTGCAGCCTTCATTATCACAAAGCATTCTTATGAAGAACTGGACCTAATAATTAATAGCAGATACAGAAGATACTGTATTTACAATTCGAATAAGGAAAACATTTCAATAGGAGCAGAATGCTGTTGCCAGCCAACCTGTGTCTATTTTTGTTACTTCTGATAAGGCATCAGTTCCCCTCTAATTAACAAAACAAATATGAAGATTTTATACGCAGCTATAAAATCCCCCTTCCCCTGGTGCTAATGGTATACTTTTCCTGGAACATGATTACTCAAATCCTGGGCAGTTGCCATTTATATCTTCCCTGGTCTTGGATGTAATGCAATGGCTGAGGAATATTCTAATATGTCAAAGACTTCTTTTCTAACTGCTGACACCTTAGGCAGCATTTTGAATTGTGTTGTTTTAACTGGTAAATAGAAGCTAAATCTGTACAGGCTGAAGTGAAGAAAGTGCAGTGTAGCTAATTATCATATGCAGCAAGTTCATTTGCAGCCTAATGGAATTAAGCACGGTAGAAAGTGGATGAGAACTGCAAATGATGATCAAGGGAACCATGGAATTAATTAAATATCAAAATTAAACCATTTTTATTCCAAATAAATCAATATTATCACACTACAGAAATAGTTCACTCAGTGAATAATTAAATGGCTCAGGAGACAATGAAATTTTTAAAAAGACAATTAAAATGTAGACTCACCAGGTCTCATCTCTATTGCAGTGGAATCTAGCATGGCATTATTAAGGATATCCATTCCCGCATCCTCTGGTACCAATCTAAAACATCAAGACAAATACATATGTTGTTGTTTTCCGAATTTGAAGAATCAAAGCACTTTAAGTAAAGATTTAACTGTTCTCAGTTTGCCCAAGGGGAAACAGATGAAGAGACCTGAAGAAGTTTGAAGAGATTTTGGCTTTGTTAAAGAATACAGACTTTTTGAGATGATTAAGTTTGAAAAGAGACTCTGCTGTCTCCAAACTTCAGTATTTGCATGCAAAATCAATTATAATTTTTCTGGCAAAGAAGACAAGTCACGTCTTGGAAAATTCTACTACAAATGAGAATTGGGTTTTGTTCTGAGCTCACAGAATATCCCTGCCAGTTGTTTCTTCCCATCCTTCACTTTGTACAGAAGAATAATAGCATTATTCCAACCGTTATGCACAATTGCAGTCTCCATACAGATCAGATGTTAAACAAGACACACATCCTCTCCACATACACAATACATCCATATGTCAACATTTCTCCAGCTACACCATCTACACCTGCAGCCTTATCAATTGCAAATCTTGCATGGAACCATACTCATCTTTTAGTGGAAGCAGCAACCAGCGCTCAGACTGCTTTCCTAAATAACGGGCTTACCAGTTATTTCATGTTACTGTCTGAGTAAAAATTCATCTGTGGCATCAAAGTCCACTAAACCCAGATTTAACTTACGAGTTGACTGTACCTGGATCCAAACTGAAAACTATTGCTGACGTAAGATCCTAGAACTTTTGTAAATAAACAAATTTACAAAAATAATCCAGGGACTATTTAAAAACAAATGATATATAGTGAGTGAAAAAAAATACCTGAAATACCCAGAAACCTAAAAAAAAAAATCCTATCTGTTGTAAGACAATTTTTTTAATCTAACTATCCAAAGCAACTGTGAGTCTTTATTTAACTTTTATAAAACTTTTCCAAAGACAAGGTGAACAGAGTAAACATAAACAAATAAGCATCCTCCCAAATCAGATTCTTCTAAGGTTCTTTAGCTTATGAATTCTAAACTCGCTCCCTTCTCTTTTCTATAGAAAATCAAGATGACACCATGTCATAATCATCCACCTGGAAGAAGAAAGAGAAAAGCTAAAGCAAAAAGACAATTTGAATTATGCAAGTAGCAAGGTATTTTAGAGAGATAAATGTAATTAATTGTTATGCAGAAAAAGGAAAGCACCTGATATAGGAGAACTATTATAGATGCAAATGCTAGGCTTTTTGGAGAAAATGTTTCACATAGGTTTAGCTTGTAACAGGAAACTTTTAAGATGCACCATATGCTTGCTGGCCTGGACTCTCAAAGCTCTAGGGACATCCTTGATTATATAGTCCTTACACTGATTTATACACTGCATTTATTCTTTAAACATCTCACCTGCCTCCTTTGACAATCTCATCAACTTATACAAACACATTTTTCTCAATCTTTCCCTTTCTTTTAGATCATTTACTTCTTCCTTTATGCATTTTATTTTCACAATGTGCTTGTCTTTCATTCTCTCTGTATGACCAACCTCTTCTATGTACAGGGAGTCCTCAGTTAATGATCATAACTGAGACTGGCGAATCTGTTGCTAAATGGCATAATCATAAAGTCAAAAAAAGTCACTTATAGACAGCAATTCTGTTTGTGGTCATTAAGCAAACTGTGCACAGTTGTTAAGTGTGACATCACATGACCATGACTTGTTATTTCCTACCAGTTTCTTTGCTTATCAGAAGTCAGCAGTGAAGATCACAAATTGCAATCACATGACCACAGGACACTGAGACCATCACAACTGCACATCAATTGCCAAGAGCCCAAAAACAATCATGTGACTGCAGGGACATAGTAATAGCCACAACTCCACTTATAAGTCTCCTTGATCATCACTGGCATAACTTTGAATGGCCACTGAACAAGTATTTGCTAAGAAAGGATTATATGTACTTCTTTCATAATTGTAGTGAATGTAGAGAAACTTAATTTGATCAAATAAAGTGCTGCTTGATCAAGAAGTCTCCGCTTGGGTTATCTGATTAGATTGATATGATATCTCAAGTTCAAGTAAGAGACTGGGACCTTACAGTCCTAAATCTTCTGCTTTAGACTAGCTATATTTTTGCCAGCTAGTCTAAATAACAAGAAAATGAGCTGAATTAAGTTTGATTTGTTTTCTAAAGAATGAATAAATCCTAATAAGGGAAGGTAAACCAAGGATGTTCTCCAAAGTTGTTTCGGCCAGGAGCTATGACAGAATAAACTCCACATGTCCTGAAGAAGATACATTTAACTCTAATTCAGGAGTGTCAAACTCCGGCCCATGGGCCGGATGCGTCATCGGGAAACCACGCCCACCCCGTTGCCGGCAATGGCAAAAAAGCTCCGATATGTTGCGCGACGTCACGTGACGTCGCGAGTTTGACATGTCTGCTCTAATTGAATAAGAGAGTTAAGAGCACAATGTGAAAAGTGGGTTATTTCCTTTAAGAATTTATATTGAATAATTCCTAAGCTGGAAGTATCCCTATTGATACTCATATAGAACCTGAAAGATTATTAGGGTAGAACAAAACATGATAGTTCCCCCCCCTTACTATATAAGTAAGTGATTCACAAAACATGTTTTATGACTTAGCATTATAGGGGAATCAAATTAAAAATGGATAACAAGCCATGGCTTAGTAAAATGTATGAACCTAAATGCAGTTTCATGCTAAATGTTTCTAAATAACGTTGTTTCTAAATAATGTTGTTTCTAAATAATCTATTGTGGCCTGATTTGCTAGGCCTGTATGGATGGATTCATACATTGCACTTTGCCAAAACCGAACAATTTAGGACTCAGCAACACAATATACCTCTAACCTATGTAAGAATAAATCTTATGTGAATCTTTTACAATGAATGGAATCTCATAAAATATCATTTTGGTAAGGCTTATTCCAAGGTGCAAGGTTAAAGCCTTCATTCTCATTGCCGGCAGAAAATGTGCTATGCAGATTTTCTCACTCAAACTGAAATCCTGGATATATTTACTTAAATGAAAGTACAGTAGACTTTACTTCTGCATGAACGTGCATAGATCTGTTATTCACTCTAAAGCAGATTTGCACAACATGCTAGACTAGACTAATGAGGTTATATAACTGGTTCAGCATAATATAGAAACCCAAGCATAGTCTTAATATACTGTGTAAACTAAGATATGCTACACCTTATATTGTTTGTTTTATGCATAGCATGCAATGTGAATGCAGCAGTATTATATTAAACTCTGTTTAGATTTTATTTTTAAATTATTTTTAAACAGATTATGTATATACTTTTTATATTTTTATTTTTATTTTATATTTTAGTGTTACAGGCTATCTATAGCCAGTTTAGATTTTAGCATGTTGAACAAATCTACTTCTTAGTGCAACGTTTATCCTAATAACTAAAGTGAATCAACATTAAAAAGTGAAAAGCTATCAATGCCCTCTCAACCATGGTGGCCTAGTTTAATACAGCAGTGACAACCTAAATCTGGTTTTGCTATCACAACCTCCTCTCAGCTAGGAGTATAGGCACAAGTCCAAAAGAAGGAAAACACCTTCCAGTCCTATAGTTGAAAAAAGGTAGCTTAAGTCTAGTATCTGGTAATCAATATGGGGAGGCTTAAGTATGTTAACAGGTTACAATGTCCTAAGGCATACATTGTACAAAAAGATTTATCTAAACAGTCTTTAAAGTTTAATAAGAACACTAAGCACAAAACACAAATAGGTTTTAGGCTTATAGAGAATATTCAACTTCAAAAGGACAGGGAAGCACATGTAGTGTACACTTAGCAACCATATGCAGTAACACTGAAGAAAAATAACTTTATGTCCAATCCTCACATTTACAACCATCACAGTAAGATCATAAACACTGTCCTGGTTCCACTTAGCAATTGCTTCACTTAACTATTAATGCATATCTGCTTGCTGCACAGTTCTCATAGCATCAGAGGGCGGGAAATGAGAGCCACACAACATGGGCTTTGTAGTATGGTTGTACTAAATCAATAACCTGGTTTTTCTTGTATTTTAATTTGATTTTATTCTCCTCTTTTAACTGATGTTAATAGTTCATCAAATCATTGAAGATTGGAATGTAAAAAGCTCTTTATTCTGTTACTGGATGAACTGATGGATAATTTCTAACATTCCTAAACTGCAGGATAAAACTATCTTTGATCTCAGGTCAGGATAGGATAGGACCATATTCGTCTTAACAGGATGTCTGTAGTTTGTCTTCTGATAAGAGAGAGAGCTTGTTAGGGTTAATTGACATCTGGTTTGTCTTTCCCTGGACTCTAAGTAACTTTATGACGTTTTTCCTTCATTGACATGCTAAATTTTACGCCCCTGCAGTCTTTAGAGCTCATTTAAATGAACATATATGATATTATGGAATACAAATATGTAACATGTTTAACTTCATGTAACTGATTTCCTGTGCAAAGGGCAGGATGCCTTTCTCCTGTCTAATCAAATTTTCTTTTGTATTTTCCTTTGATTTGTTAACTAGAAATTAATAGAGGCTCTTGGTGCCCTCTTTGAATGAGAGGAATCCGTTTTATCAGAACTACTCTAAATAAATCATAATACAATGATCTTCCTGCCTCAGTCTGCTTTATTAGAATCTGTGCATGCAAGGCATGAGCCTAGGGGAAGATTTGGCTATCACTATTAAGTTGCCATTCCAAATTGTGATCACTAAACAAGGACCACCTATAATAGAACAATCTAGACCCATCCAAAGCAGCCATTAGGACTTAAAAAGAATGACTTTGAAGGAAACGGTTTGCTTTTAATACTTACAAAATAAAATGCAATCCTAATATCTCTCCCTCCCTCATGATTCTGCGTCACATGAGAAAAGCACATCTTCTTTCCCCTGTCCTTACCACTTTCTACAGAGGGACAATCGAGAGTATCCTGTCATACAGCATCACAGTCTGGTTTAGAAGCATCACTGTTTCAGACAGGAAGGCGGTGCAGAGAGTGGTGAGGATGGCTGAAAAGATCATTGGCAATTCCCTCCCTTCCATCCAGGACATAGCACATAAGCATTTCTTGAGCAGGGTCCGTAAGATTGTCTAGGACACTATACATCCTCTTCATGACCTGTTTTCCTTGTTACCTTCTGGGAGGAGACTCCATGGTATCCGAAGCAGAACATCCAGATTCAGTCAGTTTTGTTCCATACAGTATTAACCTTGTGAACTCTAAAGCTTCCTCCTTCCATTAGGTATTCAAGATGGACAGTGATTAATATTTATATGTTTATATGGAAGGGTGTAGGTCTACACATATGTTGTATATAGTATGTTTACATGTGTGTTATGTATGTGTACACTTTGAGACCAAGCAATTAAATTTCATTTTTAATGTGTGCCATTGTGCCCACAGTAAAAAATGACAATAAAGATTATCTATCATCTATCTATCTATCTATCTATCTATCTATCTATCTATCTATCTATCTATCTATCTATCTATCTATCTATCTATCTATCTATCTATCTATCTATCTATCTATCTATCTATCTATCTATCTATCTATCTATCTATTAATCACCCCTAGACATCTGTGTCCTGCATCCTAGCTTCCTGCATCCTATAAAATGTTACCTCACAAATATTTTCTGTTCCATAATAAACTGCTATGCTCCATAAAAATCTATCAAACTCCTCCCTGTTTAATTTCAAAGGAAGGATAGTTGTGTTTTTCTCAGAGTTAGTCAATTGGCCAACTTATCTTACTAGAGATCTGTTATGTCCTGGGCCTTGCTGAGTCATTCAGCAAGGCTCAGGAAGGCTGCAGGAAGGCTGCAGAGACCCAGACAGACCACGTGTCTGCCCAGGACCCAGACAGGCTGTCTCCGGCCTTGCGCGCATGCGCAAGGCGGGAGAATGGCCTGCAATGATTGGATGTGCATCCCCTTGCAAGGGGATATAAAAGGCCAGTGGCCATTGTGTTCTTGCTTCTGTTCTGTGAGCGTGTTTCAATAAAGAGATCTTTGTTGTGAACCAGCCTCGTCTCGATGTCTTCTTTGCAAGAACAGAACATTGGCGACGAAGGTGGGATTCGCCGCAAAGGAAGCTAAGGAACAAGAAGCTAGGGCCAGCTCACCTGAAGGCCTGAAGCGAAGAGAAGCGCGGCGTCCATAAGAAGCAACCACCTGCCAGTACGAATACGCTGGAGGTGGGCTTGGCTTCGTGGGACCCCTTCTCCTTCCTTGCGGCGAGAGATGTCAAAGAGGCTATCGGTCACAACAATGTCCAAACTGGGCCGTCTTGTCGAGTTCGATACTTTGCACCCAGAACGATGGAGCTCTTACATAGCTCACGTCGAGAATTACTTCAGGGTGAATAAGATCCAAGAAGACGAATTGAAAGCTGCTACTTTGCTGTGTGTCTGTGGGCAAGAGACTTTTGACATTGCTGAGAACCTTACAGCCCCAGCACCATTGGAGTCGATCGCCTATTCAGATCTAAAGAAAATGCTGCACGAGCATTTTGAGCCCAAGCTTTCTGTAATAGCTTGGAGGCACCAATTCGAGCAGCGGGATCAGCGGCCAGGAGAATCAGCTGCGGACTTCGTCACAGCTCTGAGGCAGGCTGCTAGGCCATGTGCTTTCCAAGACTTGGAAGAGAGGTTCTGAGATCGACTCGTCTGCAGATTGCGAAGCCGTGAGATGCAACAAAAGTTGTTTGCTAGAGCCGATGTTTCATTCCAAGATGCCCTGAGAGAAGTTGCAGCTGAAGAAGCAGCCGGCGGCCTTGCGGGCGACCAAGAACCCTCCAGCAGCAGTCCCCATCCATCAGGAAGTCGTGCGAGAGGCCTCCGGAGAAGAATCCGAGGAAGAAGAGGTGGACAGACTTCAACAGTCAGCGGAGAGAAGACTGCAAGAACGCGGAGGGAAGACGCCTGCATCCCTTCGGTGTTTCGGCTGTGGGGGTCGCCAGAAAAACAGGTCCCCTGAAGAGTTGCCTCTGAAAGGTACCAAGGTCCCCAGCCAACACAGGGTGGGTTTCTGCGCGTCCCGTAGGGGTTCACCGGCCCCTTAAGAAAAAGTTTTGTATTGATGTAAAGTTGCAGGGAGTTCCCCTGGCCATGGAGCTGGACACAGGGTCCGCTCTTTCTATTATTTCTGCTGACACATTTAAGAAGGTTTGTTCCAGGAGTAGCTCACGAGTCAAACTCAGGCCCTCCAATCTCATCCTCACTGACTTCCAGAATTCACGAGTCAGTGTGAAGGGGGAGGCCACGCTTAGAGTACAGCGTAAGGAATTTGATGGGTTGTTAGATGTGGTGGTAGTTGGGGGTGATCGAACGAGTCTTATCGGACTCGATTGGTTCGAGGCACTTGGGATCCAAGTGACTGGGCTTAACCATCTACAAACTGTCAGCCTTGCAGGAGTCTGTAAGGAGTTTGCTGATGTATTCAGCCCAGAGCTTGGCTCATATAAGGGGCCTCCTATTGCTTTAAGGTTAGACCCAGTCATCACACCCATCAGGGTTAAACCAAGGAGGGTGCCTTTTGCCCTCAAAAGTAAAATAGATGCTGAGTTGGACAAACTGCTCCAACAAGGCATTCTTGAACCTGTGGATTCTAGTGCATGGGAAACCCCCATAGTGACACCATTAAAAGCCAATGGTGAAGTCAGAATTTGTGCGGACTATAAATGCACTCTAAACAAAGCCTTGCAGCAGCACGCATATCCAGTGCCTGTCGTGAGCCACATCCTGGCCTCACTGAAGGGGGGAAAGGTATTTGCTAAGCTTGATTTGGCTCAGGCCTACCAACAGTTACCTGTTGATGAGGCAACAGCTGAGGCCCAAACTATAGTTACTCACAGAGGGGCTTTTAAGATAAAAAGGCTGCAGTTTGGGGTCAATGTAGCCCCTGGCATTTTCCAAGGGGTGATGGAGCGAACACTCCATGGTATTCCTGGAGTCTGCCCTTATTTCGATGACGTCCTCATTGCAGGAGAGTCACCTGGGAACTTAGCTGAAAGGCTGAGAGATGTCTTGCTGCGTTTCCGCCAAGCTGGGCTGAAGACAAATGTAAGATAGGTGTAACATCCACCAAATTTCTAGGCTTTCGTATTGATGCTGAAGGCATCCACCCTGCAGAGTCTAAATTTCAGGCCATTCAAATGGCCCCCAGTCCCCAGTCAAAAGCTGAACTCCAGGCTTTTCTGGGCCTACTTAATTTTTATCATTCATTTCTCCCCCACAAGGCTGCAGTGGCTGAGCCGTTACACCGGCTCTTGGACAAGCAGACTCCATGGAAATGGACAAACGTCCATGAAAGGGCTTTTAAAGAAGTCAAGGCCTTGCTATCTTCAAATGCGGCCCTGGCGCATTTCAATGAGCAATTGCCTGTGTGCATCGCATGTGATGCCTCCCCTTATGGGGTAGGAGCAGTGTTAAGTCATCTCAAGGCTGATGGGACTCAGGTCCCTGTGGCCTATTACTCCAGAACTCTCTCATCTGCAGAGCGTAATTATGCGCAGATTGACAGAGAAGCCTTGGCAATATTCTCAGGCATCAAGAAATTTCATGATTTCTTGTATGGCCACCATTTCACGGTCTACACTGACCTCAAGTCTTTGCTGGGTTTGTTTACAACAAACAAACCCCACACATCATCTCACCCAGAATGCTGAGGTGGTCAATTTTCTTGTCAGCTTATGACTACACCCTGGTTCACAAACCAGGGACAGAGATGGGCCACGCTGATGGCCTTAGTAGGTTACCTCTAAAGCAAATAAGAGGCAGACCCTGCTCCTGCTGTACATATTCTTTCCATTCAGGAATTGCCTGAATCTCCCCTCAATGCTAGGGATGTGGCTGCTGAAACTGCCACTGATCACATGCTTGCACGCGTGCTGACATGGGTGTTGTCAGGATGGCCTGACATGTGTCCTGGTACAGATTTCCAAAGTTTCTGGCGTAGGAAACATGAGTTTTCCACGTTCAAAGGGTGTATCCTGTGGGGTAGCAGGGTAGTCATCCCGGCCTCATTGAGGACTAGAGTCTTGCTCTCTCTGCATGAGGGACATCCGGGAATTGTGAGGATGAAGGCGCTTGCGCATAGCCCTCTTTGGTGGCCTGGACTCGATAAGGACATCGAGGCCCAGGTTCAGGGGTGCCAAGTGTGCCAACAGTCACGGCCTGAGATGCCCCAGGCCCCTGTACATAGGTGGGAGGAGACACACACTCCATGGTCACGTGTACACATTGACTATGCTGGGCCCTTTCAGGGGCAATTCTTCCTTCTCCTCGTGGATAGCCATTCCAAGTGGCTAGAGGTCGTTCCTGTATCCTCCACTACTACTGCCAGGACCATCCAGGTGCTAAGAGGAATCTTCGCGTCCCATGGTCTTCCTGATGTCCTTGTCTCAGACAATGGCCCCCAATTTACTTCTTCTGAGTTTCAGGCGTTTCTTCAAGCCAACATGATCCGGCATGCCATGTCTGCTCCTTTTCACCCTGCCACCAACGGTCAGGCTGAACGCATGGTGCGTACCACCAAGGAGGCATTAAAGAGAATCACTCAAGGACCCTGACATCACAGGTTAGCCGATTTTCTCCTTGCACACCGCACCACACCTTGCATTGCTACAGGAAAGAGCCCAGCTGAACTACGCTGGGGTCGCAGACTCATTACAAAACTGGACAGGTTGCACCCAGACCGGGTGGCTTCACAGGTGTCACAACCGCGGGCACCTAGGAGACTCCAAGTGGGTGATCCGGTATGGGCCAGAAACTATGGGCATGGACATCTTTGGGTAACTGCTGTAGTCTGCAAGGTCTCTGGGCCACTGTCCTACGAAGTGGCCTTGGAGGATGGTCGTGTGCTTAGACGCCACATTGACCAATTGCTCTGGAGGCTCCCTGGCCATGTTTCCGCTCCTGGCTCTGCTCTCGGGGGGGAGGGGGACCTCAATTATGATTGTGGACCACAGTCTCTCCACGAGGGCGCTTATCCAAATGTTCCTATACATGTTCCAGGTGGGGGTTTTGCCATGGAGGTGGCTCCTGACTCTGGCATAGACTCCGGGGGTCTTGCCATGGAGGCGGCTCCTGACTCTGGTAGAGCTCCCTGGCTAGGGGCAAATGGCCGTAAATCGGCTACTCAGGGTACTCCTGCTGCTGGTCTTGGGCTCGAGGGACAGTGCTCCCAAGAGGAGTCCAGTGGAGTTTTGGGGAACTCCACCCACCAAGGGACTCGGGGAACTCAACCCCACCAAGGAACTCTGGTTTGGGTTTGGTGGATCCAGCCAGTCAGCAGTCAGGGGGAACCCCTGAGTCTTCTGGGTGACAAAATCCTGGTTTGTTTTGCGCAAACCGAGAGCAGGCACTCCAGGCACCTATTCCTAATCCCACACCTACGACTACACCTGCACCTAATCTGGCTCCATGGAGATCAGAGCGGGCTAAGGGTCCTCCTAAACATTTAAAGGAATATGTAAGGTCCCTGTTTACTATACAGGAGGTTTATTAGTCCTCACCATCTGAAGGAGAAAAAAACAAGTGTAGTGCTGCAGTGTGAATATTGTCAAATAGCGAAAGTCCATGGACACAACAGGGAACTAAAGGTAATGGGTTGCAAGGAGTAAAGGTTGACTGTATAACGTGCCAACCGGCCTGCCACGATGTGTTATGTGTAAAGTGTTAAACAATATGTTTAATTATTGTTTAATCCAAGGGGGGAGGGGTGTTATGTCCTGGGCCTTGCTGAGTCATTCAGCAAGGCTCAGGAAGGCTGCAGAGACCCGGACAGACCACGTGTCTGCCCGGGACCCAGACAGGCTGTCTCCGGCCTTGCGCACATGCGCAAGGCGGGAGAATGGCCTGCAATGATTGGATGTGCATCCCCTTGCAAGGGGATATAAAAGGCCAGTGGCCATTGTGTTTTTGCTTCTGTTCTGTGAGCGTGTTTCAATAAAGAGATCTTTGTTGTGAACCAGCCTCGTCTCGATGTCTTCTTTGCAAGAACAGAACAAGATCCATAATCAATCTGCGGGTCAACTGTGTATTCAAATCTAGAAGTCTGCATTGCTCTTGTAAAATCTATCATAAGAGTACTGTAGATAATTTTTACTTTAAAAAATTACATGGCTGTGTACACATTTACACTAATTTTCTCATCCAGCTCTGCATATGAAATTTTTCCTCCTGCTAATCTCATAGAAATAGCTATTAATACCACGCTATGTTGAGCCAAAGTAAATTGCCTCCTGCATTTCCTCTTTCTTAATACCTTCCTGGCAGAACTCATATTTTATGTGTTGATAAATGGTGAACATTTAATCATAGTTGTTTTGCTATTTCCTCCTTTTAAAATAAATGGCTTTTTACAGCATTCTACTTTTATAATGATACAGATGACACCTAGTTTCCTTTTTTTTCTTGCTACATTAGCATAGCAAGTTTTTGTCACCAGAAAATATTGCACAAATATTGTGCCTCTCTCAACATCTATCATTGAAATTTTCAGTACTGTGATATAAATTTAAAAATCTATTTATTTCACTGTTTTCAACATTTGGATTCACATTGCTAAGCATTTTAATGACAAATTATTTCTTTGCTTTTCTCCATCAAATGGTTCAAGCAAGGTTTGGAGAGAGCTACTTTGGTATAATGATTAAATCACCACATTAGAAACCACAAGATTACAAGTTCTAATTTTAGACATGAAGCCTTCTGGGTGATCTTGGACCAGTCACTCTCTGTTAGCCCTAGGAAGAAGGAAATAACAAACTTTTCTGAAAATGCTGCAAGAAAACTTCAGAGATTACACCTCTTTTACTTACAGCTTACATTAGAATCATGTGACTAGGCCTAATTAATCTGATAACCTACAGGGAGATATAATTCACTAGATACGATATATTTCATTTGATGAACTTGTCTCACATCTACATAGATACACACACAGACCAACTTAATTAACAAATTATAATTAAAGTATTTCATGTAAAGAATAAGAGCCAGTTTGGTGTAAGGGTTAAGGAGCCAGACTAGAAATTGGGACACTGTGACTTCTAGTCCTACCTCAGGCATGAAACCAACTGGATGTTTTTGGGCCAGGCAAACTACTTCCAAACAATTTGCCAAGAAAATTTCAGGGACTTGTCCAAGGAATCCTGACTTGAATCTGTCCCCTCCCCCAAAATTGTAAAAAAATGCCTTACCTTGGACATATTTCTTAGCATGGACATTTTAAATCATGTTTCAGTATCCACAATCAATTGCTGTAGAAGGAAAGCTGTTTAAATACATATTTTATACACCACACAATATGGTGTGTAAATATTGTCTGCTAATGTTTGAATTACAGCGGAAGGAGAGAAAAATCATAACTAATAATGATTGCTATTTTTGACTTGCTGATAATCTAAAGGAGACTTTTCCAAACTTGGCATTCTGCTCATATTTTAGGCTTCAATTCCCACAATACCAACAAGTACTGCCAAATGGCCACACTGCCTGGGAAACTATGGGTGCTGTAGTGTAACAGAAGGCACCAGATTGAGAAAGGGTGGCCTAAGGTTTTTCTGCCCAAGAACTTTCAAGCTGCTTGCCTCCTCTGTGTAGAAACCTGCTGGAAATGAAGCTTCCTTAAGAAATCCTTATCCTGACTTGTATACCTTCCTTTATCTTGGCTAGAATGATGGCTTGATGTTGTGTCTGGACAGGGTTTATTTTATCACCAACCTTGACTAGCACATTTCTGAGTTTAGGGAGGGAGGGAGGAAGGAAAGAAGGAAAGAAGGAAAGAAAAAGGAAGGAAGGAAGGAAGGAAGGAAGGAAGGAAGGAAGGAAGGAAGGAAGGAAGGAAGGAAGGAAGGAAGGAAGGAAGGAAGGAAGGAAGGAAAAAGAGAGAAAGAGAGAGAGAAAGAAAGAAAGAAAGAAAGAAAGAAAGAAAGAAAGAAAGAAAGAAAGAAAGAAAGAAAGAAAGAAAGAAAGAAAGAAAGAAAGAAAGAAAGAAAGAAAGAAAATCACAGGTTTATGATGTTTAATTATTTATTCAACTTAGATGCTGCCCATCTCTCTTGGTGCTGACTCTAGGTGGCTTATAATCATTAAAAAGCTGATAAAACATTAAAACAATAACTAGTAAGATTAAAATAGCTTAAAATTAACAAAGATGGGGGAAGGGAACAAAATGCACACAGGGGGAGGTGGGATCATATGTTTTGTCTGTTAACCAGCAGCAGAATGATGCACCCCCAATGGGGCTCCAAGCCAGCTGGCAAAGCCAGGTCTTCAGGCCCTTTTGGAACACCAAAAGGGGTGTGTGGATCTCACCTTCGGGAGTGGGGTGGTGGTTCCAGAAGGCAGGAGCGATGGCAGAAAAGGCTTTTGTCCTGGACCCTGTCAGCTGGAATTCCTTAACCGACAAGGTCCGTAGCATACCTTTTCTGCCCGCATGGGTGTGGTGGGCCAATTCCTTTGGGGTGAGAGACAGTTCTTCAGATAGCCTGGACCCATGCCATGAAGGAATTTAAAAGTAAGAACCAACATCTTGAATTGGACCCGGACCATACTAGTCTGCCATAACTACATTGGGGGGTTAACTTTGGGATGAATGGATAGACAGACAGATAGACAGATGATCAATAGACCAACATTAATTAGGCATGAAAGGAATCTTACTGAATTAACTATATTAGCTTTAGGTAATACTCCATAGATTGATTTAAAACTCACATGGTTAATTGACTACAATGGCTTTAATTTCTCATTAAGTAGTAGTGTAATTTAGAAAAAGCAATCACTCACAAGAAGAAACATTTTCCTTAGTTTTCAGTAATGTTTTCCTTAGTTTTCATTCGAGATATAGATCTTATTTCCTTATCTCAGAACAAAATCCATAATCTATTTCATCTCACGAAAGACCGAATTTTAATTTGCAAAAGGGAGTTTCAAGCTTCTGCTATCACAAGCGTTGGTGCTTAAAAAAAGCAAACAATTTATAATTTGCTTGCAGATTAATTGTAGGTAATTTTAGTTGATTAAATTGTTTAATCAGTACAGGTAATTACAATTGTGTATATTTCTAAAATTATTCAAAGTGCTTTAGACCTCAGTACCTCTGGGCTAATCATGAAAGTAGCCTGACTTTATTCAGGCTTTCACAGGGTCTGAGGGGAAAAATGATGTTTTAAAGAGTCACATTAACCTTAATGAGTGGATTACTTAAATCATCAACATCTATTTTTCAGGCATGCACAGAAGCTTGAAAAAAGATGGGTTGTTTAATGAACATCAGAGAAGCACTGCAATTATGCCAGAGCCAAAGTTTTTCAAAACCATTTTCAGATAGTTTATTAGAATAATTGATCAATATTTTATACAAATCAAAAATTGTTAAGTACCAAGAAAATTAAGAACCAAAGAAAAGTAAAATATATAAAGTATACCTTAAAAAGGTTTCAATGCCATCCTGTATTCAGTTAAGTGATGATGAATGCAATATTGGAAGAATTGAAAGACCAAGTTAGGAATAGATCATCATGATGAAAATCTATCTATGTGGTCAGCATCAAGTCAAAAAATGACTTGATCACACATAATAAGTCAATCAAAAAAAAATCCACATAACATTTTAAAACTCTGAAGCTAGAGAGAAATTGGGCAGAGAAAATAACCTTTTCCCATTTTATCAGTCAGTAATTGTATTGGATTGAAAGTTCTTTTTATAGAAAGATTCCTTCTGTAAAAGAATATTTATTCTTAAATTTACTACCTTCATCAAGAATCAAGCACAGGTAATCCTCAAGTTACGATAGTTCACTTAGTGACCATTTGAAGTTACAACATAATCCCCCCCAAGTACTTATGACACGGTCCCGAAGTTACAAATGTTGCACCACCACGGCAGTCGTTCACCCTTATGAACAACTGCAGAGGCACTGCAACATTCGCCCTGCCTATTGCAGCTGCCAAAAAAGCCAACACAGTGCTGGGCTGCATTAACAGAGGGATAGAATCAAGATCACGTGAAGTATTAATACCACTTTACAATGCCTTGGTAAGGCCACACTTGGAATACTGCATCCAGTTTTGGTCACCACGATGTAAAAAAGATGTTGAGACTCTAGAAAGAGTGCAGAGAAGGAAAACAAAGATGATTAGGGGACTGGAGGCTAAAGCATATCAGGAACGTTTGCTGGAATTGGGTATGTCTAGTTTAATGAAAAGAAGGACTAGGGGTGACATGATAGCAGTATTCCAATATCTCAGGGGTTGCCACAAGAAGAGGGAGTCAAGCTATTCTCCCAAGGCGCCCTGAGGGCAGGACAAGAAGTAATGATGGAAACTAGTCAAGGAAAGAAGCAACCTGGAACTGAGGAGAAACTTCCTGACAGTTAGAACAATTAACCAGTGGAACAACTGCCTCCAGAAGCGGTGAATGCTCCAACACTGGAAGTTTTTAAGAAGAGACTGGACAGCCATTTGTCCTGAAATGGTATAGGGTTTCCTGCCTGAGCAGGGGTTTGGACTACATGCCCTCCAAGTTTCCTTCCAACTTTTTTATTATTATTATTATTATTATTATTATTATTATTATTATTATTATTATTATTATTATTATTATTATTATTATTATTATTATTATTATTATTATTATTATTATTATTTCCCCCGGCCCCAGGTCTCCACAGGCACTGGCCCTGTGGATACTCACCTTGCAAAGATCTAGTGAGCTTCTTGGCCTGCTTCGGTGCTTCAGGCCTTCGGTACGTTTGCAGAGAATGGAGATCTCGTACTATTGATCTCACATGATCTCACGGTACTTTAGGCCTCCGTTCTCTGCAAACGGAGGCCTGGACGAGATCTGCGGCAAAAGGCTCTGCAAGCACCGAAGCCTCCCCTCTGTTTGCAAAGCTTTTTGCCATCTTTGCAAAAAGCCTTTGGCACCAAGAACAGAGGCCAGGAGGGGCGCACGTGTCCCTCCTGGCCTCCCTTCTCAGTGGCAAACCCCTTGCCGCCATAAACGGAGGCCTGGAGAGATGCATGCGCCCTTCTGGCCTCCGTTCTTGGCGGCAAAGGCTTTTTGCAAAGATGACTGGAGCCTACAGGGATGCAATCTCTCATCTCTGCATGCCTCAGCAAGCCTTTGTTCAAGGCGAAAATGAGGCAGAGAGGCTGGAGAGGAGACAGCCCCCTTGAACATTGAGATCTAGGTAAGATAAGCGACCCAGTCGGGCAGGATGGGGGGAGGGGGAAGCAGGAGATATCTTAGTGGGTCGGGGAAAACCTTGGGTGGTCGGAAGCACTAAACCCCCCCGTGGCCTTCCCCACCCTGAGATACAATTAGCGAATGCGTGGGCGAAAGCAGGGAGTGATCATGTTCAAGTTACGTGATTCACTCCTATGAATCATTGGATTGTGAATGTAACTCGAGAATTACTTGTATTAGAAGTTGATGTTAAATGTTATATGTTATAAAAGTTATGCCAATGCCTCATCCGTGAAACTATAACATTCAAAGTATTAGCAGCAACTGAGGCACCATGGCAGAGCTCATAGCACTAGGTTGCACCATCCTCCATTACAGAACTGAAGCAAATGAAACAAATACTGATTTAGATATAGTTTTAACAGGTTAATGCAGCCTAATGAGTGTAAACTGTCATCAGAGATGTAATTTTAAATCAAGGATATTGACATTAAAAATCCTCAGGTGACAAAAATGTACATTTTTTTGAAGGGAGGAAGGATCATAAAGTAAGAGATATCAGAACTGAGGACATGAACAATTAACCAGTCAGACCTTAGCAACGGCATTTTTATGGATTCTAAGTGGGTCAAATTGGGATTTACAAAATCTAAAAATATGGTGGCTATGAGACAGGAATTTCAAAGAGATGGAGCTGCATCAGTAGAAGGGAACTATGTGTTATACACAGTTTTCATTAGTTGAACGTTAATGGAATTTACTAAAGAAAAAGAATTATTGATGGGAAAACTGCTTATTTACTGCTGTTTAACATTATGTAAATTTTCTAACCTCTTGACTTAATACAAGCAAGAACTCAAAAAAAACTGTACTATATATGCCAGAAAAGTCATTCATACTTATTCTTGGTAGCCTGGGAAGAACTACAAAGGTTTCATTTATCTCATCAAGCATAGAAGATGCTTAGCTTTTCTTCAGAAACAACACAATGGGATAAAAGAAAATGAGGAAGAGGATTCCATGAAAACATAGTCAACTTCCTAGGCATTTTTATATGCAATGCTTTATCAAAAGAAGCATTAAAGATCACACATGCACGCACACACTGTTTCATTGGAAGGTCGTCCTTTCTGGTTTTATAAGCTCCTTCTTTTTCAACCAGCCTCATGAGGCAAAGCATTACAAGTTCCATCTTATAGACTCAAGAGAACAAATGAGCTGTGCAGAGTACATGGCTGATGTGAGAGTTACAGTAAAACACAGCTCCAAACAATCACATCAACCTTTTGTGGCTTAAGAAGGCACAGCAAATATCCTCCTGTTCCTATATTTCTATTAAATCCTTCTATTAAGCATTTTCTTTTCCGAAAGCTGTTGTGCATGTGGTCATTTCTTTCACTGCACAAAGCATTTTCTGAAAACAAGTTTCTCACAGAAATGTTTCATTATTTTTTTTTACTGGCAGACATACCAGAGAGCCACAGTTCTGCATGTATTTTAAGAAATGCTTGCTCATTTTTCAAGCTTTCTATTTTCCATGCTTTGTCCACTTGAAACCCAATTTCTTCTGAACAGCCGGAGGATACTTCAAGAAAGAAACCTTTATATGCTTCTCACTTATAGAAAAAGACCTAAAACAACACAATCACCTCTTGCAAGACTGATACAATCTCAAGTGCGCTTAGTGCTTCCCCTTAGTTAAGCAAGCTTTTAGATGGTGTAAGTGCTTTTCTTTCTTCTTCATTACCATCATCAAAAGGCGATGCACAGAACAAAATCACACTAATGAAGAGGGTTATGCAATTAAAATACACAGTAAAGTTCTGCTCATTAATTGCAAAAATCACATCATATTGTAATTTGACAAATCTCTGAAAAGACAGTTTCCTTCATAACCAGATGTGACTGAATTTCAAGTCACAGCTGCTTAATTTTCTTATGACACAGCAAATGCTTTGCATCCTGCTGATGCATATTCTCCTCTCCCTCGCCTCCCTCCGTATTAACTGCAACAATAGAGCTGTTAAAAAAAAGCATCATCTTTGCCAATTGCTCCGTACAAACAACGTGCTTACCTTCTTGAGGTTTAAAAAGCAGTTTTGCAATAGGACAAGTGCAAAGCTGCTTTATGACTTTATTTCAGGGTCTCCTTCCCATGGCAGCTTACTAGAAGCAGAGATCTTCACCATTTTTCTGATCACATGACCAATGCCAGTTCTAAATAAGGAAGATGATCACCTGCCTTTGGATACCATGCTGTGCATATCCAATCAGCCATTCTAATAGGCACTCAAATAACACCCAACGCAAACAGGCTTATTAAGAGTAACTGTTTTTCTTTCTTAATGGTAATCACATAACTGTGAAAACCAAATAAAATAAATCTTATAATCAATCTAAAAGCAAGTTTTTGAAGCTGTGTATTGAATAGCTATATGTAATCTACATCACTTAAATTGAGTTTAAAGCCATACAGTGGTGGAAAATTTTGTTAAAAAACAGCAACAACGCAAAAGAGGGCAGATTCAATGTGTATCTTCAGGCAGAATAGAGAATTTTTACTGGGATCTGTAGGCAGAAGCCACTTTTTTCTGCATTATCCAATTAATTAAAAGACCATTTCTTTTCCTTGAAAAGCATCTTTAAATATTTGCCAGTGTGTAGAAAATAGCATTAAGAAATATCTGGTCAGTCCCATGCTGGATTATATGTATCATATTATCAAAATTAGCCTTCCCCAGTTTAGAGACTTCCTGATGTGCTGAGGCTAAAATTTCTGCCACTTGAGGAAAGATGACCTAGAGCAGGGCTTTTCAACCTGTGGTACGCGTACCACTTGTGGTACATTAACAAGTGGCAGGTGGTACGCAGCCCTGCCTAGCCAAGTGTAGTGGGGGAGGGAAAGAGCCAGCACAGGCAAGGACTTACAGTGAGAGAGTCCTCTGGAGCTGCAGATTTTACTTATGAATGGAGCCATTTGGGGAGGCTGCCTTACCCTGCAGCCAGTACTTATATTTTTTTTTCTTCCTTAAGTGCCGGCTGGGCTCCTTACTTTCCTTTCTAGCCAGTAGCTAATTCTTAAAGGAGAAGTGCCTTTTTAAGCTAGTTCACTCAGCAGCTTGTCTTTTCTGTCTCTGGAGGCCTTTCCTTGTTTGATCAATATATGGAAGAGGGAAAATATGGGGTGTGTGTGTCAAATTCTTCCTTCAGAAGGAGATGGGAATGAGAAAAAGGGAGGCAGGGAAGGGAGCAAGGGAAGGAAGTCCCGCCTTAGCACTTGGCCACCAGCAGCTCTGCCATTGACTTTGCTTGTCAAAAGGTTGCAGAAGGGGATCACATGACCCTAGGACACTGTGACCATCATAAATATGAATCAGTTGCCAAGCATCCAAATATAAATCACATGATCCTGTTGCTGCAATGGTCATAAGTGTGAAAAATGGTCATAAGTCATTTCAGTGCAATTGCAACTTTGAACAGGTTTTTTTTTTGTCACCAAGTTTTTGACACCTTGCTAGGTGGTACTCGAATATTGCCATATCCTAAAAGTGGTACAATCGGTAAAAAGGTTGAAAAGCCCTGACCTAGAGAACAAGCTAGTTCCTTCTCAGTTCTCAGCTTTCAAAATTAAAATATTTTTATATTTCTGGGATTTCAATTGTAGCCAATACTCACAATTATGATTTGGTTCCAGGGCCACTTTTTAAAAAAGACTAATGACATAAATCCAAATAAATTTATGGGTAAATTTTATATTCTACAATTTATATATAAATGTATATATATATATAAATGTACTGTATGTAAATGAGGCCATGAGCAAAGGTAGATGCTAACTTTCATATTTTATGTAGATTGCACCGAATGGATTCAATGGATACGTTTATCTCAAATTAGTAATGTAATGTTCTGAAATATTTGCTTAGATCTATACAAACAAGAAGAGAGATAAAATTATTTGATAAAGTTAGTTGTCTTTACATGGGAAAAAACACTCTAATAGACTGGGGTGAAGAAGTACGTTTTATGCAAAATATAAGAGGAAGGAGAAAACCCAAAAATGTTTATATGCCCAACTCTTGTGGTCATGAGATTTGCAGCTAAGAGACAGTTTCAAGAAGACAAACAAAACATTTGTAATATATTTTGAAAAAATTGCATAGCATTCTGAGACAAAGAATCAATGAGCAATGCACATAAACATAGGGCTGGGGGGGGAAGTTAAAATCCTATTAACTGGTTATAGCAATTTTTCATGCTCCAGTGAAATCAGGATCACTTCATGTTTATTATGTCAACACAGGACACACAGAACTAAAAATAATGGATACATATGGTCACTTCCATCATTTCTTCCTCTGCAGTATTTCAGAGATAAGCCAGATCCCTAGCTTGCCCAAGTTCTACAAAAGAATCTGTGAAGGTTGAGAACAGAGGTCAAGAACTGAGAAAAGATCTACAGGTAGTTCTCATATAACAACCACAACTGGGATCAATAACCAGTTCGTTAAGCAAAGCAGTTGCTAAGTGAAACTGTGACTGTATTTATGCTCTTACTTTAACTTTCCTTTGCTTGATAGACCTGGAGAAGGTCATAAATGGTCATAATTAGTTTTTCATCATCATCATAACTGCAAATGGTTGTTAAACAAATCAGTAGCTCAAAAAGGACTGCCTGTAATAGAGGGTAGATTAAAAATATGGTGACAGTAAAAATGTGTAAGAACTGTGAAAGTTGATTTGAAAGGAAGAAGGGGAAAGATTCAGTTAATATATGAAAGGGATGAACAATGTCTTCTTTTTTTTTTTTTTTTAAAGGCCCAGAGACAGAAGTGAGTAAGAAGACAACTAGTATGATGATTGGAATAATTTTGTTCACTAAAACTTTGACATTTGATATTGAAAGGTTCTGGAACAAAGGGAAATTGTTTAGTCTAACTGTTGCTTTCTTGCTTTTTGTAATTGGCTTTTGCACCAGGAAAATCTCATGCAAGCGTGGGAAACATGTACATGGATGCGATGCACTGAAGGAGGGAATAAGGAAGTGTACATGAATGATTGATGTCTTCCTTATGATGCAATGGCTCTGTTGTCTGATTTTCATTGGCTAACAAAGTTTATAAAGCAATGTTACTAACTTTCTAAGGTGTGGCACTTTTGGACGTAACTCTGCCAGCGTTCCAGATTGTTTTCCACCCAGCTGCTTAATTTGATCAAATAAAGTGCTGCTCGATCAAGAAGTCTCTGCTTGGGTTATCTGATTAGATTGATATGATATCTCAGTTCAAGTAACGGAACAGGGACCTTACAATATCTTAAAACTTAGATCAAAACTGAGTGCTGTTTTGAATGGCAAATTAGATTTAAACTGTATTCTTTAATTTGATTTACATGCTGCCTTTCTAGCCAGGGAGTGCCCAACACTCACTTTAATCCAGACTTCCTAATATGCAGGTCAGCTGCTTGGTAGCAACACTACATCACTTTATCAAACTGTAGGTTTGGACCGGTATTAACAGAATTGCAAATACAACTGGATCAATTGCTGTAAGTTAAAGACAAGTATGTTCTGGTTGATTATATCTCCAATATTATATCAAAGTATCCAAAACTGTAGATGTTTTCAGGCATATGGGCTGGCACATAGCCTCTTTATGCACCTGATGAAGTAAACTGAAGCTCACAACACCTTATGTCTTTTAATAATATTGTTACTTGGGAAAAGTACTACCAGACTCCATCTGATTTTTGGCTACCTATTATTTTCTTCCTACAGCATCTACAATGAGAATGTGCAACTCTAAATGTAATTCAAAAGTCGGATATCCTTTTGATAGAGTCAGTACTGATCATATCATATCATACAGTTCATATCATCAGTTGCTGGATTGCTCTGTACTGGACTGTTGCAGAATATAGGAGAGGTTGGTAAAAATTAGATTTCTGCCTTGCATAAAAGGAAGCTCTTATTCTAATATAAATTTTATCCACCCCTTGTTTCTGGTATGAGCAACCTTCTGAAATGTATCAATACATTCATCAATAATAAAATCAGCAATAACATTTATTGGCCTTAACATTTATACTGTTCTTACCCTACTGTTTGATCGAGCTCTCTTTCATTGTCAACAGAGTGAGACTCATCTTCTATTTCTTGTTCTTTAACCATGCTGTCTCCATGTTGTGGGTGATCATCTGACTCAACATCAGTAGCAACCACTTGCAATAAAGGAGCATCTGTTTTGGTATCGCATGAAATCTTGTCCTGTTGTTCCCAGGCTTGGAAAGAGCTTTTATCTAGTGGGATTTCAGTTTGGGTCTCAGAGATCAGTTCCTGGTTTAAAACATTGTCTAATTCTTTAATAGATTGTCTGCATAGTGACTCTGTTGTGACTGGCTTGCCACAGTTATCTTCAGATGATACCTCATGCTCTCCATTCTGGTCTACTATGGTCCACTCCCGGTCTTGTACAAGGATGCTGGGTGATTTCTTTTCACCTTCCCATTTTTGAGGCACAACAGCAGAACTTTTTTCTTCTAAATAAAAAGACTCCCATTCATTCTCCAGGGAAGACTGTCCTTCACTTTCATTTATTATGGAGATTGACTGTAATGTATCCGAGGAGTCTGCTGGAAATGTTTCAAGAGAATCCATTTGTTCAGCAACTGCTGAAGGGAAATTGCTTTCTTGTGTTACCAATAAGTCCTTTGTCAAAGATCCATTTTCTTCATCACTAATGAGGACATAGTCCATTTCTAAAGAAGACTGTTCTTCTGCTTCCTGTAATTGTCTATCTTCCTTATTGTCCTTTCTTGTCCTTTCTGGGAACTTGGTCAATTCACTATCAAAATTAAACACATCACAGACAGCTTCTGAAATTAAACAAAACAGTTTTAGTTAAAGCAGTCAACTCTTCCTACTAATTTTAAACAGGAAATAATTATCAATTTGATTTGTATAGTCTCTTGTTATGTCATTTTATGTTTTGCTTAAAATAACTTTTCAGTTAAATAAGACACGCTAGACAATTCATAGCTGGAAAAGAATATTGCATTTATAGGGTGTGTGAGTGAATAAGTATTTCTAAAATGCATTTATGGTATGTGTATTCATTTTGTATTCATTTTGAATTTTTTTTTAAAGAGAAATATTCTTTTTAAAATAAATATACTTTAAAAAAAAAGAAAGCATCTCTATTTGGGAATTTTATTTGGAAAAGTTTTCGTAAGTAATTTCTTTCTAAACCATTTCATTACAGATTATAATATATGCAAAAAAAGATTTTTATTTGCCTAGAAAAAAAATCTTACATTAAGAAAAGTACTAATTTTACTCACCATTGTCTACACTTATGACTCCACCTGCTGGTGAATCAATATGAGTTGATTTTGCTTCGTATTCACACTTGTTCAGATCATCTGTTAACTCAGGAATTACTTCAGAGTCTAACAATAAAGAACCCCAGTTTTCAAAACTTTCCCCAGCCTTGCTATTTACATCATCAGATTTCTTTTCTAAAATATTATTTTCATCTTCGCTAGTTGGTGAATCAATACTATCTGAATATATTTCATACACAGGTTTTTTAAAAACACACGAGGGTTGCAATTTCTCATCAGATTCTAGTAAAAATGAGTCCCAGCCTTGATTTTCTTGATCTCCTGCAACCTCATTTTTTAAACTGGTAGCTTTAGAGTCCAAAATGTCAATTTCACTACCAGCAACTGGAGATTCAATATTACTTGAATCTGTTTCAAACTCAAATGCTTTCAAAGTACATGAAGATCCAGGAGTCCCATCAGATTCTAATAACAGGGATCCCCAACCCTGTTGAGAATATTCAGCAGTATTATCATTTATGAGAGTAGTGTTAGATCCTGAAATGCTCATGCTGTCTTTTTGAAGAGTGTCCAAACCAAAAGGAGAAACACATGCTAGTGTTAATTGATTATGGGGTGATTCTATAAACTCTGGACTATCATTTTCCTGTAGCTTCTGTAGACTATCTGCAGAATATTGTTTTTCTATATTATTTAGGACGTCTTCCGTTACTTCTAATGAGGCTTGTGGTGATTGTTTCTTTGTAAGTGTTGGATGAATTTCTACTGTTTTCTCTGATTCATCAATGACTGTTAAAGGATTAGTTTCATTCAGCTTCATAGTTTGGTTATTCATCATTGGTATCTTATTCATAGTATACTCTTTTCCAGTGTCATCAACTGCAGTATGCATTGTTCTCAGCTGTTCAACTAGTCCTGTTTCATGGCCGAAGGCTGAAAGTTGATCATTTCCAAGAAAATTATCACACATAAAATTATCTGTGGACAAAACAGATTCCTGAATAATATCCTCTTTTTCAACTTCAGATAGTTTGTCATTTGGAGATGTTCCTTGGTAGATTGTCTCACACTTATTTGCAAGACATGAGCCGTTTTCTTCGGGGCATAATTCCTCTCTGTCAATTGCCAGTTGCTGATTAAAATGAAAATCAGTGTTTTTTAACAAGATGGGGGACATCACACTGGGCTCCTCATGCTCAGCTAGGACAGAGTTCTGTGCACATGTTTCCTTGCTTTCATACTGGCAAACATCAGGACTGCTTGAGGCCTGTGAACTGCTGTCTTGATCAAAGTGATTTAATATATCTGGGTTTTCTCTGCTTGTTTTCAAAATGAAAGGCTGGTCTACATCAGTCCACAAATCTGGATCAATACTAAATACCTGGCAGTTTCCAGGGGCACTGTTTTGTAATATGTCAGGAACAAATGAATTTCCTTGAGTAATTCTTTCTTCAGTAGGTGTTGTGCTCAAAGATTTTGTTAAAGACAGTGAAGGATCAGATGGAGATTTGTTAATAGCCTCTGGGTGCATTTCACTGTATTGATTTATTATTCTGGGAACAAATCTATTTCTATTTATTATAATTGGATCAAGTTTTAGATCTTCCCGAGCAATAGCATTTAACAGGCTTATCTGCCAGTCTTCTGGACCAGTTTGTTTAACAGTATTAAGAGATAGTTCTTGTCTTCTCTCTGTTTCATCAATATGTGGCCACGGTAGTCCATCATATTCTCCAGTGTTTGCACAACCTTCATACCGATGAGTCAGTACGGGTTCCTCATTTTTATATTCAGGTATATTGTTACATTGTGTAGATTCTGTTTCATATGGAGAAGTAGCCATAAGATTTGGTTCCTCAATATTTTCATCTCTTTTTGGATGTACTGCCCATGTATTATCAGGGATAACTCCTGCATAGTTTGTTTGTAAATCATTTCTAGAATTCAATCCAAGTGAACTTTCACTTTGTTTTTCCAAATTCCACCATTCGAATGTATCATCTGGAAATCCAAAACATTCTTCTATGGATTTTTTATTTTCATCTAATGAGCTTTTTGCATTATCTTGCAACAGAATATCCCAGGCATCTAAATTATTTGGGCTGTAAATTTCTTCATTATTTACAGCAGATGTTTGTGCAGTGTGATTATGTACATCATCTTGATCTATTTCCCTTTCTATAAAATACTCAGATGTTTCATGAGCATAGTGTTCTGTTAAAATATTAACATCTTCAGAGGTTTTATTTAATGCATCCACGTGGACATTTTCCTTCAAATTAGGTTGAGCATTTGAATTTTTTGAACCAGCTATAAGATTTGTTTCCTTCTCTCTCACAGCATCCTCCAATTTGTCAGAGTCTATATCTGACTCTATTCCTCCCTGATGTATATTTGAATATTCTGAAACTTCATCTGTTCCAGGACTTGATAAAGAAGATGTATCATCATCCACGTGAGCATTCCAAAGAACTAAATTTTTAGGAACTTTATGATCAGTGTTTGTTTCAGAATCTTCTTGGCTTTTATTTTCAAGGGATTCCTTTCCAGATTCATGTATTTTGATATCATTTGTAACGTCCCATATATCTTCACTCTTGTTCTGATTATTACTTCCTTGAAAATTCTCCCTGGTATGTATATTAATTGAAGAATCACTTATATCTGGGCTTGTTGGACCTGAGTATATATCATTATTAATGGAACCACTACTGCTATTATCTTCCTCACCAGTAATTTTGAAGGAAGTATTTGCAGGGGAATTATTTGATCCTTCTGACATTTCATTCTTCATGGGGCTTAATCCGGCAAACTGGATTTCTTCACTCACTGATGTATTCCAAGCATCAAGGATTTGGGACAATTCATGATGCAGTATAATATCAATACATTTTTCATGAGTGAATTCATTCTCACTCTCCACACTTTCAGGGGTTTCACTTAATTCAGAAGAATCAGCTTTATAAGGTAATAAATTACTTGGTTGTGGCTTATCTGTTGTGTCCAGGGCTTCAATATATTCTTTATATAGATTCTGTGGAATTCCTTGATTTTCATCATTTGAAGTTGTATCTTCAATGTCGAGCATTTCTGAAATATCTTCACAACTTTCCAATTCAAATTTATCAGTGTTCAAGTTAGGTATTGACTCTTCTCCCATTGATGGTTGTTCTTCACCATGCAAAAAAAGATGTGATTGTTCTGACTCTGAAGCGTTCATTTCTGATCTATTAATCGTGTTTTTATTTTCAACCATCGTTTGATTACATTCTTCTCTAGGAGAAATTGAAGAGAGACTTTCCATGTCAGGAATATTTTGTTCAGATAGATCTTTATCAAAAGGTTTAGAAACTAGTGTAGATACCTCCCCTGAATGGTAGTTTTGATGTTCAACCATGTTAAAATGTTCCAAATTATCATTATCTTCTTTAGGAGACATAACAACTTGTTTTCCATTACTATCTTGGGATACCTCGTTCTTTTCTTCCTTGATAAGATCAGTCCAATTGGAAAATGATATATTTACTTCTGGTGGTTCTACTGCTACGTCTTCCAGACTTCCACTAGTTATTGTTTTTTCTGGCGAACTGGGATAATCAGAAATTGTCCTGCTTTCTTCTGAACTATTAACATATGAAAGAGGTAGTAAAAGTGACAATGGCATGTTGTCATTTTGGATTGTTTCATTTCTAATATCATTAGGAGGGAGTGATCCTACAATAGCTTTATTTTCAATGACTTCTAGTGTTGAGGAGTAAGTTAAGTTATTATCCTCCAGTGCAACTCCTTGATTGTGCTGGAGATGTTCAGGCTTTTGGTCAAATTGCATATTTAGAACTTTACCTTCTTGATCTGATTGATTGTTTTGTTTAAGTTGATAATTAACTAAAATGTCATTCTCTGTATCATTTGGATCAAAACAAGGAGATCCTATGTCTTCAAAAATGATTTCATTATTCCTCTCACAATTTTCTTCTATTGTGCACACGATACTATTTAGAGGAGAATTATTATCTTTTTGTACAGGGATCAACATCATTCCACTATTTTCAGAAGGACTATTGTCATCAACATCATAGTCACCTGAATAAAGCACTGCACTGTTTTGTTCTGAATCAAATCCCACAGCATCTTTTATATTAAGCTCAGAATGTTCAACTTCTACTTGTTTTTCATTATTAAGGGTTAGTTTCCAAGCTTCACTGTAATCAGATGAACATACAGGAAATGTTTGTGGCAATGATTTATCATCTGATAAATCATATGTTTCTGTTCCAGTTTCATCTGAATTTGAGTTTCTTATTTGGTCAAAAATTGGCTTTCTATCAGCATATTTGTCTTCATTTTCTTTTTCATCTCCAACACCTGTGGGTGACACATATGAATCAGATGTTGAATAGTTTGTATCTGGTGGAGAAACAATAAGATCTTCACCTGTATTTGATGTAATAAATTCTGGGTCTCTGTATGACAGGAAAGGATCTTCCCAACAGGCAAGGTTTCCAAGCATATCTTTTCTGATGTTTGAATCACAGACATCCCATACAGTGGTATCATCAGACTGTCTAGATTTAGTATTGCTGTGGTTTTCCGTAATCAATTTAACATCTTTCTGCACAATGCCAAAACTAGATTTTGCATTTTTATATACTGTATTATTTTCTAATGAGCTACCCTGCTCATTGTTTTGAGAACTGAAATCTATTTGATTTTTTGGATTTTCACTTAAATTATCTACAGAGAATTCCAGTAAACATTTAGACATAGAATTTTCTTCAAAATTTTCTGAAAACTGATCAAATTCCACTTGAGGAACATTCCATGAATGCTCTGTGAGTCTTGAAGTATCATGATCTAACTCTGTCCAAACATTAGGCAAATTTGTCTTTATTTGTCCACTATTATTCCATGGTCCACAAGCTGGTTGACTGGAGTTCCACACATTAGCAAATTCTTCTATTTCCTCTTCATCATCTTTCTGCTGATATTTCAAACTATTTTGGGCAGGACTAAATGGTTTTTTCCAAGTATCTGTTCTTGAAAATTCTATATGTTTTGGTTGCTTTTGTATACATGCCGAATCTGATGCTCTTCTATCAGTTTGCTGTCTCAGTAACAGATTTACTTTATAATCTTTCCATGAATCAGGACTCTGAAATACAGATTCTGGCTCAGTTGAATTCCATGTATCAACATTTTTGGAATCTAATTCAAAACCATCCCACCAACTCCCATATCTAATACGAGAATGAGGATTTTTAACATGATCGATTTCATTAATTCTTTCAATTATATCTTGTGGATAAAATAAAGGTGGCCCACTATCTAAAGGTGATGCTTCTACTAGGCTATTCATTGGGGTTGGTGGAGTTCTTCTCTCAGCACTTTTCAAGATTTCTGGACAAGAGGAAAATTCATTTTCCAAGTCAACCAAATTTGATTTATTATCAGAGAAACTTGTGTGATTCTCTTCTTGGTGGCCAGATTCATTCAACGTTACTATATCATCATCTTCACTTCTTCGAAAGTCTATGGAATAATTTGCAATATCACATTCTGATGAATTTGTCTTGTCATCTGCTTTTGAACTAGCTGACAACTGTCCTTCTGATGAACCGCTGTCGTGGGAGAAATCATCCACAGAACAGTCCACCAAATTTGAAGGCAGTGTCTCAACTGAAGGCATGGGTGCTAAATCAAAATTGAAAAGATCATAATTGTCACTGCAATTTCTAGATGGAGGCTTTTCTTCTTCAGCAACTGCTCCTTCAGGAATGGGACTATAAGAGTCAAATCCAGAAAGAAAACTGTGATGAGATGCACCCCCTTCTGCTACTGGACTATCATCACTAAGAAAAACTGAGCTCTCCTTAGATGATCTGCTGCTTCTAATAGTAGCAAGACCACTGTCAGGACTCACAAGATCTATGTTAACGTCAGCATGGGCTTGCGCTGATCCATTATGATCTTGAGGGTTTTCTATAAAGTTCACAACATTTGGTTGTGGTTCAATGTCTGAACCGTATAGTTCCATAATACCAGAAGATCCTTGAGAAAGTGGAGCACTTCCAGCAACAGCCTCAGTGGAAGATGTTCTACTATTTGGTGCCATTTCAGGATGTCTTCTGCTGATAACATCTTTCATTAGTAAAAAAATTTCATCACCGTTTGCTATGTAATTCTCTTGCTGGTAAATGAGAAGTTGGTCACATCCATATTCCATAGGATCCAGTTCCAGGCATGGATTCTGACACTCTTCTAATTCACAGCAAATCTATTAAGGAAAAAAAATGAACACCAGATGTTTGTTTGATCAATTGAAAGTAAGTTTGGTAAAAATTAATACTGATTTTATTGCCTATTTCTTCTGAAACCAGGTTTTTACTTTATAATACTTTCATGTTCTAACATGTTCTAACATACTTGAACAAGTATTTTCTGCTTAAGCAACAGCTTAAAACTTTCACCTTTGGGTCTCAGAGACTCTAGTACAGGGCCCCCCAACACCCAGGCTGCAGCCATTATGGGCCACAACCCATTCAGAACTGGGTCGCAGAAGCTGCAGGTGAGCGTGTGTATGCACGCAACTCCACTTACGCAAGCAGCAGGCAAGCACGTGCCCGCATAAAGCTCCATTTGCACACATGCGCACCTGCTGCTTGCGCAGAACCTACCCTTCTCCCCTCCCACCACCTGTCCATAAAGCTGGAAAGATTAGGGACCACTGGTCTAGTATTTCTGATCTTGATCCCTAATATTTCCCTTTTCTTAGAAGAATAAAAGAAAATATTGTTATAATTATGATTTTGATGCTTGGCAACCAGCACATATTTACAACAGTTGCAGCATCCCACAGTCACATGATTACCATTTGCAATCTTCCCAGTTGACTTCTGACAAGCAAAGTCAATGGGGAAGTTGCAACTCAAGGTCATGTGACACCTTGCATCATATGACATTTCACTTTACAACAGTGTTTTCAATGAGTGAGAACTACCTTAGAGCAAAAAATAGTGGACAAATTCAAAGGTAAAGTGAACAAGACAATGCCACTCCTCACTCTCACATATATGAATATATCCCAATCTGTTTGGTCTTTCTATGATACAGTGTCACATTAATTCACATTGTTATATAATGCTCATGTAACATTCATACACACAAACAAAAACAATCTTTCCCATATGAATTTAGAAAATTATTTCTATAACTTTGTCACAAGACTGAGTTTATGGATAGATATAACTGTAAATGGCAAACGAGGAACAGTAAATAGTATAATATATTGTAGACAACCCTAGAGTAGGGGACATTCTAGGACATGGAGAGGGAGCATGTGTTTTTTTCAACCAAAACACTCAATATGCATATGCTTTGATTAAACAAAAGAGTAAATTTGTGGTATAACCTTTAGATGGCAAACAAATTTAGGAAAACTGGGTTATTGCTAATATACAGTATTTATGACTATTCTATCTAAATAGGAAGATTTAAAAACTATACTAAAAAATCCCTGCACATTCATGACATATGTGTTAAATGAAAAAAATATAATGACCTAAGACTATGAAAAGAGAGCTTTAAAGAGAGTTTTAAAAATTTACAATAGCTTTTTCTTCCCTAATTTTCCTATCATTTAACCACCTAATGATGTGTTATTGTTCTCAAATCATTATAGAAGTTATTGTTCTATTCTTATCCTGTATTAAAAAAAAGTAATGGCAAAATATGATGTAATATTGCATCCTTTATGACAATGCCAGTTTTTATATTATTTCATTCTCTTTTCCAAAATACATACCTGATTTCCTAGCTCCATGTTTTCTGAATAAACTGCTATTTGCTTTTTTTCTTGTCCTTCTAATAAGTAGCTGGCCGAAATGACAAGGACATCAAAACCATATTTATCTACAAATGCTTTCAGGTCTTCATTGATATTTCTGTGAAACAGATAATCCTGAAATATGACAAATCAACTATTTATTTAAGAAATCAATTGAATTAACATCAGCAGCTAACTGGAAAGTTAAACCAATAATGGACAATGCAGGGAGGAATGGATTTGTTTTGGGATATTCTTACAATGGAACTCTCTCTATATCTAGTCAAAGATAAATTGCACTGAGTTCAATGAGAGCTGTGAGTTAAAATTAACATAGTTAAAGGGCATCAAATAAGAAAAGACAGGTATATAAGATTGCTTGCAATTGTAAGATACACTCTAATAAAGTGCTTTTGTACTTTATGCTTTCATGAAAAATACTAAAAAAGTATTTTTCCCATATGTGTACTACAGTTATTGAAAGTGGGGTCTCTTGTGCTCTCTGAGCTTGGTATTTTCTTGGAGACATTTCATTACTAAATTAGGTAACATCATCTGATGATGCAACAGAAATGTTGGGCTCAGTCGTGGTTTGAAGTCAAGGACTACTTGTATTAGCTATAAACCCCCAAGAATTGAGGCAGGGATAAGCCAATAAATAAATACTTATATTCAAGCAATCTAATATGCAAGGGCCCTTAGGGCTGAGGTTTGTTCAATATACTGTTTTGACTAGATACAAACATTAAATAAGCTAAGTATAACCATTTACATTTCATGCTTCATATTTCCACCATTTTCCATATTATAATTTAACATCTTTCAAATCTAGAAGTCAAATATCAATTGGATGATGTCTTAAAACTGAGCTACAATAAAAGTCCAGACTAAATTTTGAATCATTCACCCACATATTGGAACCTAAATCTGTAATACATTACAGTCGCATTTCATTTCTAGATATTTTAAGAAAGACAGAAATCTACTTCAATTCTTTGAATCATAAATGATTTCAATTTGCTTTGCCGGTCCTAAACTATTTAGACAAAAAGCACATAACTAATTCTTACTTTAAAAAAATACTGGTTGTTTTCATTCTTTTCTGTGTGAAACTCAATCTTGTGCTGCCATTATTTTCATAAGAATAAGTCCCTTAACATGCTCAGAAACAATATGGTAATTTCCATTTTGTGTTATTTTATCCTGTAAAAACCTGGATATGTTTAAAGCACTTATTTAAAGGACAGAAAAAATCCTGCTAACTTGCAATTCAAGTGCAACATAGAAAGATATAGAAGTGCAAGAAGAATATGTACAGTCAAATATATTGTCACATTTCTTTTTGTGAGAGAAAGCTGTGGTAAACATGCATAATTAGAAATGACACCATTTTAAGCACAGAACTGAAATGAAATTTGTTTTGTTTTTGTCCTTCTAAATAGTTAGAATACTTTCTGATTGATGGCATCTGAAGGTTGATTACTCAAGTGAGCCCTGTGTAAATGTTCATTGTTCATACATCGGACTCTCTGGAGAAACTAACTGTGTCAATATTAACCTGCCCAAATTAAAAATAAGATGTCTTTTTTGTTCTTCACACTTCTTGCCTGGGGAGCACAATATGGCTTTTGTCAGAGGCTCTCCATCATTTTGGCTCAAAGAAACTGTCAGTACAGTTTGGGATTTGTTATTCATGGCCAGATATCCTGATGGGTCTAATGAAGCCTTTCTGCTGACAGCTCATTTGCTAAAAATATCCAACTATCGCAAAGTATAAATGAGGAATATATTTCTTTCCTCATTACCCTGCGTTTCCCTCACATTGACAATTATGTCATGAACCCCAATGATCTTCAAGCTGGGATAAACTCAACTCTGCTCAGTAGCAGAGAAGTGAACAGACTCTTCATAGCTCATGGCCAATACTTCAGTTGGCTCTTTTCTGTTTTATGAACTCATGGGCAAACTTTATGACATCTTTAAATTGCAATATAATAGGGTAAACACCAGTGTTTTTGCACACATGCCATGCCAACAGCCTGTGTGCTGTTTGTTGAAAAATGTGTGCTAATTACTGCAAATCCCCTCCTGAACCCAGACAGGGATGATTTTTTGATAAAAGTTTTCAGGTAATAATACTGATTTGTTTGTTGTGAAAATAAAAGGAAGCTGCTACCTATCCTCCTAGACTCCATTCTTCTTATTTTGGTTTTCTTTCTAAAAAGTTCTGTCTGTGCGTTCTCATTGGATGTCTATTTTAACTTGATTCCTAAAGTTGCTGAAACCATGGTCCTTTTTTTTTTTTTGCAACCAGTTAAGGCAAAGTAATTGTGAAGTAAGGTGAAGACAAAAATACCCTCAATTTAAGCTTGGTTCCTGATGACTAAATGGACACATTCATGCAATTTTCTTGGTTACAGTAGAAAAATCATTAGCCATTTTCTATTTCCAAGATATTTTTCAACTTAGGGGTCCTTGGTGCTCTTTGAGCCTGGTTGTTTTCTTGCAGATGTTTCATTACCCAAACTAGGTAACATCATCAGTGCTCATCATCAGCACTGAAGATGTTACTTAGTTTAGGTAATGAAAAATCTGCAAGAAAATAACCAAGCTCAGAGAGCATCAAGGATCCCTCATTTCAACCCTGAGCTATAAATATAATCCTTTACTGGTATTTTTGGACTTTTTATCCAATTCTGAGAGTTAAAGTCCACAAGTCTTAAAATTACCAAGGTGGATACCCCTGGTCTATTCCAATGATAATGATTATGTGCCATCGTATCGGAAGAAAGGCTCAACTTCTTATTTACATAGATTAGGATTTATTGGGTGATTGTGTACCATCAAGTCAGTTTGACTCTTAGATTTTCTACATGACAATCTGTCCCTAACCCTAACCTATCCCTTCAGTGCTTTCAACAGGGTACCCATCACCACTGTAACTGAGTCTATCCACCTTGTTGCCGATTGTCCTCTTCTCTTTCCTTCCATCTTTCCCAGACTTAGAACTTTCTCCAGAAACTAGACTTTCACATAATGTGTCTGAAGGATCATTTGGGCACTGTCATTTCAGCCTGGAGTGAAAATTCTGGGTTAATTTATTTTCCATGGTACTTTTGGAGGTCTTCTAGAACACCAACATCCTAAACTGGCAATACTCTCTTTCCTACTTCTTTGATGTCCAACTGTTGCTTCCATAGAGTGTCATAGAAATACACTATCACGCTATTCTGATCTGTTACAAACACATTTCAGGATCTGAATATCTTTCCAAGACTTTCATTGTGCTGTGTGTACTATGGCTTTCTGACCTGTGCAAAGTTTTCATATGAGGATGTTCTGGGAATCCCATTTTTCCCAGTTCCACAACATGACATGATATGATTGATCCAATAAAGGCTTTTCTGTAATTAGCTAATTGTATACTGATTTCTTTTTGGTATTCTTTGGCTTTCTCAATTATACAGTGTGCTTCAGTAATAACATCTCATGTTCCTCAGCCTTTTCTAAAGCCAACTTGAACATCTGGCATTTCTTTTTTCATAAAGTCCTAATTTTATTCCCCAGATACAGTAATTCCAATGATGCTGGAAATACTCATTATTCTCCATTCATTTATCTCCAGTCCTGTTGAAGCCATCCTACACGATATAATGAACTCCATAGCTTGTGTACTTTGTGAACTACTTCCTTTTTCTTATATTTTTATCTGACATTTTTATATTTCATTAGTTAAGCCAATTTTTAGCCACTTTTTTCATACCTTGCATAATTTTATACATTCCAATCATTCTCCATACCATATCCCACCATATTTATTTGTTGTTTTTATCCTAACCTAAAAAGCCCTCAAACATGCATTTTCTTTATATCAATATTGTTTCAGCCCTTGTTCATTTCGGTTGCCCTTTTAATTCTTTTTTGACAGCACAGGTCAGAATTACATCTAATATTCTACAACCCGTAGATCTATATAAATGTTATATTAACACGGAGATACATAACTCTATATGGGTCTGTCCTTGAAGACCACTCAGAAACTTTAAGTGGTCCAGAATGGAGTGGTGCGGGCAGTTATGGGTGCCCCATAGCCTGCCCATGTTACAGTATTGGGTGAGCTGCACTGACTCCCTGGTTCCTTCTAGTAAAATTCAGAGTGCTGATTATCACCTTTAAAGCCCTGAATGGTATGAGATCCAGTTATTTGAAGAGCCAGCTCTCTCTAAAGGTATTTGCCTATGCCAACAGATCAAACAAGAGAGGCACATTTTAGCATTCCCATCAAACAATATCATTGGATGGGACATTCAGGAGATGAGTCTTCTTCATAGCAGTGCCTGCTTTGTGGAACAGCCTCCATCCTATAATCTGGAGAATCCCAGTAGTAGGCTGTGTAGTCTTAGCTGTTCTTCCATGAACTGAGCCTTACAAAGGTATATTTGGTATGGAAGTGCTATGGCAGCTTGACTGATGTGCGGCTTTAATTCTGTAGAATTTTTGCTTTATTTTTTACGTGTTTATAGGAGTTGATTGTTGTTGGCCATTCAAGGTTAATATTGTACTAGACAACCCTGTGATCAGTTGGGTCATCCTTTGAAAGAAAGGTAGTGTGGTCTGATGTGACCAGAATGCACTTTAAACTTTAGGATGACCATATGTTTTTTTTTAATCCAATGCTAGAAAGTCCCAAGATCATATATGAAGAGTATATATTATAAATAAAAAAATAATTGTAGTGGCAAATGAAGTTGAATAATATCAATTATTACACAGAATGACCATGAATGAGTGAAAGAGTAGTGGAAAGAAACAACTTCTGACTTTCTGCCAACTTCCCCCATTGACTTTACTTGTGGGAAGCTGGTAGGGAGCATTGGAGATCATGATCATGTGACCATGGAGATGATGCAGTGGCCATTCATTTTGCAATTAAAACTGGCCTGAACATCGTAGAAATTTCAATTGCACAGGGTTAATGGAACCCAGATTTTTACACATTCTTTATGTTAGCAGATTTTAGGTACCTCGATTCAAAAATTGTTACAGCATAATGTACCATTTGGTCTAACGTGGGGGGTACAAGCAGACAAATAGATACACAATGACAGCTTCAATAGTACATAGATAAGATGAGCAATCATACAAAACTTTAAAATAAATTAAGTAAATACATAAATACTTCTATTTTTTAAAAAATTATCCATTATATGACTGTTTCTTAATAGCAGAAGTTTGTTTTCATCAAGCTATTCACTACCAGGCGTAGAATTCTTTCCTGGTCAATTGTATCAACTCGAACCATATGCATATTAAGGGGTTTTTGACACAACATTCATCATTTTATGCCACATTTCCCTTTTTAAGTTTACTGTCCTCAGAATAGAAAAATCTTCACTGCCCCTTTTTAACTATTCTAGGTAATGTGAGGCCAGAAGTCAATTCAGTGCTCATCTCAACCCCAGATTATTTATGAATAAGCAAAAATGACAGTTTTCCCTAGTGATCTTTTGCTATTTACTGTCTTGTTTCCTTCTTCTTATTTTGGAATTTAAAGTACAAAAGCTCCTTAAGTATGAAACTGCTACAAAAATTTCTTGTTTTACACTTAAAGCCCTTTTCTTGAAAAGCTAATCAGATCTATAATATACCCTTCCACGATCTGTTCTTATACTTAAGACACCAAGAGAAATGTGCTGTTTGACAAAAGTACCATGGCCAGGCTGCAAGTAATAAAGTACTAAACTGTGCAGAAAAATGACCAGCGTAGTTACTGTCCAGGAGCTATCTATTAGTAAGACTGTCCCAAGTGTAAATTTATATTCAGTAATTTGTACCATCACCCATGCTGTATCGCTGTCATGCAAACATGGTAATAAAGAAATGTATTTCTTGCTGTCAAGAAAATCTCTAGGAAAATTAATCAACCATTCATCCATCCAGGCTCTTTGCATATCCTTTTCTCAAAGAGGGAAGGCTAAGAGATTCCTTGCATGTTCCATGCACTCATTGCAATAGACTATGGAATCCATCAAGCTTGAGTTGATTTATTGAACTGTCTCTCAGCACAGCAGTACTACTACAGCAAATGAACTGATAACAACTTTAAAAAAAAAAGACTCAGTAATGTTCAGCAGTATCTGATGCATTAAGTTTCTTCCCACAGATTAAAGATTTTTTAAAGGTCTTGAATCGTGGCTCAGCAAACAATTGAGTATTCCAAAATGATAAAGTTAGAATCTTTGGAAAACGATTTGAAGACACCGCTAATGTCCCTCACATGCATATTGTCAAATGCACTTTAGTATGGATGCAATTATGCTCCAGTACATCTTGCCATTTGCAAGTTTGCATTTACACAGTTGTGCTGATGGGTAAATTGTTTCAGCAGTGGAATAAAGCTATTTCTCTGTGTATATTGAATATATTCATATAACGTCTGAGACAGAATCCCAGATAAAAGCATATAAGGAATGGCTGCTGGAATTGGGTATGTCTAGTTTAATGAAGAGAAGGACGAGGGGGGACATGATAGCAGTGTTCCAATATCTCAGGGGCTGCCACAAAGAAGAGGGAGTCAAGCTATTCTCCAAGGCACCTGAAGGTAGGACAAGAAGCAACGGATGGAAACTAATCAAGGAGAGAAGCAACCTAGAACTAAGGAGAAACTTCCTGACAGTTAGAACAATTAACCAGTGGAACAACCTGCCTCCAGAAGCGGTGAATGCTCCAACGCTGGAAGTTTTTAAGAAGAGACTGGACAGCCATTTGTCTGAAATGGTATAGGGTTTCCTGCCTGAGCAGGACCTCCAAGGTCCCTTCCAACTTTATTATTATTATTATTATTATAAGTTTTTATTCCAATTTCAAAGAGTGAAATCCATATCAGACTTCTCCTCCTGCTTCTCCACAAACCTCTCCAACTATTTTTTTTTCCTGATACAGTCAGATTTGAAATTCCTGAAAGGAGAGATGATGTCAAAGGGGCAAGGATAGGCTATGCTGCTAGTCTTTGACATATTCGAAGCGTATCTCTCTCGTCATTTTGAATGAGAACATTGTCTTTTTTTCCTTTGGAGGAAAAACAAGGCAGGCCAAGTGTGGGAAAGCCTGAAGAAAGCAGGTGCCTCTACTTTGATGCACTCCAGCCAATGAGGCTGACTCTTTTCTCAGGAGATAGTTCTATTTGCACAGACTGGGATAGAAATTCCGCCTAAATCCATTGGCATCAAAGTCTGCAGGGGAAAGTCAAAAGACAGAACGTCACAATGCAAGTCCTACCCTTTTTGTATGGGTATTGGTTCCCACATACATTCAAGATATATGTGGAGCTTGTATCCCTACTCTCCATTTGCCATCTTGCCTTTTTGCCACACACATAAACGCAGCAGTCAGAGGGAAAACTTTCTAAGTGGATATGCATACGATAGCCTAATAATCAAATATCCACATGCTTAGAAAAAGTTCTTCTGGCAAAAACAGCAATCTGCAACAACATATAAATCTGTTACAACCCACAGAGTCCATTCATCACTCAGTAGCTTTGGTTCTTTTTCAGAAAGATATGTGACCTCTGCCCATTATATTTCATTAGCAGGGCACCATGTGAGGCTCCTTCGCAGATGACAGACTAGAAAGCTAAACATCATCGCCTAAAGGATTTGTGGGAACAAGCCCATCTTCAATCTTTGTCCCTGGGAGGCACTTTTAACACCTGCCAACCACAGCACTATCATCAGAAAAACATTTACAGATTTATCTTCAGGCTGGTGATTATAAGAGATAATTTGTTTGGAGTATGGATAAAGTTGGTCTAGCATAAACAAACTCGACACTCAAATTACACGATGAACATCATTAACTATTGGTTTAACCACTACTGATCTGAAAAAGATGAGACATTAGCTCAAAATTATAGAGGTTTTTTTGTTGTTGTTGTTGTTTTAAACTTAAAACTATTAGTCACAAATAGATGAAAATTTTATTGGGGCATTTTACTTTTCTTACTTAATGAATCCTTCATTTTATATTGCTCATATAGTTTGACTCATGTCTAAGTATGAATCTGTATATTGATATCTACATTTTTTATCCCTGATTTTTTTTTTACAGCTCTGAATAACTGTTCTTAAATGCAAGTTTATTTGCTCACAAACAGCTTTTTGTTTTATATACTTTACTGTAGGGATCAATAAATATAGTTTAAAAGCTTACTCCTGTTTTGATTTTTAACTTTTGATTTTCTCTACTGTTGTTATCCTTTCTATTACTAGCTTTTTTTTCTAGTACAGGGAGGGTCATGTTATATTCTATCAAATATTTACTCAGAGAACAAGTTGTTTATAAAGCATTGCATGTAGAATACTTTTTGGGCTGGAAAAGCTCCCAAACTAAAAATAAAAGATGATAATAAAAAATATTCAGATATTTTCAGCAAAATATATTCTATATCCTAACCAATTCTTTTCCAAATGTTATGACTGAAAAATTTACTTTTAGTATGTCAGGATTGAAAAACTTTTATGATGTCTTTCATATGAATGGACATCACAAGCAGAATAAAGTTGGTAACCACCAAAGGCAACTGCAGAAAGGACAGGTATTTCTTCCTAGACAGCCTAGACATAAAGTTTTTTATCCACTTTTTTTCCGTGCATAATTGGAATTCAGAATATATGAAAATCTAGGGTTACTGCACCTAAAGCATTAAGAACCATTGTAAATCTTCCTGTTCAGCTCTCTTAGATTAAAATCTGTCCCTTCCAACCTTGTTTTTGAAATATTCTTCCTTCAGAGTCTTTTTTTTCCTCTGTACTAGGGGTCTTCAAACTTGGCCCTTTTATGACTTGTGGACTTCAACTCCCAGAATTCCTCAGCCAGCATGCCTGGCTGAGGAATTCTGGGAGTTGAAGTCCACAAGTCATAAAAGGGCCAAGTTTGAAGACCCTTGCTCTATACTTTGTCCTCTCCTCTTCAGCCCCAGGTGCCTAGGTTCCCTGGGCAAGCCATTTTTCTTTCTGCAAGTTCAGGTTTTGCTTTGTGAAAGGTTTATTCACAAATTAGCCAAATTAACAATTTCCCTTTCATTTCACAGAAACCAAAGTGCAAATTCCTTCCTTTTCTGAGCATTTCAAACCATTACATTCATCCAGACAGCGTCAAGATGTCATTACCATAGGCAGGCATAATGCAGAACAAACATAAAACCAAAATATTGCCATAAAGGCATGCCTTATGATAACAGGCTGTTAGCACAGTAATATCATGGGATCAGAATATCAAGGAAACAGAGTTTGAAAGCAAGGGTAAAAAATATACTTTCTCCATTAAATCCTCTTGAAAGCGAAAAACCAGTCCTGTTTTCATTTCCCGAGAAAACAATTCAGTTTTCACAGAAATATTTTGTCATTAACTGAATCTATTTATTTTACTCATTTAAACGTTTTTACATAGATATATATTACAAAGTGAAATCGAAACAATTATTTTATACCAAGAATTTTAAAATACATTGGTAAAATATAAAACAAGTATTCTAATCATTCTTTGTAATTCTGCTGCTGTTTTGCTAAAGACCCTAGTAAATACTCATGGTTATGTGAATTAGAAGATGCCTTTAGCAACTCATTTATTAAACAGTCAGTTCCTTCAGAGGAAATGGTAAGAGTCATTATCCTACCAAGAATGAAAAAAAAATCCAGATGTCCATCCTATGCAAAATGTTCAATAGCTTTTGTTGGACATTCACCAGCTGTAAACACATACAGTATTTTCTCTGGAATATGGCAAGTAGGACAGACATCTCTAATTGCTTTATCAGTCAATATTTTTAATTTTAAAAGTCTAAGTATAGAACCTATCACACACAGTGATAATCAATGGGAAATATGAAGCTAAAGGAGGCAGCTATTCAGTCTGCCGAATTTTGAGATTTGCGAAAGTCTAAAAGAAATGTGTTTTGGTTAAAAAGATTAAAGAGCTTGATGAGGACTGAATATTTTAGCAGTATTAAGCATTTGAAAAAGCTAGGGAATGTTGAATGTTAATTAGAAAGAAAACATATGAAACTCGGAGGAGAAGGGAAAAGAATTCATTTCTTGAGGACAGCTAATAGTCAAAGTGATCCTTTTACAAGGAAGATTATAATTTATGAACTCAACAATTTACATGTTGCTTCCCAATCCTAATCCTTTTACCAGCAATCAAGACCCAGAATATAAAATATTAATATATTCACCAGAACTAAACTGGATTAAAATTCTTGGGTTTAGTAATATGACATATCTTGCACTAACACATTGGCAAGGATGTAGGCACCAACTAAAGTTAAGGATGTTGAACTCCGACTGGTTCTATTTCATAATTGCTTTGCATATCAGCCCTACCCTTTTTTAGCACAGGAAATAATTACTTCAGCATAGAAGCCAGTGCAACTGCATATATTAATACTATAACATAAATCTAGAGTGTTGCTATGGTGCTAAAACCTGTGTTGTTTTGTTTCTGACTTAGCACAGGGACGGGCAACTATGACTCATTCACGACCTGTGGACTTCAAGTCCCAGAATTCCTCAGCCAGCCTGGCTCAGGATTTCTGGGAGTTGAAGTCCACAGGTCATAAAGGGGCCATAGCCCTCTGATTTAGCATAAAGAGAGATTTTAAAAAGAAGCTATTCTAATAATGGGTTACAGTTGAGCAGTTATTGAACTTATGCAATATGCTAAAAAACTAGAAGCACAAATGAATCCATCTGCCCTAACCAGGAATAACTATGAGTAGCTATAACCTCCTTTTGTCTGTAAAGATACTTAAATCAAATAACCGCCCCCAAACTTTGAAGACACTAACACATTTCAGTGTTTTCCCAGCTTCAAGCTAATATTGTTTCATTGGAACAATATTAGTGGAATTTTCAGTGGGAAAAAAAACTTGGATTCATAGCTGTCATGTCTTCTCATAATGCGCCTTATCAAGTTGTAAAGACCCACATTATAATTTCCTATCTGGCCAAATAGCCAAACATTTATTTTGTACAATTTTGTTTCCTTGAATGGGACTAAATTTTAAATATGGAAGAAAGCCTTTGGCATCTAATCAAATATCCAACAACCTCACTTAGTATCCTTTCTTCCTCAATGTAGAATATACTGACTTGAAACTAAGATTGAAATAATAATGTCAGTAATTAAAGACAATTAATATTGCCCTCATTGCCTAATATTGACAATTAATATTTTATTATTCCTTTTCTAGGTTTCTCATTTCATTAGTGTACTTTGCCTAACGCTGCCAACGCTGTAAGGAAATAACACAAGTATGTGTACAGTACAGGTACACATCCTCAACTTACAACAGTTCAATTTAGTGACCGTTCAAAGTTACAACAGCACTGGAAAAAGTGACTTATGACCGTTTCACACACTTACGACCGTTGCAGCATCCTCAAGGTTTAGGTGATCAAAATTCAGATATCTTGGCAACTAGTTCATATTTATGAAGGTTGCAGTGACCTGGGGTCATGTGATGAGCTTTTGTGACCTCCTGACAAGCAAAGTCAATGGGGAAGCCAGATTCACTTAACCACCTTGCTACTAACCAAACAATTGCAATAATTCATTTAGCAGCAGTAGCAAGAAAAATCATAAAATAAGGCAAGACTCACTTAAAATATGTTTCACTTAGCAAAATAAATGTTGGGCTCAGTAGTTGTGATCGTAAGTTGAGGACTTACCTGTATGTGTACAATTGAAAAAAGATCTGTATTTCCTAACAATTACAGCCACCAGATGGCGGTGTTGAACTATCTGTACTCTACTATGGCAATCTTGTTTTTTTTCTTCTAGAATTAAATGTTGCAGTCTGAAAGTTCCCTTTCTACTTCAAACAACCCAGAGCCACTGAGAAGGAAGGAAGCGAGACAGAAGAAGCAATATCAAATTAACTGGATTAACTGAAGCCCAGCCTTGCTCTATATAAAACATAATTCCCCATAATATAATTAAGTTGCTTCTCTCAGTTTTACATGTCCTTTTCCTTTCTACTACTTTCATTTTAAGAGAACAGTATATGCAGTTTGTTAGACAAGGAATATGTTTGCTAAATGTAGTGAAGATGGAAGATGTAAAGAGACATCCAAGTATAATCAAAGCAGAAGGTACCAAAACCAGGCATTCAAGTGTATAATATTCAAATGTATGTCACCAGTTCACCTATGAGAAATACATAAGTTTTAATCTCAGATACATAATGAATAGTACTCTATTACTAACATATTCTGAAAACTAAGTAACATTTTCCTAAAACCTTTAAAGAAAAAAACCTTCCACAGCAAATGATGCATCAAACTCAAACAAGCCATCGCGATTGCTAATGGATTTTAATAGCAGCTATTACAGCATAATAGTACTTTTTCAATAGTTATTTGTTGATCTTTTTTTTCAGTTTACAAGACTTTTATGTCTAATCCCAGCATTTTAAAAATGTAAAATATTGAATTCCATCAGACATGAAACACTAAATTAATGTCACTAGTTCAGTAATTAGATACTGTATATTGAAAATATTAAATTAATGAACTATTGACATTAGTCCAGTGTGAGAATGAGTTGTTATGTTTCATATGAAAACAGTTTGAAATGCCTTTGTGCATTTCGGGTTATTGTTTGACTATATCTGGATATGAATATTTGCTTTGAAATTATGTTTCCTGGCCACTGGGTGGCTGTAACTTTCCAGAGAAACATCATCTTACACAGTATGCTTCTTAAGGTTTTGTCTAACAAGCGAGTTGGTGTTTGGGGGTTTATATACATTCAGTTCCACTGACACAGTAGCAGATTTGAAAGTATTGGATATACAGTAGTGGCCAAAATTGTGGAAACCTTTTGGGAAAAGTGTATTTTTGAGGTTTGATGGCTAATAACACCACTTTTTTTTTAGTAGTACCATAAAATTATATATCAATGGAAAGATAATTTAATCAAGAATGTAATGCAACAAAGTTTGTTCAATTATCTGTACTGTATTCTATGAAAAGTTATAGCCAAATAACCAGAAAAAGGAAGCACAACTTGCTTAGGTTGATATCAGGTAGCTTTATTTCATCTGATTGTAGCCAATGAGCATGAGTGTTTAGAGAGCCAATCAGGTGTCATCTTGTTTTGGCAATGAGCCAATCAGATCACAGTAGGATTCAGTTATTGATGTCATGTATTGAAGCTGAGAGGAGGACATTTGTCAGTGTGTTATGTGATCGCTATCAAGTTGGTTGGGTTTTTTTGTGTTCTTTCATTTGGTGAGCTTGTAAAACGTAATAAAATTAAAGTAATGGTGAAAAGAGTTGACTGGTTGCCCAGAAAGCAATGTAAAATAGTATTATTAAGTGAACAAGTCTACAGTTATAAAGAAATTAGACAAAAAATTGGTGGAAATTTAACCAAAGGTGGCATTTCTACTGTACACGTTTCCCAAAAGGTTTCCACAATTTTGGTCACTACTGTACTGTAAGCTGTATTGCATCAATGCAATGCCTGGTCGTGATAGGTTGGGAAATTGCAGTGCTCTTTTTTGTTGTTGTTATTTTGTTTATGGCTACAAAGCCACTATGATGGCATGGTTTGAATTTCAGAGTAGGGTCCATTGGAATCCTAGGCAAGAAATTCCTTTTCAGTGTGCTTTACCTAACGGCATTCTTGCACTGATAAAGGGAAGAATACATTCCTGAGTTTCTTGGGAAAATAGTGTATGAATAGTGGTATGAATGATTGATAACAAACATTCACTGCTTAAATGAATTATTAAAAAATAAATTTACATTTGCAGAGATTGTAAAACTCCATGTTTTTATTATGTATCATTCTTCCATGTGCCTAAGAATGGTGATGCTAACTGTATTCATACTGATGGAAGTAATTACCCATTATGCCAAAAGTCTTAACAGTCAAATAATGAATGAAAATATTATCATGAAAGGCTGATTTCAATTGCCATCATAAAAAATAACAAAAATTGACTGCAATTTCTGTTATAGTGATGACCACAGTAAACACATGCACCATTAATATCCCAGGATTATTTGCAATTTTTCCTAAAGTGGATCCCAAAATTAGGTATAGTTCTTCATGCATTATTGAACTTTTTCATATGCAACCTTAAGTATTTAATACTGACAATTCAGCTAAATTAAGTGAGGTTATACTGGACTGAGAAAGACATGGTTGCATAGAATTTTCTCAATGCTTAAATATTTTTCTGCTACATTGAAATGTAATAAGATTTCAAAATTTACTATCTATGTTCTACTAAACATTGAAACAAAATAAAAATAACAAGAAATCCAAACCATTGTCCTTGATCCTCATAAATACCCTATTGTCTAAAATGACTTATTTCAGAAAAAAAATGGGCTCAGATTATTGTACACTTCATCAACTTCTCAGCATGTTGGATAATGAATGTTTCATTTACATTGCTAATTGACAAGCCATGGTTCCTTTAACCTCTAACCCTTAAGATTTATCCCATTATCACCATATGTCAATATAATTGCACTTTCCAGTTTTAAACAAAAAAGAAAGCTGGCAAAGGAACCTATTAATGTAAAAGGTATCAAAAGAATAATACTAAATGTAGATATGAATTCATGAAAGGTCAACAGTAACATTTAGCTATTTTTTTTAAAAAAAATTCTCACATTCTTCCTTAGCAAATATAGGAAGTTAAATTACAATATTATGATAAAACTTTAACTGAAACAGAAGAGTTACTTTAATTTTCAAAGAAAGGATGTCTTTCATAAAAGATGAAAAGGGGGCAGATTTAAGGTAGAAGATGAAAGTCTATGCTTATAAGTAAAGTTGTTAAGAATTTAAAATATGTGTCTCTGGTGATAATACAGGTGCAACCTCAATACTTAGTTTTAGAGGCCTGAATATCCAAAGTTGAGTATTATCAGGTTTGCCAACATAGGTCTACATTCAGTGTTACCATAGCAGATGTCTGAGATGCATGAAGAGGGAATAGCAAAATCAGAGGCGTTGACAAAAAGAAACTTGTAGTTTCTTCCCTAGTTTGTGTGCTGATAAATTGAATACTTTGTAATTGACCATATCTACCATGTTAGCCATTTCTGTATACCCAGGCTCCCTATCATATCTACTTTATGAGAATAGTCCACAACATTTTCTCCATAACATTTGCTGATGTAATGGAACAACTGGACAGGAAGTGGGGGAGAGAATAATTCTGGCTCATGCATGCTAATGCACTTATAATGTATTTTATTTTAAGTTTGTGATTCTTTATCTTTCATTACAAATTACATTCAGCAGTCATAAGAGGGGATTTCTATATTGAACCGATTCTAACTACTGTGTCTATCCTGAACCCAGCTGCTGACAAAGATAAATTTGTACTGTTGCAAAGCAATATCCAATGAGAGAAAACTTGAGTAAGAGCCACTGAATCTGGATAGAAAGCTCTTAACATTAACACAAGAAATCAAGGATGAATATTGCACTCATGTAGCACATATCCTTGATTCTCAGGTACCCAAAGGGGATTTGCAATCCCACCTCTCAGTCCAACACTGCACTTCACAAAAAAAATGCACTTGAGTTACACCAGCGGGGATGTTTACAGCTAGATCTTTAAGGCAGGCCAAAGGAAGTGATAATCAAAAATAAGGCCGCAAAAGCATTACATGAATTTCCATTTTCTCCGAAAGAAGAATTTTATATTTAAACCCAGTAGATAGCAGCAAAACTATTCTGGAAGCACATGCATAGGGAACAACTGAAGCTAGCCTCCACACAGCTATTGTTCATGAGCATCAGTCCTACAAATCCTGGCATTGCTAGCATAAAAATATTTCAGGTTAAATGTTGCTATCCCTAGTCACCCAATAGTTTTTGGAACTAGTAAAATATCTCAGTTAGGAATGGGTGTTACAAAACCTATCAATTTACATTTAAAAGCTGCTATTTTTGCTTGAGAAGAACAGAAAGACAAGAAAAGCTTTTAACAACATAGATCACACTGTGCATTTGATGATATGAGTTAGATATATGCATATTTCAGTTGTCCGTTTCCAGCTGCTTTGTGGCATCAAACTTTTTTTTTTATGTTAACTGATCACATTATTATCACATTTAGAGAAGAGTAATGGCATAGGGTGTTGATACATCATTGGCAGCACAGAGCGCTATTTGAAACATGTTTAGTCTTTGCATTTCTAATAGTAGGCCAGAGATGCACAAATTTTAGCATTAAGCTGATGTTTCCTGATATAAAATGATTTAGCACAATAAATGAATATACTGTACTGTAAGTTCCATAGAAAATGCCTTGTGCCATGAAGAAAGATTAAGAGAGTAATCTCCTCTCAATAGCTAAAATGGCCCAAATTTTGTTTTGATATTACTCCATCATACATAATATTTTGAAATAGCAGCAAGGGCAATAAATGTGACTTTTAAAATATAATAAAAATATAAAACTTTAGTGAGGTTCTACTGAGCCTTAAACAAAAACAAAAACAAAAACCCTGAGGGATAAAACTTGAAATCAGCTCAGCAAGCAGGCATATTGGACTAGAAATATTAACTGATTAGATCAGATCTGGAAGAACAGAACAGAACAGAACAGAACAGAACAGAACAGAATAGAATTTCAGCTCCCCGGAAAAGACATAGGTAATGACAAGTCTTCAAGAGCCTCATATATTAAATTTTTAACTGCAAGACTCAACTATTAAATGCTACAATGGCAGCATCTGACATTCACAGAGAAGATCCAGTAACTAGGATTGTATGTGCCTAAAGATGAAAGCATGTGGGAGAGAAGTGACCCAGAACTGGGATTTAGAAAAGGCAAAGTTTTTATTATCAATAGCTTCTGTGAATTTAGTTACAGAGCATACGTAAGGACTAATAGTGCATTTACTGATGAAAAGGCCTCAGTCTTTCTGCTAGGCAATCTGGGGATGTTAAATAGCATGAAGGGCCTGTTTTCAGCTACCTGAGACCATATTAATTCTAAAGAAAGATGTAATGCTGAAGATTATCTTTTACTGTATAAACCCCTAAAAGGGATTCCTGGTGAAATGTGCAAATCAGATCCTGCCTCTCCCTGTTATGAACCCTTATAACCTTTATAACCCCAAAGCTAGTTATTATGTGTAATGTATTCAGTTGTATGAGGCAGCAGGTGCAAGGTGGCCACGTCACTGAAGAGACAGAATGTCTGGGGCCCGGACAGACTTGTTATTTTAGCGCGGGAGAAACCTCTGCATTCATTGGTTAGCATTAACCAGAGCTCCATGTATAAAAAGGAGGGAGTTAGTTTTGTTTTCTGTTCTGTTCAGTGTATGTATTAATGAATAAACCTTTGTTATTGTTAAACCAGTCTCTTCGATGTCTACCCAATCAAAAACAGAACAATTGGCGACGAAGGTGGGATGCTGCTGCCACCTTAAAGAAGGCCCTGAATCAACCTAAGGATGGCGGGACACACAGAGGAATGGCATTCCTATTCGAGGCTCACTCACCCGCCAGTACGCAAACGCTGGGGGAGAGTGCTGCGAGGAACTGCCTGGAAAACCCTCTAACTTGTGGCAGCACGGGTAGAGAAGAGACTTGGCATGGCCAAGCTGGGTCGGCTAGCGGAGTTCGACGTAGCTCACCCGGAGCGGTGGAGCTTGTACGTCGCCCGGGCCGAGAACTACTTCCGCGTTAATCGAGTCGTGGAAGACGAGCTGAAGGCCGCCACACTACTCTGCGTCTGTGGCCAAGCTGCCTTCGACATCGCGGAAAACCTCATGTCCCCAGTGCCATTGGAGACAGTGCCCTACGGAGAGCTAAAAAAGATGCTCAAGGAGCACTTCGAGCTGAAGCTGTCGGTCATTGCATGGCGGCACGCCTTCGAGCAGAGGGACCAGCGTCCAGGAGAGTCTGTAACCGAATTTATTGCAGCCCTCCGACAGGCAGCGAGGCCATGTGAGTTCAAGGACTTAGAGGAACGGTTACAGGACCGTTTGGTTTGCGGACTACGGAGCCGAGAGCTCCAGCAAAAGATCTTTGCAAGGAGACGGTATCGTTCCAAGAGGCATTGCGAGAGGTCACCGCAGAGGAAGCAGCCAGCAGAGCTGTAAGGGCCTTGCGGCTCTCAAAGAACACTTCCCTATCGCAGACTGTCCACCACGAGCACGTTGAAATGGACGAAGAGGCCGAGTTGGACCAGGAAGTTGACCTGGTGTGACAACTACCGGAAAAAGGACTGTCAAGACCCCTCGACAAGGCAGATCCCTTCCCTAGGTGTATGGGGTGCGGGGGCCACCACAAGCAAGCCGACTGCTGGTTCCGGGCTGCTCATTGCCGAGCATGTGGCAAGCAAGGCCATATCGCTGTTGTGTGCTTAGGGTGCAGAAAAGAGAATGCCAAGAAAGAGTTGCCTCGGAAAGGTACCGGGGTACCCAGACAAAACAGGGTGGGGTTCTGTGCCAGCAGGCGCAGCGTCCATAGAACCGGGGGACAGTGGCCCTTAAAGAAAAAGCTGCAACTCGAAGTAAGGTTGCAGGGGGTCCCATTGCGGATGGAACTGGACAAGGGGTCTGCCGTGTCCATCATATCCCAGAGCACCCTTAATAGAATTTGTGGCCGGAGTGGTCAACGGCTGAAAATGAGGCCATCAAATCTAATTCTGACTGATTTCCAGAATTCCCCGGTCAGAGTAAAAGAGAAGGTCACTATAAGGGTGGAATTTCGGAAATTCAAGGGAATGCTGACTGTAGTTGTGGTAAATGGGGACAGGACAAGCCTAATTGGGCTTGATTGGTTCAAGGCTCTGGGAATCCAGGTAACGGGGCTGAACAGCGTAAAAACGGCCAGTTTGGAATGAGTCTGCAAAGACTTCACGGACGTGTTCACCACCGAACTGGGAGAGTATAAGGAGCCACCAATTGCATTAAGGTTAGATCCTTCTGTCCCACCGATTAGGATCAAGCCTCGTCGGGTGCCGTTCACTCTAAAGCACAAAATTAATGCTGAATTGGATAAACTTTTGCAGCAGGGCACCTTAGAGCCTGTGGATAGCAGTCCATGGGAAACCCCCATAGTGACGCCACTTAAGGCCAACGGAGAGGTCAGAATCTGCTCTGACTATAAGTGCACACTGAATAAAGCGCTGCAGCAACACTCCTATCCCGTGCCAGTAGTCAGCCATATTCTGGCATCATTACAAGGGGGTTGCATTTTCGCTAAATTTGATTTGGCCCAGGCCTACCAACAGCTGCTGGTGGACGAAGCCACGGCAGAGATACAGACCATTGCAGGCTACAATTCGGTGTTAACGTAGCACCAGGTATCTTCCAGAGTGTCATGGAGCGAACGCTCAGAGACCTCCCGGGCATATGCCCGTACTTCTATGATGTCCTCATCGCAGGGGAATCAGTAGAGAATCTAGCTGAGAGACTCAAGGCCGTGTTGTTGCGGTTTTGCAAAGCGGGCCTGAAACTCAGGAAAAATAAGTGCAAGATTGGAGTCACATCCACTGAGTTTTTGGGGTTTCGCATAGACGCGGAAGGCATACACCCTGCTCAGTCTAAGCTGGAGGCAATCCAGCAAGCACCCAGTCCCAAAACAAAAACAGAACTCCAAGCATTCTTGGGACTGTTGAATTTCTATCACGCATTCCTTCCCCACAAGGCAGCCGTGGCGGAGCCATTACACCGGCTCCTAGACAAGCAGGCTACTTGGGCATGGATGAGTGTCCACGAGAAAAGCTTTGCTGCAGTCAAAGCATTGCTTTCCTCAAATGCAGTATTAGCTCATTTTAATGAGCGGCTCCCTGTTTGCATAGCGTGCGACGCTTCCCCGTATGGGATCGGAGCTGTTTTAAGTCATCTTAAAACAGATGGGACTCAGGTCCCGATAGCCTATTACTCCAGAACCCTGTCTGCTGCAGAGCGTAACTATGCGCAGATAGATCGAGAAGCATTGGCAATCGTAGCGGGTATCAAGAAGTTCCATGACTTCTTGTATGGTCGCCGTTTCATAGTCTTCACGGACCACAAGCCACTGTTGGGGCTGTTTACAACTGACAAGCAGATACCCCACATAATATCTCCTAGGATGTTGAGATGGTCCATATTCCTCTCTGCATATGATTTTTGCATGATTCACAAGCCGGGCAAAGAGATGGGCCATGCAGACGGCCTCAGTAGGTTGCCTTTAAGGGATATAGAGCCTGATCCTGCTCCGGCAATCCATATCCTTTCCATTCAGGATTTGCCTGAATCCCCTCTCCATGCAGGGGATGTAGCAGCAGAGACAGCTTCTGACAACACATTAACACGCGTGTTAAACTGGGTGTTATCAGGATGGCCGGACAAGTGTCCGGGTACAGAATTTCAGGGGTTTTGGAGGAGAAAATCGGAACTCTCCACTTTCAAAGGGTGTCTACTGTGGGGCAGTCGGGTAGTCATCCCGACCTCACTGAGGACTAGAGTCCTGGTATCTCTGCATGAGGGACATCCGGGAATAGTCCAAATGAAGGCACTTGCGCGCAGTCACCTGTGGTGGCCAAGGCTCGATAAGGAGATCGAAGCCCAGGTACAAGGGTGTCATGTTTGCCAACAGTCCAGGCCAGAAATGCCCCAAGCTCCCATCCATAGGTGGGAAACAACACAGGATCCTTGGTCGAGAATCCATATCGACTACGCTGGCCCCTTTCAGGGGCAACTCTTTCTTATTGTGGTAGACAGTCACTCTAAGTGGCTGGAGGTGGTTCCAGTGTCCGCTGCCACTTCCGCTATCACCATCAGGGTTCTGCGTGACATTTTTGCCACTCACAGACTGCCGGACGTAATTGTCTCCGACAATGGAACGCAATTTACTTCCTCGGAGTTCCAGTCCTTTCTGCGGGCAAATCTAATATGCCACGCTACGTCGGCGCCTTTTCACCTGGCGTCAAATGGTCAAGCAGAACGCATGGTGCGAACTACGAAAGACTCTTTGAAACGACTAATGCACGGCAACTGGCATCACCGGTTGGCTGACTTTCTCTTGTGCCACCGCACCACTCCATGTACTGCTACGGGCAAAAGCCCCGCTGAGCTCCGATGGGGTCGCCGGCTTATCACTAAGCTGGATAGGTTACATCCAGATCGTGTTGCATCGCAGGTGTCCCAACCACGGGCAGCTGAACTTGGGCGATCTGGTTTGGGCTCGAAACTATGGGCCTGGTAACTTCTGGGTGGTGGCTGTCATTTGTAGGGTCACTGGCCCTCTCTGCTATGAAGTGGAGTTGGAAAACAGTTGGGTGCTGCGCCGCCATATCGACCAGATTCGCTGGAGGTTGCCAAGCCGCTCTTCTGCTCCTGGCTCAGCTCTGGGGGGGGAGGAAGCTCCCGAGAGTGATCGGGACGGTCAACAAGACCCGGAATCTGGCTCATCGCAAACAGCGATTGAGGGGTTTGCCTTCGAGGTGGCTCCTGACTCAGGCACCAGGCGCAGGGGACATTGCGCGAATTGGTTTTTTCCAGCCTCTCCACGGGAGGGGTTGCCCATCTGGGACACGACCCGCATTCACACCTCTCTACGGGGAGGGTGTTGCCTATCCGGGACACAACCCCCAACCATTCACGCCTCTCCACGAGGAGGGGGTTGCCTATCTGGGACACAACCCCCAACCATCTGTTTCGACAGGGGAACACCACCCCTCTTCAGGGGAACTCTACCCCAACCCGGTATGCAGAGCTGGACCAACAGGCTGCCTGCAGGCCCCAACTCCGACCATTTCAAACGGGTCCCCAAGTCCTGGTCTGCCGAGCCCGGTGGGCAAGCTTGCAGATCAGGCAACCGCGGCACTTCCGCGGAGATCGGAGCGAATCCGAGGACCTCCCAAATTCCTCAAGGAGTACGTGAGGGCTGTGTCTGCGCTAGCTTAGTGTTCGGAGTTCTTGCTAGCATTGAAGCGTGCTACAAAAAATACTTTTACACAAGCTGGCATTGCCACTAGTGTTTTCTAAAGCTTCCATTAGCTGCTTGTTAAAGCTGTAATGAACAAAGGAAGAGCGCCTCGTCCTAAAAGGTTGCAGGCTGGGCTAAGGTTAGGGAAAGAAACGGGTAGCCTCCTTCCGGGAAGGGCTTACAAATAAGGTGAATGGGTAGCCTCCATCTGGGGGCGGCTTATTAAGTAACCAAATAAAAGGGGTACAGTATGCTCTTCACTAAGGGGGAGGGGTGTAATGTATTCAGTTGTATGAGGCAGCAGGTGCAAGGTGGCCAAGTGGTCACTGAAGAGACAGAATGTCTGGGGCCCGGGCAGACTTGTTATTTTAGCGCGGGAGAAACCTCTGCATTCATTGGTTAGCATTAACCAGAGCTCCATGTATAAAAAGGAGGGAGCTAGTTTCGTTTTCTGTTCTGTTCAGTGTATGTATTAATGAATAAACCTTTGTTATTGTTAAACCAGTCTCTTCAATGTCTACCCAATCGAAAACAGAACATTATGATATATACATAAGGAATAGAATTAGATCGATAAATGTATGCTAAGGAGAAACAGCAGCCAAAGAAGGAAAGAGTCAGCAAGGATCCATAGCAAAGGAAGAAATACATGCTATATAGACCTGTCTACTATAACATGGCAGCAACAATAAGGGGGGGAAAAGGAATAGAAACCTTTAACCCTTTCAGTTCAGGTAGTAATTTCTGCAATCTGCTTCCAGCAAGTCCAATCCCCAGAACAGAAATGGCATGCCAGAAAATCTAACTTTTACTTTTTTCCCCAATGTATGATAGACCAAAAAGTCAATAGGTTAATCTTTTTATTGGAAATATTGGAGTGATGCAGTTTGGTCATCTTAGCTTCACATTACACGGAATCATTATGAACATAAAATATATCCACGTACTCAAGCAGTAAACATTGGCATCCTGCCTTGTTATGAAGTTCATTGCCTTGAACCACAGTGATGTCTGAATCTAGTGTACCTAACAGATTATTTTTCATGGAGAATCTCAATCATTCATGCCCTGGCTATCCCAAATGTTCTTTTTTCACCCCAAAAGGCAACTGGACTTCCTTGGGGTTTTTTTCCCTTTCAAAACATTTTGCTTCTCATCTAAGAAGCTTGTAACATTCCCCCACCAGTTAGAACTGAAGAAGTATCTTGGACAAGAAGTGAAACACTTTCAAAGGAAAAAAAAATCCCCAAGAAAGTCCAGTTGCCTTTAAAAAAAAAAAAAAAGCACCTTTGGAACTAACAGGCTCTTGCTGGATAAAAACGGAGAACACCATACATGACCCTGTGAAGTCCTTGCATGAAGAATGGAATAAAACCACAAGAAGTGTGTATGTGCTTATATACAGCAGCACAATAACAACATTCCCCCTCCCAAAATGTTGCCTGACTTCCTACAGACTTTGGGAGGAATGGAAGCCATGCAACTGGTAAGCTTGTACAACTCATAGAGCCATTACATAAACTGGGAAAAATCAATAGACAGGGATAGTGAGAAGATCCACCCTCAGGACAAATAATATAATTCAATGGCAGATGTCTACATGTACAGTGGATATTTTAGTCAGGGGCATTCACAGCAAGCTGGATTTTTGTCAAAATCATGGAAATATAAAAGGGAGGGCCACTACATTGCCATGCCAGCACTTTGCCATTTGCCCTCCCAATGATGCCCATGATTTCTATGCTGATTTTTCTTTTTATATGGATTTCCAGAGAATCCCCACCCACCCCCAAACAACATGCATCATGTAGAACCATAATTTGTTTAACCATGCTTTATTATATAAACCAAAGTTAGTTATGTAGACATGTGTTAAGCTATAAAACATGGTTTATAATTACAGTACAATGACTAGGTTCAAGAACAATGACTAGTAAGCTGGCTAAGCTGGCTAAATTCCTGGTTATTTATCACTTTTATGTATGGGCAAAGCAATGAAGTATCACTTTATTGTGAGAACAAATGGATGTTTCACGTCCATTTTAGTAATTATCTGAATTGGAAACAGATGATTATGAAAATGTCCAGACCCTGTCTCAGAAAGCATCACATTTTTAAGCCTATGCAGATGTGGTATTTATCATTACAGATGTGGGTTTTAATTTGACCTAGAGCATCAACAATATCACAGCTACCATCCTCCATAGTGGTACACAGGTTTAAACAATAGCCTCATGAACAGAAGGTATTTGATAATGGATCTCTGCCTGCCCCATTTATTCTTAGAAGGTGATTACTTAACTAGGAATATGACAGGACAAAATCAAAGTATACTTCCTGCTGTACAACAGATGCATCACAACATCACCTATAGGCAAAAATTATCTGATACTTGAAAATAAATTTAATCTGTTTATGAGTAGAATATTTTCAAGATCCCAAAACATGATGTATGTTCTTTTACAAAGAATGCAATTAAAATAATATCTATATACACACTGCAAATGTAGTACAGATAACACATTCATTTAAGCCCATTTATGCACATTAGTAACACACCATGTGGCAGAAAGACTAGGACTACAAGAAGACCCTTTGGCGATTTATTTTATATTAAATCCCTAATGGCCTCTCCTTATCTTTGCAAAAATATGCACAGAAGTCCAGACTATGCAACCATTGAAGTGAATGGTTATTTATTTGCTAAACGAAAACTCTATGTTTAATGTTCCTTAGACATAAGGTAGTCTGCAAAAGTCACATTCCTACAGCTCCATACATCATTTATTTTTCGTATCCTATGTCTTTGTAAGAAGCATCTGGAGAATGTTTTTTACAAGGTCTGAAATTTATTTCATGTGTCATTACTAAAATATTAAAGAGTTCCTTACTTTTATTGGATTTTCTAAATTGAAATCTAATTTCTATAATCAGCCTGAACATAGTCCATAAAGTAGCGTTAAGACTTTGTACAATTTAGATATTATTAAAACTCTTTGGCATGACTTTAACTGGGCAAAAGGGTATATCATAGGGCAATAACTGTTGAACCAAGGTATCTCAAATGGGCTAATTTACAGAATACATCCAAAATCCAGAACCCATGACTTGAAATTTGGCAAGTTTTGCAAAACATTTTAGGACATAAAACATATAAAACATTTTAGTACATAATACAAAATATTACATATAACATTTCATGTGGCCATCTCCTGATTTTTGATTCAACATGAACTATTTTCAAGGCAGATACATCTCTGAATAGCACTCTGAATTTTTAAGAACTTTTCCAATGAAGGCACTGGAAAAGACAATATATTAGAAGCTCTGCCATTGTTGAAAGCATTGAGGAATCTAGTCAATGAGTCACAGGTTGTGTCTAGCTGTGATCTAATACAAGGCTTCTCATGTGATCAAAAAACTAAAAAAATAAACTCTTCTTATGTCCAGCTCAACTCCTGGTGATTTTATGTTCATAACAGTTTTCTTGGTAGCAATTATCTTCTGCAGTGGTACTCAAGAACAGTTTTCCACCAGAGATTTACACTTCTACTTTTCAAAACATCCCATCAATATTAAACAGATATATTTGACAAATTTATATTTTGTAATGTTCCCCCCACCCACCCCAAATTTAAAACCAAGCAGAATGGCAGATAGCAATACTGCGGTTCAATCTATAATGCTTAGCAACATGCCCAATAACAAATAATTTTAAATTCCAAAGAAATAAATATGTCAATCACAGTATGTGGTGCATGTCTCTTAACCATGTAGCAGATACCATTATGATAAGTATGTATGCAAAAATGATCAATCACTGATATCATGCATTTCTTTAATGGGAAAATTAGAAAAGCTGAAAATACTATATTATCTGGGTGAACACATAATCTTTTTCTTTTTTCCCCAAACAATACTTAATCCACGTTTCCAATTATTTTTAAGCAACTATATTATGGTTACGTTGGCTCATTGATACCCATGCCTTTCTCTGCTTAGTTGCCTTATAGAACGTGCCCCCAACAATTGAAGAATTATCTCGGAATAATGGCAGTTGCACTACTACTATAATCCTTCAACCTTGACAGCCATAGATAAGGATAGAGAGACTACAGAGGGTGAGCAATTGTGTATTATAAAATTAAAACCTTGTTTTGCCAATGCTGTTAGCTCTGAAATGTCTGGATTAGTTTTTCTGATCCTTATTACTTTCAAAACTTTAATTGGAGATAATAGAAGTTAATCTGGGACTTCTCACATGGAAACATGTAGTGAGCCATGTCTCTTTGTAAGATTAGGGTTGGGTTGCCCTTCTTTCATTACTATCTTGTTATATGTAGGTAGACATACACCACAGAGAAAATGTTAATAAGATGATAAATGCCAGTTATCAGTCACCCCCTATGGCAATGCTTCCCAAACCTAGGTAAACTACTCCAAATTGGATTTAACTGGTTTTTCTTTGGGTAAGGATGCATGAAACCATTATCTAATTTCTACACAGACGTTAAAGAAGGAATTTCTGATAAGTGGTTTTGGATAATGAAGGCAACTGTTTAGGAATCAGTGCTCTATGGATTTAGTTAGGAAATGCACCTACCAGACCTTAAGGGGCTTTCTGCAATCTAGGGTCTATGGTTAACTTTAGATAGAATGATTCAGACTTTGTGTTGTTTGAGGATTGTTTGAGAATATATTTCAAATGTTCACATTGGAAAAAGCTATTCTAGAATTAGCAACACAAATTAAGTCAAAAAAAAATCCATCAACAGTTTTAAAAATCCATATAGCAATAAAAAAAATATAAGAATTACTCTTCAGGTAATTTCAGGTAAAAGCCTCCAGTTTCATTTTTCCTTACCTCTAAATTGATATATATGGTACTAACTGCTACTTTTATTTCTCCATCTGACACCTCTTTGAGATCCTTGACCAAAGCTTCCTCAATCCTCAGCTCTGTGGGACAGATAGAAAATTATTCATTTTTGCTTAAAATTATTTTTGCTAAGTATATGTTTGTCTGTGTATACACACACATACACAAGAGGAGTAAGATTTCTAATTTTCTTCCAAGAAAACATGATAATTCAAAAGCCCTTTGATATCAACAAGATTCATCTATGCTTGGTCAATCTCAGATCAATGCACACATAATAGGAATCTGTTGGAATATATTTCCTTTCAAGTCAAGAACAATTTCTGTAATATAAGGATTCTGATACAGAGGAATGAAGGAGGGGCAGCAGCTTTACAGGAACTTCACATTTACTCTGTAATCAGATCATATTTATTGTTTAATCTTTTACTCAGACCTATTTTCATGTAGAGATTCAGTGAATAGCAACCCATTGCAGAGAGAGCTGCAGTAGCATTGGGGTGTACAGAGAAGATGGAGTCCATATTGTGTTTGTATTTCAGGACTTTGAGACCTGGCTTTCAATATATTAAATATTTGATCTACTGTATATCTATACCAACTTCCAGATATTTTCCCAAAGTATTATCTTCTGGCCCATATATAGTGGAAACATTTTGATGCAATAAAAACATAAGCTCTATTCTAAGCATTTTCAGAATTGCTGGTTCAAAATGATTGGTACTGAGCCAACATAAAATAAGCCAAATATATGGAGACATATCTCACATCTTGTGTTGTTTAGATTATAGCCAAAATTTAGACTAGGAACTAAACCAGCAATTACTACTCATTATTCTAATAAAGAATGTATTTAATAAGAAAGTGTCAGACAGCTCAAATAAAGAATAAAGGGAAAAATTAAGGCAGTGCTGTACCATCAGTATGTAGCTGTGCCTCTTGAAGGAAGATGATAATGTCTTTTCGGGGTGAAAGTTCTGGGAATTTCTCCTCCAAACATGAAAGAACTTCTTCCTGTTCTTCAGGAACCTTGAGGGCATCTTCGTCCATGATTTTTGAGAGAATGCTCCCTGAAGTTTTTTTTTTTTTTTAAGAAATTAGTTCTTTAAAAAAGGCAACTATTACAATTAACTTATTCAATAATGTAAATGATTATTAAAGAAATAGCTATCATTTGTTTTCATTCTTTATTATTCCCAGTAGTTTCTGTCACATTTCTTCACGTTAAATGTTTATCTTTTTTAAAAATATCTTTTTCCTACAAATGATCTTCTTACCACAAAGAAATCATTTGCTTTTAATCTGAAAAAATGTATCTTCACAGTCCAGGGAATACAGGTAGTCCTCGACTTACGACCACAATTGAGCCCAAAATTTCTTTGGCTAAGTGAGACATTTGTTAAGTGAGTTTTGCCCCATTTTATGACCTTTCTTGCCACAATTGTTAAGTGAATCACTGAAGTTGTTAAGTTAGTAACATAGTTGTTAGGTGAATCTGGCTTCCCCATTGACTTTGTTTGTCGGAAGGTTGCAAAAGGGGATCACATGATCCGGGGACAATGCAACTGTCATAAATACATGTCAGTTGCCAAGCATCTAAATTTTGATCACGTGACCATGGGGAAGCTGCAATAGTTGTAAGTGTGAAAAACGATCATAAGTAACTTTTTTCAGTGCTGTTGTAACTTTGAATGGTCACTAAATGAATGGTTGTAAGTCAAGGACTACCTGTACTACAATTAGCGTTAGGTGATCCCAGTAATTGAGAAGTTTTCCCTCAAGCAGAAATGTCTGTATGCTTCTTGTTAACCTATGAGACAAACTATTGCCTAATTTAAAAATATAGCTAGTAATATAAAAATATCTATACGTGCCTAAAAGGGATTGCTTGATAACGTTATAATACTGTATCAGTGCTGAGCTATGCAGAAAAATAAAAGAAAAAAAAATCTTTAAAGCTACCTAATAATTAGCCTTCCTTCTAGGTGAACTAAGAATTTTTCCCAAAGTGTAATTTCCCCATCTACTATATAATGTTCTTAAAATAATTTGTGCAAATAAGAATACAGCAACATATATTAATGGATGATATTAAAAAGGCAAGGGATGTTTCTGAAGGTTAAATACCTGCATTTATGTATTATTTATTTATTAAATTTGTTGGCTGCTCAGCTCCGGAATGTCTCTAAATGGATTAACCTTTGAACTGCTAAGAGCTTTTGCATATTAATTGCTTCACGTTTTCCACAATACCATCACAAAAGGAGACTTTTCATCATAAGAATATACATGATAGATCAGACTATTTTGCTACCTAGCTCAATAATGTTTCATATCTCCAGACAGCAGTTTCCCTGATAAAATTTTATTTATTTATTTATTTTATCACATTTCACTATTTACTTGTTTTAATTTACAAAGCTTTTGTACTTTGCACACCATCCAGCTGCAAATTTCTGTGGTTTAATTTCTATTCTTGTTTGAAAAAATACATCTCGACTTCCGGCTGTGACGTCATCGTGGAGCGGGTGAAGGAACAGATCTCTGTTCCTAAATCCCGGGAAATTCTTCGCTAAGAGCCCGGTAAGGGCTTTACCGATCCCGGAGAGACCGGTAAATTAAAGAGGAAGCTTCAGAGAAGCCGGGTGGAAAGCAAACACCCGAGCAGACAGGAGCAGCACTCTTAAAATTGGCGGAGAAGAAGCCGGTCTTTAAGGCCGGCCGGGAGCGATGGCGACAGCCTGAGAGGGAAGTGAAAAGTAGAACTGACAGCTTCGTACGGGAGACGAGGAAACCCCTGAAGGAGGTGAGGAATATTTGATAGAAGGCGCGGAAAAAGCAAAGCGATAAGGAGAGAGACACAGCGGCAACTGAAATTGAATAGAGCGGAGAAGGGAGCCTTAGAGCAGAACGAGAGCAGCGAGAAGAAGCAGAGAGCCCACAGTAAAGTTTATAAAACGTGAAAGACTGGAATTTAAAAGTTGCAAGAAGCAGAGATTGAAACTAGAGAAAGGACTGGAGACGGCCAGAGGCAACAAAGGGTGATTAAGAGACTTTGAAAAAATCAACATAAGGATTAAAAGTTGAAGTGAGACAACGGAGAAACTTAATACCAATTACTGGATCTTATTTTTGAAGAACAAATACCATTGAAATTTGAATCTTAACTGACATATATCTGGACAAAGTGACTAGTGGACGTTTTGGATTTATTGGATATACAGAAGAAGAAATAAGGTGACATTTGGTGGATATGTGGACACATTAAACTGAGACAGAGAGAAAAAAGGCTGATGCAATATTGCAGCACCTGTTAACAAGCAGGGATCATAGAGAGAAAGGTGATTATTTAAACAAGAGTGATAGCGAATGAAATTAAGAGTGGTGATAATATTTTGAGAATAGTATATGTATATGCATTGTGTGTAGTATTACAGAAATATATATAAGAGGTGTTAAGAGTATTATAAATTATATTATATAATAGTGGGATAAGAAAAGGTATAACTCTATTTGTAATCTTATTTTTAAGGTTAACCCAAAGAATAACGTTATATAAAATTGATATATGCAAGTGTGGAAAAATATTATCCAAGTAATAAAAATGACAAGTACCACAGCAACAACTAAAATAAGTAAAAAAACAGCTATAAATCCCACACCTATAATGGCCTCTCCTATAGGTCAAAGAACGATAGGAACCATGTTGGGGAAAGAAAAAGAAAAAGTAGAATTGGCGATGAACCCACAGAGTATACAGATAATGCTACAAATGATGCAGGAAACAATGACGAAGACCCAAGAGGCAATAGCAAATAATCATGAAGAAACAAAAATTCACCACAAAGAAATCAAAAATGAAATTAAAAACATGAATGACAAGATAGAGAGTATACAACAAACAATGATGAAGAACGAACAAAGAATTCAAAAAGTTGAAACAAAAATAGATCAAGTTGATGGCAAAATAGAAAAGATGGATCAGATATCCAAACAAGTAAACAGAGAGCTGACCCAATCTATTACCTTCTTGGAAATGGAAAAAGCTTCGTTCTTCCTAAGATTTCAAAATATCGTAGAGGAAAAAGAAGAAGATTTGGGAGAGAAGATGGCGGAGATATTGGCCGAGATATTAGGAAAGGACAAACAGGAAACAAGAAGAGACATAGATGAAATATATCGAGTATATACAAATTATGCACGAAGGCACAGACTGGCGAGAGAGGTACATATAAGGTTTACTAGAAGATCAATAAGGGATGAAATATATAAAAAAACAAGAGACGAACAGATAGTATATAAGGGTAAAGAAATAATTGTATTAAAGCAAATACCACGTAGAATACGAAATCAGAGACGAGAATACCAATTTCTAACAACCCAATTAACTAAATACAAAGTTATGTTTCGATGGTTAGTACCTGAAGGCATATTTGTAACATGGCAAGAAAAAAAATATAAGATAGACACACTCGAGAAAGCGCAGGATTTTTATGAATGTCACTTTGCGCAGGGAGAAGAACAAGAAAGTAGGGAAGAGCCAGAGAGTAAAAGTCAGGAGGAAGACCTAATAGAAGAATTTGAACGAGAAAGAGAAACGCAAAAGAAACAAGAAAGAGAAAGGTTAGAAAGAGAAGGAGCAAAAGGAAGGGTAATAGAGACAAGAAGCACAAAAAAACCAGATCAAGTAAAAAACGGGAGAGGCAATTAAGCTCTTTTCTGTAAACATTAATGGTTTAAACATACCAAGAAAAAGAGTACAAACGTTTAATAAATTAAGGAAATTGGATGCAGACGTGATATGTCTCCAGGAAGTTCATATAAAAAAGGATTATAGAAAACTACTAGAGAATGTAAAATTAGGAACACTATACACAACACTAGCACAAAACAAGAAAGGAGGAATTGCTATATATGTTAAAGAAAAAATAAAATCAAAATTAATATATTCGGATGAAGAGGGGAGAATTTTAATGTTGGAAATAGAATTAGGGCAAAAACAAACTTTATTAACGGCAGTATATGCACCAAATAATAACCAACATGAATTTTTTAAAAAGGTACATAAGAAACTAGTGGATCTGGACTATGAAAATATTTGTATGATTGGGGATCTAAATGCAATAGTTGATGTTAAGAAAGACTATAAAAGTAGTAAAAAGAGCAAAAAGAAGAAAAATATATTACCAAAATCATTCTTTAACATGGTAACAGAACTTAACCTTCGGGATATATGGAGAGAGACACACAGATCAGACAAACAATACACATTTTATTCGTATCCGCATCAATCCTGGTCCAGGATCGATATGGCCTGGGTAACAACAGAAATACAGAACGGGATAGAGGAAATTGAAATAGGACTTAATGACTGGGCAGATCACAACCCAATAACAATAAAATGGAAAGGCCAGAAACAGAGAAAAAGATGGTCAATGAATCAAAGACTATGTAAAGACAAACAATATATACAGATGCTAGAAAAGGAACTGACATTATTTTTTCAGGTAAATAAAAAGGAAGAGACATCAACACAAAATTTGTGGGATACTACAAAAGCCTACATTCGGGGATTGACAATTGCATACAACTCTAAGAAAAATAAAGATAGGAGACTCCAACAAGAAAAACTGTAAGAAGAACTTAAAGAAACAGAAAGTGACCTACAGAAGGATCCACAAAACAAAAAGATAAAAGAAAAATGGAATATTATAAAACACAAGATTAATCTGACAACACAAAAAGAAATGGCACAGAAAATTAGGATGGCGAAACAAAATTACTTTGAAAACGCGAATAAAACCGGTCGATGGTTGGCCTATAAATTAAAAAAAGAAAAAGGTAAAAGAACAATACATCAACTACAAGATGAAAGTGGAACAGTACAATATAGACGGGAAGAGAAAAAGAACATAATACAAAATTTCTTCTCAAAGCTATACTATCAGGAAGATATAGCAGATGATAAAGTTAAACAATATATAGAGGCAGCAAAAATGAGCAAAATCACAGAAGAACAAAAGGAAATGTTGAATAGACCAATAACCGCAATAGAACTAGAAACAGCATTGAAAAAACAAAAAAATAATAAATCACCAGGCCCAGATGGAATTCCGGTTGAGTTTTATAAAAATACACAAGAGTCACTACAATGGATAATGTTGGAGATTTGTAATGAGGTGCTGGAGGAGGCGAAGATACCGGCATCTTGGACTGAAGCAATTATTACTCTCATCCCTAAGGAAGACTCAGACTTGCAACAAATTCAAAACTATAGGCCGATTTCTTTACTGAATACAGACTATAAGACATTTGCAACAATAATAGCAGAAAGGATTAAAAAAATCTTGAATAACTACATCCACCCAGATCAAAATGGATTTCTACCAGGACGACAGATAAAAAACAATATGAGGATAATAATGAACACCTTAGAATTCTATGAAGTCCACTCTGAAAGACAAGCTACACTGGTTTTCCTTGATGCCCAGAAGGCATTTGATAATTTGAATTGGAAATTTATTATAACACAACTGAACTACATGGAATTTGGGACAAAATTTGGAAAGATGGTTGAGAAAATATATACTAAACAAACAGCTAGGGTAATTATGAATGACGAAATGACAGAAAAAATTGAGATAACTAAAGGAGTAAGACAAGGGTGCCCACTCTCTCCTCTTCTATTTATTTTATCATTAGAAATACTTCTGACAAAAATCAGAGAGGACCAAGAAATAAAGGGTTTAAAAATTAAGAAGGAAGAATATAAGGTCCAAGCCTTCGCTGATGATTTGGTATTTATTTTGGAAGACCCATTAGAAACCGGCCCTAAATTAATTCAAAAAATAGAAGAATTTGGTGAGGTAGCCGGACTTAAGATTAATAAGAATAAATCCAAATTAATAACCAAAAATCTTACAAAGGCACAGGAAAGCGAATTGGAAGATAAAACAAAAATAAGCGTAACTAAAAAAATAAAATATTTAGGGATTTGGCTTACAGCGAAGTGCTCCTCGATTAAGGAGGATAATTATGATAAAATACTACACCAGATAAAAAAAGATTTAGAAAATTGGGAAAACCTACAAATTTCATTTTTAGGGAGGATTGCAACGATCAAAATGAATATATTGCCAAAAATATTATTCCTGTTCCAAGTTATTCCAATAAAACTAGGGAAAACATTCTTTCAAGAATTAAATAAATTGGTTACTAAATTTATATGGCAAAGGAAAAAACCTAGGATTAAATTAAAACTCTTGCAAGATACGAAAGATAAAGGGGGATTGGCATTACCAGAGTGGGAAATATATTACCAAGCATCAAGCCTAACTTGGCTAAAAGAATGGATGAAATTGGGAAATACCAGAATTTTAACACTTGAAGGACACGACTTGCAAGCGGGGTGGCATGTATTTCTATGGGACGAAAAATATAAAGTACATAGATACTTTCGAAGACATATAGTTAGGGATGCATTGCTACAGACTTGGGAAAAGATAAAACAAAAACATTACATAAGAATTCCAATGTGGTTATCCCCAACAGAAGCTCTGAAACACCCAAACCTACTGGACATAAATAAGATAATTAGATACAAGGAATTGGTAAATGAACAGGGAAATCTGAAAACAAAACAAGAATTGGAACAAGATGTAGGCAGAGAGATTGATTGGTGGACATTCACACAAATCCAATCTAAATATACAGAGGACAAAAAATTATATGAAATACAAAAAGAATAGCAAGAATTGGATAAAATTATACATGGAACAGAAATAAAATTAATTAGTAATATATATAAATATTTACTGAGATATAAAATGGAAGATGAGGTTGTCAAAGACACAATGATTAGATGGGCAAAAAATTTCGGATACAACATAGAATTGGAGAAATGGGAAAAAATATGGGAAACAAACATAAAACTGACTATGTCTGCGGCATTCAAGGAAAATCAGTTGAAGATGTTTTACAGATGGCATCTTCCACCAGCAAAGCTTGCTAAGATGTTCCAGAACAACTCACCGACATGCTGGAAATGTAAAAAGGTACATGGAACATATTATCATCTATGGTGGACATGCCCCGTTGCAAAAAAATACTGAACTAAAATAAGAAGATGGATGGAAGAAATAATAGATCAACCTGTAGATTGGAAACCAGAGATCTTCCTGCTGGGTATCTTAAATAGAAAATATAGTAAAGAAATACGGTACTTAATCTTACATATAACAACGGCAGCAAGAATAGTCTACGCACAGTTCTGGAAAAATGAGAATATACCATCAGAGGAAGAAGTGATAAGGAAAATCTTAGACTGTGCGGAGATGGACAAATTAACAAAAGAGATAAAAGAAAAGGAAGACACAGAGTACTATGTAATATGGAATAAGTGGTATGATTGGTTGGAGACTAGAAATAATAAATGAAAATAAATGCAGAAAGGTCAAGAAAGGGAAAATGTGTGTATAATAATGTATAATAATGTATAGTAATAATATCTATTATTCTTAGTATGAAATATAGTATGAACGAAGAAAATGGAAATAAGAAACAATGGGACAACAAGGACAAATATTTTTTAAAAAGAAGAATAAAGGGGGAAAATGTAAATAATAGAAGATTACAGTTACGAAATTGCTGTTTAAAAAAAAAAAAGGAGTATACATTGTATGTTTATGTGTGTTATGTTTTGTTGTCTTAAAAAAATAAAAATATATAAAAAAATAAAAAAAATAAAAAATAAAAATACATCTCTTAATACTTTCAGGATTCACTATAGATATATGTATATACATTAGTGTAGCTTGAAAGAATGAATGAATGAACGAACGAACTAGGAATTGTTTACATACATGATCAGTTCTGTAGTAAAGAACCAAAATTAACCATCCCTCATCCCTGTTCAAAACAACTGCTATTTTCCATGTAGGGAGAAGCCAACAATACTGTACAAAAAAGTGTTTTGTAAACTACTTAAAGATTCAAAGCGGCAGTAGGCCATACTTTTGCTATAGCCAAGGACAATTTTAGGCAATTTTAATGTTGAAATCTTTTCAATCCATATCCACCTACTCCCAGCAAACTAATAGTCTTCCACTGATCTATATAGCTCTGCCTCTGTCAATGACTATTTTGCAAAAATAGTATAATAGTATAATAGTATAATTTCATTATAGATGTCCCATGTCATGTCTAGTTTGATTTTCAGGCAACACACAAACCATTTGGAGGACATCAAGTTGCAGAATACCTTGTAAGAAATAATCACCATCTGAAACCTTACCATAATCATTAGAAACAAATGCAGGTTGTAGAAAGTTGTATGTACTCCAAAAAGAAAATCACAAGCAACACCATCAGAAATTGCACCTTCTGAAGTTACCAAACAATTATAAAATTTAGCTGAACACTGGATCAGTTGCAGTGCTTTCGTTTTGCTGTGTCTAATAATATGTACGATATTGCCCAGATTTTTGAATGATGCAATAATGGTCATAAATTATGATGGTTTCATATCAACTGGTCTCTAAGTAATTACAAATATAAAGAAGTCTGAAATGCTGTGGTTATCATTGTTTATAAATGAACATTGATGTCCAAAATGGCTTTAGACAGCTTAAACTATCTTACAAATCAAAAGGCCAGAATTATCCAACTCCCTCTGTTGGATAATGTTCTGAGAAATAAGCTAAGAAAAAAGAAAAAGTAGATAATATCAAATAGTTTAAACTATCATATTCAAATTACCAAGTAAAACAACAAAGGCTCATTACTTTAGAATTAAAGCTGGCAAGAATATCTACACTGATTTGTGAGCTTAATTGTACATAATAAAGAAGATAAAGAAAACTGTGCTTCGATACAGCCATGGTACTATGATTTAATTAATTTTATTTTAATTTATTACCTGTCAACACAATGTAATTCTGTCATTGATAGTGAATTGAGCAATAATTGCACACCAGCTTTTGCCAACTAAGTTTAGAATATCAGTTAAGGTGAGATATAAATTCTTGGGCTAGGTGACTTTGTGCCATCAGGCAGCAGAGAGGATGCAAAGAAGCATCCAAACGTACTTGTTCTACTTTTCTCTTACTTAACCAGCCAGATGGTTCCTATAATGTTGCCTTCTGCCACTCTCCCTTTCCAGCCCAAATCTTGCTTCAGGAGGGGCTAGAGAAAGATATTTAGGTCAGGAAAGGCACATCATGACAGCATTGTCATAGTGGGGAAGTATTATTATTAGCAGGCAAACAAGCAAGGTAGGAGTGAGTTGAGCAGGAGATGGAAAGGGCTGTGGGCAAGGCAGGTTCTCCTACCTCCAGCGGAAATAAAAGAGGACTAGAAATTAGAGTCTAACGGGTTTTGATTTTACAAAACTAGGGTTCCTAATTACCACACTGGAACAAATAATCTAGTTTTTTTTAAGTACCTATTAAAAATAGAAATGTACATTGTATGTGACTTGCAATCGCATTGGTAACTGTAAGTCTTTTGTTGTGTAATTGTTCCACTGCAAGCAAGGTACAGGGAGAGGGATAAATATTATTACTGCCTACCATGTGAGTGCAATGTATACATTGAACACAATAATATACAGTATTTCAAATCTCAGTAATAGGGGCTAACAGCCTAATCTGCCATCCCATAGGTTTTCCAAAAAAAAGTGTGAAGGAGTGCTCTAAGATCTCATAGCTGGAGACTAACAAAAATATAGATGGAACCAGTTTGATCACACCAACCAAATTGTACTAACCCAAGTGCAACTTCTTAGAGCAACTTATATAAGCCCCAAAGCAATAGCTGAAAGACATCAACCTCTTCTGCTTTTTTTTTTTTTGCCATCAATCGTATTTCAGGACTGAGTGGCTCTGGGGCTTTCCGTTCCTGGTACTATATCATCTTTGATTCTGGATGGGGTTGCACTGCCCCATTATAATCCTGTTATGCAACTTGGGAGTTCTTCTCAAGTCAAGTGTCCTGCTCAAAGAGCAGGTAGCAGTCGTACCAGGACTTTGCATAGCCTTATGTAGCATCAGTTGTGCCGGTTCCTAGATTGGGAATCTTTGCTCACAGTCACTCATTCCCTGGTCATCTTCCAGGGTATGAGTGGGGACTATTGTAATATACTCTACATGGGTTAGCCCTTGAAAAGTATCCAGAAGCTTCAGCTAGAATGGCACACATTATACCCCTGCTCCACAAATTGCATTAAACTGCAATTTTTGGGTTCAATTCAAAGTCCTGGTTTTGATCTTTACAGCCCTTCATGGCCTGGGCCAGGTTATTTGAGGGACTGCCCCTTCCAAATTACATCTGCCCATCCCATTAAATCTGGCAGAAGGAGTATGTTGCAGATCCTGTCTGCTAACGAGCTACATCTGGCAGGACCCCAGAGGTGGACTTTCCTGCAAAGGTGCCCCTCCTTATGGATCAGTCAGGATCCATTCCTGTTAACTTTTCACACCCTTGAAGACTTGGCTATATCATCAGGCTTGGGGGCTCCAAGGTCACACTCCATCTGTCACTCTCTCCTTGCCTTTTTAATTGTAATATTACATTTTGGTTAATTGTTTTTTATATTATTAGTAGTTTAAAATTTTTGTGAACTACCCACAGTCACATTTTGTTAGATGGGTAGTTATGCAAATATGAATGAATGAATGAATGAATGAATGAATGAATGAATGAATGAATGAATGAATGAATGAATGAATGAATGAATGAAAGTATGTAAGTAAAATTCCACCATAATCCTGGAATTTTGGTACCTTGCAGACTAGGTTATCAGCATGCCAGGTGAATTTGCCTGACAGTCACAGAGTAATTCTAGTCATTAATGTCTTTACAACACAGCAAAATAGAATCTGTACTTCTTTTTATTTCATGTTCCCAAAATACTAAAGATCTTAAGTTCTTAAACATCTTTTATGAATCTGCTTCACATTTTAAAGATGCAGGTTGTCTTCCCAAGCTCTTTAAAAAAAAACATTTTTAACACATATATTCAGTACAAGCTGCTAAACAAAATAACAACGCAGTCTCTGTCATATTATTTGACAACTGGATGTCATGTTTGTTCTACAGTTTACTTATACTGTAATAATATTTTCCTCACTTAAATTTGTTTTATTTATGTTACAATCTGTGCACCTTGTGGCATCCTTTATGGCCTTATATAAACAAACAGAAGAGAAGGCAATGGCTCAAGATACTTGACAATCAGTTACCAAATTATATCCTTGACAGCTGGCTGCAGCCAAAAATGTAATGATTCAGCAATTTAATGGGTCCTGAGTTTGGCAAGAGTTGCATAGTAGCCACCCCTGGGGAAATAAGATGATACAGGTTCAGGTCTCCAGCAGGTTTTCTAATTGTTTGCTTCTGGCATAAATCCAAAACTGGAGCAGAGCTCAAGTAACAGCAGAGCCTGTCTTGAAGTATAGTGAATCTTGAGGCAGGTTTGCTGGAGTCTACTGGGAAGAATTAATTTATTGTGTAGATGGAGAATTGGCAAGAGTGCCAGTGAAAAACACGAGCTTTAAAAAATACTTTAAATATGAAACCTACCTCACATAATAATTACCTCTGCACATATTATATTGGATTATTTTCCTAGTTTACAGCATTGCTTGTGGTAATGGCAGGCAAGCCCCATCTCTGTGCTTATTTTTCTGAATCATACTGATTCATATAATTATTTTTGTGAATGTAAATTGTGTAGGCAGAGGAAGGAGGTCCATTTTTCTTAAGTCTGTTCATTCATTTGATTACATTGCTTCCTGTATTTGCTGCAGTTTCAGTACTGCTCTTCTTCCCTACCACAGCTTGCTCAATTTCTTAACATGATTTAGCTCAATAGTAATCATACAGTGAATGTAATTATGCTATTCTCTGGAACAAATCAAATTTAGCAACTCCTGAACAAAATCTTTTCAAAATGAAGGCAAAGTTTCCAGAATAAGTTAAGCAATTCCTTGGCTCCCTTTTTACCTCCTGTGACTCTAATTTTCCAGAGAAAAAGCATCTTGCAGGGCTGATAAAATTATGGCAATTATTGTATATTCTTAGTCCTGTCTTTGCTTTTCAGTGATGTTCTTCTCACACTTCTTTTTTAAAAGCTAAGTTTTTCAGATTAAAAAAAAAGCCATACACAACTAGCCACCACATAAATACGATGCATAGAATAGCCCAAAGCAAACACTCTGTTAGAGAGAAGTTTCCTGAGGATGGGCTCCAGCAGACGTCCGAAAGCTCTGGAGACTAAATCTCTGGTCCTGATAACTAATCCAGATTGGATCCTGCAACAGTATCCTGGGACATGTATATTTGCCTTCATTTGCTAAGTTTTTCACTTATTCTTCTCTATGCTTCTAAAACTAATTATTATTTTACTTGTTGCAGAAATGGCCCAACTTCCTCTTCCTTATTTTTTTCCAGTTATATAATCTGTATGTCTACTGGACACATACATCATCACCATGCAGAAACACTTGCCAATTTTGCTGATATCTCTCTGCCGATTCTATCTGAATTGGGAACAAACACTGTGCATAGACAATAATATCATAAGCAGCATGGAGGAAATGTTCAATTTTGTAATCTTGGGTGGGAAGAATAGAATAAGTAACAGTTTACTTCCAAAGTTGGATCGGTGTCATCGAATTCCTTAACTTTGGCTATTTCAACCTTCAAAAAAAATGTTTGGATTAATTTAACCCCCTAAGAGGAGAAAGCTAACATAGCATCCTATAACATTTCAAGGGTTAATTGAAGTATAATGGTATGACTTTATGTATTAAAGAAATTCTGCATCAGCACAAGTTGTCAAAATGGAATGGCAGGCCAATTTAGACTAATATAACTATTCAAAAGCATCATGCATATAGTTCTCAACTTACAACCATTTGTTTAGCGATTATTCAAAGTTACAACAGCACTGTTGTAGTGACTTATAACCAGTGTTTGCACTTACAGTCGTGGCAGCATCTCCATGGTCATGCAATGGTTGTTCCACTGATTAATTGTTCTAACTGTCAGGAAATTTCTCCTTAGTTCTAGGTTGCTTCTCTCTTTGGTTAGTTATGAGTTATGTGATCACCAATTGTGACTTTTCCAGCCAGCTTCCAATAAGCAAAATCAATGAGGGGGGCCGGATTTACTTAACAATGGTATGATTCACTTAACAACTGCAGTGACTTGCTTAACAACCACAGCAAAAAGATCATAAAATTGGGCATGGCTCACTTAACAACTGCCTTGGTTCCAACTGTGGTCGTAAATTTAGGACAATCTGTATTACATTTCTTGTGGCATTATTTCCTTAATCCCACATATATCAAAAATAGAGCTATATGAGAGATACTTTGGTTCTTACCTGCAGCTGCCTTCACGTAACACTGGTATTTAACAATACAACAAACACTCCAGCCATGCCTACTTTTAATATTCTGTGACAAACTCTTTACACCAGGGGTCCTCAAACTTGGCCACTTTAAGACTTGTGGACTTCAACTCCCACAAGTCCACAAGTCTTAAAGTGCCCAGGTTTGAGGACCCCTGCTTTACATCCTGCTTGTTTCTAGCAGCTTCCTATGGCTTTTAAAAGGATTGTTAACCAGAGAATGGATCACAGTCTCACTGCATGAGTGGATCCAGAAACACTCCATTAAACCTTTCAGTATTCAATATAAAGAACCATCTCTCACCTCTGAGGAGATGAGCCAGTTGCTGAGTGATTAATTCTGGTGCCTTTCGGACAAGCTCTTTTGCTACAAGACAGGAAGCAGATCCTAACAACTCATTTTGCTCTTCAGGGATGATGACTTTGACAACCGCTGATTCTAAATTTTTATCCTCACTATAAAAGAAAAATGTTAAAAATTGCTCATTATTTCATTTGTGTATATTCTGTACAAGCAGAACTCATGGTTTTCCAGTTTCTGGTCTGGTATTTTAACCACCACACGAACTGGCCCTTAATGTAACATTGGGCTTAATCTAAATATAGTTAAGTAATATTGTTCTTAAATTAGCAACAAACCTATTGTGATATGTTAAGAATTCCTTTATATTATTACTTGGGCATATGAAGCCAATGACAGCCAAGAGTACGGAAAGAACACCATAAATTTATTTGGCTGCTTCCATCTTCATGATATTGTATGTGCTAACAACATTCCCCAGCAAGCTGTGATACCCTGTTTCCCTGAAAGTAAGGCCTACCCCGAAAATAAGCCCTAGCTTGATTTTTGGGGGTAGGCCTAATATAAACCCTACCGCAAAAATAAGCCCTAGTTTTGAGGCACACACTTAAAAATCAAGCTCGGGCAGGGGTGGGGTTTGGATCTGCCCCATGCGCCCCACACCCACTTACCTTGCAGCCAGGCCTCTCCTCGCCGGCCTGAGGCGTCTTCTGCAGCCAGACCTGCATTTTTCAGTCAGCATTTCTGGAAAGGCCTGCATTTCTGGAAAGGCCACTGCAGCCGAGAACCGAGCTATGGATTGAATCCATAGCTCGGTACTCAGCTGCAGAGGCCTTCCAGAAAGGCCTGACTGCGAAATGCAAGCCAGAATGCAGCTGCAGAATGAAGTTCTCCTTCAGCTTCAGAAGAAGTGAACCGACTGGGCAGGGCTGTCGGTGCAGGAGGTGAATAAAAAAGACACCCCCTGAAAATAAGACCTGGTGCCTCTTTTGGAAGCAAAAAAATAATAATAATAAGACCCGGTCTTATTTTGGGGGAAACACGGGTAGGAATGACTTAAGCATACCGGACTCTTGTTGGATAAAAATCTGTTTTTCTGTTGAGGAAACTTTACACTGATGAAAAGCAGCTCTGTTAAAACAATAAGAATTACAAGTTACGGGAACATTGTTGAAGAGTCCTTTGAATTTCTGCTTTACACAGAATCAACCCCTGAATTGAGCTGATGATGACGCATAAACACACCTTGCAACTAAGAGTTGTAGAGACATTACAAGACATGTAGAAGAATTTCATAAGAAATTTCTCTCTCACGCACTCTCTCTACAGTTCTCCAAGGATATATTTACACTAGCATTTTGACATGGAGGGTTAAGAGTTTCCAACATTTTACAAGGTGCTCCAGTCCTATTTGCTCCAACAAGTTTCTGAACTACAACTTCCAACATTTTTCACCACCTGTCATTTGGGTGGGATTGTTGAGAGTTTTAGTTTGCAGCACTTGAAGATCATATATTCATTACCCATATATATATAAAAACTGTAGCACAAGAGTTTCTTTTGATGAAATTCCTGTCCCCTTCTAGAAGCAGTTTCCCCCCCCCCCGCTTCTCTAGTAGTACAAATTTGAAAGAATAAATTTCAGAACTTAGATTCCTCCTTTTCTTTCTAACAATGCTGTATTCTCTGAAATCCTGTCTAAACCAATCATGCAAAAAATATCCTGTTACAAATTAGTACACTTTTTGTGTGAAAACCTAGTAAAAACTGAAGGCAAATGTTCCCTTAAAGGAAATTCCAGGCTAAGATAAGGTGTTTTTTTTTTCAACACCTACAGTAGGAAAGAAAAATATTACTCTTAGTGTTGTTACTCTTCTCCTTTTGGTGGTGCCATTTTTATAAACCTGACATTTAACTTAGGTTGCCCACTTAATTCCAACTGAAATGTCATGCATCACTTAAAGAATATCTAATAGGTTTCTGAAACAGAGGCAGGACTTTACAGATAGAGATCAATGAATAAGTCTTGAGTAAATTATCTCCAACTCCAACATTTCATTATCCTTTGAATACTATAACGTTTTGTGAATATCAGTTTCATTTTGTGATGTAAAAGCTTCAAAATAAAGTAACCAGTAATTTATCCAAGAATAAGATAAACTACAAGGAAAGAGGATGTCTAGAAGTAGCTATACATGAATCTGTCTATGGCGATTCTCCATCATCCAGGTCATAGTTGTTTGAAAAAGCACCTTTGGGATGTACATGAATCTGTTCAAGCAGGGTTTGATGATGATGATGATGATGATGATGGTGATGATGATAACAACAACAACAACAACAACAACAACGATGATGAATAAGGAATTCAGGATGATACCTTGTCAATGTACTGCTGTTCACCAGAGTAAGAAGCAATTTCCCTTCACTGTTCAGTTGATACAAATTGATTTCATCACGGAAGATATGGAGAGACTCTGGGATATTCAGCTCCTCCAAAATAAATCTAGTTTCTGGGTGGTAGCAGATTTCTCTTCTTGATATATTCAGTACTGGCAAACACACGATGTTAGGTGGACTGACCTACATCAAGAGAATTCCTGGAAATTAGAAAGCACTCCAATGGTGAGGATAACAATTTCATTATGAACTGGCACCACACCCTGAATCAAGTTTGCACTTCCATGAGAAATGTCTGATTCCTTGGGAAAAAAATTCACTGCAACTTTATAGTTGACATTTTTTCCAGCCCAGAAATAGATGAAGTCGAATAGATATTATGCAAGCATCTTCATGAATAAAAACAGTACAATATAGGTTTATTATAATACATGAATATTAAAGCACCCAGTGTTTATGTCTGATAAAATCGTATCATTCTAAAGTAACCGAAGATTTTTTTTCTCCAACAATAAATACATCAAGATACAATTTTACTCTAAATGCACAAAATAGACATATCATGATAAATTATGGTTTATTTTAAACATGATTTATTGAACAAACCCTAGTGACCTGGTTCATCGATATATCTATGGGCCAAACCCAGAGGCCCCAAAAAAATATTATACCAGTCCTGGGAGATCAGTTTTGACAGCAAATTTCTTTTCAGTTGTATAGTTAATGGAAGGAGTAGGGAAAAAAAACTTGTATGCATCCACCAAAAACTATGCAGTTTTACTTAGTTGATATGTGTGGGTAAGCAAAATGAATCTCTATACAACAAATATTTTAAGTATAAAAACAGTTTATAAGGAAAACTATATGGGATAATCAGAGCAGAATTCTAGAATTAGACAAATTATATATGTAAAATATTTTTGGGATAACGGTGCTACAGTTTATTAGACAAACATCAGAGATTCAAACAAATAGCCTTACAATGGTTCACAGTCATTAAATCAGTTTTGCTATTATATAAATGACTAATATTTATATGATAATGGAGTTACAATAATTGAGACATAATGACATACAAAATATTTACCTTTTCAAGATAGTAGGCATAAGCTAAAGCAGAAATAAGTGAATCCAAATCACAGGATTTCTTTCCAAGGACTACATGTACTTTATCCAAATGTTTATTGCGACTCTAAAACAAAAGTCAATTTTAAGTGGTTAAGGAATGCAGACATATGTTACTTCTTGAAACAGCAAAAAAACAACAACACCCAAAACCCAAACTTATTTATTGGATAGTAGCAGGCCATCTTTGCTGCTTGCTACATATGAGACTAGAAATGATATAACAAAGGTGGAAGCCCAGCTCAAATGTTAGAGAAACTATAGTTCTATCTATATGAACAAGCAAAGAACATAGAACAATCTTTATTACAGTCACAGACCAGCACTAAACAAGCAAAAATAATCCAAGTCATTCCTATATCCCAGGGGTGTCAAACTCGCAACGTCATGTGACGTGTCACAACGTATCACAACTTTTTTTCCATTGCCAGCAATAGGGTGGGCGTGGTTTTGGCATGACGCATCCGGCCCGTGGGCCGGCAGTTTGACACCCCTGCTATATCCTCTCTCTTGTTTTTTATGTCAGGGACTTATCCTGTCTGCTTCTAGTTCTAAACAGACTGTAATTCCCCATTACAATGGTATCTCGGTACTCATCATGAATTAGTTCTGGGAGGTGCGATGAGTAGGAAAAAGAATGGGTACCAAACAAATTTTTACCCTAAGGAATAATGTAGTGAGCTACAAGGCAGCTGAACACGTTTTAGCTTGTACATTGAGCACCAAACAAATGATGAATACCGAGACAAAATGTTAATGTCAAAATGCATTGAGTACCAAATTTATGAGTTTCAAAGCAGTTGAGTACCAAAGTACCACTGTATCCCCATGCACAGGCAGCCATGGTTTGTTAAACATCTAGCTATTGGAGAGATGAGGACTAGGGGTCAACTACCCATATAAAATAAAGTAGCTCAGTACATACTGAGAATGTACAGTGGGCACAGAATATGGTCAGGTCTATAAGGGATGGTCAATAAATATATGAAACATTAATCCTGATTGGCTGGCTGATACACAGGAATATGCCAGGTATTTTAATTTTTGCTATCTAAATAAATAGAAACTTATTCCCAATATTCCTTATTTTTGGATAACTACTTTTTAATACTCCACCTCCAGGCTTTTGTTCAACTACCGTAGCCTTTATTCTCAATGCTTTCTTTTTCTTAAATTATTTATATTTTTATTTACCATCAAACTGTTCAATAACTTCTGTGAGTGGAGTGAGAAAAAAAAAAGTGCTACTCTTAATTTTACATATGCCTGGGGATTTTTCTATTTCACAGAGGTAATTTAGAGTCTGCTCCCTCTGATTATACCTACGTCTATAAATGTTTTTGCATATTGCATTAATGTTACTTAGTAAATATGTGATTTAAATGAATTAAGGTAAGAAGAAAAAGTCCATGTGGACAGGCCAAATCACAAAATACTACAAAAGACAAAGTAGACTTGGCTTGAGGCAAACTAAACAGATTCAGAAGAAAACATTAAGTATAACAATTAATGGTGCAAGACATAGTGGAGATATTGAAATAACTACTGTAATATGTCTAAAGAAAAAAAGCACATCCATTCCTAACTATTTTAAATTCTCTGTAAAAAAGATGAGAAAGAAATATGTCTGCCCACTGTATTTCTGCAGCTTCATGCATACCTTTGTAAAGATGTAAAAAATATATTATCAATATCATTCTCTATAAAAAAAAAGAAGTAATACAGTATTAGAAAATCAGGCTGTTCAACTACATGAACAAAATATGTCAAATAATGCAGTTGTTAAAAAGTGATCAAAGACGGACTTCCAGTTCCGGTCGCAGCGCCTGCGTTCTCTTTGCCGACCGGTTTCCCCCCGCCGGTAGACCCTGGACAGGGTCGAAAGTCGCCCCGGAGAGGCGACCACCGTGGACACTCGTCTGATCGCGGAGGGAGCGGCAGCTCCCTCTGCGATCCAAGAAATCACCTTTGGTCCGACGGGGAAAAGATCGGCCAGTAACATGCTCCAGCCGAAAGTCACAGCAACATCTAAGCAAAAAGAACCACCATGGAAGATCCGGGTGAGACCTTTCCTTCCCTCTTGATATCTTATTTACTTCCCTGTGAAAAGCTTTTAGAAATTATTTCCCTCCCTTGAGAAAGCAGCGTTCGAATACTCGGGGAAACGAGCTTTGGGAAAAAAAATAACTAATTTTTATTGTTTATTTGAGCTGTTGGAATTCGGGGGATCCTGAAAAAAAAAAAATTCTTACTGTGACTCTCTCTCTCTGCTTGCTTGTTTTCAGCTTAAGTGGAAATCTTTAGGGAGCGGGGGTGGAGTGTTTTTCTTCCTCCCTCCCCTTCTGAACATTTTTATCTACTTTAAAAAGAAAAAAAAAACTCTTCGGCTTTCTGGGCGGATTCATGTGGATTGTATGGTTACAATGTACCTCTGAACTTGGCGTGAAGCCCAGACAGCGCTATTGTAACAATGTAACCATTTGCAGCTAACTTTCATTTCCTGAACTTGGCGTGACGCCCAGACACTGGTATATCTTTTGGACCTTGCTCAATTTTCTACTTCTAGTTTGTTTGACTTTATAATATAAAATATACATCCCAGAAAAATTGATTTTCTTTCACTTTAGGATTACAATATAATAATTGACTTTTAAGACATCCTCTTTTATTATCACTTTGGATTATAAATTAGATATTCACAATACTGACTGGGATTTTTGCTGTCTTTATCTTTGTGCTGGGCTTGATTACTGGTTTTTTTTTCCTATTTCTGTTTGGATTTTATATTTTATAATATTGCAATCTATCTTTTAAGCTGAACTTTCACTAAAAAAAATAAACGAAGAATGGAATCCCACTCACAGCTTAACTATGGACTTATACTAGAAAAAATTTTGGAAATGAAAGAGGAATTAAGAGAACATTTTAGAACGCTCAGGAAAGAGGATGTTACAGAGTTAAAAATGGAATCTCAAATTTTGACTGATCATGACACACAACTAGATTTACAACTTAATGAGATGGAGGATTTATATTTACAACCTACTGAAGAGGAAGAGGCTACACCTTATATACAAATGATGGAGATTTCTGATGACCAAAGGCAGAATTCAACTAAAACATCTATAATCTTAAAAGCAACAGAAATGGACTTTCAAATACGAGACATTAAAAATGCTGACAATATGAACAAACAACGAATAATCACCATACTGATTAAGACTGATTACATAGTACAGACAATACTGGAAAAAAGAGAAGAAGACTATGATCAGACGCAATTGCGGGAAAATGTGTATAGCCAAATACTAAGATGGGAGGAGCTAAAGGCCTTATTGTGGAAACCTACTTGGCATAAAAAGAAAGCTAGAATTAGATTTTAAAATGTGTGTTAAAACTTTATCTGACGGGTAAAATGGCCTATAGAGACTTTGATTGAGCTAATATTTTTGAGATTTCTAGTCTAAGATTTTAGTCTGAGTTAATATTGATGTAAATTATGGATTTGATTATGGTCTGGAATAGCAATTACGGAAAATTGGAAAAGTTAAAATTAAAGGAGTTGGATTGAGATTGGTGAAATATTACTGATATTTTTATTTACAATGATTGAATGTTGGATTGATTTATAAAAATATTTGATAGAGTACAGAAAATAAAATATAGTTGAGAAATACTAATATATATATATATATATATATATATATATATATAATAGTTATATTATATGTCTATTTTAGAAATAATTAGAAAGAATTCAGGCTAAAATGTAAAATGGTTTTAAAATACTTAAAGTCATGTTCATTTATAAAATATGTATGTGAAATAGAATAGAATAAGAGATAGAATTTAATTGAGAAGTATAAAGTGAATAATTGGAGTAATATGTATATGTTAGAAACAATTTATATTATATGGATACCCGAATTGTATACTATATGTTTATGTAAGGCTAAATTGGAATATGTTAATTGAAGTTAGTTAAGCCTGAAAACAGGTGGAAATATTATTGATAGTTTTTGTTCTTTGTTTTTTTTTGTTTGTTTGTTTGATAAAATAGAGAGGGAAACTTTAAAGAAGTAATTTAAATTGTTCATGTATGATTATATTTTTTACTTTGTTCTATGGAGTGCCCTATCTCCACGATGAGTCCTAAGCACTTGGTTGTAAAACAAAAAAATTCAATAAAACTTGTTATATAAAAAAAAAAGTGATCAAAGACAAGTGCTGATGAGACATCAAACAGTATCATTTAAAAAAATCAAGTATAGTTATTCTTTGATTTAATATAGCAAAATAAAATGTTATGAGAATAATAGAAATGCAGTAATAAATTGATTATACAGTACCCATTTCTGCAGATATTAAGTATATCTATTGCGAACATGTACCAATGTCTAATAATTCTTTATAACATTTGTCAATAAATTACACAAAATATGATAGCATGGCAATCAGCTGTACACCATCTCTGTACACTTATATAAAGTAAGAACTAGTCCTTCTATTGATAGCCATACAGAGGATGCAAAATTACTTTGTCATAACAAAATCCACTAAAAGATTTAGCACCACTCTTATTTCATCTACTCTGGAATACTTCACATTAGCATCTACATTCCCAGGTTTCTAGAATGGTGAAATTAGTTCAAGTTTTCAAAAATAAAATATAATTAATCCTTGTAGGATAATTTATTTTTCAACAACTTCAATTTAGGAGCATAACATCTTAAGCCACCTATGTGTAAATTGGGGGAATATACTAATGTATTAAACAAACAAAGGAATAAAATATCTCCTAGAACCACTCCCAATGCCCATACCTAGTTCACCCTGAAATGCCTTAGTTTCTGCCATGAGATAAATGGAATACCTACCCAAATGAATGCAAAGTGAATATTTACTCATACAAATGTATGAGTTTTATTAAGATCTAAACAAAAAAAGTAAAAGTGACATTTTATAACAAAGAGTATTTTCAGCCTTTATGATAGCAAAAAAAAAAATCAGACTGTTACCTTGTCTCTATCTGATTATAAAACAAAGACATTACTGCAATTACTTTATAAATCTTTCATAAACCAAGTAATCAAAACAGGTTCCTGTAATGCATGCATATTCTCTTTTAACACACCCCACTCAATTCACTTGTCAGCAGCTAGTAACACCATCTCAGCGTGATCCAACATGGAACAAAAACTCTACTTGTGTCATACTGCCCAGCATGTATTTTTCTTCCTCCTCAAAAATTGAACTCCCTAAAACTTCCATTTTATTTTGTTTCCCAACTCTGCATGCCCGTTGCCTGCCTGCCTATCTCTACCTCTACCTCTACCTCTACCTCTACCTCTACCTCTACCTCTACCTCTACCTCTACCTCTACCTCTATCTCTATCTCTATCTCTATCTCTATCTCTATCTCTATCTCTATCTCTATCTCTATCTATCTCTATCTCTATCTCTATCTATTTATCTACCTACCTACCTACCTACCTATCTCATTAATTCAATGTTTTGAAAAATATTTCTTCTCCCTTGTCTTTCAGATAACCAAGCTTTCATAATTTAGTTTATGAATCTACTTCTTTACTTAGGTGCTCCTGATTTGGGAAACAGTAGTAGGATTCAAGTTCCTTTTGTCTTTCCCATGCTTTCAAATATGAAATGTTCTCTATGTGTTCAAAGAAAACATTCTAAGGCAATTATGTTGCTTAGCATGAATTCCCATACTTCTATAAATTTATGCACAAAGGGAATGAGATGTTGCACAGACAAATCTTAACTCATGAATTTTCTTTCTAGTTTTGCCAAAAAAAAAATGCACTGTGATGTAGAGTAATCCTACAGTAACAATTGACTTGTAACTGCTGGGGAAAACAATAATGGCAAGTTTTACTTAAAAAAATAGAAAGTAGCATTAATTTAAAAGCAGTGACTATTAGACTCAGCTAGTTTTTCTTTCTCGAAATATTTATGCCATACATGTTTCTGTCTCCAGTATACAGTATATAAGTTGTGTCTGTGTTGTTGGGTATATGTACCTAAACACATTTTTTCTGATTTCTTATGTTGATGCAGTTTTCAGTTGCTTATAGAATTATAAGACTTGATTGATCAAGGTTTGCTCTATAGAAGATAGCAAGAAAAGTAATCAATTTACATAGGTAACAATGGATTGGCAGAGTGTTTTTCTTCAAGCCCTCCTCAATTAGATGATGAGATGTTGCATTCCACACTAGTACCACCTTCTAAAACTTGGAAGAGTTGCCAACTGAATATAAACATTCTCATAATGAATGCAATCACCAAGTGCCAGCTCTTTGAGATAGGCCAGGTAAGCAAACAGACAGTGCAAGGAACACAGGAATGTATTATGGCAGAGTATAATAACAGAATCTTGAAAGTCAAAGAAGTTTCCTTCTGCCCTTTCTTATACCAAGTAAGGACTGTTCTCTTTCTCACGCCTCCTCCTTTCCTTGCCTTAGTTGCAGTCCTTCTTGAGAGTATCTACACATTCCTCTAAACCAGACCTACACAACATATTCCAAGCAGCTTTGTGTAGCTTGCAGTATTTTTTGAAAACCCAACCAATCTACTGCAGCCAAATGTCACCATCAAAAAGGATCTGTGGCCACTGCCTGGGCTTTCACAATTACCTCCAGCCTGAAAGACATGCTGCAAAGCACCTCCAGCACCAACACTGCCAGCTCCATTGCTATTGCTTCTCCACTACCCTCTGAACAACTGAGTGGCACGCCAACTGTTCTTTAGTGGCCAGCAAATATTTTAATGTAGCAGTGTGACCCTTTCCCCTCTATGAATGATGTTGGCCTGCTCTTCACTAAGTCATTGGAGCCGAACCAAACTTTCTTGGTATATTGCTGTTTGGTATTTTATTTGTTAATGCGTTTTGGCTTAAACAAAAATGATTGCCTTTGAAGCTTTAGAGCTACAAAAACTGATTTCTCTTTTGGAAGTGGTGTAGGATGCTTGGTTATTAGAATCAACAAACAATCCCTGAATTATCTGGGCCTTCTCTCTAAAATATTAAGCAGGAATATTAACAATTAAAGGACAGTTTACATTTTGGGAATTCTATATGTAACCGGTTCATAGAAATTTAATCTCTATTTTAGAACAATAAATGTTGGCCAATGGGCAGGAAAATCATGTGTCAGAATCGACTATCCTATCTCATTATTCTGCTGGACTTTTTAAAAGCATCTGTCAGAAGAGAACATTGATTGTGTTTATTCTTGTATTTGATTATTAGATTTTAATCTCCATTTTTGCTCTAAATCTAAATCTTGCCACCTTTCCCCCCAACCTCTTTTTAAATGCATCTCTAAAAATGGTACATAAAAATGAATGTGGTGCTTAGCCCAAAACTGTTAGCTCATCCCAATTCAATGACTACTATCCTCCGTTGCACCAGGGATTGAAATTCTGAATAAAAATAGGAGGTAATAGAGCAGCCACGGGAAACAGCAAGAAGTTCTTAACTAAGCCTTATGAAGAGAAACTGAAAAATTATTCAAAACCTTGCAAAAAGGTGACCAGAAGGAAATAAGTGAAAAACATGTCTTTTGTTTCTCCAGAGGGTAAAACATTGGATAACGTCTTTAATTTTGAAGTTACAGGAAGACAGATCCCAACTGAATGTGAGGAAAAGTTTCCCAACAGAAACAGAGGTTTGACTGTAAAAATAATTACAGAAGGATTTGCTTAATTGTCCTGCAGTAGATGTATTCAGAGGCTAGACAAATAACTGTCAGGGATATTTTATTCTGGATTCCTGCTTTGAGCAAGAATTGGATTTGGTAGTCTAAATCCCTTCCAGTGACATTAGATTTCACACAAAAAAAAGTAGGTCCTCCTTTTTAGAAAATAAGAAGGTATTCCAGCTTAATAAGGTTTTTTAAAATAAATATTCTTGAAATTAACTGGAAATATTCTGCTCAGCATTAACACTGGAGAGTATGAGATGAACATCATGAAAACACAGCAAGACTGTGAAACGACTACACATTTTGTCTTAAAAGTGGGCTGATGGTGAAATAGGGGATATCTACTCTAAAATTGATAATTAATAGGGGAAAAGTAGTATAGAAAAATAAGGAAGTAATATTCGGGTAATCCCCGATTTACGAGCGTTCACTTAGCACTCATTCGAAGTTATGCGATATCATATGAACATGATACATTCATAGCAATATGAATGTTACCATTTTGCTAGAGGTTTATTCCAGTCTTCCATTGTTTTTTGCCTTGAAATATTAAAATATTTTTAATACTGATACGGAGGCTATTGGTCTCACCTAAGGTCCCAAGATTTTACATGTTCTGCTACATTTGCAATTAACTATAGATGTGTCTTTCAAACAGTTACTAGCATAAATCTGTTTCAGCAAAACTCTTAAGTCAAGACTCTTAAAAATGTGGTTGCTTTGCTTTTTCATTAAATGCTTTAAAAAGAAGAGTGAATTTTAGTTCACTGCAGACGGTTAGCATTTTAACACTGTTGTCTACACTAAGTTCATAATCACATTTAAACCTAAGTGATCTGTGCCACCAGCAGCATATTAAAATATATGATAACAAATACATGTCAGCATTTTTCCATACCATATGCTTGTAAATCTTATTCTACAGGGAACCAATTAAAAGTATGGAAAACTTGAAACAACAAACATATGGAGGAAGACAGAGCAACTTATCTTGTCACCATGCTGCTTGCTCAGTACCTTGATCAGGGAACTGATACTATTGTATTATGGCAGAATTAACTGATCGTTTAATTAAAACCAATTTAAAAGCAATGTATAGCCTTTATTTAGAACCCTTGTTCTTAGTTCACTATATTTTATGGACTGATATTGACTTTCAACTAATATGATGCTATACGGGTGCAGGACAGCCCTTACAGCATCATTTATCTTTCTTTCATGTGACTTCTTAATACTTTCTCCAAGGGTTGTTCTCTAGCATATAATCTAAAGTAAAATGGAGATTATTTTCAATCTACTACATAATAAAGAGGCATGGAATCTTATAAAAGAAATGTTTGAATTTCTGCAACATAAAGAAAAGGTAATAATTTATATTTTAGGCATGTGTAAAAATTGTAATTGGGGCAGGCATTTGTTGCACTCTGTGTGACTGATGATGGTGATGCTTCTCTAGAAACACGAATAAATTGAATAGAAGGCATACACTATACTCTAGGACATATGAAATAAGGACTGATGCTCATCAATAAAGACCAATCTAAAGACAATTAAGGGAGACAAATAGCATAAACCTTATAAAGCATTAAAAGAATGTTTTGCAATTAAATTTTGTGTTACTACATGGTGATAATTACACATTGGTCCAATTGCCCATCTTTCTTTTTTTAGCCAAAGGTTGTTAGGAAGCTTTTGAAAATATCTATATAGTAAAAGTTATCTAGCATGTTATCCTCCATATTCACCACAGAATACAGATATTTCATTTGGGTAAAACCAGGATATATTATCCTCTCCCTCCCACTTTTCAGTTTTTTATATTAATGGTATGGAGAGATCTCTAAATGATTCAAATTTCCATCCCCTAAACTAGGGGATCACAACATGGTCCTGCTGTGCAACAATGCAACAATGCAGACAATGTTGTAGTTCTTTCCAGAACATCAATAGGTTTCAAAAGGGTTCTAAGAACTTTAGTCCCATACTGCAACAATGATGATATGGTAATAAACTATCAAAAAACCAAGATTTTGGCTTTTGCCAAAAGACCAAAGTTCTGTTTATGGAGCGCTAATGGCCATAATATAGAACAAGTGGCTAGCTTTAAGTATTTAGGTGTAATTGTGCATGCCACTGGTTCGAGGAAAACCCATTGTGGCTACAATGAGGGTACTAGACAAAGACCATCCTTACTTTTTTATGATCCAAGAGAGGACATTATGTTCTAACAGAACTTAAGCTGTTTCAGGCTAAGCCACTAGCCCAGATCCTTTATGGGACTCTGGTTAACATCCCAGTTTTTGTTGCACCTCTCTGGAAAGGGTACATTCCAAATGCATCAGACCTGTTCTTTAGATACCACACTATGTCTCAAATGCACATCTATAAGTGGTGAAAGGTATAATGAAAATTGTCTCAAGAGTGTGTCTAGCTTCTATAAACCTTTGGTTAGAGCTCTACTTTTACCCTCAAGGCTTAGCTCTATTAATTCTTCGGGACAATTTTCAATCCACATGGATCAAGACTGTTGAATCTAATCTTTCAAATTTAAGCCTCTCTCCCTCCACCGTTCTTAAGATGGATTATGATTAGCTGAAACAAAACCTGAAGCAGAGGATAAAAGATATAGAGAGGAAAACAGATCTAGGAAAGGCTCCAACTTTCCTTCCACCAGTACACAACAGACACAGTGTCACTGCTGCCAGCTATCTTACACAGCTAGAAACATTTAGCCATCAAAAAATGTTATCTCTTGCCTGATGCCATGCTCTTCCTTCTGCAGTATTGAATGATAAATATTACAAGTTCGATTGGCTAAAAAGCTTTACCTCTGTGATTCTAGAGAGTCAAAACTACAGAATATCTTCATTGCTTTTACAGAGACATCCAAATAAGATTCATGGTGCCTCTGATTATTAGGTATTCTGGTTACCCAGATTCAGCTTATGCCCAGATGCTGCTCACAGACCAAGTACCCCTTATTGCAGCACATGTAGCTAAGTTTTGTACAGCAGCACAGAAGATCCATCAAACTTTGGTGGGCCAATATCCTGCAATGCATTCTTTGTAACTATAATTCATTCAAATTTTAGATATTCTTACTTTGTTGATATTAATAGTTTTAGTTTGTTGTAATTTTAGATACCATATTTCATATAATTTTGGGATTTACATTATAATTTAATACAGGATGTATCTCACATATAGATGTTAATTATGAATGAAGGCGAATATACGTGTCCCAGGATAATGTTGCAGGATCCAATCTGGGTCGGTTACCGGGACCGAAAAGTTTTGTTTTCTGAGTTTTTGGACTCATGCTGGAGCCCATCTTCAGAGAACTTCTCTGTGTGCTCTGGGCTTTTCTGTGTGTGGTATTTATATGGTGGCTGTTGTGTGTAGCTGTTTATATGTAGATTGGGGTGTTTAGATGTAGTTTGAAGAGGGGCTTCAGCATGAGTCCTAAAGCTTGGAAGACAAAACCTCTCGTCCGTCCCGATGACCAACCCAAATTGGATCCTGCAGATGTTAATTAGGTTGTTTTATAAATGTATTTTTAACTCTGCCTTAAATTTTGTTTTGTTCATTATCACAATAAATTGAAACTGAGTTGATATTTCATTTAGCTCTTCTGCTTAATTTTCTACTAGCCTGAATACTAAGAACCCAGAAGGATTCTACATATCTGATCTGCTTCTGCTTCTACCTATTTGATCTGCTTCAAATATGCCTTGTGAAACAGATTTCTAAAGCTACTATGTCTGAACTATTTGTTCTGAAGAGTAGGGCTTCTTATATTTCAAGATGAATGATCTTCCATTGCAAGAGAAAAGTAAATGTGACATCCAGTCACTTCTTACATTAATTACAGATGTGTATTCATTCTAGGCCTCAGGGGAACATCGCGTCAACATTACTTCCTCTTAAAAGTGGCAGTCAGCTAACCCTGCATGTATTATCAAGTGCCTCTGATTCGCTTGTTAATGACATCCTCATTAATCTCGAAGTTTGCAAATATACATAATAATATGTCAGGAAATAAATCTAAGGGAAGCTCACTTTCTTATTTCTGAGTATAACCTCTTTTGAGTATGTTGATACAAATTGTCCATTATGGAAAAGGTAATCTTATGCTGTTTATCGGGTTATGTTAGTTTAATGCTAGAAAATCCAGTAATTGCTTCAAGAATTCTAAAAGACATACTGTTAATGAATTAAATGGCAATATATAATATGTATAAAATTAAGGGGAAAATAATGGCAGTTTAAGAATTAGAATTGAATTGAGATAACAGAGAAATATTTTTCACCCTCTTTCATAATATGAGAAATATTGCATATATATTCAGTGAAAATGGTCATCAAATAGATTAAAACAAAATAGGTTTTCTTTCAATTGGTTCAGCAGAATAAAGAAGGTTTTTAGCACATAACTTCATTCTGACTTTATTTCATAAAATACAAAATGTCAACATTTGATATACACGGAGAATTAAAACAGCTTTGTTATGTACTTGATTAGCATTCCAAGTTAATAATTACTTAAGGATTTACTCAGTGGTAAACTACCATTAGGAAAAAAATGGCATACTACTAATTTGGTGAAAAACATGTCAGCACATCTACTTTTTCTTGCACTCTTGATTCCAAATTCAGTTGTTTGCATTCCATAAAAACCTATGGATTTCAAAAAATAAAAGCAAATAAAAAAAATAAAAGCAAATAAAAAATCTGCTATGATTGCATTTGAGAAATGTCATGCATTGTATGGTATGATAAGGAAATCAATCAGATGTTATAGTCATTATTCCACTATCAATAGTCAGTAAAATGAAGACTCTTACTGCCTTTTATATTAATTATTCTGTTGGTCTGGCTAAGAACAAATTAGCACAATTCAGATCATTACAATAGAGCTATTAACTTGCCAGATCAATAATCTGTGTTTTAAAAAGAGATCCAAGCTCTTATGTTAGAGTAGATCAATAATGTACATTGTCAATTCTCACAACATACAGTAGATAGCATTCAATGATTTTCTCTTCAAGAAAGATCCAAATTGTAGCAAGTGGAAGGCTGAAGTTAATTTTTCTACATTTATCCATAAAATTTAAAAGGTATCATATTTAGTATGATAACATGGCTTTCAAGCAGTAAGACCTACTGAGAAGGAAATCTATTCCGAAATTTTCTGAGAAATTGTTATCTAAGTTCAGCTCTTAGAAAGCACAATCATTTCTAAATAAGGACATAGTACTATAATATTTTATTAGCTAAGAAGTATTTTTTTATTTAATTTTATTTTGTTTGAATATTATTAAATAGGACTAGGATTTCAAACTATGGGGCTAAGAACACATGGCAATATTCCTGCAACAATAAGAGTATTACTATATAGTGCCCTTTATCTCTGTGTGTATTTTAGCCCTGCCCAAATGCATTAAGGCAGATTCCATTCTTTTCCATTCTTTTTAGCAGGGCAACCGTACCTGGGCTCCAAAAATCCTGAAAATTGCTATGTAGCAGCAAACTCTATTTACTGACATCTAATTGTCATCCATATTTTTGCAGTTTAACTACAACTATACAGCTAAAATCTGAATTGCACCTGAAAGACTAGGACACATGCCATTGGAAATAACTCATGAGCAAACTCAAGTTAGCAAGAGGTTTTATTCCTTTTTGAATGACTTTGCACAAGAGAAACTCCCATTAAATTGTGTCCCTAACATCATACCCCTAACATTTAGCTATCTGTGTTATGAATACTGGATTAAGTTCGGTTATTGGAGAAATTAAGGTATTGCACTAGGATTGGTAAAACCAGTTTAAATTCCATCATTAGCCAAGGAGACTCATTGACTTTGTGCCAGTCACTCTACCAACTAACAACATAAAGTTGTTGGGGACTTAAATGAAGGGAGAGCCCAGTGACATAAATCTAGTGAACGAACAGAAAAAACACATCCCACTCTTTTTCCTCTTCTCTAATTGCATATCAACAAGAAAATTATTATTGAAAAGTACGAGAATTCATTGCATTTATCCCTGGACCACAACTGGTATATTTCAAAGGACTTAACATGTACTTGTTTTTATGCTGTCCTGTAATCTGCTTAATAACATGATATATAATAAATTAACTGTCAGATCATGTAGTGAAACTGGCTTTTTTGTTATTGAGGATATGATTCTTGGATTGTTAACAGATCTTGTATAGTGTAAGGCTCCGAAGTACTTTTTAAAAAAGTATTACTACCCTATTATTTTCTGCCATTGTCTTCATTCAAGTCATTTCTCCTCCTGCTATAAAGAAGTTAAACATCTTATAATCACAGTAATTAACAGCTAAATATTTTGCCTAGCTGTTTCAAAAAGGAAAATAAATTTTCCTAATTTCTGTCAAATGAGCTATATGCTATATTTCTGCAAATTACTTTTGAGAGCCTAAATAGAAATAAATACAATATGGCAGAACAAGTCAGGAAAAGGAATTTCCTTAAACTAAACATGGTTTTTAGTCACAAGTAGGTTAAAATAAAAGGCACATTAAATGTTCTCTTTGGAGGCATTCAGTATTAAATCATTACACAAACTGGCTATTAAATAGAAGCTACTATAACTTCAGAGCTTACTAATTAAAATCTACTCATCAATCAAAGTGCAAAAGAATGTGCATTTTGTCTTGCATGTTTTAAAATTGTGCAGGTGGCAGCAATGTTTAAACACAGCTGTTACTTTTGAATTATTTCTGCAGAGAGAGATTTGTCTGAGAACTCTTATGAAAATATTTTCTCATGATTATCTTCAATATGTCATTTCTTGAAGTAATAAAATACAAATTAAACTTCATTTTTACTATTTTACCTTCATTCTTGAGATCATATATACTGTTTTTCAAAACAATGTTTTCCAAACAAAGTTTGAATTGTTTCTTAAAAATAATTCAAGATTTTCAATAAGTCAGTTCTGTAGTACTGATAATTTAAAATTAGTTGCATTTTTAATAATCTAAGAGTATAATATCTGGAAATTTTAAGCTCACCCCATTGGTTTGAAAAATTGATCCATGGAGTCACTATAAATTAAATGTAAATGGATTCAGCACTGATATCTGATTCTGTTAAAATTCATCTTAAACTAAAAGAAGCTTGAAAAATACTTTTTCATTCAATTATCAATAAGTTGATAATGAGCCAAATAAACACACAGTTGCTATCAACAGTCTTTATTTCTAAGAAGACAGTAAGTCTTCTTAGAGATCAATAGTCTCTTAGAATAGAAGGTTCAAAAGCTGGTTTTGCAGAATTTTTAATTAAATATTTAGTATCCAAATTAGCAGAACATTTACAATGGGATCACCTTTTTTTGTGCATTTGCTTCTGAAGATTCATGGCAAGAAATATTTTACAGAGTGCACAACATGCCAGGAAAGTATGCAACAAATCTACTGCTTAAGCTCTGTGCCTTCTAATTGACAGTTTGACTTGACTTTTATGCAACATAAAATTAGGCACTACATATATAATGCTGAGCATAATATTAGGAGAAATATTTCATTCAAGTTTTTATCATTGCTCTTCTTTCTGACCAGTCCCTAGTATATATAATATTTTATTAAGAAACTGAATCTGTAGAGAATGAGACAGCTCAGAATTAAGGAAATTCTTTCAATTTTTATTGCATATTGCAGAAACTGTTTTGAATAAAGGAACCATCAATTAGATTCACCATATGCAATGAGTGAATTGATTTCATGGAATCAATTCACTCATTGCATATCAGCTTTATCTGCAATAACTAGCAACATTCCCTTCATAAGAGGTAGTCAAGGTCACCCTCCTTTATCCTATTTTATATATAAATACTTATAATACTGGAATGATACCACTTTTGGCCAGGAACAGCCACTATTAGAGACTCATTTCAATTCTATTGCTTTCCCCATTTCTGGAACACTTCAAACAAAATCATTACATGAACTGATGTGATAATGCGTTATTCAATGTATATTGGATCAAGCCTATACCACCTATCACCTGTACCATGTTAAATTAATAACTCACATGTGTGTACTCATATTTTAATCCAAGATTACTAGTAGAGTTAATAAGTGCATCCTTATAAACATGTTCAATTTTTATATGTATACTAGGCATTTTATACACAAAGTCATGTTCAACATGAAATCTTCTGATTATTTCCAATATGAGTCAAGAAATAAAATTTTATATCAATTAGTAGTATGTGAATGGAAAAAACATACCTCCAGTTTCTGAATGGTCTTGTTTTTAAGCCTAGTTAAATGTTGCAATATATTTTTGTGCTTGCTATCTAGATAGCACGAGTATTTGATTATTATATGTGAGAAATTGTTTATTTTAGAATTACGCATATCCTGTATATTTCACCAATATACCCTCCTTTTCTTCATCTGGGATAGTTGTTGTATCCTTATTAAATTGATCGCATAATGGCATTCTGCCATAGGATAAAAACATCAACAGGATCCACTAGAAAAAAATTGCATAATGATTTTTAAATATCTTGCATCCATAATATACGTAGGTGTTACTTCTGTGTTTTAACTGGCTGGGTCAATATTTCTTTTATGTAAAAATAAAACTGAATATAAAATAGGCGCATACATAGTTCACATATAAGATGTTAGAAATAAATACATGGAGTTTTTACTGGAATTTTTAATTCATATAATGCACATTATGGAGTGTAGAATTGTACGATGCTAAAGGTTCTCAAATTCATATCAGGTTTCTATGAAGCTGAAAACTTTTAACAAATTATTCTTTTAACAAACTTAAAACACGAGACACACCTATACAAGTAGTCCTTGAGATATAATGGGCCGCTTAACAAATGTTCAAAGTTACAACAGACATCCTAAAATTACATTCAAGAAGCAAGGCATTTCAATGAACTTGGAGCTCTTCAAAGAGTGCGTGAGTAGGTGGTGTGTTTGGCCTGGTGAAATAGGATTCAGGCATAAGGTCTTGGAGCACTAGTGGGACCCAAGGGGTGGGAAGCAGAGCATAAGGCATCTCAGGAGGTGGAGGAGAGGGCAGGCCAGGGCAGACAGGCCTGAGTCTCTGCTAGGTCTCCAAGAGCCTTCCCCACCCCGAAGCACCCCATGCTCCACTTAACAACCTACATGTTCATTTAAAAATTCATTGGGAGACCACAGATGGGGAGTTGTTAATGAGATGTTTCATCTAATGACCATTGCAACATGCGACCATAATGGGCAGGCTCCATTATAGTCATTTCTCAAGGAGTACCTGTACAGACCATGATATGACAGATAGCATTGGTGACGCGATTCCCAATGTTTTTAAATGGTCCAGATCTATCAAGCACGCTAAATCTCAGAAAATTTAGACACATGCTAGCTATGGCTCTTTGTCTTTTATATTATTGGGTATTATGGATTTATTTATTTATATATTTATTTGGTTAACATGCCCACATACAAAGTAATCAGCAGTCTCATTCAACATCAGTTAGCTCTTTCTTTCTTTTTTTATCAATGTACGCTACTTAGCGTCAGTGAAATTGTGTGGCATATCAATTTTTGGTAATAAATATATAAAACATAATGCTGTTCATTGGTGACTGGCATCAAAAATATTGCTAATCCATGCTATAAAAGAATATTTACATATGCATATTTAAAAATGCCAATATGAATTATCCCACCAGTTCATGTAGCAAATATATTTTCCGCAGTTGCTTCTTCCCTCTGAGAAATTCTTACCGCAGGCAAATTCACCTGATACTGTATTGTTTTTCTGTTTGACATTAGGAGATGTCTTATACTCTTCATCCATGCTTTGAATAATTAAAGCCTGATCCTTATATTAATATTTATAATTATAATATATACATTGGATTCCCTTGCTGACAGACTACCTGGGCTCTGAAGATAATCAGGCAATGGCCTGGTTAGTATTAGATGAGACACCACCATGAACTTCCAGCATTGTAAACCAAACTAGGAACTTTTAAAACATTAAAAAAAAGCAGCTACAAGCAATTCAGGTCCTGTTGTCACAAATCAGTCACCAAGAGTTGAGTTTGATTCAAGGGCATCTTTACCTTTAGTTTAAAAAAAAAAAAACTTACTGTATATTACAAAGTAAGCCATTAATTATGAAAGCTCTTGCTTCAATCAATAAATGCTCTTCTGTAATTCCACTGCACTTTTTGACTTCTTGCTGAACAAACAAATTCAGAAACTCATCTGGAATTTGTCATTTAGCACAATTTGCTTACTTAAGAATCTATAGTGGTTGTATTTTATATCCATACATATTAGCCATGTTTGAAAAATGATAAAATATTTCAGCTATGCACAAAGTGGTACAAGGGAAGATGAGTGCAGCAAGCATAGATACACATGGTAGGTCAAGGAAAGCCCTACAGATTCCCATTCAAGCTATTTCTATTAATATAACTAAGTCATCATGAGATGTGCTGATCTGTGCCATCTTCCAATTCTCAGCATGGGAAGACCTGGTGTTTAGCATAGGGAAAATTAGCAAGATAAGATCTTATCAGCACTTTAAAAATGGAATTCAACATTCTTAATGTTCAATTTCCGCTACACAATGGCACAATGTTAATTTTATACTTTGAGTGCTTGTGTTCTAGAGTTGAAAAGAAAGTCCTCAATTATGCATGCTTTCTGTGCTTTGTCATCAGCTTTTATTGTACTTTGCTTTGAAGAAAACTTAAAAGCTGAGGTAAAAAAAAAGAGGTATAACATTAGTCACTGTGAATATTATTCTATTAAGAAATCTTATCTAGCACTTTTTCAAATAACTGATATCTGTTTAAAGATATTAAAAATACAAAAATAAAATATTTGGTTGAAAAAAAACAGATAAGAAGTGTGGAGATAGTATATTGTGCCAACTAATTACATTTGGAATGCATATCATTGAAGACAAATATAATATTGCTTATGGTCTTATTTACAAATATTTATTTTAATGCATTTGAATATAGTCTAAGAGTAATTTTATTTCACGTGGTATGAATTTTGATTAATGATCATATGCTAAAAAAAGTTTTAAACATAACTTTAAATGTTAGATGATATGCTAAAATGAGGCAGCTCATGGCTTCTGGCCTTGTAGTCCTATGTACTCTCAATTGAACTTTCCTTAGAAATATTACAGAACCAGATACTGATTTGCAGTTTTATTGTGCCAAAATTACAGTTGGTTCATATCAATATTCATTTTAAGTTAAAGGATCTCAATGGTGGTTATTTGGGGGGGGGGGTATTCTGATGCTTTCATAATATGACAGTGATTGAACTTCCACCTTTCCAGTTATTACTGTTTACTTCCATAATTTTAACTCTCAGAATCTAAAAGGATTCCATACACTGAATAGATTATCCTGGACACATTTTTCTAAGAGTATACTTAATTTAGTACAGTGGGACCCTTTTCTGAGTAAACATGGATTGAATTATTTTACAAACCATAATATATCATTTCTGTGGTTGACTAAAATGATACACAGAGAAGCTTGCCAGTTTTTTTGGGATCCCTTCTAACTACAGACCAAGTTCTTCAAATGAGTGTGTGAGAATTCAGCTATTTCTTGTGTGTTTTTAAAAAATGGACTAGACACTTGAAAAGTAATAGATTCCATTAATAACACTGGAGTTGCAACTTACAACATTCTGGTTCCATTGTTACCTATTTCATATTATTATTCAAAATGCTGATTCATACAAGCTCATCTGGATGTCTTCCAAAACTTTAAAAAATACGTGCAGGAAAGTGTAGCAAAACAAGCTGGCACGGTAAGAAAGTCTTTCCAAGATACCCTCTTTTTCTGCAGAACTTACCAGCTTTGTTTTGGTGCGTTGCAAAAAGTCTTCCATGGTGTTTGCTTGGCCTGCGGCTTCTGTTCAGCCAGGGCAAAGTCCCATGCCAGAGCTCCGCACTGCTTCTGTAGGGCGGCTCCTGCCTCCAGCATCGACCGTCCCGCTTCCTTGGCTTCTGCCTCTTCCACCGCGCGGCTGCTAAGTCGCCCAACAGATCGGCGTTGCCGGTGGATGCCTATTTAGGCAACAAAGTGGATTCGGATCCCCGGGCATGGGAAGGGGCGAGATGGGGGGGGGGGAGAAGAGTTTACGTGATTCCACAGACCGGCCGAGCTCTTCCACCAATGGCAGAGACGGGCGGGCGGGCTGACGTCACGCAGACAGTTGCTGCAACCATGGACAGCGCCCAAAAGTGAGGCGGAAGGCAAGATGCGGAGATCTGCCGCAGAGAGAAGAAACCTCACGGGCGCTCTCTCCCTTCTGCCCGCTCGCTCGCTCGCCCGCCCGCCCGCCTCCAGAAGCACTGCAGAGCCGCCTCTGATACGTGGGAACAAGGAGGGAGCTCCATCTGGAGCCGGAAAACTCCACATCAAACGTTGTTTACTGTGTTGTGTGTGATGCACGATCCCTTCCTTGCAATTACAGTGATGGGTATTGGAAACGTCCTATTGCCAGAGGCAGCCCTGATGCCCAGATTTTACCCCGCTTGCTTAGAAGTAAATCCTATTTCTTTTAATGAGATTTCTAAAGAAATATCCTAAAAACGGTAACACATATTTCCGTAGATTATCACGGCTGTGAGGTTTGCCAGCGTGTGTTTATCTTCTGCTGTAACCTGAGCAAACAACACGTCTTACTTTACTCAGTGTGAAGCATGGCAGTCGCTTCATATATTTTAATATTTTTCACAGAAGCCAAGTATAGAGTATTGCTCAAATCTTTCTAGTATACTGCTGAAAATGAAACTCCGACACATCTCATATCTACATACACCAACATATACACATAACAGAAGGTGCTATTTATATTAGATATGTACAAAGGCATACCGGGAGATGCTAAATTTCGGTTTCTTGAAGGATTTATAAAATGGCTTCAAATCATAATATCTTGATTATGATTAGATTTCTTGTTTATTGTAACTTTGTTTCCAGCTCTGATGCACTTGGCTGACTTGCAGAAGGATATTTCTGCAGGCCACTCTGTTAATGGACTGAATCAGAATTGATGTGTTAGATAAATATTTGTTTACTAATATAAAACACAATTTTCACATGTGTACTTAATTCATTAACTATTTAGGTATTCTGACTCCATGTGATATTTCTCAAATAATTACATTAAACAGGAACAAGATAGATAAAGAGGATTCCTTGGCTATTGGATAAATGAGTCTTTAAGCCAGAATATTTCATACTTTACATAGCATATCCATATTTATGAAGAAAAAACATCACAAGCTCAGTGCAAATTGAGATAAATAGTGTTTGACCGTTGCTGCCAACTGGCAGTATCTACCACTTGTATTGATACCATGACACCTGCTAGAACTGATCACCAAATCTTATGAAAGAAAGGCTGTAGAAATGCATTACCAATTAACTTATCTGATATGCAAATTTATAAACCTGAATTAAAAAAAGGAACTGGAGAGCTTCATTTTGTCTGAACAATAGGAAACTGCCTCAATGTCTGTATCAAAACTTTAAATAGTTCTTAGACTTTGTCTAATTTAGCAAAAAAAATAATACTTCAGAGTTATTGGGTCACATTTGCATTGAAAAGAAGTATATTAGATTGTTGAAGATGCAATAAAAATAACACTTCATTAAAACAAGTTTTTGAGAAAGCCTAAAATTATTACACCCTTGGAAGCTGTAATTAAATTTATTATTTTGAGGCAGAATTAATTTTTTTATATCCATACTCTTTTGAATTACATCCATTTTATATGGAACTGATCTCTGGGCCATGAAAATGAAATCTCTATGCCCTTCTTTTTGCTAAGAGACTCGACCTTCAACGTTAGAAAGATAGAAACTATTATCCTGATAACTCCAGGGATAGAAGGCCTGATGTTACTTGAAACTTATTGGAATAATTATTTGCAACTGGTTATGGATACGTAAATGAAACATGGTCATCCTTCAATGAAACATTGTGTAAAACTTTATATACATATATAGATTTGTATAATTCAGGGGTCCCCAAACCCCAGCATGCCAGAAACTGGGCTGTGCAAACAAGAGAAGCCCCATCTACGAGATGCAGGCAGCACATGAAACTCCCCCTCCCCCCGGCCACAGAAAAATTTATCTCCACAGAACTGGTGTCCAGTGCCCAAAAGATTGGGGACCACTGGTATAATCTATGTCAAGGTATTGATTTAACAGCTAACCAGCTTATGCAATGTAAGATGTAAGATGTAATGTAATGGTGGGAATGACTCAACAGAGTCTGTGTCTCTTTAAGAGCCTTTGTATAAAGGGAAGGCTCTGCTGATGTGTTCTCTCTCTTCCGTTTCCTGCTGTAATTGTGGTTTGTTGGATCCTGCTGTATTAGCACGTGTATGTATATTGTTCCTGGTATATGATATTGTAGATAGTGTAAGATAAACCACCATTTAATACACACTACTGTTTACTGTGTTTACTCCTGGGTTATCTCAGTGCAATAAGACTGTGCATGCTCTGACAATCTATCTATATGTTTTTACTTTTTTACTTTTTCCCATTGTTATTGTTGTTACCGATACTGTTTAAAGCTTCTAATAAATCATCTAAGAACATAGATAATAAGGTGCTACTTTTAATTGACTAATAATGGCATTGGAGGTGAACAATTTAGCTCTATGAATTATATTCCACCATTCTGCTTAATAATGAATTCAGTGATACAATGACTTTGCTTTGAATATTTTTCCTAAGGTTAATTACAATAATGCTTACAGACTTACTTCTTCCAATGTCAGATATTAGCTTAGCAAATTGGTGACTTATTTCCTAAGCCTGAAAATTAGATTATTTGTGCCAAGATAATATTTGCATTTAAAAATATTATACATTAAAAGATAAGAAGAAAAATCAGTCCAAAAAGCATTCTCAGTATCATCCAGATGCCACATGATGTTCAATGTTAATTAGGTAGGGGGGGGGGACCCTATAAAATTGACAGAGAAATTCTGGTGGCCATAAAAGAATTGTTACGGAGATTATTATTTTTTTAAGAAAAAAATGATGGTTTGGAAAAGGAGAAATGGAAATGACACAGCTACAGTTTCATTTAAAATAATTTCCAGGTCAGCACAGGGTGACCCAGGTGGAAGCAGAATACACATTCCCATTTCTCATCCACAGCTGGATTTTTAAAAAAAAAACATTTAATGAGATCTTCTGTGTAATTGCTGAGCCTTGCTTTGAAATAGACCTGCAAAAGTCACTAAGATTTTCTTCTTAGTAAACATGCATAAAGTGGAAATACTCTTGCTAATTGAAAATATCAGTCTGGTTCCATTTAACAAACATATATATCTAGAGTGCCATTCTTTCTGACCACTGGAGGTATCTAAATTCTCAAAGTTGACTTTTAGCAGTATCAAGGGTTTTGAAAGGCAACTGTTGTTCAGGTACATTACTAAACATAATTCAAATTGGCATAGAGTACTCAGATTACTGCCCAAAATCTTTAATGCTTGCTAGTAAGCCAAGACCCTAGACTTCTATGAGCCAACAAGGCAATATATCTTTTTTTTCTCCTTAGAAATGGAAATGAACCTTTATTATCAAAGTATAACATGTATACAGTGAGATTGGCTTCACTACAGCATTCAATTTAGCTTAGGTTAATTGCCTAGTAAAAGGCTTTAGCTTGGAAGGGAATCCCTAGTTTGAATAAGATTTTAAGAGTCCACTTTTTATATTCCAGTCTAAGGGGTGGGTGTTTACTATCTTTATAACCATGTTTTTACGAGTTTTCTGCTTGCTTTATCTTAGCTCTCAAAAGCATAAGTAACATTAGACCACTTTTTTTTCTTCTGTTCAATCATGTCCAGTCCTCAGAGACTACCTGGACAAGTCCACACAATTTTCATGGCGAGGTTTTCGAGAAGTGGTTTGCCACTGCTTCCTTCATAGGGCTAAAGTGACTGGCCCAAGATCACTCAGCTGGCTTCATGCCCAAGACAGGACCAAAAGTCATTGTATCCTGGCCTAACTCTCTAAAAAAATACGTTTACTGTTTTACAATAAGCACACGCTAGAGGGACCAACATACGGTCCTTTGATTTTAACACATATGCTGATTGAAGTGAGAGATGGGATGGCAAAATGATAATTGATTATAGGAATGTAAGAAATAATAAGGTTTAAACATTGTAACTTAGCTGATATAAAGTTGTGAGATTTGGAAATCATAGCTAAATAATGGGGAATCCCAGGATTCTGGGTAAATGTAAAGCACCCTGGGGTCTCCTAGTATCAGGTTTCTTCAAGGTTTTTGAATTACCAGAGGATTTTAAGATTTAAGTAGCTATCAGGTAAATGGTAATAGCCATTAAAATGTACAGGGTAATCAATGGTACGCAGGATGGATTACAAGATATGAAAAAACATTGCATTGGGGGGGCAGATCAGAACATATTTAATGAAATATGTACTAAGGTAATTTTCCCCAGCAAATTCAAATTATACATTAAATTTAACAAACAGCACAAATCCTTGGGGTATACTATTAGTTTTTTTCATGAAAATATTTTACATATTAAAATCCATTTTGAAAATTGATTGATGGGGCAATAAAATTTAGGCAGCTTATCATTTCTCTATACCATCTGTATATTGCTTCCATTTCTGCCTACCTTAGTACATTTTCATTAAGTTGGCCATTATTTTAACAGTATGTTAATGACTTTCCAGATGTCAGACAGCCTATTCAAGGACTCTAACCTGTAATTGTTAAAGGAATCTGAAGCCAGATATTTTTATTATTTTACATTAGGTTCAGTTAGGCCAAACCAGAGTCATTATAATGACCTAGAACAGAGGTGTCAAACTCGCCACGTCACGTGACGTGTCATGATGCATCGCGACTTTTTCCCCATTGCCGGAGCTGGGGTGGGCGCGGTTTTGGCATGACACATCCGGCCCATGGGCTGGCAATTTGACACCCCTGACCTAGAATGTTGGTTCCCAACAACAGTACATCTATTTTGTTCTTAATTGTATCTAAAGATAGTTCATCCATGAGAAAACTGTGTATGATATTGGCAAACTGAATATTCTTCCCCAGAATTATTTTGAACTTTTGCCTGACCATCCCAAAAATGGAAAGTGCATAATGGTTAAAACCAAGTCATATTGTAGCACAAAACTAATTAGGAAAGTAGAGGAAGAAAGGAAGGAAATCCTTAAGCAAGATATGGAAACTGCAAAGAACTCAATGAATTGTCTGCATCTGTTTTGACTATGAAAGTTATAAGAGGGGTATCTAAGCCAATTGAATTTCTCTGTGATGGAATTAGCACAATTAAAGCAAAATTTAATTGTTAACAGAAAAAGATACTTGTGATATCTTAAGGGATTTCACAGTAACAAATCATCAGATGCTGATGGCATCCACCAAGTTCTTTTAAAAGAAATGAATCTGAATTGCTGTCCTTTTAGATGCAATATGGGAGGAATGAAAGGTAGCCAATATTAGACCAGTTTTTAAAAAGGGGTGCAGAGGAGATATTGGAAATTACAGATTAGTCAGATTAATTCTAGTCAAATTGGTAGAAATTACACAAAAATAAATATATATATAGGGACATTACAGAACAAGCTTTGCTGAAGGAAAAACTACTTTGATTTTTTTTCAAAAAATAGCCAAAGAACTTTATGAAAGGCTCTGGAGTAAACTTAGCAACCATCAGATAATTCATATTTTTATGGATTGCTAATTGGTTAATTAAGAAAAAATGTAAGTAATCTTTAGTTAGAGGTGAAAAGAGAAGGTGGAAAATCTAGGCTGCTGCTCGGTATTTCAAAAGCTCATAAGACTGCATCAACAAGCAATAGCTGGATTGAAGGAGATTCAAACTTTTACAAAGATGGTGGCTGTAGTTATATAAAAAAAGAAACATATGCTCCTTGGGAGAAAAATTATGAAAAATGCAGATGAAATATTAATATACAGAGACTAGCATTGACCACAAAGGTATGCATTGTTAAGGACATAGCTTTCCCAGTTATAACATGTGACTATGAAAGTTGGATCATCAGAAAGACTAGTGAAGAAAAATGTTTGCCTTTTAATTGTGGTGGCATTTAAAATTGCTGAGAATATTTTGGACTATAAATCATGCCATATTGCATGAATAAACCCAACCAAACAACTCATTGGAAAAAATAATAATGAAGCTAAAGCTGAGATATTTTGGAAACATAATGTGAAGGCAAAAATAAGAGTGTGATGCTGATGGAAGGATAAAAGATTTAAAACAGACAGAAATAAGAACTTGTTCGCACAATGCTTAATTGATCTGTGAAATTACCTCATGACATGGCAATGGCCACTAGCATAGATGGCTTTAAAAGGGACTGAATAACGGATTACAAGGTGGCTCCATCGAGATGTAAGGATGACACAGACTTCCTAAACAAACTGAATGCATTCTTTGGTAGATTTGAGGCATCAAATAGTACTCCTGCTAGGAAAGCTGTGCCCCATCCTGATGAGCAAGTGCCTAGCTTTGATGTCACCTCTGTCCGGAAAACACTGCAGACAGTTAACATTCGGAAAGCAGCAGGCCCAGATAACATCCCTGGACGTGTCCTCAGGGAATGCGCAGAGGAGCTGGCTTGTGTTCTCACTGTTATTTTTAACCTCTCATTGCAGCAGGCAGTGGTCCCATCGTGTTTTAAGATGGCCATCATCTTGCCAGTGCCAAAAAAGTCCACAATCACAGGCCTCAATGATTACCGTCCGGTTGCACTGACATCCACCATCATGAAATGCTTTGAGAAGCTGATAAAAGACACTATTGTATCTAGCCTCCCGCCAGCATTTGACCCTCTTCAGTTTGCCTACCGACCAAATCGCTCTACGGAGGATGCTATTTCTTCCGTTCTCCATCTGAGCCTGAAGCACTTGGAGGAAAGAAATACTCATGTGCGTTTGCTGTTTGTCGACTTCAGTTCGGCGTTTAACACAATCATTCCCCAGCATCTAGTAGACAAACTGGGCCTTTTAGGCTTAAACACTCCTTTGTGCAACTGGATTCTGGATTTTCTTACCAACAGGCCCCAATATGTGCGAGTTGGAACAAATACCTCAAATACCATTTTCTTGATCACAGGTTCTCCTCAGGGCTGCGTCTTAAGTCCGCTGCTGTTCACCCTGTTGACCCATGACTGCTGTGCTAGGTTTGCCACCAACCATATTGTGAAGTTCGCAGATGTTACAACAGTAGTGGGCCTTATTCAGGATGACAAGGTGGAAGCTTACTGCAAGGAGGTTGAGGGGTTGGTGAACTGGTGTAAAGAAAACAGCCTAGTTTTAAATACAAGAAAAAACAAAGAGATCATTGTTGATTTCAGAAAAGGCAGGCACAGCCACACTTCTCTGTGCATTAATGATTCTCCTGTGGAGATGGTTACCAGCATCAAATTCCTGGGTGTGCAGCTAACGAGTAGGCTGACTTGGTCGCTAAACAGTGAGAAACTGGTGAAGCGGGCACAGCAGCGCCTGCATTTTCTGCGCCGCATGAGAAAAGCACATCTTCCTTCCCCTGTCCTGACCACTTTCTACAGGGGGACAATCGAGAGCATCCTGTCATACAGCATCACAGTCTGGTTTGGAGGCATCACTGCTTCAGACAGGAAGGCAGTGCAGAGAGTGGTGAGGATGGCCGAAAAGATCATTGGCAGTTCCCTCCCTACCATCCAGGACATAGCACAGAAGCGTTGCTTGAGCCGGGCCCGCAAGATTTTCTGGGACACTACACATCCTCTCCACAACCTGTTTTCCCTGTTACCTTCTGGGAGGAGGCTTCGTGGTATCCGTAGCAGAACATCCAGATTCAGCCATAGTTTCATTCCATACAGCATTAACCTTGCGAACTCTCAAACTTCCTCCTTGCGTTATATATTCAAGATGGACAGTATTTAATATTTATTTGCTATGTATATGTAGGGATGTGGGTCTATATATATGTTGTACATAGTTTGTTTAGGTGTGTGTCATGTATATGTTTCACTTTGAGAGCGGGCAACTAAATTTCATTATTTTATGTGTGCCATTGTGCCCACAATATAAAAAATGACAATAAAGGTTATTTATTTATTTATTTATAAATTCATGGAGGAAAAGTCTATCAAAGCTATTGGTTTTCAAGATTCAGTCTTCAAGATTCCAAATACAGTAGGTCCAAATACCACTTGCTGGGCAGCAAAAATGGCACAGTACCATGTCACTGTTTCCTACTTGTGAACAGCCCAGAGGCATCTGGATGGCAGCTCTGAGGAACAAATATGGATCTTGAACTAATATGGATCTTGGCCTCTCTGAGGAGGACAGAGAAGGATGCTCTCATGGTCCTTCTCCACACAATAAGAGATTGTGAAAATCATATCATGATACAAATCTGATTATTTGGTTCTGGCTATCAGAAACCAGTGGAAAATAAAATGGTTATAGATCATGTGACATATCTGTATACATTTGTTGCATATATTGTAAATGATAACATCCATATAAATTAGTTAGAGACTGTGAGTCCCACTTAAGGTACAAAGCCAGCTGGGTGACCTTGGGCCAGTCACTCAGCTTCAGCCTCAGGAAGGAGGCAATGACAAACCACTTTTGAAATCTTGCCAAGAAAACTGCAGGGATTTGTCCAGGTAATTACCAGGAGTCAAGACAGACTTGCATGGACAAAAACAAAACAAAACAAAACAAAAATGAGAAAGAGAATCAGCCTGTAATGGTGCATAAATTAGAAGCCACATAATCAGATATAAATTTGGTGCATTTCAAGGTCTTGGGAATTTTTTTTTCTCACTTGTGCTATTTTACAGTTCATTGAAGATATTACAGCAACACTCCGGAGCATTTGTTTCCTTGTTAGCAAATCTTTTCATAAAGATCTGCTTTACTCCCATTTGATTTAGCAGCTCTTGATATTCTGTACAACGTACTACAGAGCTGCCTGTCAGGAACAATTTGTTCTACTGGGCAATCGGCTTCTGTTGTGAAGAACTCCTTGAGACAAGTAATATGAATTGCTAAATGACATAGTCTGACCAAAAGATAAGGTGCATTTTATTACATGACTACTACTTATTTCTGTAATAGTTGAGAATGCAACAAGAAAATACTGCTTTTATATTAATTAATAAAAATTATTGTACCTAATATGTTAGTGTATTTTATTGGATGTCTATAAATTATATGCACATATAGATACCATTAAATGGATAGTCATAAACTACTTATTGTTATCCATAACTTCACCTATGGACTTAGGTAATGTTATTAAATATTATTGAAAAAAGATAGCATTTATTGGTTAATATCTGTAGAATGTTGCCATGCACAAAATGCTGCACATTTATTAACTTGGATGTAAAACAGCATCACTCTGAAATTAGTGGACACACTATATTGATTTTAAAGAAAATTAAGTTTTCCAAGGAGACGTTTCCCTGCATTTAGTAGTTGCAGGAAATAATTGATGCTACTATATGGAGCTTTTAATCTTTGCACAACAAACTGAGCCTTTCAAAATGCCTTTTTCTGTAAAATTATTACAGGTCTGTAGGAGTTTGAGACCAGTCATAGCAGGATGCAAAGATGTCTGACTGCCTACGCAGTGTTTATTGCTTTTATACAGTTTTACAAGCAGCCAAAGGTAGAAGGGAGCAACAGCATTCTATTGGTTAATTCTCCACGCCAATCTTCCTGTTATTTCATTCGAGGTGAGATCATGTACCATGTACCAGCCAGTGTCAGTGTCTTATCTCCTACTAATGATGTGAACAGGGTGAGATCATAGTATTTGAAGCATGATCGAGGTGGGCAGTGTGCTGCTCACGACCTCTACATGACCTCTATCTCTACACAGGTCTATATGTTTGACTGAGAAATTGGAAAGAAAGAAAAGAAAGAAAGAACTAAAACCCAGAAAAAGGCAAAGTTTGAATTCTTCTTTATGTTTGTCAAGAAAACTACATGGAGATGTTGATATAGTCACTAGAAGTCAAATTTAACTCGATGAGACCTTTATATTGCAGGAAACCTACCCCAAAGAGAAGTTCAAGTTCTCCCCACCCCATGATCCAGATGGCCAGATATTTAGAAGAGCTGTGAAGGGCTTTGGCAAGGAAGAGTGAGAACCCTGGCCTCATCACACTAGCCATCTTTTATTTTTATTATTTTTGGATGTGGTTTATTGTTTGATTGCTGTGAGCCGAGAAGAGCCACTGAGAGTTGGACAGTGTATATTTTTAATAAATTATTATTATGATGAGTAATTTGCAGTTAGATTTGAAAATAGACCAGGGGAGACATGAAAGCAGTCTTCCAATATTTGAGGGGCTGTCACAGAGAGGAGAGGATCAACCTATTTTTTAAAGCACCTGAAGGCCAGACGAGGAATAATGGATGGAAACTGATCAAGGAGAGATTCAACCTAGAAATAAGGAGAAATTTTCTGACAGCGAGAACAATCAACCAATGGAACAGTTTGCCTTCAGATGTTGTGGGAGTTTCACCACTGGAGGCTTTCAAGAATAGACTGGACTGCCATCTGTCGGAAATGGTGCAGGGTCTCCTGCTTGGGTGGGGAGTTGGACTAGATGACCTACAGGGTCTCTTCCAACTCTGTTATTATGTTATGTTATGAAAGCTTAATATTTCAAGTTCTAAGAATTATTAACGTGGTGCCTAAGGACATAGGCTGTTCCAAGCAAGGTGGGACTTTTTTTTGTAAAGTTAGAATGTTCACATCTGATAAATCACTCCTTTATTTAACACTCCTGACTTCAACTAACTCCATATGGGTTTTTAAATCAACTTTTCCTTCTATATTCTTTAAGTATTGACCATGAATTAGCTTGTTCTTCCAATCAACAAATTGATTTTCAATTGCATCTTTTCTATATTCAACCTTCAAACCCACACAGCCTTTGGAAGTATGGTGATTAGACCAAATCTTCTATAATAACTTTTCTGAGCCATTTGCCTATAATTTTCCTAAGTAAGGATTTGGCTTTATATTTCCAGCAGTATTTTTGGCTCCATCGTTTATCTTCTGTCAAAATGCCAAGTCTTATAGCACTATGTAGAGTGATGCAAACACAATCATTGCAATGTGAATCTTTCTAATTCAGACTGACATGTTAGGGGGGGGGGGAAGCTGTATTTATTTATATTATTTATATGACCATCTTGCATGTAGTGATTCTGGGTAGCTTAAAACAGGTTAAAAACATAAAAACAAAAATGACCAACAACAAAATAACTAAAAAACCGCACAAAGCTCAAGCCACCATACATTCCAGTCCCAAAGTCATTTCAGTATGGGCTCATCCAACAGCCTCACCTAGCACCCAGGAGATAAATCAGTTTTTCAAAGCCTTACCCAAAAGGTAACAGAATTATTTCAGAGAAGGATCCTGAAAGCAAACTCATCCTGCTGAATGTTATAGAATGGAAAGAGACAATTGGATACAGACAGATCCACTTAGACAGCATTTTTAGTTAGAATTTATACTTATAAATTATTCAAATTTCTGATGCTTGTAAACACATCAAATTAGCATTCTTTTCACAATCTAACCTTAAGGGAAGCATCTTGACTTGATATTTTGCATAACTTCTCTTAACATCAATGGGAATTAAGGCACATGATTCAATGGAGAATAACCACTAAATCTCATTCATTTACATTTTATAAATCTGGCATTTTTGCGTTCAAGATTTCTGATAACTGGATATCAACTTTTATACAAAGAGAGTAATCCAGTAGGGATTTGGTAAAATAGATAATTTTCTATGCTTTGTGAATCTAAAAATTAATATGAAGAATATAAGCATCAGGGAAGAATTTAAAAATATATCCAGTGAATTATATTTATAATTATTAGATGTATATTCTGCTTCTGCTCTAAGGAGTTTTATATACTGCACCTTCCTTTTATAACCTCTGAGAAATCCTGCAGTGCTGATTGGGCCAAACAATTGACTATGCCGCCCAGCTTTATGACTAACCAAGGATTATAAATAAATTTTGTCTTTCTATTTAAAAGCAGAAAAGTATCATTTCCCACTATTTTGTCATATTCAGAGGTTATAACAAGTTATTTAATAATTGTAAGGCTACACTCTGAAATATATTTGCGGAGGAATAAGCGCCACTTAATTCTACATTACTTATGGCTTAGTAATAGGACTACAATAAGAATGTTGAAGTTAATTTATCCAGAATATGGACTGACAGGTTTCAGCTACAACTCTTGTTGTCCTTTTTTTCTATGACTTTGAGATAGTTTTGATTCTTGGAACTGCCTGGACAAGTACAGGCAGTTATTTTGGCAAAATGTTTGGTGTGGTTTGCCCCTATTATTTCCTAGGGCTGAGGTATAGTGACTGGCCCAAGATCACCCAGCCTTGTGCCTAAGGCAGGGCTAGAATTCATGGTCTTCTAGTTTCTAGCCTGGTGTCCTTAACTACTACACCAAACTGGCCCTCCTAATTAAAGAGCTAATCAAATGAAATTCTACTATTAGATACTGTAACTTTCATTTCTTCTAGTGATACAGATGATGATTTGGACACCAGAAAGTCATCTTCATAAATGTGCCTGTAATATTGTGTGTATTCATTCATTTATAAATTAGACAAACAATAAAAGAATATGTCAGTTCTGTACATATTAAAATCTGCAAACTATGTTTACTGTAGATTCCATCAAACATTTTCAGAAAGGTGAAGATATTAAAAGAAAAAATATCTGTGTGTTGCTTACCATATTTGTGACATTATTTTGAAATATCATGCTTCTTGCTAAGAGAAACAAACCTATATTAACTTGCTCAAGTCACCAGATGAAAATAATAGCCAGAATTGTAATGAGAAAATCAGTTTATAAGAAATGGTATGTCATATTCTATAAAAAACAGAAATGGAAGCCACTCGATTCCCCAAAACTCTAGATAGTTAAAAAAAAAAATTGAAACAGGGAAAAACAATGATAAACAAAAAATAAAGAGTAAAGAAGACAAGGTTAAGAAAAAAGCCAGATAGGAATGAAAAGAAACAAACCCATACTATCCAAGGGGGCTTCATTCACCCTTGCCAAAGGCCTGGATGAAAAGTCAGGTCTTCAAAGGCCTTTTAAACACCAGCACATGGGGACCTGCCTTCTGAAGTTCTGGGGAACTTCATTCTAGAAAGCAGTTGCTGCAGTAGAGAAGGTGCACATTCAGTATCCCAGCAGATGGCATGGTTTAATTGAAGGAATTTTAGAGTGTAATAACTATACCAAATTGAATCAGCTGGGCAGATACTATAGGAGACAGGCAGTATCCTAAAGGAGGAGGAGTAAAGGGAGGGAGGGAGGGAGGGAGGGAGGGAAAGAAAGAAAGAAAGAAAGAAAGAAAGAAAGAAAGAAAGAAAGAAAGAAAGAAAGAAAGAAAGAAAGAAAGAAAGAAAGAAAGAAAGAAAGAAAGAAAGAAAGAAAGAAAGAAAGAAAAAGAAATTCAACAGCTAGTTTTTATAGGCTGCAAAATAATTATTAATTATTAATTTTTATTTTACTTATAACTGGAATGGCTAAAATACCATATCTGCTCCTTAGACAAGCAATTAAGAATGCATTGTTTAAGTTTTTAGTAAAATTCAGAAAAAGAAATTAAAGTAAAAATCTATTATTTCAATAATAATAATTTATTTTATTTTGAATAAAATATTCATTTGAAATAAATTAATGTCACCTCCATTTGTACCAGTAATGGGCCAAATTAATCAAGTACCAAAGATCTCTCCAAGTAGCCTGTATTTAAAAATCCAAAGCTCATAGACAATACAGACACTCCTCTGTAATGTCTAGATCAGGGGTCCTCAACCCCCAGTCCGTGGACCGGCACTGGGCCGTGGCATAGCAGCAACCGGGCCGTGCAAACAAGTGAAGCCCCATCCGCTGGATGCAGGCAGCACATGAAACCACGCCCCCTCTGGTCCGCAGAAAAATCTTTCTCCACAGAACCGGTCCCTGGTGCCCAAAAGGTTGCGGGCCTCTGGTCTAGATGATTACATATGGAATAATTCCTTATGTGATCATCTAGATATTACAGAGCAATTACCTAGTTTTCTCATTTTATTAAAATAATACATGAAAATCAAACATAAGTTATAACAATGAATGATTTTCATGTATCATTTTTGTAAAATGAGAAAGCTAATTAAACCCTGATTTTCAGTGTCATAAAGCAAGAATACTTGTTGATCTGTCTCTCCAGTTGTAGCACTTTGTATGAGAAGCTACCAGAGAAGTTAAAAACCTCTTGTTTTCCTTGAGAAATATTCATTCCCATCTCTCTTCTTTCCACAATAGATATTTCAGTATCTTGAAATGGTGAGGAGACCCTGATGAACTGACAGCATTAATCCCAGTCCCTCTAGCCCAGTATTTTTGAGAGTGGCAGAAATTCTGCACATTTTCAGGGAGAATGTAGATAATGGAACTGAATTTGGGACTTCATGAATGGATTTTATATTTGACCTATCACTATACTAAATTGTTTCTTTCTGGTGACCTTACCATTCCCATAAATGAATGGACCACCTGAGTCCTTATTTCTACCTTTTATAGGTTTGTAAAATACATTTGGGGAAGTTTTTATAATGCATAAATGTGGGGGTTTTCATAGCAAGAAAGACCACTGACTTTGTCCTAGCTTATCTTATATCCTTGACCATATTAGTTTAAGCAGAAAACTGTTTAAACAAAAGGCATTAATGATAATAATTTATTACACTTGGTTATACCCTCCTTTCAGTTTATAGATTGTATGAAGGTAGCATATACATAATGCCAGCAAGTATAAATAAAAACATAATAAATGCTTGTTTAAAAAACAAAACTTCCAGGTATTGGGTTCTGATATTAACATAGGAGTTCTTATATGAATATATATGTCTAGTGCAGGGGTGACAAACTGCCAGCCCGCGAGTCGGATGCGTCATGGTGAAACTGCGCCCATCCCATTGCCGGCAATGGGGAAAAAAGTCGTGATACGTTGCGACACATCACATGATGTTGTGAGTTTGACACCCCTGGTCTAGTGGCTTTGTGTTTTTACTAAAGCCACTGAAAGTTAAGGTTTTATTGTTGTTTTAATGAAACTCTATGTTTTTATTTTATTTGCCTCCCAGAGTTTCTAAAATAGAAGGACAGCAATATAAATTGGATTAATAAATCCATAAAAATCAATGACTTTCTGTTGAAGGGAAAGTATGTATAAGGGGTCTTTGCTAGCCTTCCTCATTTTATCGCCAAGGATCTTCCTGATAAACAACTGATGGAAAAGGTTTGGTGAGGGAGAGGAGGTGCCTGAACTGGAAACAGATGAAAAGACACCCAAGAATTTCTGATGAGTAGCTTTATTGGAGGGAAAAAAGAAGCTAAGAACTCTTTTTTTTCCCGGGGATTTGGAAGGGGAGGGTATTTATATATTACTCTAATAACAAGTTTACCTCATTTGGAATATTTCATTACAACAAAATTGTTACGCCTTATTGTAAGACATTTAAATCATGGATTTCATGTGGTTTTTTTTCCAACTATGGCTATAGAATGTACCTCTGAATGCAATTTTTAAATTGTTAAGCTATCTAAAAGTTTCCATTGTTGACTTATTATAGAGTTATTTGATGGATAAGAGTAAGAATATAATGTTATTTATTAATGAGTTTAGTATTCTCTCCCTCAAATATATGCAATAACCCGCAACTCAGGGAAACATCATACTTTTTGTTTTAGTATAGATCTTACTATCCAGAAATTCCCTACCAAAATGATGCAAATTTTTCATTGATCCACCATATATGAGGAAATGTACTCTTCTGTTTGCATCCCCTCCAACCTTTTATTAAGTAATTACCAGATATATGAGTTATTTGTATTGTAATGGGGTTATTATGTGTATATAATGTTAAACTAATCTAATCCAATATTCACTGTCGAGGTGAACATTAATTTAATCTATAATTACAGTAGAAAAAGAAGTGACATAATCTCCAAATTTATTAAGATTTCTTATTCATTATTTTATCAAGATAAAACTTAAGACTTTTTTTTGCTATTTAGGTAATTCTTTGACAAAGTTAGAACTGATTCTTCTAAATATGCTATTTATTCATTAGCATCATCTCCTTCTAAACCATTTCCCTCAATGAACACTGTTAAATTTATTATTTATTTATATATTAGGTTTCTATCCCACTTTTATTACTTTATAAGTAATAAGTATCATACTAATCTGAGGGGGTGTGATGGGTTAAAGGGGTTAAAGACCCTGAGCTTGTCAGCTGGTAAGCTGATAGCCCGGGTTCAAGACCCAAGCACTGCGTGACTGGATGAGCTCCCATTAATTGCTTTAGCTCCTCCTCAGCTAGCAGTTTGAAAGCATGCAAATACAAGTAGATAAATAGGTACCACTTTGGTGGGAAGTGTTCTATGCATCTTGGAGTATAGTCATGTTAGCCACATGAAGGGTCTTTGGATAACGCTGGCTCCCTCGGCTAAGAAATGGAGATAAGCACTGACCCCTAGAGTCGGACATGACTAGACAGGGGAAATTCTTTTACCTTAGTTAGTCCTGTAGGTGCTTCTGACATGAATGCGGACTTTTACTAATCTGAATGATATTACAACTCATGGATAAAACTGACTACCAAGTTCAAATGGGATGTTCTATACCTTGAGTGATTTGATTGGCCCATCTGACTCAGTATTATTAATACCTGACATAGATCATTTCAGTAGCCTCAATCAGCATAATAAGAGGTGTTGAAGGATAATGGGAAAGGCCACAAGCTCTTCATCCTTGTTCTGCCCTGACTGATAGCAGTAGTTCTCTGAAGCTTCAGATAAAAATCTTTCATTTCCCTTCTCCAATATGGAGATACAGCCAGTTCTGCCCTTTTGGCAAAACTTCATTTGAGCCATCTATACACATTAAATATAAACCCAATCAGCTTTTGTAAACATATTTATTTAAGGGAGGGAGAAAGCTCACATTGCTTCAAGTAAATTTAAAAAACATCTAAAAGAGTGGAGAACAGTATTTGCCTTCATTTATTAAGAATGAAGTTCTTCAAAACTAAAGATTTAAATTTAAAGTATTACTTCCTCTGCTGGCTATATTGAAAATAGCAGCTACATTAAATGGTAAATTACTAGGTTATTATTTCACAGGCCAGGTTAGGAGCATATTAACATTCGCACATACATCTATTTGCTTAGGATTGGCTTAAAACAACATCTGGTTTTTTAAAATTTCTCTAAATATGTTGGAACTCTAATGGCAAGGATTCCTAAATACAATGGACTATGAGAATTCCAACAATTGTATCCAAATACCTTAAAAATATTATATTGGAGAAGGTGATTCATAGAAAATAAACTATGAACTTCCCTTTTATAGCTAAAAGATGACCAGTTACGAATAATCCAACATCAGCTTTGTCTGAGTAAAATCAATGGGTTCATTGTTTTTTATTATTTCCAGATAAACAGAATGTTAGAAAGAAATTACATAACGGAACCCAAGACTCTATCTGCCTGTTGATTGGGAGGATAATTTTACAAAAATGGAACAGATTGTGATTAAATTTGCTGTGGGTAAAGAAGCTGGCAAAATATAGATTGAATTTGAAAATGGATTGGATATGGCCAAGGGTTGCAGAGAAAAGAAATCCAGAAAAAAAAAAACTAATATATGGGACAGGCAGATGGGCAGTAACTTGGAATGCAGACAATTATACTCTTAAGCCCCACTTCTTTCTTCCTTTAGTCATGTGTCCCAGAGCAGATCTGCTATGAGCAGAATATTATAAGATACTATAATATGCTATAAGAGAATTCCAGGAAACATGCCCTGTATGTTTTCCTCACTCAGTATTATTATTTTAATGAGCTTTACGATGGGTCCTGTTATGGTATGTGTGGTTAAAAAATAAGAATCCTTATAATCAAGCCATTACTTTAAAAAAATAACACCTAAATTATTCAGTTACTGAATTATACTTTCCAAACTTGCAAGCCACATGCTCCAAAAGCTAGAATGGGCTGATTATTTTATCATGAGATAAATATACTCTATACATTTTAAGATGAATTTCCCATTAGTTGGGGAATCCAGTGGCTGCCACTGGTTGGCACCTCTTCAATAATGTAACTACGGTAGCTAACTTATTTAATACAGATCATTGGAGAGAAGTATTACAATGCAAAATATGATAAACACTGATATACACTAAGAATAACATTCCATGTTATTGGTGTCCCATGTTCAATACTAAGAACAGTGGCAGCAGGAGCATTTATATTCCACAGTTTCTCAAGCCAGTTTATAAGGTTCTCCACCCATCCAATTTAATTCTCTCAGCAGTCCTGGGAGATTATGCTGAAAGATAATGACTGGCCCAAGGTTACTCAGTAAGCTACATGGCTGAGTGGGGATTTGAACCCAGATGGCTCCACTTCTAGTTCACCGCTCAAACCATTACATTAGCTGAATAAATAACATCATGACTAGAGCCACCTGAGGCATCTTGAAAAAGTTGGAATGATGGAGGATCAATCACAAAACACCATGTAAAAATTCGCCACCATTATTCCAAAAATAGATCAAGGTTCACTCTGGACTGTTTTTAAAAAGCAATCTAACACTTTTCATATAAATATAATTATATTTGCAATTGCTTTAAAATTCTTTAGGGTGAATGGAGCCCTCAGGCTTTTACAGCTTCATAAACACTTTCTACATTTAGGAAATTAAACTGAAATTTATGTCAGTTTGTTAATGGCATCACTTAAAAGCATAACAGTTAATTAACTAATTAACAACTTAATTAATTTTGCATTTAACTCACTTCACTTCGCTTAAATCCCTTGATGAAACGTAATGACATTTCACTGTGATTTCTGACTAACTACATAAACTGTGCTGGGTCATTCTTTTATTTCATAGATATCTCATGAAAGTAAATGACAGAGTTTACCACTAATTAATTGGGCTCAGTTGGGCCCAGATGAAGAAGTGGCATTCACATGAACAGACAACTTGCAAGAGTGTAAGAGAGTCCTGTTTATCATTCTCCATAGTGTGCCCATAAGAATTTAACCTGAGTAGGGAACAGTCCTGGGAGCCTGTCTGTTTCTATTCACTCAAGGCACACGAGGATTTTGGCTGAGCAATAAAACGGGGCTAGATGGGGATATGCCATTCCTCATAATAAACCCATGAACGTGTGCTTAGCTTCATATACCGAGATAAAGAGTTTTGCTCTGCCCTCTGAGGATCATTACCTATATCACCATTATAATTTCTGGAGGATAGATTTTTTTGTTTTTTTAAAAAGGGCCAGATTCAGGGTTGAGAGTGGGATGTTATTGGTTGTATGTTTGTTTTTGTATAATATTTTCTTTTTACATAACAAAAAATATACTGAGTGGTGCCTTAGTTATTTCAATAACATTAATTCCATGATTGGCAATTCATCAGATTAGATTTGGAAAAAAAATGTGTTTATGATTTTGAGAAAATGTAAAAAGTTATTTAAACCACGAACTAACCTCTCATCGTCTACAATGAAATGCCATAATTCATTCCACTATAACCCATTCTTGCAAATTGCCATACCCAACACAAAAATATCATTTGGGGTAAAACTATCCAACAATTAATTGATTTGTCTATATAATACAGCATATAATTTTCAAATGTTCTCTGGTAAATATTAAACTAAGAACATAAGAATGCTGATTGATCATCAAAGTCCTCTCTTCTACACTGGACACTTAATTTTTTTTTTAGAAAGTCTAACAGCAGGGACATAAAATCCTCTAGCAAAAAATTGGCTTAGGACATTTGCTGCCTGGGACACACCAAAATGACATTAGAAACAAAAGGCGAATATAGCGATAACATTTTCTGCACCTGAAAGAAACATAACATTCTATCTTTCAGCTTTTTCAGCTAAGTTCTGCCTTGCACCACTTTTTTGCTAGATGATCAGCAATTACAAACTGAAGTGGATATCACTCAAATCTAGCAATATGTTGATTTTTAATTTATCATTAAACTTTGAACTAGGTTTTTGATATCCACTGACTTTAGTCTTCATTCTTCCCTGGAGGAAAAAAATTGTTCAGATGAAACTATTT